>VDFB02270651.1:176163897-176816507 GCA_007258455.2 Sequoia sempervirens | reverse complement strand
ACTTCTTACATGCAGAGGATCTCAATCCCCAAGCTCTGTATTACATGCAAATTACTCACTTACAGAAAATTACCCAGATCCCCTTTCACAGCATGCGAACTTCTTTTCCCAAAAAGTTACCCAAAAATCAGAAACAAGCCCCTAAATAGGCCCATTTCGGTTTGGAACCAAAAACAACCTTCGAGATAAGATTTTTGATGGTTTAGCGCCAAAATTACAATTTGAAATTCAAGTTAAATTCACTGTTGAAAATTAGCACATTTCTAAAATATGCACCAACTTCCGGCAGCCATAACTTTTAATCCGACTGTCGGATCTTCAATGATAATACCTTTTCGGAAAGCTCTCGAAAAGACGATATTTCGCAAAGTAGGCCTTTGGCGGACTACTTTGGCATTTTTGCAAATTTTCAGGCCCATCCGGGATTGTTTGGTGCCTCAAACTGAGCTCGGAAGGTTTTCTAGGGCAAAAAGCAGAAATTGGAACTTGAATAACTTTCAAGTCGTGAATGATCTTGACCTGATTCTTTCACCAGACTGTGTATTTTTCCATCCTAAACCTTCCCATAAATTTCTGTCTTCCCACGACTTCAAATGCAAACCTGCTAAAAATAGCAGTTGAGTAGAAAAAGCAGAAAAGTAGTTCTGAAAGTTGGAAACTCTTATTTGTCGAAAAGGGTATCCAGAAATACAAAAACATCTACAAAAAGAAAACAACAGGAACAAAAAAATGGAAATCATCTTTTGGGTGATGCAAGATTGCCTTCACACCACTGGATGCTCCTGCATCATATTTAATCATAAAATTTTTAAAATTAATTATAGTTGAAATTAAATTAAATTAAATTAAACTATAATGTAATATAATAAAATAAAATTGACATATAAAAAGGAAAATGTAAAAATAAATATTAAAAGGATATTTTTAATTCATACAATAAAATACATATTAATATATAAATTTTTAAAAATATATCTATTTATATATTACATTATTAATGTTGTATTAAATTAAATGATAAGAAGATGTCACTTCACTCAAAAAAAATATATAATAAAAAATAATTAAAAATATTTCCATTATTTCCTTTTATTAATTACCACAAACTGTTATTATGAAAACATTTTACATGAACACTTCTATTTTATGAAGTTACACTTATGAAGAATAAATAAAATTAAATAATGATTACTTATGAATCATGATAGATAGTAAGGTTGTTGATTTTGTAAAAACAATATTTACTTCAGAAGATGGACTTCTCATACTTACTTGAAAGCTTGAATCCATAACAACTATAATATATTGTCAATTTTAATTATGCTATAATTACATCTGACTCTAACTCTACCCCTAAATCTAATGCAAACTCTAACCCTTACACTAATTCTAACTCTACATATATAACCTTCAACTAACTTTATTAAAGATAGGTTTAGTGTTATAATTGGGGCTAGGGGTCAAGTAGGCTTATGGTTCAATTGGGATTATGATTTGATTAAGGTTAGAGTTCCTAAGGGTAAGTGTCCACAATATTAATTCTAACCCAAATTGTGATGATAACCCCAACCCAATTTCTAATTCTAACTCTATTCATAATTGAAACCCTAACCCTAACCCTAACCTTACTACTAATGCTAACCCAACCCTAATCCCAATATATGTAAGCATGATGAAAATAGGTGCCTTGAGAAGGATATCTCTCAACATATTTTATATATATTAATATTTAATATATGTATGCTAGTAAATGGGGTGACCCATATAATGCAACAGTTGAAACACTTGCTTGGTGACACTACCACCAAGGTTCAAATCCCCATTGGACTACTATGCTCGTAGGCATTGTGCTTTTGTTGGGTTGGTGGGCTCGCGGATTTGAAGAACAATAGTGTTAGGAACCTTAAAAAGTGCCCATTACGAATCAAATATATATATATATATATATATATATATATATATATATATATATATATATATATATATATATATATATATATATATATATATATATATATATATATATATATATATATATGCTACTATATTAAGATTCTTAAAACTCTTCGCAATTATGAATAAACAAAATAATTTTAAACATTTAAATTAAAAAAATCATCTCTTAATATTTTTTCTTCTTCAACATCTTTTGTCTCTCATCATTTTAATCCATTAATTTATTTGTTTTTTTATTTATCTATTTAATTCATGCGTTATATTTAAAAAACGCGTACGCGTTTCATAACACATACGCGTTACGGTCTTGCAACGGCCAAAACATAACACGTATGCGATATGAAACGCATACGCGTTTCATTTAAATAACACGTACGCGTTATTTAAAAGTTTATCTCCCACACCAAATCTAGCCCCGGTTTTAGGCTTGGGAAAGGCTTGGCAATCCGAGCCTTAGCTTTTGACCTGCAACTAAAAAACTAAGGCAAATTGAAGAAGAATGTCCAACTTTGACAACATAGATGATGGACTTTTTTTTTGAATTAGTCTATAAAATTAAAACCCATTAGAGAACACAATGTCTACTTTCTAAATATATAACTTTTTTTAAAATTAGATTACGTTTGCTTTTTTTAATTAATTTCTAAGCAAACTAGGCCTTAAACTTGAAAGATTAGGTTTTTTTGGTTTTTTAATAACTTTGTATTGGTTGAGTTTTCTTATAAAAAAAAATTATATGGGCCCAAACTTCAGACAATTCTCTACACAATGAAAAAAAAAGAGTGAAAAAATGTTTTGTTTAGGTCCAATTATGTTGTCCGTACACATTGATTTGAAAAAACATCAATTAAGGCCAATAAAAAATTAATTAAAAAAAAATATTCAACCAAAAATTACAAAAAAAAATCCAGCCCAAACTTCATGTTGTTAGCTCTCTTTTCCTAAAAGGAATTAGCAAAATAATTTTATTTGGGTCAAAAAGTGTTGTCTGTACACCTGCTTGGTATGGTAAAAAAACAGGGACTTTTAAAAAGTGGTTTTTATAGATCTTTATCAAAATTTAATTTATATAAACTGGGTATTTTAATAATTTACATATTTGGAAACTAGATTCAAAATTCTAAATTTCATATTACTGACTTTTTTTAAGATTCATTGTGGAAGTGCCTCAAATTTTTAGTCCAAGTGTGACAAATTCTGAAAAAAAGTAAAAACATTTCCACTTTTTGAGTTTTTTGTGTACCCAACTTCTTGCATCAACCCTCATTAAGATATATGTATCATTAATAATAGCATTTTAGTTTATTTTTCCTTATATCTTTTCCTTCTTTATTTCTTCAATTCCTTTATCTTTTCCATCTTTTTGGTCTTTATATTTTTGGTATTATTGTACTATTTTATTTTAATAACTTGTCTTTTCTAAGTCAATTCTTACTTTTTGCTTTATAGAATTATTCTTTATTATCTTCTCAACTCATTATTATCTTCTATTTATCTATTTAATTCAGCCAGTTTTGTATCATTACTATTATCATTTTAGTTGATTGCTCCTTTATCTTTTACATCAAGTTGGGATCTCTAGTTTTTTATGTTAATGTACTATTTTACTCTTAGTATCTAGTCTTTTCTAAATCTATTCTTATTTTATTGCTTTAAATAATTACTCATTTCTTATTTAATTAGATAATACTTTTAAATTATAAATAAATGTTCATTATTGTTGATTTTAGTAAAATCACCTTGACGCTGACTTGTTTCCTTATTTTTAGTATTTTTTTTAATAAAAAGGTCAAACTATCTTTATGTCGGTTTTATCTCTAGGTCGGATTATTTTATGGCCGACCCAATTGAGGCAAAGGGTATAACTATAAATAGAGGTATACTGGTGATTATGACATGTATTGGATAATATCTCCTTTGTTGTAACTTAGACACCAGTCCTATTTGCATGTTTGAGTATATTTTTTTGGAATTAATTTCTTCCACTCATTGATGGAATAAGACTCACTCTACTCATTGATGGAATATCACTCACTCCACTCATTGATGGAATATGACTCATTCCACTCATTGATGGAATTTGACTCACTCCACTTATTGATGGAATCTAACTCACTCCATTAATCAAGATAAGATATGAAATATGACTCACTCACCACTTTACCATATCTTCTCTTATCTTCTCTTATTTTATATGTTAATGTTTTTTTTTTTTTTATGCAAGGAAATCTTATCTTATTTTATCCACTTCCTAAAGACCTCTATAAATAGCTAAGGCATATGTAATAGATTCACATCAATAAAAATCTTGTGTATGTTGAAGCATATATTTCTATCTTATTTCTCTATCTCTTGAGTAAGCTATTTTTCTATGTATTTCCCTATGTTATCCAAGAACTGTTATTAGGTTAATCGATCAAAAGATGAAGGCCAAGGATTCATTTCGTTAAGCTATTGAAATTAGAGAGAGATTATGGTAAAGTAGATCATGAAGAAGAAGTCGCTAAAGGAGACTGGAGCCACCCAGGAAAAGAGGTGCAAATCTGGAGAAAGAAGCATAGTAGGTAAAGGTAATATCTGAGCTTTATTGTTGTTTTAATCAACACAATGACATCGCTATTTTATATAGATTTGAAGCACACATCCATAGGAGTTTTTTTGCTATCTTTATAGTGACTGTCAAAGTCTGCCACAAAGAGTGGTGTTAAAGAAAGAAGACAGATTGTGGTCAAGGATTGAGAATCCCATCAAAGGAGTTTTTGGAGCTGTCTACTTCAAAAGGATCATCTAGTAGTCAAATGCAAAAGTGAAGAACAAATATCTAACCAGTCAAAGGAAGAAGCTACAAATAAAAGGTAAATTGTTGTAGCAGAATCACTGTCAAATGCAAAGGTGAGTTAAAATCATTTTTAATGGGAAAAGTTGGTATGCGCATTAAGAAGAAAAAAGATAATTTGGAGGAAAAAGTGCTAAATGTTAAGCAGTGCAATTCAAAGTTGATAGGAGATTTAAGGGAGTTAGGAAAGAAAAGATATGAATATTTCTATGAAGAAAATCATTTAGAACAAGAATTGGAAAATGTTAAAGAAAAGAATGAAAAGTTAGAAGAAAGGTTAAAGTTGTTTGATGAAATAAAAAAAAAGAATGAAGATTTGGAGAGAAAAGTAAAGTTGTTAGAAAAAGAAAATGCTTTACAGAAAGATGAGATATTGACAGTGAATGAACAAAAGAGTCAGTTTAATAAGATGCTTGTAGCCTGTCAAAGGGAAAATGAATGTTTGAAATCCAAGACATTAGTGTGTAATGTCTCATGTATTACAGAAGATCTATGTTATTCATACAATCAATCAGTTGGTAGTTGTGATTTAGCTAAAGCTATTTCCAATAAAGAATGTAAGAATGAAAATGATAATATCTTTGAATGCACAAATATGGCTAGTTGTTTTGAAAATAGTATTGGTGTGAAAATCATGCAAAAGATGGGATACAAAGGTGAAGGATTGGGCAAGAATGAGCAAGGAATCCGAGAGCCCATTGAGGCAATAATGAGGCCAAAGTTTGTAGGTCTTGGATATGAAATGGGTAAGGAAAATCATGTCACAAGTGTGACAAGTACAAATGAGTCAGTTCAAAGAATGCAGTGCATATAGTGTTCCCATTGTAATAGGGAAGGACATAAGAAAGATATGTTTTGGGATCTACATCCATGTAGAATTTGTGGTTTGAAAAACCATTCTGAAAAGACATGTTGGAATAGAGAGCAAAAAAATGAAGATATGAAAGAATCCATACAGATGGATTGTGGATGGATCTATGGCTCGAATTGGAAAAAGATTACAGGTATGCTGACAAAGTTGTTCAAGTATAAGGGTTCATATGTGAAGAATGATAGAAATCAAGAGAGATTTAAAAGTTTGATAAATGTGACTAATATTGTCTTGTAAGACATTAAGAAAAATGGAAAGCTATATAGATAGTGAGAATACTTCGAGTTTGAAGTTTTGAAGATCAAAGATTGAAGGACTGCCACAGTAGTTGGAAAGAATCGAGTTGAAGATGAAGGTGCATGAAGACACCAAGTGTAGTCGTCATCATCGATGATGTGATAGAATTAAATTCTTACAGAAGAATGCAGTAGCATGAGAAAGAATACTTTCCAAAAGTGAAGAAATTGGATTTGAGTTTTGTAGATCAAAAGATCGGTTGACAAGTAAGTTGACAAAATGAGGAGAATTTTCCAAAGACAAAGAAATTTGAGTATTGTGAATGCTGAAGCATATGTGTTCAAAATTAAGGGGGAGTTTTGGAATTAATTTCTTCCACTCATTGATGGAATATGACTCATTCCACTTATTGATGGAATATGACTCACTCCACTCATTGATGGAATCTAACTCACTCCATTTATTGATGGAATCTGACTCACTCCATTAATCAATATAAGATATGGAATCTAACTCACTCACCACTTTACCATATCTTCTCTTATCTTATCTTTTCTTATTTTATATGTTAATGTTTTTTTCTTTATGCAAGGAAATCTTATCTTATTTTCTCCACTGCGTAAAGACCTCCATAAATAGCTGAGGCATATGTAATAGATTCACATCAATAAAAACCTTGTGTATGCTGAAGCATATGTTTCTATCTTATTTCTCTGTCTCTTGAGTTAGCTATTTTTCTATATATTTCCCTCTGTTATCCAAGATCTGCAATAGTCAATAAAACTGTAGTTAAGTTAGAGTAAACGAATAATTTATCCCTTGCATGCAGGCGCTGAAAATAACTAGGAAAAATAACTTCAATTCACTTTTTATTCTCCTAGGAAGTGTAACGCACCAATTGGCATATTTATTGTTGTAAGTGAACGTAGACTAGCATATATATATTTAATAATATATATAAAATATGCTGAAAGATATCTTTCTCAAGAGCGTATTTTATATATATATATAATTATTTTTATATTTATATATTTCTATATTAAATTATTCTAATAATTAATATATTATTATATGATAGTCAAATATTTGTAATATTATTTTTTGAAATAATATAAATAATTTAATAATTTTTCTATAGTTAAAATATATCTTTAATAATTATACTTAATATATATATATAGTTAGGAATAGGGTTATGGTTAAGGTTAAGAGATGTAGTTAAGGTTAGGGTTAGGTCAACACATATAGTTAGGGTTATGGTTAGAGTTAATATATAGATTGGGAATAGATTTAAGGTTATTATTAGGATGAGAGACAAGGTTTTCATCAAAATGAGGGTTAGGGTTATCAATAAGATGAGGATTAGGGTTCGCATGAAAATGGGGGTTAGGATTAGCATTAGGGTTGTGGTTACATTTAAGTTTGTAGTAAGTTTAGGATTTATAGATATAGTTAAGGTTGGGTTAATAATTTGATTTAAAATATATTGATATATTTTAACTAAAGAGAAATTATTAAATTATTAATATTAATTCAAAAAATAATGTTACGAATATTTGACTATCATATAATAATATATTAATTATTATAATAATTTAATATAGAAATATATAAAATTATTAATTTTATAATAATTTTATAAGAATGAGACGCCATCTTCAAAAACACCCTAATCGTCCAGACAAGTTAATGGGTTTTTCGAAACCTCTACCCAAAATTCGACAGTGAAGCCATTTATAAAACAATATATATTCATTTATTTAAATGTTGCTCCTTTTTCTTAATTATTTGCCGTTACATGCAGCTAAATGCAGAGCCATGCACTAAACATGCAGCCATGCAGCCGTTACATTCTGCAATTGAGCATTTAATTTCGTGCCTCTTCCTCTTCGAATTCTTGCAGCAACGTGGAAAAAGTCTTTCATTATTATAATTGAATTTTTATAATTGAATTAGGAAACGGCCATATTTATTGTTGTAAGTGAATGTAGATTAGGAAATAGTTTAGTTTTACTTCTGTTTGCTTTCATTCACCTCCTGTTTGATTTAGACTGGCTATTGTAATCTGTTTTTACGAAGGAAGTTGAATAAAAATTCAATTATTGCTGTAGAAATTTGGTACTCTGTTTTTTTCCTATTTTTGCTCTGCCTTTCCAGCAAGTTAATTATTATGGGCGCAATTCTGATCTAGAAAATCATATTTTATAGCAGGGGTTTGCCTTTTTATCTAAGCGTTTGAATTTTTTGTTGCAGAGTAGGATAGCGTAGGGTTTCATCATGAGCAGCAGGGCTGAGTACCCACGAGAGCTATGCCTGGACAAGATTTCACAGGAAGCTGGGGAAGCCTTTGGTATAGGAGTCGCATTGCTTGGCTCCTATGAATTTATCACATCTTCTTACAATTCTTGCACCGGGTTGCGTGATCGTTTCATGCTGGAGCCCGAGCGGTACAAATGAATACTCCACCGTCTGCGTGTAATTTTATGGCTGCTCATATGTTAGCTTACTCAATAAAACATTCTTTGTGTTATATGAGACAAAAAGAGGACCCATGGAATTCTATCATGGGAAGCCTTGCTTTTGGAGGGGTTGTTGGGATGGGTTCTGGGCCAAGGGGAATGGCAGTTTCGGCCATCCTTATGGCCTCTCTCGATGGCTCACTGACAATGGTGCAGCGGTTTCTGGATCGGGCTAAGTCATAAGGTAGATTTACATGTCAATTATATAGCTTTTTAAAAGCTGGTTGTCTCTTTGGATGTGGGAAGTTAGTTATTTTTAACTCTCGAATTTCTTATAAATATTCTTGTATTTTCAGACACATTTCATGAAGTGAAGTGTTTTTTACATGTAGACAACTTTAGAAAGGCTCATCTAAAAATTCATTATAATTGGTTTTGAAATTTCCATTTTCCTTATTGCTGGATTTAACTTTTTCCTACACGATTAATGCTATAGCAGTGTAGATAATATTCTGGTTTCCTTCATGGGTAGAAACCTCTGGACGTTTCTACTTTGCACCTTCTATTTGTTGCACATTTATCCTTTAATATGAAGATGTTTATAACTTGTTTTTGCGTTGATGAAAGGTGGAAATTTAGATGTTTTGAACTTGCATCTGGTAAACGATGGATTTATTATTATGTCTTACACCACGGCTGGGGATTTGTAATCGCTGGGACATTATTCATTATTCTATATTCTTTATGCCTTGAGTGATGAATTTATCTATATTCGTTGTGCCTTGAATGATGAATTATCCCTAGTCGTTGTGGCTTGAGTGGTGAATTTATTGATAGTTGACTATCTTTAAATTTGCATCAGGAAATTGTTATGTTGCAGACTATGCAATTCGCCATGGAAAAGTAGTCGAACATGTTTGGAACCCTGTGTTTGCCATTAGATCGTGTTCAAAAGCTTGCGGTCCAACAAGGAAAGGTAGTCAAACATGTTAAACCCTGAATCCGCCATTACAAATGCAATAGATTTTGTTTTAAATCATGCAATCTGCCATAGGAATTTAATCAATCATGTTTTAAACAAGGAATCTAAGATAATTTAGTTATGTGCTGTAGTTTATGTTTAAACCAGGAACCCAGGATCAGGGAAATGATGTATCATTATTTTCATCTTAAACATTCATGAAAACCTTGAAATGTGTTTCGTAATGACCAAAATCTACAACGTGTAGGGATCATAATGCATTTTAAAATTTGAACATGCTCGTCCCTACAATCTTTGAAGCCGCTCGCCTTTTACCTTTGGATTTAGATATTTCTTTCATGCATTTTGTCAATCAGTTCACCTGCCACATCTTTTCTGTTACAATTTTTTCTTCATTTTATCTACCAAGGCTGTTACAACTACCACATTTGACAAAATTCCTGTATTCTTTATGCTAAGATCAATGTCTATACATTTTCCATGCATTGTTCAAACCATTTTTTTTTATGTGAATATACGAGATTCCATTACACTACATGGACCCACATAATTTAAAATGAATATTTACTTTTATGCATGTCAAAGTGGAGGAAATTGTGAAAATTGTGACTGAAATGTGCATAGCAATTTCATAGAATGACTTAATATAACTACGTAGTGATGAGTGGCATGATTTGTATTAGCTTCAATTCTTCCCTATTCCATATTCACTCCCATTTATTCTTTTAAACGCATTCTCATGTATGTGATTTCATCTTAACTCGATTTGCACTTAACTTTTTACATTTTCTTAACCCAAGCTTGCATGCATCTATTTTTGAACTGTTACAACTACCATGCTCTGATTTGCACTTATTTTTTCACATTCTCCTAACCTTTGGATTGAGATATGTTATTTCTTGATGGAGACGAGAACACAACTCTTACGAAATTCAACCAAACTTGCAAATACCAGATTACAAAGACTCCATGATCGATAAACTCGATTACGTTTGCACAAATAAAGTACCCAATTTAGAAAACAAAACATATTACTTTATTAAAAATTCATGAAAAGAACAGTTACAATTTCTGGCAATTCATTGCCCCTTGGTATTCTTCTCTCTTATTCCTCTGTTCATAGTGTCTTCCTCCAATCGCTAATTCTCCCTCTTCCGTCCGGCGCTCACCACTTCCTCCTTGCAAACACTTGTGCCTCTCTTCAATCAACTTCTTCCTTACCATAGCACGACTGCGTCTACACTGTCTCATGCACTTTGCATTACTTGTCTGCTCTGTCTTTTTCCATCCGTGAATCTTCATATTTCCCTGTTCAATCAGCATCAGAATCTTCAAGCAATGGCATGATTCCTTCCTTCCTAGCTGCATACAATCTCCATCTTCAAGCCACGGAGTCATTTATTGCCTAAACAGATGGCTTGGCCCCTTCTTGCTCCCTTTGCCAGCACAACCCGTGTATCATTTCTTTCATGCATTTTGTCAATCAGTTCACTTACCACACCCTTTCTATTAATTTTTTCTGAATTTTATCGACCAAGTCTGTTACAACTACCACATTTGACAAAATCGTTCTATTCTTTATGCTAAGATGACTTTCCATACATTACATCAAATCAACATGACTCCATTACACTACATGGACCCACATCATTTTATGTGAATATTTACTTTTCATGCATCGATTGAGATTATTCATATACTTTGAAATGTATGTCCATGTTATATTCACATTCATGTAAAAGTGGGGGAAAATTGTGACTGAAATTTGCATACAATGTCATTTCCTATATAGTTTTGGTCCCAATTTCATAAAATGACTTAATACTAGCACTTGCGCCTGGAAGGGGTGCAAGGAACACGCCGATAGTATTATATAATTACCTGGGAATTATGACCGTTTCTTTGCAGAAGATTTTCTCTTGAATACAGGGGTAGAGTATAAGGAGGAAATGGAATCCAATTGCAAATAAAAACATAGTTTATTTTGAAGTTTTGGAACACTAAAAGAAGTCCTCTATACACTGTACATTTCTGGGCAGTTGCACAATAATGACCAAGGTTAAAACAGAAGAAAATAATGCAGTCCACACTCAGGTAAAGGCTTCTAAGAGAAATAGTACTCAACAGCTAATGGCAGAAGCTTATTGCATTATGAGGCAGCAGGATGAATATTACCAAGATATGGGAGGCCACATTAATTTAGCAATCACAAAAGAATGGAGTGTCAATGTTGCAAAAATGATTCTTTCTTGCCATCGACATATTCAAAAAGTCGAATATAAAACAACATAGTTTATTAAATCACAGTCAAATATAAAACAACATGATTAGTGCATCATAAGGAGGTTAAAAACATAGTTTATTACAATGGTAATCCTCTGTACACATTGATTTATTTAGGAGAATAAGCAATTCTATTTTATTTTGCAAGACAAATAATGGTACTCCTTTGTACACAATATTTTTTTGGTGAAACAAATTAAAGTAAAAAACATAGTTTATCAATCCTGTGTACACTGATCTGTATTCGTTTAGCGCAAGTTCTGTCATTTTTTGATCTTCCAATGTGACAAGATAAGCTGATTTATTCAAAAACACACAAATTAGATACAGGTTCCATGGCCTACATTGCTCAAAAATACTTATGACTTGAGAGAGAAAGAAGCTAATCTTACTAAGGGCAGTATTTTTCAAAGCACGCCTTCCCATATTTTCATGAATAGGTTCATATCGCTCTGAGCTGCGATTATTCTCAACCCAACTAGCAGGGAAAGCAATTAGTGTACACTTAATACATCACATTGCTTGTGTTAAAAATCTTCCAAATTAGTAAAATGTCATGCTGCTATTCCAATAGTAAATGCCTTCATTTCTTCTTTTGTAGATTGGCAAACAATATGGATGCCAAATGAGATAGTACAAACAAGATAATTTACAGCTTCTTCAAGGATATAGATAAACATATCTCCAACAATATGCTAATAACAAATTTTCCAGAAAAGAAACCAGTTGGCCATTTCCAAATTTCAACAGATTGCATTCTGGAGATGGAAAGAGCAATACAAAGAAAACAAGAACCCTAAATTTCTGGGGTATTGCACACAGCAGTTTATTTTAGGGTTGTTTTGTGTCTGCACATTGGAAAACAGCATAATTAGTGTTACAAAGGAAGATAAACATATGCAAATATAAAACATAGTTTATTACAATGGTAATCCTTTGTACACATTGATTTCTTAAGGAGAATAAGGAAGGAAAGAGAAACTCCTAAGAAAGTTATATTTTGTCAAATATTAAACAAGTATAAATTGAAATATGAATTGTCAGTATTTCACCATTTTTCTTCATAGTTATATACATAACAGTGCAAAAGTTTGAAGAAAAAATCATTCACAAGTAAAATAGCCTCAAGTGCATCCAATACTTGTACAACAATTTGATTGTTTCACCAATATGAATAGATTATAGCCATTTAAGTTTTGTAAACAGGAATAACTTTGAAACCAACTATAAGGTTCCAGTTGAAATTTTGTTGACCATATATGTCTGTTAGATATTGAACAAGTATAAATTGGAAGAAATGTAAATTGAAATATGAATTGTTAGTACTTCACCAAATTTATTCACAGCTACATACATAACAGTGAAGTTTGAAGGAAAAACCATTCACAAGTAAGCCTCAAATGCACCCAATGTTGGTGCAACAATTTGATTATTTTACCAATGAATAGCTTACAAACATATAAGATTTACAATCATAAATGACATTGAAATCAACTTTAACTTTACAAATCTTTACCATATGTACAAGTGTTTACTAAATGTGAACTAAAAACGTAAAGTGAATATGAGATTAGAAATTCTCAACTTGAATTCAACAAATATCAACAATTTTGAATCCCCTATAAAGAAATGGCTCATGGCCTTTTATAGATTTAGGGCCCAAATTTGATTACAATAGCAAGAAGATTATAAAACAAATCAACAATAATAAAGAGGACACATGGATAGTGGTAATTTAACCCACATGATTAGTTGGCTATAGCTAGCAAGATAGAATCCTCTAGAACTTTCTAGAAACTTTATCACTAGTAGTAGTTAAATTATCTCCCAAAACACTTAACCAACTCTATATCTAGATATTGTTTCAATAGGTGAAATATCCCCAACGTTGACTAAATTTCAGCAGCAATCCTCCAATTAAGCTTCACTACTTCAATTTAGTAAAGTCGTAATTGTGTATATTACTATTTTCATATAATTTTGTCAAAATCACCTGAAAACATTGCCTATTCTGATAGGACCTGGGATCTTCACAAATCACTATAAGGAATTCAGCATCAAGTTCCTATGAAAATTTGTGATCAACCCAATAACAAGACTTGGGTAATGCAAAAGTTTTCCCAAACTATTGTAGGAAATATTATTTCTACTTTACACTTTGACTAAAAATCATAATATACATTTCAAATAGTATGCAAAACTTCCTCAAAATTGATAATGTGAACTATTTACTCATTGTCGGATAATTCTTTAATCAAAACATATTCTCCTTACTTGAATCTATATTCGCTAAATGCTACCAAAACTTTATTCATTTTCTCTTTGGAAACATTTTGAAAAAGGTTTCAGTTGAAATTTTGTTGACCATATATGCTTGTTATTTTTTTAATCTCAGTATTCTTGTTCCATGTCTCTTTATCATACTTTGTAATCAGGTTCTTTGTCTTGACCACATCATCCGTTAATCTTTAATATACATGGATAGAAGGAGCAGCCATCACTTCTGCAAACAGACCCTTAAAACTATTTTCCTCTATCCCATCTTGTCTCGATTTATTTTTTTCATTCATTTGTTCGGTAAGGGAATCTATAACCATTAGATCTTTATCTTTCATCTTATCTATCAAAATAGACAAATCATTTATTTGATCTTGACATTCTTTAACTAGATCCTTCTCCCATTTCAACTGTAATTCCCATGGTTTTAGCTTTAGTTGAGGCAGATTTATGTCAGATGTTACAGTTGCACATGCTACGGTAGATATGCATGCAAAATGTGAAGCATAATAAAGGCGCACTAACTGTTTGAAACAAAACTACCTCAAAGAAATGTGGTCAGATGGGCTAGAATGTTGAGTGTTTGACAAAATGGCTCAAAAAGATGTCATCTCATGGAATGCCATGATTGCAGAGAATGCACAAAATGGATTTATTGAACAGTTTCAAAAAATTTCAAGCAAATGCAATTTGGCAGAATACCTCAAAGGAATGTGGAACCACGGATGTGGCATGAACTATTCGGCAGAGTTGTGTTGAAAAGGATTTTGAAACTTTCAAAATTAAAATACATTTCAAGTGTAACACCAAGTTCTATGACCTATGTGGTCATCCCCATGGCTTGTGCAAAAATGGGAGCTCCATAACAAGATTGTAGGTTGTAGTGAGGTTGTTATGGGAGAACTAATGTTTTAGAAAGAGTTGATATGTATAAGCTGGATAAATAATTGGAGTTATGAAGTTTCTCATTGCTCCTAATCTTCTTCAAAATATTTTTTCTATATAATTTAACATTATTTTTTCCATACCTTAACCAAAATTATTGTTTAGGAACCATTTAAAAATATCTTTTGGTGTGAGCAATATCTGAATCTTTTTGTTTTATACAACATATGCTTCTCATGTTTGTCCCAATATTTTGAGAGCAGTCTAATCTTGTGCCTTATAAGAAAGATATAACAACATTTTGCTGCATCAAAGGGCCCAAATGATGCCTAAATTGAATGATCATATGCATAAAATAACGATTGGTCTTTTCGGTTTATTTTGAGTTACAACTTTTCCTGAATATGTCATCTTGCATGCATTATACAGGAGTTAGTAAAAAACCATCAATTCCATCTTATATTGTTATTTGATTGCTTGGGCCCTTTGTGAGACTTTCTTTGTTTCAAAGGTTGAAGATTACTTGTATTCCAAGTCTTGTTTGATATTTCATTGTAAACTTTGTAACTATTAAATTACTAGATGGCTAAGTTGTATAATGACAAAGAAAAGAGACTGAGTTCATGACCCTGTCGCTTACCAAGACTTCACAAGATCTCCTGCAATAGAAGATAAGAATGTAGACTCTATAGACCATTGAGAATAGTGAGGATTAAGCAAGTGGGAAACACTCGTCACTCATTTAGATACCCTAGAAACATAGGCTTAACAACAAAAAAAATCAATACACTGAATCACCCCATAGACAAAAGTAGCAAGGAGACACCACATCTCTCTGAGGTACCTTGTAGCTAGCGAGGTGGAAGACTTAGTAAGTTGGCTCCAAGACACCTTGGAAGGACTCATGGCAAGGTAGTGACACTTGTCACCCTATTGGTTCCCTTCAAGAACATTAGAACCTAAAGGGTTCTCAAACCCCTTCTAAAACATCCCAAGGAAAACACCTGTCACCATCACACAATGAACAAAAGGAGCTTAACACCTCCGTCCAGATATTCTGAGAAAGCGAGGAATGATATAGAAGCATTTGTCTCCATCTCACTTCCATTAAGAAGGGAACTCAAGATTCTGACAAGTGTTACAATTTCATAGTCCCCAAGAGGGATATGAGACTAAAAAGTATCACAATCTCACCTACCCTGGATCAGATATGAGATAAAAAGGGACAATTTGATAAAACCCAGAAAGACATCAAAGAGAGGGAGAATTAAAAAACATAGAATGAAGCCATAAAATTTTGAACTTTGTAGCAGAAATATGCATAAGTAAATCTCACTTATGTTAGAAAAAAAGAACATTGATCTTTGCTATGGAAAGAGGAAAGAGTATTGCCAATGAGTTAAAAACCAAACATCACCAAATTGCTGAGAGTAAAGATTTGTATTAATGTGATTGTTTTATCAATAACACTAAGATTGAAAGGGTGCTAAAATAATGCTATCAAAAACAAAGTTTCTCACAAATACCTCGTCATAACAAAGAAATCACAATTAAGAATACAGATTTGGCAGCTAGGTTGTGGATCTAGAGTGGTTAGGAGCTAAGTTTCAACATCAAGTATTGTAGCTTTGGGGACCGATTATGTGAACGGCACTATAATGGAAAACCTTAAATATTGGGTTTATTTGCAAGAGGAAAGGATTACCTAAACTAAAAACATTTAAAGCTAAATAAAAATTTATTTTTCATCGAAGCTAATTGTTCAAAGCTAAATAAAATAGTTCAAAAAATATCATGAAAAACTTCAGTATGGATTAAACAAAAATAGAATATGGGCGTTTGGATTAAACAGAACAATGGTGAAGAATGAAATAGGAAAATGCAAAAAATGCATACCTTGTCTAGAGAATGACTTGAGATACTACACAAGTTGCCTACTGTTGTGAACGAAACCCTACCAAAGCATTTGGATATATTTAGTGGAGGTTGAGACTTTCCTATAAATTAAGCAAAAATGAAATGAGTAAAAAGAGGAGAAAATCCCAAAAAAAAAAAGAACTCCACATCTAAATAGTTTTTGTAAATTCTCTCCTCTTAACATCTCAAATCATTAAAGTCTGAAAGCCAACTATTGAGAAATAAGATTTTTTCATAAGAAGGATAGACCTCTAAATTACAGTACAAAAAGAAGTTTACATCTGTGTATTTTCCATAAATGTTGTCCTCTTGAAATCCAAAACATTATGATGTAAAAGAAAACTACTAAGAAATAATATTTTATCAGAAGGGCAATGACCTTTAAACTGCAGGACAAAAAGAACTCTACATTTGTATATTTACATAAATGTTGTCTTCTTGAAATCTGAAACATTAAAATGCAAAAGAAAATTGCTAAGAAATAAGAGTTTTTTTCAACAAGCATTGCATGTTAGCACCGGGCTAATTTGAGCATAACACTGTCTAGATAGCATTCCTTATTGAATCAATTTTCCTAGAAATCATATTAGTAAAACATGCACCCTACCTGCTTGAACTCAACCCTAATCGCAACTTATTGTCGAAGAATTTGACCAACTTTTTTTGGACAACAAAACAAAGCTAGTGTATGGCTAGGAGAATCTCATGCAAACTAAAATAAGAAGAAATTGACCAATTTTTTTTGGACAACAAAACAAAGCTAGAGTATCCTTGGCTGGGAGAATCTCACATAGACTAAAATCAAGTAACTGATATAGACCTTACTTGGGAACAACATAATGTTCGGAAGTAACTCTCAAGGAGCCGACTATGCCCTTATTCATATATCTTGTGAATTAAGTAACCAAATAAATTAAATGGTCAGATGTGTGGACAAGTGCCACTTGAACATGTTTTCCACTATCAAAAGCTTGATATCCATGTCATAAAGAATTGGGGCTTACAATTTTTGAGGAAATCCTTTACTTTGCTAGAAAATTGTGTAGACAGTTTATCTGAATGTGGTATTTTGAAGCTATACAAATTATTTCTAAACCATTTGATCCTCTCTTCCTTTGTCAAATTTGAAAGGGGGCCTATCTAAGCTGGGACTGGGCAAGTTGATCTTCACCTAAACTTGCTCCTTATGTTTGCCTAAAAAGCTCCCTTTTCCTATAGCAAACTTATTATCATATCCACCGACCATAGAAGTACCTTCTCTCAAGGTGCACATGACGAGGCCCCTATTGAGCATCACTCTGGGAAAAACTTTGTGAATTAGCCCTAGTCCAAAATTGCCATTGTGGCTACCCTAGATAGCAAAACCCATATTCTAATGGAGAGGAAATGCTACTAAAGAGTGTTGAATTCATAGGGAAAGAAATTGTGTATGGGAAATGTTAGTATCAAAATGATATAATAAAAACACACCAATGCAACATTAAACTAAAGAAAGCTAAATAAAATGAAATCAAAGATAAAAAACAGAGAGCTTCTTCAGAATCGTTCCATTGTCCTCTATCTCCAGTGATTCTCTTGAAGCTCTTGCTCTCAGATTGTATAAGCAAAGCTTCTTAGAATGGCAACCTACAGAATGAGTATGCAAAGGGAGAATACTTCTCTATTCTATATGCTGGTGGAGTGAAATGTTGATATACGGATATGCACAGTGGCTATAGATTATGCACAGGGGTTGTGGATTATGGATTCTTTTGAAACTATGATATGAGGATGATAGGCCATGATATGGAATGCTAATATGCTAAGCTATGCTATGATATGATTCTAAAGGCTATGGATGCTAGAAGGCTAATTGACTATAGTTTTCCTGTATGAAAGCTTTTATGTTTTTCAGAGACCCGACAGTCCCTTTTATAGATTTTTACAGGAAAGAGCCTGGCTGGCAAAGATCAATGGTTGTGAGATTGTCTGGTAAATTTGAATGGTAAGAGATGGAGAGATTGAGAGGAATATGGAAGATGTTGGGAGGTTGGAGAGAAGAATGGAGGTTTGTCTTCAACCCACGGGAACAACTTTGCTTAGGAATAGAGAAATTAATTTTCTGTTTTGAAGTTTGTTTCATGGTTGTTGAAGATAATCAAATTAAAATAAATAGATTTATTTAATTTTATGTGAGTTTGATATTTGATTTTAGGACTATAGAAGATTTAATTAAATATTTGAAATATTTAATTGCGAATAGACTTTAGAAGAATTAATTAAATATTGGGAATATGGAATTGTGAATGGATTTTTAGAGGAATTTAGAAAAGAAGAATATTTATTTGAATAAAATATTCAAGCCAATATGATAATTAATATAAATAAATCATAATGTTTATTTAATTAATTAAGAAATGGATAAGAAAAGTGATTAAATAAAGTTATTTATTTAATCGAAATGAAAGAATGAACAATATAAATAAATTATTTAGATTTATTTATACACAAATTGAATTCAAAGATTTAATTAAATATTAAAAATATTTAATTAATTACCAAACTATTGTGATGTGACCATTTTTAGGTGTATACATTTTTCCCCTCTTTGAAGTGATGTGTTTTACGCATTGCTTCAAAGAATTTTGAAATTTTCCCCAAATGCTGATTGTCGAATGTTGATTGATTGTTGAATGTTGATAGGTATATGCCCCCTTGGACGATGAATCAATAAGATTTTGATTTTTGTGAAGTTTTTTGAATTTTCAGATTTTTTTGCAATTTTTCAATTTTGATGATTTTTAAGATGTTGATTCATCATTCAAAAATTATGATGTGAAGAAATTGATGTGGAAATATGTGAGATGAAAATTGATGATCGAAATTGCCCCTGCTGTGATAAAATGTGATAAAATGCCCCAATTTTTCCTTTAAATAGGTTAAAAATGTCATTTTCCATGTCATTTTCCCATTTTAACCTAGTAAAAATTGTAAATTTTGAGCTCTGGAGTGAGAAAGATGGCACTTCCTATCCACTAGCATTGTTTTGAGTGCATCCGATGACATCAGCAATCGGCGCATTATGGACCCACAGTATGTACCCCATTAAACTTTCAATGTTTATAAATTTTCTGTTCAGGGCACGTTTATCCATGTTTTGATGTGAAAGGGTATGTTTTAGCGCTATTTATATTTTCTGTAGCACCCATGATGATTTCCCTAGCGCCCTTGATTCTGTAGTGCCCTTGAAGTTTTTTGTAGCGCCCATTATGCTTTTTGTAGCGCCCATGATGATTTTTGTAACGCCCACGATGATTTTGATAGTACATGATCTTCTATTGATTGTTTGTGTATTGTGATGTCTTGATTTGATGATGTTTTGTGTGATTAATTTGTTCCCAAGGTTGTTGGAAAACAAACAGTAGTTGATAAATTTGTTTCTAAAGTTGTTAAAAACAAATAGTTGTTTGATAGGTTTGCTTCTAAGGTTGTTAAAAACTAGCACTTGCACCCCAATGAGGTGCAATGGTTACATCGATAGGCTGATACACTTTGGTATTATATTATGAACATGTAGGAGTGGTGCAATTTTTTTTGGGGATGAGCTTATGTGGTCTATGCGATTTGTCTTGAAGACCTATACAACAAAAGGAATGGGGTGGCTAGGTGCGTAGAATAGGCGTTGATGAAGTCAAGTTGTAGAAGCAATTTTAAGCACCATGGGAATTGGGGAGAGATATCAAATGGATAGGGAGGAGAGCTACATACCTTGTTTTAGGAGAGACATAGTTGTTGTAAGCGTGCCTCCTCTCGCTTCCTTATGATTGCAAATGGATTGGTTTGCATTTTGGAATATCTTTCAAAAGAGAATGGTGGTTGAATGCGAAGATCATTTAATGATTTAACTCTAGATATGGCTGTAAATGTTAGCCCCTGCCTATCTATTTTACCAATATCAATTATTGCCTTTTGCAATGTTAGTCCTTGAGCTTTGTGTATGGTAATAGCCCACGCCATCGTAAGTGGTATCTGCCTTCTATTGCCCAAGGAAACAGGTATGGTTGGTATGCTCTTAGGGTCATGGTCATTCCATGGGGGTCCACTGTAGCTATCGAACCTTGTAACAACATACATGGGAACATCTGGTGGTTTGGAACCAGGGCTGTAAATGATTTCAACAACTTCGCCAAGAGCTCCATTCACCAGGCCTGCTTGTGTCCATATGTTGGATGTGAGAATGATGCGTTGCCCTTTACAAAGCAATACTTCTTTTTCAAGCTGTTCATCATCAGTTGCACTATCTATTCCATGCCTGGTACTTGTCGCAGTTTATATTACAAAAAAAAAGAATATTTTAGTTTATTTGATAGAACCTAAACCGAATCACTAAGGAATTATCTTATGGTCCATATTGATAGACTCCTTACAAGCATGTGTCTTAAAAATATTCATTTTTAGGGATGCAATTTATGTAACACCCATACTTTTTTATGCATTGGGGTGTCTATTAGTAGAGTTATATTTAAGACTGTGTTAGGGGATGCATAAGTTGTGCCCCTTCTGATTTAGAAAGACTATTCCATGGTTAACCCATCTTCTATTTCAAAATTTCTCACACATGTTTCATAAGAATAGAACCTATGTAACTTGGGTAATTCACACAAGGTAACCCATCTCACATTGCACATTTTTGTGTTCTTTACGAGGATCAAAATAGGGCCTCTAGAATTGGAGCTGGGAAGACTTCTAGAAAGTGAAACCCACCTTACCCCTAAACTACATTTCTCAATTTCATAAATCCCTAGAAAATACCTCTGTAGCTCAATATAAAGAAACTGCCTGGCTTTGGCTGGGGTTTGGCAGTGGTGCCTTTATTGTCCATCCTACGCAGAAGAAAAACTTCCAGTGCCTCCAGATTCTTGTCCAGTACCATTTGACCCAAGGAATATGACACACATTCCTAAGCCCCCGCCAATGTGACCAGGAGAGAAACAGGGGCTAGGTCATCATAATTCATGCCTCCTTTGCAATATATATATATATAAACCATGCAATTAACAAATATGTTATGATCGAACTGTGTTCAAGATGCTAGCCCTTCCTTTGCTATTCATAAAGGCTTAATTCTCAAAGTTAGAAATAATGGCATATTCAAATCCCACAAGGCATTGATGTAGTCAATTGCTCAAACTCCATTTTACATATTGGGGAAAGACAACCATTTTTAAAAAAAAAATTTAAACCACGACATGAAAACCACTAATAGTTGATAGCCATGCATTAGCATGGGATGTAAACTATACACATTGAATTGGTGCCTCATTCAACTTCATTGCAGATGTACTGCTCGGGAAGGAGGAGAAAGGATAATGAGAGTGGATGTGTGGATATCCTTCACATACACCCTAAGATGTAGCACGAGTGTTTCTAACTTTAAGTTGGACTCAACATAAAGACTTGCCACACTCTAATCTATTACCACCCATACCTAAAGATTAACATTATTATTTAATTACCATAAACCTCTATTAATTAAATTCAACAAAAGCCTTTAATAATTATCATCATTGATTGCTCAAAGGAGAAATAATACTATTGTTTGATCCTTGGTTATATTTTCCTAATTATTTTCCAAAGGGAAATAATAATATTATTTCCACAATTTGAACATTTATGATATCCTCATTCTCCTTAATGATGTTATTATCATTTTCATGATGTAATTAATATTATTATGGAGTTACCCTCCATTTAAAATTAATTCATTTTATCAAAATTGGTATTAATATTAATATCATAGTTACTAATTTTTAACACCATATTTACTCATAGTTATAAATTTTGAACACTATATTTACTCATAGTTATTAATTTTCAATACCATTTTTACTCTAGTTATTTTATTTCTATGTTTATGCTATTAAAAGAGTTAAAGCGGGAAAATCTTTATCTTTACTTCAATGGTAATTATGTACTTTCCATTAATGGTTCCAAGATTACCTCCTCCCTAATCCCTTTTAAATGCATTATGTAAATGTTATTGAATATTTAACAACAATATAGTTGTTTGATCATTAAATAAGAAATAATAATAACATTATTAAGATTAAATCTAAATGTTGTTGAATATTTTACAATGTAGTTGTTTTATCATTAAATAAAAAAGAATAATAATATTATTAAGATTAAATCTAATTTTGAAAAAAATACTACACTATTGTTAACTGATCATTGGCCAACATTATCTTTAGGGATATCCCATCAATTTTTATACTTTAAAATGATAACATTATTTAAATAAATTACTAATATTTCATTTAAGACTATTCCTATTATTATAATCATGTTAACCACTATTGCTAAAATAACAATTAACACTCATGATTTATATTAATATTTTTATTGCCTTGTTTTTTTTTTTAATATACTGGAGTTTCCCATGATATCACGATTACTTCTTAAAATTGATAATATAATATTATACTAAATATGAAATGTAACAAGTTTTAAATTATTCTTACTTTTGAAAACTCAATTAATTTTGATCAAACAAATTTCTTATTTTCTAAAAAAGAAATAAAATATTAAAATACAAAAATCAATTTTTCAATCAATTTTTTTTGACAATTGATCTAACTAGAGATAGCGACCACAATTAATAATAAATATCAAAACATTTTCAAACTATACACTTGCAAATTTAATCCGAGTGGAGGCAATGCTTGTGAAATCAACTGATAAAGTGGGAAACCTGCTGGTAGTTTTGACGTCTTCCATTTTAGCTGCGGGCGAAGGTAATTTACTAGAAATTGCACCTTAGTGTGCAATGGGTACGCCGAAGAAGATAAATTGTGATATATTTTTTTACTATATAAAACTATAATAATAAGTATAATTAAATTATTTATAATAAGTATAATAAATTTTAAAAAACAAAATAAAATTTTCAAATAAATGATGACAATTATTTAAAAATATAAAATATAACAAGATGTTGTAATGTTAAAACCTAAATGCCTTCATTGTTACGATCTTGACCGTAATTTTCATTTTTCTTTGATGATACAATTTCCAATATAAGAAAAATTCATGTAGAATAAGTTATAAAATTTTCATATTTTTAATTAATATTATGTTTTGCAATTCATTGCAATTAAAAAACTTTTTAAAAATATTTTTCATAAAAATAAATACAAAATATAAAAATGAAATGGCATGATAGAGATAATTTCACTGTTATATCTAAATTTCTTAAGTGAAGATGTAAATTTAAATTTTAAATGTTTGAAGGTGTAATTTGCAATAATATTAGTTAGGGGGTTGCGATGGTTAAAAAATGTTAATAAATTTGCATATTTTCCCTTCTTCCACATGTCTTTTTTCTTCTAATTAAATGAAGCTGATTTCTACAAATCATAAGTTGAGTATCCTTTTTAAGTAACTGGCTAAAAATCCTCACGAATAGTCCTATGGCTTTCGATGGTTCTACCTAACTTGTGGGAGATGAAATGAACATAATTTTTTTTTAAAATATCACAGTACCTGCCTAGTGACGGATCTGATTTTTTGACGGCAACATGCGTAAAACAGGGAAATTTTCCTCGAGCCCGCGAATGACTGGGCACGAAAATCAAATTAGTGGAGGTCTTTTAATTTATTACCCTCACGTCAAATGCCCAGGCCCGTGAAAGCGGTGAAAGTGACAAAATGCTTGATGTCTGCGATGAACGGAGGGAATTATTTCTATGGTCGGAAGGATGAGGCGAACCGTCGATGGTCAAACTTAGCTCGTTCCTTTCAGATAAGGATACGCCTTCAGCGTAAATTAATCCGCGGGGCCAAACGTACAGTACGTAATGGTCATGTCAGATCATCCGTCAACATTTGTCTCTTCATTTTTTATTTTTATGCGCTACCATGTTGGAGGTTTCTTCCATGCCACTAAAAATTATTGCCAGAAGTTGTACTGTTACGGGGGTGGAGCCCCACCGGAATCTTCCCGGCGGTGTCAAACTGGGGGAAATCCCAATGGGGTTCCCCCACATATAAAGCCTATCGGCTAAAAAGATGATTTTGATAAATTTGTTTTCATGAAAATGAAAAAAAAAATAGTTGATAAGTTTGCTTCTAAAGTTGTTAAAAAAAACAGGATTTTGATAAATTTGCTTTCATGAAAATGAAAAACAAAATAGTGTGATTGATAAGTTTGCTTCTAAAGTTGTTAAAAACAAACAGGATTGTGATAAATCTGCTTTTTATGATGAAAAACAAATAGTTTGATTAATATTCAGATTTGATTGATTTGTCCTCATGATTTGATATTGATTTTGCTTTGACTTGATGTTTCAACAGGAGATATTGGGCATCTTGCAGTTACGAGAGAAATTCCCAAAGACATGGAGATTGATTCCACAGCTTGGACAGGTAGATAGAGATGTGATTGAGGCATGAAAAATTTGCTCATTACTTGAGATGCCTGAGGTGCGTCTCAATAGAGCCTTATTGATAGCACTTGCAGAGAGGTGGCACAGTGATACGAACACCTTTCATTTTCCAACAAGAGAGATTATCGTTACTCCAAAGGATGTATATCGTATCTTGAGGATTCCAGTGATGGGCGAGATAGTGAGATTTGACGACCGAGAGGCAGGAGGTACTGATGCTTTGAGGTGGATATTCAGAGATGATCAGATTGTAGGATATTATATCTCATGGGCGGAGATGACAGATTCATATGCGCCTTTACCCTCTATACTTGTAGGCTTCATTGGAGGTGTTTTGTGCCCTGACCATAGGTCAAAGGGTTTTGCAGTCGGGTGGGGTCGTGTACTTGAGAACTTATGGTGATGCAGGGTACATGATATGCTTGGGGATCATGCATGCTTGCACATTTATATGATGAGCTACACCATATTGTGTATAGTGGATGCAAACTGGATCATTGGCAGCGTCTTTTAGATGATCTCAAGACAGTATTTTGGTAGCCCTATGTAGATTGTGAGGCATGGCTAGAGGATGCTAGGGAGATGCCCTTTGTCTTTACTTCCAGATATATGATTGGTCGTACTCCTGGGATTATTGAGAGATTTCTTCTTGGCCATGTATGGTGACAGTATGGTCGGCCTCAGGGTATGCCATAGGGTTCATCTATTTATGCACGTCGACAGCATGAGATTACAGTGTGGGGTCTACGGGTTTCATATGATGCAGCAGTGGCAGAGTTCACCAGTTTGGGAGTAAAGGTGTGGGAGTATAGAGATGATATTCTTGATGGGTGGATGACTCTAGAGTATGGTTAGTATGTGTTGGAACATCCTGTGCCACGATTATTTGATCCTGATGAGCCTGCCACTCCAGTTGTAGAGTAGAGACCACATAGAGGTGGACATAGGTGACAGTGAGAGGAGGCTTCAGAAGGTGATGACTCCGAGGAGGATGATGATGATGAGTTAGATGAGGATGGAGATAGCAGTCATGAGGAGAGTGGGGGTGATACTTGTGGAGGAGGTGGCAGAGGTGGCAGAGGTAGTGGTAGAGGTGGTAGCAAAGGTGGTGGCAGAGGTGGTGACAGAGGTGGACCATGGATGAGACATGCAAATCCATCATCTTCAATAGATCCAGTGGTGTCAAGTCAGATATATCCCTTGCAGAGTAGAGTGCAGAGCTTATAGGGTCAGTTAGCACAGGCATAGGCCTTGGTTACATAGCTATAGGGATAGTTGACGATAGTTATGGCTGAGAGAGATACAGCCAGACGACAGGGTGAGGAGGCCATGGCCTTCGCTGATAGTCTGCAGAGAGCAGCAACAGGTGATAGCATGACAAGAGAGCTAACCAGATCCGTCCGGGAGGTAGAGTTCTATAGGATCAGATATCATGATGCAGTTCCACCCGAGCAGAGAGTAAGCTATACACAGTCTCAGTCTACCCATAGTCGCTCTCTGGCTACTAGCAGGGGTGTATCGCAGCCATTACCTCAAGGAAGATCATTAGGGGTAGGTGGAGTAGGTCCATCAGGTGTAGGTGGGACAATTCCCAGACTAGCACCATCAGAGGATAGCACTTCGTAGTGCTTTTTGCATGATGTCTTATTGATACTATGTTGAGACATTTGTATACACACTGATATGATCCCATTTTTTATAATGTTATGTCATGCATAGTTGACATCTTTTGTACTTTTTGACATTCATTTTTGAGATATATGAAATCCTGCAATGATTCCTTATGTGATGAATGTATCTATTTTCTATATGCATGATGTTTTATGTGATGGTTTCAGGATGTTAATGCCTATGATATATATGTATGTGCATGATTTTTTGATGTGAGAATGAAAGTGCAATGTTATGATATGATTGCAATCTATTGATGAATGATTTTATGAATATGAAATGATAGATGGCACAACTTATGAATGCTTATGAATGTTTTGATTATGATGTATGCTTTGTTTTTATGATTTTTTGATGCAAATATGTATGAAAAATGTATGAAATGATGTTTTTGTGAATGTTAAAATGTACTTAGTCATTTTATTCAAAAGATATGAAATTTTTGATACTTTTCCAGCTTTTGGAAAAATCTATAAATGCAAAATGCAAATTCCATAATGGATGTAATCTATACTAACCATGTAGGGTATCTGTACAATATTGCCATTCAGAGAGCTTATTTGTGCTTTTTGTGTCATCATAGAGCATTGAAATGTTGAAAGTTAATACAAGCATCAAAGGGTATGTTAGCATCAGTGATGACCTAAGTATTGCTTTCATGATTTTTGATATAGCAAGTTAATACAAGCATCTAGGTATAATTAAACCAAGATGACCTAAGTATCGCTTGCATAAACAGACAAAAGTTAACCCTTTTCCCATGCAAATTGTGAAATGTCATCAATGACACGTAGTAGAGCATGTCTCACAACCAATTTGCATAGTAGTAATAATTCACTCACAAACAACAGACAAAAAAAATCATACTCCTTCCTTGCTTTTCTAGTTCAGTATATCATTGAATTGCTCTAGAGATATGATAGAAAATCAACCAACAATTCAAATTTTTCCTAAAGTATTCCAAACATTATTCAGATTAAGATCATCCAACTTGGTTATCAACATTGATGTTTGTGTTTTGATTAACTTTGTTTTGATCGTGTTGTGTAATGTCATTGGCATTGAGTGATTGTTTTGGTGTTGTGGTTGATTTGATGTGTCAATGTATGTTGCATTTTAGAAAACCGTCATTTGTCCATTTGTGATGTTCTAAAATCTCATTGACCCTCTCTTGTCTTAGTCTGTGTTTTTCCCCCAATGTAAACACAACCTAAAATAGTATGGATATGTACAAATTCCATCAAGCCATGATGAAATACAAGGATTCCCATTGCATGATATGGATATGATAGATATGCACAAATGATAGATATGGATAGATGACGTTGTAAAGCGAATGCAAGACATAAGCTAATAGATAGAGGAGCCCATTTTGATCACAAGTAGCGCCTATTTGCTAGGTTTTCACCACTTGTTTTTATTGCACTTTTTCAAGACTTTTTCTGATTTTTATGGATTTTTTCATGACTTTTTATGATTTTTATGGATTTTTTCAGGACTTTTTTTTTATTTTTATAGATTTTTTCGGAACTTTTTCTAATTTTTCTGGATTTTTTGAGTTTTTGATGATTTTTATGTATTTTTTCAGTTTTTGATGATTTGAACATAGAACTTCTTCAAATGAATGTTGTTGATCGGTTCTTCAAATAGGTCCCCTTCTAACGTAGATAACTGATATGCTCCAGAACCTTATGCTGCAATGATGACAAATGGACCAAGCCAATTTGATTCAAAATTTCCTTTCTTTTCTCTGTCTTGCTGATTGCATGGATTTTCTTTCAAGACTAAGTCACCTACTTGAAATTTTTGTGGTTTAACTCTGTGATTGTAGCTACGAGACATAACTTATTGATAACCCTTCAAATGATCAGCTGCATGTTGATGTCTTTCATCTAATATTTCTAGCTCTTGCAGATGAGATACTCAGTATTCTTCATCATTTATCAATCCTTTGAGTGAGACTCTAAGCGGAAGTATTTCTACCTCTAGTGGTAAGATCGCTTCTGCTCCATATACCAAGGCATATGGGGTAGCTCCTGTTGGTGTGTGAATGCTAGTTCTGCATGCCCACAAAGCTGGATTTAACTGGACATGCCAATCACGACCGACATCATATACCGTCTTCTTCAAAATCTTCAAGATTATTTTGTTGGAAGCTTCTGCTTGACCATTTTCTTGTGGATAGTAAGGTGTAGAGAATTTGTGTTGGATGTGAAATCTTTCACAAAGTTTGTTAACATCCTGATTCTTGAAAGGCCTCCCATTATCAGTTATAATAGAATTAGGAATTCCATATTGGCAGATGATGTAATTTAGGATAAATGAAGAGATTTGTTTACTGGTCACGGTCGTCAAAGGAACAGTTTCGATCCATTTAGTAAAATATTATGTTGTTGTGATGATGAATTTATGCCGATTTGATGATGAAGGATGAATTTTCCAACAAGTTCTAGTCCCCATTGAGAAAAAGGCCATGTCGGAGTAAAAGGCTACAGTTCTTGTGCAAGTGCATGAATAAGATTCCCATGGATATGGCATTTAGAACACTTCTTGACAAAATTAAAAGATTCTCTCTCCATGGTAGGCCAATAATATCCCATTCTAACAAGTTTCTTGGCTAAGGTTAAACCGCTTGAATTAGTTCCACAAATACCACCATGAGCCTCTTGTAAGGCTTTTTCAGATTCGTCATGTTCAAGACATCGAAGGAGCGTACCATCAAGACCAAGTCAGTAAAGGATATTGGTGATCAAGGTATAACGGGATGATTGGTGAATGAAATTCCTTTTTTGGTTTCAAGATAAATCCAGAGGTAAGATGTTATTTTTCAGATAGGTATAAATCTTGCCATATAAAGGTGAATCAGAACCAGTTAAATGGAATATGACTTGGGTCTCAGGATTATCATAGGAAGGAGAAAACAATTGTTCCACCAAGAATTCGTACCGTTTTTAATTTTCTGATAATTGTAACAAGGAAGCAATTGTAGCCATTGCATCTGCAGCTTTATTATCAATCCCTAGGATTTGTGAAAACTTGATTGCCACAAAATACTTTTTATAATCATCCACCATGTTCTTGTAACATAGCAACTTATCATCTTTAGTCTAATAATCATCATTGATTTGATTAATGACAAGTTGTGAATCACCATAGACTTGCAATTTTGTAATCTGCTAGTCCAATGCTATCTTCATTCCTATGAGCAATGCTTCATATTCTGCCATGTTTTTTGTGCAAGGAAACATCAACTGATATGATTTTGGAATGGTATGTCCTTCAGGTGTGACAAAAAGAATCCCTGCCCTTGAGCCATGTTGTGTGTAAGATCCATCAAAGTACAATGTCCATAATTTCTTAATCGTTGTTGTGAAGACATTTGCATCAGGAAATTCAATATGCATTGGGTTTTCTTCTTGTAAAGGTGCTTCGGCCAACTGATCTACGATGACCTATCCTTTTATAGCTCTTCGATCTACATAGTGAATGTCAAACTCGCTTAATATCGTTACCCATTTTGCAAGTCTTCCTGTTAAGGTAGCTTTGCTTAAAAGGTATTTAGTGGATCAATTTTGGTTATTAGCTTAACTATATGAGCCAACATATAGTGTCGCAACTTTTGGGAAGCAAACACTACTGCTAGGCAAGCTTTTTCAATGAAAGTGTAGTTTAGTTCATGACTTGTTAAAGTTCTGCTAATATAGTATATGGCCCTTTCTTTGCCTATAGAATCCTCTTGTGCTAGTAACGCTCCCAAAGATACTTATGTTGCTGAAATATATAGTATGAGTGGCTTTCCTGGAACTGGTGGATTTATGAGATATTGCTTGATCTGATTAAATGTTGCTTCACACTTTTCCTCCCATTTGAATGGGACATTTTTAAGCAATAGATGTGTAAATGGTAAGCTTTTGTCTGCCAGTTGAGTTATAAACCTCCTGATGGATTGTAGTCGTCCTTGCAGTGATCAGAGTTGACTAATATTTCGTGGTGGTGGTATGTCCATTATAGCTTGTACTTTTTTTGGATCAACCTCTATGCCCTTTTCTGAAACAATGTATCCCAGGAGTTTTCCATATTTAACGTCGAAGACACATTTCTTTGGATTGAGTTGAACATTGAACTTCTCCATTCTCATAAAGATCTTTGACAAAATTTCTAGATGTCCTCTTGTGTTGGATTTTTCCAATAAGTCATCCACATGATTTTCCATGAATGTATGCATCATATCATGAAAAATTGTTGTCATTGCTCTTTGATATGTAGCTCCTACATTTTTAAGCCCAAATGGCATGACATTCCAAAAATAGGTACCCCAAGGGCACCTGAATGTTGTTTTATCTTGATCCTCTGGTGCAATCTTGATCTGGTTGTATCCTGAAAACCCATCCATTAATGAATACATTGCATGGCCAGCAGTTAAATCAACAATCATATCTATGTTTGGCAAAGGGAACTCATCTTTAGGACATGCTTTGTTCAAATCTCTAAAATCCATGCAAATTCTAATCCTTTCGTCCAGCTTTGAAATAGGTATGATATTGGAGATCCATTCTGCATAGTCAATAGACCGAATGAATCCAACATCTAAAAGCTTCTTTAACTCTTCTTTAACCAATAATGCAACATGTGGATGCATTTTTCTGAGTTTTTGCTTCACAGGTTTTGCCCCTGTGTTTATAGATAAATGATGCATTATCAGATTAGGATCTAACCCTAGCATATCGGCATATGACCAAGTGAAGTTGATTTGATTCTCCTTTAAGAACTCTGTAAATTTTAGTACTTCTTCCACTGTTAATGATGCTGCAAGTTGCAAGATTTTTGGCTACTCTTTTGTACTTATGTTGATGGATTCTATTGGCTCTATCAAAATAGAAGATCTTTCTTGATAATGTTTGGGAAGAGTGTCAAGTTTCTCATCCTTCAGTGCCTCAAAAAGGTTTTCACCGTCAAACTCACTCTTTATTTTTCTCTTATTGTGATCTACCACTCCCATTTTTTGGTTTTCACCGATAGATCTATCTTTTATTTCATTTATTTTGTAGCTAAGAGACTTGACACCCTCCCTATCAAAATCTTGAGTATGAGATTTTATGATGGAACAATTGTTTTCTTGACTAGATGAACAAAGGAAATTTACAATATCCTCATTATCATGGAATGTAGGGATATGGATAGGTGCATCATTGTCCCAATCAATAAGTTTCAGATAAACTAAAGGCATGGGATCATTAGGTTGAGTAAGGTTTTGAGCTGTCAAAGTCATGACATGGTTGTCATTTTCATGATGGACAAGGTATATGATAGTATTCTCTTGTCAATGATCAATCTCATTAAAATCCGAATCGTCCTCACTTGAGTCATGATCGCTTTGTAAAACATAATCAAGTGGATGCCTCGAGCCCTCCCCTTGTAAGAACGTGGGTGCAAATTTGTGTATGACATCCACCCTTTTCTCTGTTAAGAATGTATCATTAGAGACATCATCCCATTCGTATTCATTGGAATCAGTGTCTGAACTATTCTGCAATTGGAAAACTAATCCATAAAATTTTTGTAGAGTGACATCTTCATGGGGTTTATCTGAAATTGATTCTCCTTCATGAGTTTGTTGTGTTTGCTATGAAGTTAACCTTCTATATCCTTACCATATCCAAGTCCTATTTTATCGTTTGGATGTATTGAAATAGGTTGAATTGGCTCAATGATTCCTTCTTTTCTTTTCCTATAGGACCATTTCCTTCATAGCCCATTCTTTGCATGATAGTATACCCTTTGCCATATTGTTTGGTAGGTAACTTGATGTGCAAGAGAGATTCATTTTCATCTTCAGCTTCTTCCTCGATGGTGTTAGCTTTAATGAATTGTCCATCAAACTTTGTGATTGGCACAAAAGCTTGAGATGTAGAGACTGTTGCGATCTTTTGATTTGATAGGGTTGGCTGACCATGTGACCTCAGAGAAGGAGGTAAGCTAGAAAGGGATAGCGAATATTCACCTATTCCTTTGTCTTTAAAATGTAGCTTGGTGTCAAGATTCTTTGTCAATTCTTGCAATTGGCCTTGTAGATTGGAAGAAGAAATAGTAAGAGCCTCCCTATTATGTGGCACAAAGGCGTCTTGAGTTGCTCAGAGATTTGAACAAGTTTGGGTGCTATTGTAGTCAGCTTGTATAGTTATTTCATGTCCATCATACGGAAACTTAAGGCATTGATGGTACATTGATGGTACCGATTGCATATCATGAATCCATGGGCAACCCAAAAGTATGTTATAGGAAAGATCACGATCTAGAACTTGACAAAAGGTATTTTTCACAATAGGTCCCACTCTGATAGGTAGCAATATTAGTCCTTTATTAGCTCTTTCTTCATCATCATATGCCTTGACAGTTATTTTCCTTCATGGATCAATGGAGTTTTCTGATATTCCTAAGGCATGCATAAGCTTTAAGGTACAAATGTTTAAACCAGCTCCTCCATCTATCAAGACACGTCTGATTCGGTGTTTATGGATCATGACTTCAAGATAAAGTGACAAATTATGTGGATGTGTCATGGAGGCATCATCTATTTTAGAAAATGAAAGACAAGTGGGGGAAGAAAAATGTCCCACCATGGCTTGAAATTTTTCTACATCCAGATCTGTGTCGACGGTTGTGTTTACAAGAGCTTCTTCCAAAATATTCTTGTGTATGGGGGATATTTTGAGAAGTTCTAGGATGGAAATTTGAGCTGATGTTTTTCTCAGTTGATCAACTAGATTATAATGATTTGGAAAAAGAATAGCTGCCTTAGATGAACTACCTTTTAGAACAACTTTTTCTTGTCCTCTCGTAGTCACATTAACATGTTGATACTCTTGTTTTCCCTTGATTTTGATAACATTAACCCGTTGATCATCTACATAGATGTGGCGGATTATGTTGTCTTTAACATTATTTATGCTTTTTGCTTTGGTATTTGATGTTTCCCCTTTTTGATAGTTTGGTAAAGGATCTTTGAATGCTTGATGATCATCATTGGTATGATGTCCTTCAACTTTGATGGTGCCATTGTCAATTAAATCTTGTATTAGATTTCACAAGGCTTGAAAATTATTTGTTCTATGACCTTTACATTGATGATAATTGCAATAATATGAGTCATTCCATGATGATGGTTTGACTCATGGCTCATAATCTCTTTGTGGTGGTAAGGTGATAACCTTATTATCGAGAAGCTCCTTGAGAGCAGACTCAAGAGATTGACCCAAAGTGGTAAAATTCTGTCGATTTGAAAAGAATGGAGGTCTGGACGAATTTGATGTTTGGGTATTGCCAAGATTGTTATTGAAATTACCATGATTATCCTTGGTATTTTGATGGGTCATGCTTTCTTGATTGAAGTTTTGTCCTTGTTGTTTGTTGTTTCCTTGTTGGTTGGTATTTCCTTGTTGGTTGTTTCGTGGAGCACTTGATAGGTTGAAGATAGATGATCTCCTTCGTAGATTGTTTGCATCCACTATACCATCATTGACAACATTTTTATTTATGTTCCAAAACCTTTTTTTATCATTGTTGTTATGGTTGGATGAACTTGGATTATCAATTTTTATCACTCCTCTTTTAACCAAGGCTCCTTTAATGGTGATTGCATTCTCAATCAATTTTTCAAAGTTAGGAGGACAAGGAAGATTAAGCCTATAGCTTAATTCTTGATCTAGGCTATTGATGAAGATATCCATCTTTTCCTTCTTAGAAATAGGATGGGAATATCGTGCAAACAATCTTCTCCATCTTTGCAAAAAACATAGTGAAGGATTCCCCTACTTTTTGTTTCACTTTACAAAGATCAAGCATGGTTATCTGGTGTTGGATGTTGTAGGCATATTGTGATATAAACTGATTTATTAACTCCTTAAAGGTTTTGATGGGGGGAGTGATTTTTGAAAGCCACTCCATGGATTGTCCACCCAGACTTCGTGGAAACAATCGCATTAAGTAGGTATCTTCATAAGTGAATTCTAGACTCATATTTCAGAAATCCCTCACATGTTCAATGGGGTCAGTTTTTCCATTGTACCTATCAAATTTAGGGATTTCACAATGTTTTGGAAAAGGGATCATTTGAAGACTCCTATCGAATGGAGAAGGAGATATGTCATCCAAAAAATATTTCGTTTTTGTGCCCCTTGCATTTCCTTTATTTTCCCTTGTAATTCTTTTATTTTTTGAGTAAGGGCACTAAAATCAGGATTCTCTTTAATCCCTTCTATATCAAAATTGGAAGGTAACTTAGCTCCTTGATTAGCTAATGAAAGAAAATATCTTTCTTTGTTTCGTTCTAAAATCCTTTCCATAAGAGTATGGAATTGGGGGTCTTGCTCTACTTCTTGAAGCTTTTCTTCTGTTAACTCTTCAATATGAAATGTATTCTCTTCTTTCTCACTATTATCACCCATTTTGCTTGTGGTAGTTTCTCCTTCATCTTTTTCTATGTGTTTTCGAAACCTCGTGACAACAGGCATAAGCTTTGTTCCAAATTCTACTAACTTTTGATCAAAAGAATGAAATAGTGCAATTTTTGATGGATATGAAAGTCAGGATAGAATGAAGAATCTATGACTTGAAAAGATTTCTAGTCTTTAGCTCGTGTTTATCCCTAATTGAAAGGATGAAAAACATGTTGGCGAGAATTTAAGCAAAAAATCAAGAAAAGAATGATTTTTCACTTTATGAAGTTTGATCGTAGCTTTGTAAAAGGATGGATTTGTGATAAATGCCTAATGTGATTGAGTTCTCTATTGCAAAAATTGATTTGGATGAGTAGAATATTCAATTGCAGGTTGGGGAATATAACAAAAATGAATACACTGACTATGGTTGTGCCTTTGAGAAAGGGCTCTTGTTTGAAAGAAAGCTCATGAGTATAATGGTTCTATAGCATAATCATCAGTGAAACCTCTAACACAGTCATGATATCGATGGATAAAGGTTCTATGTTTAAGTAAAACCTTTCGGCTTTGGTAAAAGAATCATCTTTTCTTCAATAGTTTCTTGTAGCTAAGTGGTTTCTTTGGCTTTTTGATTTGTTTGAGAATGGATTTCTTAACAAAGATTGTGGATTTCCAATCTCTTAACATGAGAGTAATCAATGTAATCGTGAGTTTTGGATGATCTTTACTGAATTAATGTTTTGAAAATACATCAAGCAAGTTGTAGAATAGTTGTTTTTAAGTCTTATTCTAAACATTAAGTGTATGATCAAAATGTTTTTCAAAAATTGTTTTCACAAGTTTTTACACATGACAGATAGTTCAAGCAGACTCACTCTTAGTACTCAGGTAGGTCACCATAATAATCAACAAGCCACATCTTAAAACTACGTCGACTCACACAGCCGTGCCACCCCCAAAGGGGCGCCTGTGTTTTTGTCTTTTCCAAGCACGTACTCAGAGTGACGGAAGTGGATACCGAATCCCCTGAGAAAATGGTCCTTGGCAGTTATATGGTGAGTATCTTGGGGGTAGATTCTTCCCTCCCCTACACTGTGATTATTATGATGTTCGAAAACTGACTTCGGTTGGATACTACACTAAGTTTGTAGGAAGGGTTTCCGTTCAATGTGGAAAATGATAGACTCCCTCAAGAGACCTCCCAACCTTTAGAACAAAGGCTTTGGGGATGGTTATCAATGCACACTACCGTTGAATGGGATTTTCATCAACCATCCACATTTTATTAAAGTGGGTTGGAAAACTTGGCTTTAGTTGTTCCCACTTAGGTCATTCCCATAGGGTGAGTACTTTTTCCCACTATGGCAGGCCTTCTAAAAGGTTGTAATTAAAATAGTAAATTTGCATGAAATTGAAAAGGAAAGTCTAGTATTTTGATCACCTAGTTAAGGGGAGAGCATAGACCTATTTCCATAAACAAAGCAAACAAATGTTCTTTTTAAAACCCAAATCACAATGATCTAATCTAAGTGAAGATTTTGCTTCACAAAGACATGGTGTTCTTTTTAGTCCAAAATAAAAATGAAGTGACTATCCTAGGATTGATTCATTCCAATTAAGTGACTATCCTAGGATTGGTTCATTCTTTTAAAGCTTTTACTGGCCGCGGTCGCGTCGGATCTAGTCAAATCTTACTTAAGTCACAGATTACAATTGCGGACTTAGAAAAAAAATGTACTAAAACAGACATCAAGGGCGCTAAAACAGAGTTAAAGAGTGTTGCAGGATCATTAAAGGGTGCTAAGGAATCCCTGAAGGGCGTTGAGGAATCACTGAAGGGTGCTGAGGAATCACTGAAGAGTGCTGAGGAATCACTTAAGGGCGCTGAGGAATCCCTAAAGGGCACTAAGGAATCACTGAAGGGCGTTGAGGAATCACTGAAGGGCGCTGAGGAATCCCTTAAGGGCGTTGAGGAATCACTGAAGGGCGTTGTAATAGAGTTAAAGAGTGCTAAACTGGGTGTGAACTACATTGAAGCGTGTTTAATGCACTAATACGCTCTTTTAGCCGTAACCTGTCAAAAAAACCTACGAAAAGATGTTAGAAATTGGGGCAAGAGCCCCACGGTGGGTGCCAAAAATGTGTGTGGGAAATGTTAGTATCAAAATGATATAATAAAAACACACCAATGCAACATTAAACTAAAGAAAGATAAATAAAATGAAATCAAAGATAACAAACAGAGAGCTTCTTCAGAATCGTTTCATTGTCCTCTATCTCCAGTGATTCTCTTGAAGATGCTACCCTCAGATTGTATAAGTGAAGCTTCTTAGAATGGAAACCTCCAGAATGAGTATGCAAAGGGAGTATACTTCTCTATTCTATATGCTGGTGGAGTGAAATGTTGATATACGGATATGCACAGGGGCTATAGATTATGCACAGGGGCTGTGGATTATGGATGCTATTGAAACTATGATATGAGGATAGGAGGCCATGATATGGAATGCTAATATGCTAAGTTATACTATGCTATGATTCTAAAGGCTATGGATGCTGGAAGGCTAATTGACTATAGTTTTCCTATATGAAAGCTTCTATGTTTTTCAGAGACCCGATAGTCCCTTTTATAGATTTTTACAGGAAAGAGCCTGGCTGGCAAAGATCAATGGCTATGAGATTGTCTGGTAAATTTGAATGGTAAGAGATGGAGAGGTTGAGAGGAAGATGGAGGATGTTGGGAGGTTGGAGAGAAGAATGGAGGTTTGTCTTCAACCCACAGGAACAACTTTGCTCAGGAACAGAGAAATAAATTTTCTGTTTTGAAGTTTGTTTCACGGTTGTTGAAGATAATCCAAATTAAATAAATAGATTTATTTAATTTTATGTGAGTTTGATATTTGATTTTAGGACTATAGAAGATTTAATTAAATATTTGAAATATTTAATTGTGAATAGACTTTAGAAGAATTGATTAAATATTGGGAATATGGAATTGTGAATGGATTTTTAGAGGAATTTAGAAAAGAAGAATATTTATTTGAATAAAATATTCAAGCCAAGATTATATGATAATTAATATAAATAAATCATAATGTTTATTTAATTAATTAAGAAATGGATAAGAAAAGTGATTAAATAAAGTTATTTATTTAATCGAAATGAAAGAATGAACAATATAAATAAATTATTTAGATTTATTTATATGCAAATTGAATTCAGAGATTTAATTAAATATTAAAAATATTTAATTAATTACCAGACTATTGTGATGTGACCATTTTTAGGTGTATACAACAACAATAGTAGAATAAACTGGATTCTCTTCTAAAGGAGCTCCTTTTGAAAGGAAAGAACATACAAAAAACATTTATGATCATTCTTGTTCTATTACTGATCTCAATTCACTGCAATCTCCCACTCACTGATTAAACGCTGCAATAACCAAGCCAAAAATTAATGTTGATATTGGCCTTAAAATCTACCAAAGATATTATGAAATAGGTGTTGCAAGTTTCCCCATATGAAATTCTGCAGTTTTCAAATATGATAGATCAGATTGAAATATTGAAAACTAATGCTTAAGGCTTCATTAAATGTTCAACTACAATAGGATTGAAGAGAAAAATGTTGAAACACAAACCTAAAATAGAAAAATGCAGAAATCACCTCCTGTTGATTACGAAACCCTACCAAAGGAGAATTTCTTTCCAATCAGACAAACCCAAAACAATCTTGGTACAACATGAAACCCTAGCAAAGCAAAAAAAAAATTAAATGACACGAACCCAAACCAGAGAATAAAAAAATAGAATGAAGCCACAAAATTTTGAACTTTGTAGCAGAAATATGCATAAGTAAATTTCACTTAAGTAAAAAAAAGAAGAACGATGATCTCTACTTTGGAAAGAGGAAAGAGTATTGCAAATGAGTAAAAAACAAAACATCACCAAATTGCTAAGAGTGAAGATTGTGGGAATGCCAAAAACAATAATTTAGGATGCCCTTTTTATTTTAAAGGAAAACATTAGCTAGTGTTTTACCTTGATTTGTATTAATGTGATTGTTTTATCAGTAACACTAACATTGAAAGGGTGCTAAAATAATGGTATCAAAAACAAAGTTCCTCACAAATACCTGGTCATAACAAATAAATCACAACTAAGAATACAGATTTGGCAGCTCTAGGTTGTGGATCTAGAGTGGTTAGGAGCTGAGTTTCAACATCAAGTATTGCAGCTTTTGGGATTGATTATGTGAAAGACACTATAATGGAAAACCTTAAGCATTGGGTTTATTTGCAAGAGGAAAGGATTACCTAAACTGAAAGCATTTAAAGCTAAATAAAAATTTATTTTTCATCGAAGCTAATTGTTCAAAGCTAAATAAAATAGTTCAAAAAAATTCATGAAAAACTTCAGTATGGATTAAAAAAAAATAGAATATGGGTGTTTGGATTAAATAGAATAATGGTGAAGCACGAAATAGGAAAATGTGAAAAATGCATACCTTGTCTAGTGAATGACTCGTGATTCTACACAAGTTGCCTCATGTTGTGAACGAAACCCTACCAAAGCATTTCGATATATTAGTGGAGGTTGAGACTTTCCTATAAATTAAGCAAAAATGAAACGAGTAAAAAGAGGAGAAAATCCCAAACAAAAAGAATTCCACATCTAAATCATTTTTGTAAATTCTATCCTCTTAAAATCTCAAATCATTAAAGTTTGAAAGCCAACTATTGAGAAATAAGCTTTTTTCATAAGAAGCATAGACCTCTAAATTACAATACAAAAAGAAGTTTACATCTGTATATTTTCCATAAATGTTGTCCTCTTGAAATCCAAAACATTACGGTGTAAAAGAAAACTACTAAGAAATAATATTTTATCACAAGGGCAATGACCTTTAAACTGCAGGACAAAAAAAACTCTACATTTGTATATTTACATAAATGTTGTCTTCTTGAAATCTGAAACATTAAAATGCAAAAGAAAACTGCTAAGAAATTAGAGTTTTTTTCAACAAGCACTGCATGTTAGCACCAAGCTAATTTGATCATAACAGTGTCTAGATAGCATTCCTTATTGAATCAATTTTCCCAAAAATAATATTAGTAAAACATGCACCCTACCTGCTTGAACTCAACCCTCATCCCAAATTCTTGTCGAAGAATTTGACCAACTTCTTTTGGACAACAAAACAAAGCTAGTGTATGGCTGGGAGAATCTCACGCAAACTAAAATAAGAAGAAATTGACCAACTATTTTTGGACAACAAAACAAAGCTAGAGTATCCATGGCTGGGAGAATCTCACATAGACTAAAATCAAGTAACTGATATAGACCTTACTTGGGAACAACATAATGTTCAGAATTTCCTCTCATGGAGCCAGCTATTCCCTTCTTCATGTATCATGTGAATTAAGTAACCAAATAAATTAAATGGTCAGACACGTCGACGAGTGCCATTTGAACATGTTTTCCACTAACAAAAGCTTGATACCCATGTCAAAGAATTGGGGCTTATAGTTTTTGAAGAAATCCTTTACTTTGCTAGAAAATTGTGTAGATAGTTTATCGAATGTGGGATTTTGAAGCTATACAAATTATTTCTAAACCATTTGATCCTCTCTTCCTCTTTCACATTGAAAGGGGGCCTACCTAAGCTGGGACTAGGAAATTTGATCTTCACCTAAACTTGCTCCTTATGTTTTCCTAAAACTCTCCCTTTGCCCATGGTGGACTTATTATCATATCCACCAACCATAGAAGTACCTTCTCTCAGGGCGTACATGACGAGGCCCCTATTGAGTATCACTCTGGGGAAAACTTCGTGAATGAGTCCCAGTCCAAAACTATCATTGTGGCTGCCCTAGATAACAAAACCCATATTCTAATGGAGACGAAATGCTACTAAAGAGTGTTAAATGCAGAGGCAAAGAAACAACAATAGAAGAAACTGGATTCTCTTATGAAGGAGCTCCTTTTGAAAGGAAAGAACATAAAAAAACATTTATGATCCTTCATGTTCTATTACTGATCTTAATTCACTATAATCTCTGACCCCATTGATTAAATGCTATAAAAACCAAGCCAAAAATTAATGTTGATATTGGCCTTAAAATCTATCAAAGATATTATGAAATAGGTGATGCAAGTTTCCCCATATGAAATTCTGTAGTTTTCAATTATGATAGATCAGATTGAAATATTGAAAACTAATGCTTAAGGCTTCATTAAATTTTCACCTACAATAGCATAGACCTACCAATAATGGGCTTTAAAACTTAGAGACCAAATAAACTCCTTACAGTCCATTGGGGCAGAGCAATCTATTTTTATTTTCTTTTCCTAAGCAAAATGGGTATAAGGAAAGAAACCAATTTTCTTTTCTTGACAACACTAGCTAGGTAATAAGGTTTTATAATAGGGTTTAAAACATAGAGGCCAAATACAGGCATAAATTACTTCAAACTACTCCTTATAGACCATTGTGGTAGAGCAATCTACTAACTGAAACCTCTCCAAAGCACAACTCAAGTCAAAGCAAAATGTGTATATGAAAGGAAATCAATTTTCTTTCCCTGAAGACAACACCAGTTGGGTACTAAGGTTTTAGGCCTGATTTGCAAATGCAAATCAAATCTAGTTGAGTATCATGGTGTTTAAGCGTTAAATATGAATGGATTCACAAAATGACTTTAATTTTCCTTTACTGAAGACAAACCCAATTGCTTTATCTTTAGCTAAAGGAAAATCCAGTTTCATGGTTTTGAGCCTTGTTTTCAAATGCATCCATTAACATCCACTAATTTTCTTTTCTTGATTACGGACCTGGTTTGACCATCATCACTTTGGAACTTGCTTTCGGATGGCTGCGTGGAAGGACACTAATTTTCTTTCCCTGATTACAAATCCTATTTGGGGTGATGGTTTCATGCCTTGTTTGGAAATGGGTGTCCATAATCCATGGCACAGTATAGAATATAAATTGAAAGAATAATTAATTAGAATTTTTTTTAAAGAAACTTTTTCCTAATAGAAGCTTTCTTATTAATTAAAATAAACTATGGAAATATCAAATAATAATATATGTGTTAAAATATAACATTTACCTCTTGAAACTCTACAACTTTGGTCTTGTACTTCCCATAACACCCAGTTATAAGACATCTATTGGCAGTAGTAATGGTGGCATAAGGTACATAGACATTGAGGGAGGATAATGTATATAAACAATGGCATCCTCTCATCTCTACTTAGCACCCACAAGTGCCCATACAAAATTTGGCTGGACTTTGAATTGAAATTTCCCTTTTTAAGCTAAGTGTCGTAGTACTAAGATTTATATTGAGAAGGCTAAGCGGTGGAACTAGAGAACTGTTGTGAATGCATTGAATGCATGTCTTCACAAATTTCAAGCAACAACAGTTCAATTGTCCAGAATATTTTCCAGCGAACAACAATTTCAACTACTGGGAAGATTTTTTAGTTGTTTGGAATTTATTTTTAGGCATGAGACAATTCTAGTGGGCTATGCCCACAATAAATCGCCTATTGGCTAATAAATATATAGTGATAAATGACATGATTTGTACTAGGCTTCAATTCTTCTCTATTCTATATTCATTCCCATTTATTCATTTACATATGTTCTCATGAATGTGATATCATCCTAACTTGATTTGCACTTATTTGTTCACTTTTTCCCAACCCAAACTTGCATGCATCTATTCTTGAACCTAAGACATGTAGCTCTCTATCTTGGTTCAATCTTTTAGTACTTAAGTTTAGGAACAAGTGCTTGAGCATCAACTCAAACGAGGACCGGTGAATGTAGTTATATTCTTTCATTCCATGAAATTGGGACCAAAACTAACTAGAATATAAAATGGTATTCAAATTTTAGTCACAATTTTCTGACACTTTGACATGCATGTGAATATAGCATGGGCATACATTGGAGTTGACTCTCAAGAACTTGTTCCTAAATAGATAAAATGGGTACCTTTTCTTATTGAGAGTTTCCTTGCCAATGAGACTTCCACTAAAAATGCACTTAATTTCTTGCACTTATCCTAAGATAATTCTTCATGAGTTCCATGCCTATAAATTAAGAAACATTATTTTTCAATTACATTTGTATAGAGTGAATTACATTCTCCAAATTTTAAATAAGGATTAAAAAATTCCCATTTATGGGAGAGGGGCCCATAGTGGAGCACCCTAACTTTTTATTTCTCAAAATCCTATGTGGAAATTTCAAATCACTCCCAATTCTATACAACAGTTTATTTGGCAACTCATGTGCTTCTATATTTCATTTTAGGGCCACATCATCAAATATGATGCCACATCAACATGCATTTTGTTGAGGTATCAAATAAGGCCCAAAATAAAAGTGAGACTGATAGTGGTGCACTAAGTCATGTTTTATTGGTGTGTTGATGTGGCATCACATGATTTGTCACTTTGCATACTTTATGGATAAAAAGTGTTTTGCAATTGGATATTAAAGTGCTCCACTATGGGGCTCACTGAGGACTACTTCTATCCCCACTATTGGACCCTACTCCATTATGGGCGCCTCTCCCCTTCTATAGATGATGTAGGTTTCTACTCCCCCCCCGCTCTATAACTAAATGGAGTATACATGTCTAAAGAGTATCCATGTGTGGCATAAATTGAAAAAGGATTATGAGAGGAAAAATTAAAATTTTGGTTAATGGATAATTTTTTTTATTGGAATACATTTATTAAAATTACAATACTAGATTACACAATTGTATAGAAAAAAAGGAAAACGTAAATCAAAGGGTTGTTGCAGGGTTGTACAACAATTGGACAACTACAATTGGTAGAGTTTGGAGGATAAATATTACAAAACCCTATCAAATCAGCGCCTCAAAAAATGTAATGGCTTTTCATAGGAGATGGTCCCTAGTCATCATTAGATTCCAACAACCATTAGTAATGCTGATAGGTAATGCCTCTTTTTAGGACATAATGTAATAACATGTTTCTTAATAGTAGTAGAGTCCACTACATAGGAATTGGTAGCAATTTTTAGAGAAATGTCAATGGAATCTACTCCATAAGTTGCATCGCTTCTTGTTTGGAATATAGGAATTTAACATAGTTTATCCACTTCCTAGTTAAGAAATGATACTTATGTCATAAAATGTATTTGTCACTAGAAATTCTAATAAATCCTTGCAAAATCTATGCTCAGAATTTCTAGTGACAAATACTTTTTGCAACATAAATGTCATTGTAATGGCTACTGCAATCTAATGATGGCTAGTGACCATCTCTTGTGTAGAGAGTTACATTTTCTTAGGTGCTACTTTGATAGGGTTTCATAATATTTATCCTCCAAACTCTACCAGTTTGTTCTCATTGGCATATTTGACATCTAAAAACACAATTTATGCAAAATCTTGAACTAAGTCATTTGCAATGGTTTCCATGTAAGTGGTCAAATCATTTTTTGTTGTGTTTTATTTCATTCTACGTTAGGTTTTTTAAATTATGAGGTCATTGGTTGTGGGATTCCATCTATGGTTGAACATTTTCATATATGATATTATTGCAATACCTTGTGTGAGATCCCTATTTGTTTCATATATTGAATCAAGTTTCTTTTGTTGTAGGGTAGGATGAGCAGTAGGGCTGAGTACCCACGAGAGAAATACTTGAAACAAATTTTAAATGATGTTAGGTCAACCTTTGGCATAGGAGTCACATTGAGTGGCTTCTATCAATTTATCACAAAGTCTTACAATTCTCACACTGGCTTGCTGGACCATTTCATTGTTGGAACTCAAGTTGTACGAATGAATACTCCATGGTTTGTGTGTTCTTTCACGACTGCTTCTGTCATGTATTACTCATTAGAATATTATGTGTTATGCCAGATAGGAGGACTTCTGGAATTCTATCGCCACAGGCATTGGTACTGAAGGTTTTATTGGGTTGCCTTGCAGGCCAAGGGCATTAGCAGTTTGTGGCATCCTTGGCACCTTTCTTGAAGGTTCATGCATAAAGCTAAAGTGGTTTATAGATAGTGTTAGAAAGTCAAATTAATGTAACTACTATTTAATGGTTGCAAATTGTCAAGCAATGTTGTTTATGTTTATTTTTGTTTATTTCTCACTCTACAATAGATTTTGTTTTAATGATTCTTTGCAAAAAAATTCTAGAATGAATTGTGTAATTTTTGTTTTGTTTGATGTCTAGGTTATATTTCATTGGAATAAGCTAGGTATAACTCTGTACAAGACCTAGATAAGTTTGAAGGAATTAAACACAACATCTAAACCTCTTACCTTGCATGCATTTGACTCTGGGAGATCCACATTTCATCAAACATATACATGGTTCTTACATGAAATCTTGCCTAGCCTTGTCTAGAGATTTAAATCTAGTGCATTACATGAAAAATATCCAATTTTGCACATGAAGTATTTTATCAATATACAACTTCATGTGTAGAATTGGATGCAGTATTTTACTCAGCATACCAAACTGTATATGGCTATGTGCAGGATCATCATGGAAAAAACATGCCCTTAAGTGGTAAAAAATTCAGAAAAATCAAAGTTAGACAACTTGACATAAAAATTTGAATAAGTTATCTATATTTTTTCAAAAATATGTAAGAATAGAATCTGTAGCAAAATGAATTTAATTTCTAAACTACTAGGTTTTTTTAGAAAAAAAATTCTATTTGCTGAAAATTTGAAATTTCAATGGAATGGTACTTAAATTTCAGGAAAAAATAAGAAGTAAGTGTTTGTCTAACCACCCTAACCACAATAAAATGATAATATTTTTTTATAATATGTTAGATATAAGTAGAGGACTCATGCCCCGATATGATGCATATTTTTTTGTATTTATTTCCTAAGTAAATAATTAATTATGATTTTTTTATTACAACTTTTTAAAAAATATAAAAACTCGTATGTCTAACCACCTTAACTTGGTCAAAATTTCATTTTTTTTTTTTTTTAATCCTATAGTATATGAAGCATAGAATGTGACACATGTTTTGGATTCAAAAAATGTGATATCGTTTGAAAGCTATAGATATTTTTCAATAAGCCAATCAATCAAGAATTTAGTCATAATTTGAATAGAAAATGAATAATAATCACTTATTAAATTCAAAGTAAAACATATTTTATATCGGTGGAAAGCTAAGAATCTCCTTTAAACACCCTTTTCATTTCATCAATTTTGGGTAAAAAAATTGTCGTCAGCCACATACCCATCATATTGCCACTTTTTGGCCCATCATGATCCTACACATACCCATATAGTGATATCAATTCCGTCAAATTCATATTGGTATTGTATGAAATGCATGCTATTTCGTTTGGCTTTTAGATTTGTAATTTTGGAAATGTTTTCATTTTTTACTTTGTAGGTTTAAATTTCTACACAACATTATAACAATGGTTTTAGTCAAGAGGAAGATTACATATTATTTTTTCCATTTATTAGCTAATGCTATTAAATATTTATATTTATCACACTTCTGTAAAAAGTTAAAAATATTTCCTACACACCATATTTCTTACATGGATTGAAATTTCCAATAAGGTGGAGTGGAATCCATTCTCTACATCCAAATAAATGCACTAGAATAAATGTTTGACAAATATCAAGGTTAGAATGCCACCTAGGGCCTTATAGAACCTTTTCAATTTTTTTACTAAGATATCTAACTGTGTATCGATGTTGATATGCCTCAATGCTACAAGGTATAAATTGCATATTTGTTTATAGTTTTGTCCTTGTACAAATAGAGTTTTCTAGAAAGAAAATTAGAATAATATATGTAATTTATAATTTGGAATGTTATAGCGATTAACATATGTTATGACAATTTTCATTTCATAATAAAAAATATTAGTTGTGAGAAATTGAGCACTACAATCTTTTTTCCATAAAAGCATATTAATTATGAAAAAGTAAGGTATAGATGTAAGGTTTAGTGTTGGAGATATGTAGTGTGAATTGTGTGATGAGCGAAGATGTGAATTTGAGTAGAGAAGAGAGTTGCATGCGGGCCTAAATGCCTAAGGGTACCCGAAGCATTGAAAAGAGGGTGTCTACATTCTTAGTGGATTTGAAGTTTTTGGAGATAGTGAGTTAAAGGTTGTGGATGATTAGGAGTTGCAGTGGTGGATCTTATATGTTTCTCCAATATGGATTTCTCATTGTAACATACCTCTTTCTTCTTCTATCTAATCTAGCAGTGAGCCACTAGTAGTGAATATGTCCAACAAAAGTTTCAAATGGAAAATATAAGGAGAACAAAGGTAAATTTGTTAAGAGAAGCTATTATGTCAAAGAATATGCTAGCATATTTGATAATGAATCTGATTACCTAGATGATGAAATTAATAAATGTTTGTCATAAGGAAACCGAGCTCTAGAAACAGGTCATAATGTTAGAGGGACTATATGGTGACTTCTTTTCATGCTAGAGAAGATAAAATCCATTGGGTAATTAGTAGTGGATGCTCAAATCATATGATTGGTTATAAAAGTAAGTTTCTTAAACTTGAACTATTTGAAGGTGGTTTAGTTAAGTTTCGTGATGATACATCTACTAAGATATGTGGAAAAGGTTCAATTAGTTTTGATGACAAGCATAATACTGATGATGTTCTTTATTTCAAGGGTCTTCAACACAATCTTCTAAGTGTAGGAAAAATAAGCAATGGATATATCCTTGTGTTGCAAGATGATGGTTGTGAAATCAAACAATGCTTTGGAATTCTAGTTGTTGCAAGAACAAGGATAGATGGGAATGTGTATCAACTCAAAGGTGTTAAAGGTAAGTGCTTCATGACTCAAATCAATGAAAGCTGGCTATGACATAGAAGAATGTGTCACATTAATTTTGATAGCTTAGTAATAATCATCTCTACTCAATCTATGAGAGATATGCCAATGATTACAAAGCCTATCAATGCAGTTTGGAAGGAATGTCAAATTGGGAAGCAAGCAAGAAAGAGATTTGATATAAAAGAATATTCTACCACATGTCCCTTAGAATTAGTGCATACAGATCTATGTGGAACTTCAAAAATTAAAATATTTCAATGTGACAGGTATTTCATGTTGTTGATTGACAATTATTCTAGAATGAATTGTGTAACTTTTCTTAAAAAAAAATCAAAAGCTCTAGATAAGTTCAAGGAATTCAAAGATATGGCTAGGAATGAAATAGATATAAAAATCAAATGTTTGAGTTCACCTCTAATAAATTTAATATTTTTTTAGAATAACATGGGATAAAGAGGCAATTTTTAACTTCAAGAACTCCTCACTAAAATGGAGTTGTAGAAAGGAGGGACATGATAGTTCAAGAAGTAGTAAGGACAATGATGAAAGAGGAAAATCTACCAAATGTCTATTGGAGAGAAGCTATTCACATTGCAGTTTACATACTTAGTAGAGTGTAGATAAGAGAAAACAACTCAAGGACCCCCTATGAACTATGGTATGGAAGAACCCCTACTATCAAGTATTTCAGATTGTTTGGAAGCAAATGCTATATCAGAAGAGATCAAGAGAATTTAGGAAATTTTGATGTAAGGTAATATGAAGGAGTCTTTCTTTGATATTCTAAAAGAAGACTTACTGGTGCTACAACAAGATTCTAAAAATGATTGATGACAATGCAAGTGTCGAGGTAGACTAAGAAGTACATCCAAATTCAATACTAATAGAAGGATATGAATTAGATGAGTCCTCTTGTAGAGAAGATGAGAAGGAAAAAAGAGATGCAGATTGAAGAAGAAGAAGATTCAAAAAGGATTCCAAAGACTCGTAAGTATGTGCAAAAATATCATTTTGAAGATGATGGCATCTTCAAATTTTACAAATTTGAAGTGCCCAAGGTGAAAAATTTGCTTTGCACACTCATAAATGCTCCTGAAAAATATGTCCTAGTGACCTACTTTGGAGGATCATAATTCGGAGCCCATTTGATTTCATGCCAAATCCATGGGTGAATGTATTCATTTGAAATATGGTAACATGCATGCTCAGTTTCAGACCCCGGGGATGAGTTTTGATGGGTTACTTAATTGTGTTTTGACTGTGATCAGGTCACAATTGGTGTTCCAGAAACATTCAAATGTTCAATTTCTAAAGGCAACCCATATCTCATTTTAGTCCAGAACTTCTCTAGCTTCATTTTTTTTCAAAATAAGAGATCATATGATGCATTATTTTAATGCATTTCAGTTGTGGTGAAGGCATCCAATAGGCCAATTTACAAAGGAGGTCCTAGAAATATTTGAACTATGCAAGTTTTGAGAAAATGGGCTCTCTCTAAATAATTGATTAGGATAACTTGCAAAAAAACATGGCTCCAAGTGTTTCTGTTTGTGAGCAACAAGTTTTCATCATTGTGCCAGCAAGAAAATTGATATTTTCCCCTTGCAATTTCCAAAATTTGAAAAATTTAAGGCATTTTCAATGTTTTAAATGTTAAGGGGGACTTGAAATGCAGTTTCAAAGGTTCTATGATGAAATTGAAGTTGAATTTTTTCACCAATTACCTTTCCCCGCTATCCCACTGGAATTTTGGAGAGGTTTTGAGAGGGGCATGGTCTAGCACAAAAGCCACTTTTTGGCATTTTTGAGACTATCAGAAGATTGTTTGAGAGCTGAATATGTCTCCCATCCTTAGTTGAACACTTGGGGAAAGTTTTGGAGCATTAAAATTGATGAAATTTGCTAATTTGAGCCTCCAAAAATGGTATGCAACTTTTCTCACGCCCCAACAATTTTTGGATGTCATATGAAGCATTTTTAAATGCTTATCAGCAATGAAAACACCCTGCTACTCCTTCCAATGCCTACCAATCAAATAAATTTCTTTGCTTCATTAAGAATGGCTTACAATTGCTTCTCAAATTCACAAAAAATGAAGAGTGCAATCATGTTTTTGGCTTTGTGGCAGATTTTTGAAGATGTGTGTGTGTGTTGCAAATGATGTTTTCCACCTTCCAAATGATGCTTGGACATATCTGCATGTGTTGGGAACACTTTAATTGTTGTTCTAGCCATTTTCTAGATCCCTACAACCATCAAAACACCCTCTCATTCAGAAAAACGACCCCAACCTGCATTGGTAGTGAAAATACATCAAAGTTGTTTGAGGAAATTTTACTTTTATTACATTTGGCTTGAAGTTCAACTAAGAAAAACTCTTCTCCGCTAGCCTGCAAAGGCTAGGGATGACATCATAGGAAATGCATGGGGAAGCGAGGAGGTGAAGACTTGCCCGCTAGCCTGCATAAAATTTTGTTGTCATCATCAAAAGCAGTGGGGAGGCGAGGAGTGGCCATGGCGGGCCCAAATTTTTTTTTTTAAAAAGTTTTCTTTTAAATGGTGGCTTCAATGTTGCCGAATGAAAAATATTTGAGCCCACATCAATTTAAAAGGTGAGTAAATATTTAAAATGAGGTGCCAAGTAAGAGTGTAGGGATAAAATTTATTTTGCCAAGTAAAGTGATTTTTATAATCTTTTACCATTTTAAAAGCTGAGTGAAAATTATTAAGTGAAGAGGAAAACTTTAAATGTCCAATATTTTAAATATTGTGGGCAGAGGAAAAATGGTTTTAAAGCCTGGTAAAGTGAATTAATTATTCACTTTATAAGCAAAAGTCTTTTTTGCTAGGAAAGGGTTTTTTCATTGATAAAATTATTTTTAGCTACAAAGGAATAAAGGAGCAGAATAAAAAGACTTTCATGGAAATATTGTTTTCTTCAGCTATCGAGAGACAAAGAGGAGATTACAAATTTTCACTGTGGTAAGAGTAGATGCAACAAGGTAACTAATTTTTATAAGTGGAGGTTTATTTTCCAAGAAAATCCAAGCATAGAAGAAGACAAAATTGCATTTATAAGTGAAATGCAAAGTAGGCAAGGAAAAACTGTAATGCCTCGCCACGTACCCTAGAGAACACACACTAACAACCTGAGGTAGAACAATTTTTTTTTGAAAGGTGCAACATTCACTTGTATGCAATTAGCATTAATATTAAGTTCTCTAGTCTTTAAAGTCCTCTAGGGTTTGCGACAACATTACTTTTCACGCATCCAAAAATTAACATGTAAACTTTAAGAAACATTACAATAATCAAGTACTAACATCATTATGAAGATTGCATCAAGATATTCCATTTATTTGAATCAACAATAAAGTACAACCATAACATGTTTACATGGAATTAAAATTGATTCAAATCATTTAATTACAAATACAATGCCAACTAACTCTAGTTCATTTCATAATAGTGTTCTTCATCAAATACATTAATACATTTAGATTCTAAATAAAGTTATCTCCTCAATTTCTAGTGAGGTGTGAACATCAAACATCAAACATGATACATCAATGTGGTACAATACAAATACAAGTATAGAAAATCCTGAGAGCCGGTACAAAGTTGAAGTTTATAGATCAAGAGAAGTCTCCATGACACACACAGGAGAAGGGAACCCAATGGAGATCGAAACACATTCCACCCAACCACGTGGAACCCAAAGGCCCACCCCTTGTGCTAGGAGATAGCAAAGGTTCCCACCAGCACTGACAAACATGCACAAGGCTAACATGACAAACAAGAACAAGTAGAACAACATCAACGGTATTACACCACAGAAGGACAAAGGTACAAGACAACATATGGTTGACATGACAATGTTGAGCAATCATGGAACAACAACAATAATAGACAAAACACTTCCAGAGGCACATAATCAACTAAGGGGATGTAAGAACCAAGGGAGCACAAATTTATCCTAGGAGGGAGTTTCATCGCATATTTTACTATGGGTTACCCTGGCGTAACCTTCCTAGGCTACCGAACCCCCATCTTGGGTTACCTTGGCTGCCTCTACCAGTCACCGGACCCCCATACAAACTATGCGGGACCAACTTACCTTCCAAATGGACTAGGAAGTTGGTCTTGCCATTCCAGGCCTTCTCGGCTCATCTCAAGCCTATACAAGCACTTGAGCCATGAGTGAGGCATTATCTTAGCTTGATTAGAGTTTTAACTACCCAATTCCCCCTAATTAATTAATTACATTGTCACTTGATTAAACTCTTAGTGAGTTACCCTGGCACCCCTTTATGTGTCGGACCCCCACTAAGAGCCACTCCCCTACTGAAAACTATGTAACCAATAAAATCAAGTGCAAAGCCACTCACACAATCACAAAACTCATAATCAATACAACATGGCAAGGCATATCCTTCCCGCTTTCAAGTTACAAACTCCAATCACCAGGTGAACATACTATGCGAGTTTAATAGGCATCACATACATGCTCAATGCAAACACAAAAGCAATTATCTCCAAGATTTAACTTATTCTCATCAAGAAAAGAATTTCCCCTAGCCTCTGGAAGACTCCTATTAGACACTTACATAAGGATACATATTCGAACAAAACCCACATTCATACCAAACAATGATCATTCACTTGTTTCCAAGTTACTTCTCGAAAACAAAGGAGATCATAGAGGCAAGACAATCATTTTATGCTTAACAATAAATCATCAAATTCATAGGTAATTTTTATATTCATCACTATCTTCATTTATCAATCTTTTCTAAGAAACGATATTTCTTGGTTTACTCAATTAAATAAAAATACTAAGAAGGTAGAAATCATTTACTAATTAACTACAATACATCCATATAATTTTCATAAACATACTTACATTTATCAATACAAAAATATATCAATTTATTTATAATTAACTACTATTTATTTGTTTGCTTACTTATTTACATATATATAACTTACCCTAAAAGTAAATTATCCTAAAAATAATTTAAAAGAGCTATAAGCATAAAAGGAATCACATAAAATTAATTACACTATTCCTACCTTCATAGGATATTATTTACTTTTCCCTAAAAGGAGCTAATCTAAGGGTGTCTTATTTACACTAAATTTAGTTTTAAAGATTCCAAAAAAAAAAACATGAGAATATACTCCCTTTACTTTATTTAAGGGATAACTTAATTACACATTGACTTTCCTTTCCCTTTTAAGACTTTAAGGGCTTAGTTTATATTTTACTTTATTTTAAAGGATACATTATAAAGTGAAGTATTCTAAGTCCATGGCTAGGATCTTCTTTCTTTTAAAACTTATACGCATGACAAGCAAAGCTCCCCTTTTTAAAGGTCCTGAAATTCTTAGAAAATAAATAGGCTTGCGCTATAATGTTCACGCTAATAGACATGCATGCAAACAGGGTAAGCATAGACGAGGTATGTGAACTGTTTGACGGAATGCCTCAGAGACATCATCACATGGAATGCAAATATTGCGAGTTATGCAAGAAAAGGTTGTTAAAAGGGCGTTAACAAAAAATTTCTAGACTAATGCACTCAATAAGTGAAGAAGCTAGATCGTCCATATCTCGCGCGGGTTTAGAGAAGAATAGCAAGGCTTCTTACTTGTATCAAGAAAAACTTGGTTTGGGCGTCATTCAACAATGAATTCATAGACAAGATTATCTAATGAAAGCACACAACTTTGGTGATTTCATCATGCATCTTATAATGACATGCAATGATCTTTAGAAGATTCGATTTAGCTAAATTCTTTCACAGAGGCGGCTAAGGAAATAAAAGAATGATTCTTGCAAAACAAGGGATCTCGGTGATTTTCATAGATTGATTCACAAAAGAACAATCGCATGCAATAAGGTTTAATGGTATAAGCGGCAACACTGGAAAATTCCATCATGGCTTCCACACAAATTATTACAAACAATCGAGATGAAGAAAACCAAGATGCATAATAGGGGCGAAGCCCTTCCTGTCAATTTAAAACCCATTGATTATTTTTAATTGAAAATGGAAGAGGGCGCTGGGGGGTAAAGATCTCAGAGTATGGTGATAGAAATCTAAAGGAGGCCAATAAACCATAAAATATTGACAGTGATGCGAGTATCGTTTCGACTTAATATTGTTTGTTTCTCTGGAGATTTACTTCAGACATAAATTTCCTTCAATATCTATAGTTTCCAAAACAGAATGGCTCGAATACGAGGAAATCAAGACTTTAGAGAAACACAATCTCTGATTATTATTATTATCTAAAATTTTCTTTTAATTCAAGATTAAACAATCAAGAGTCCATGATTTCCAACAGGAATGAAATATAAACTAGAAAGAAAACGGTGGAACCTGGAATGATTCACATGACTAAGTTGAAAATTGTTGTCGGATTCACAACCCAAGCTATGGCTCCAGTTTTCACCAAACTTCACTTTACAAACTTTTAGCTTCAATCCCTCTGAAATCCATAGCCTTTGTCCCCAAAACTCAAAATCCCAAGCCTCCAAGATTTCTAAGCAAAATTTTCCAGAACCCCCAAAACTCCGTACCCCCATTAAAACGGCAATTACTTTTAAAAAAAATGCAACTCTAGAAGATTCCCCACTTTATTCTCTTTTATTTTTAGCCAATTAATGATATTTTGCAACTACGTGCATTAGGCGATGTCATGCCACAACTTAGAATAAAACTGACTTAATTATTGCTACTTCAATTTCTTTCTATTTGAAGTTGTTTAATAATTGCAGCTTTCCAATTCAATATTTTATTTCATATTTTACCATTTTAATTTATTTCAACTATAATTTGTTAATAAATATTTTCTTAATGTTTAATTTCCAAATACTTTTTCATTTAAAAATCACTTTAATATTCTATTTTCTTACCTCAAAATTTTATTTTTATTATAACATTAATTATAAAAGAATTTATCATAAATTTTAATTTATTAAAATCAAACAATCACTTTAACATTATTTATTTAATGTATTCATCCATCATAAAAGATTTCTATTAAATTATCTTCATGACTTTAATTTGATGTTTTCTATCCAAACAAGGTAATTAAACAAGACACATACTTAGGTATCATCAACAATGATACTCAGCGTGGAGGGGCATTACAAAAATGAAGGTCATCATGATGAGGAATACTTTGTATTAGAGGGCAAGTGAATGTAAGATGCATGAATCTGAGAGCAGGTTGAAGATTCTTCATGAGTTAGAGGTAGTTACAGATCAACGGAGAAGAATGGATCTAGGCGTCAACTGCAGATGTAGTTTTAGAGTTTCCCCTTCTTCTATATCTTTTCTCTTCTTCTAATTTGTAAAGGGTTCTAAACTTCTAAATTAGGAGAGTAAGGTAGAATAGTGTGTTGAGTCTGAGTCATATATAGAATATGTAAATTGTAATAGTTTGATTTTTTGAGCAAGTGGTAACCAATTTGTGCAAAAACAAATTACTATTCATGAAGTTGTCTCTAAATTTGTATTCTTTGATTATATGAATTCAATATATCAAAGATTGTTTGAGTCTATCATCACAAATTTCATGTGATTGTGTTGTTTGGCCATGGTTCTTTTTCAAGTAAAGAGTTAAATTACTTTGATCAGATAACTATAATTTTGAGTGCACAAGTGAGATTGATAAGTAGAATTTTATGACAAATATGAGTGGATTTGTTAATGTACGGCATTAACATATTTTAAATCCATTGGTTGAACCTAGCTTGCAAATAGGATCTTTGTTGAAGTATTATGTTTGACTCCATGTCTCACAATTAGAAGCTAGTTTATCACAAATCCTAAGACATTTTCAAAAAAAATCAAATCATATTAAATCTCTATTACTTTGGGCATTTTTCTTTGTTGTTTAAGTTATATTTGTTCCATTTGTCTTCATGATATTTGAAAGAGTGTAGAGGCTGAATTTGAGAGAATTTTATCTATTAACCATCTATGTGTTTGAGATGAAGATATATAAGTTATTTGTTCTCAATAATGTTCAATGCAAATGGGATTATGCTTGAACCTGGTAGAATATACAATACCCATCACTCATATACTTGAGAACTATCCACTTTCATAGACCTATAATTTGTTGCTTGGCATGAGTTTATCATACTTTCAGTCCTACAATTAGGAACGCCCTCCTGAGTCCTATGGAGCTCAAAGTGCAGAAGGATTTCATAGCCTTGTTTGTTGGCTTTTCTTGTCTTCATCTTGTTGATAGTGTAGATTCCTTGTCCTAAATATTGAATCCCCTAGTTTCATACATTGTGTTTCTCCTTAGGGTTGAAGGCTACAAGAAAAATAACCAAAATATTGGTGAATCCATTGGGGAAGCTTCAATATTATCCATTCGAAGAGAGTCAATCAGTTTGTTGATCTGTAGTTTTGGGTTAGATGATCCAAGGACCTACATACTTGAAGGAAATTACCGCAACATTTCTGGTGTATTCTTGAAGTTTGGTGCTCTGTTGGTGGAGAGAACTCAGAAATACATAGATCTTGGAAAAATCTTTTTGCTTCTTGAAGAAATTTTCCTCTTTCAAAGAGGTGGTGACTCTACATAAGGTTTTACATCATCAGAAGAGTTGGTTGCAACAGTTCTCGGGTTTTTTTTCTGTTGTAATATTTATGTATGAAGGTTTTCAACAAAGGTTCTAGTTAATACTGTCCCTTATTCAGTATTCTGAGATAAGTTAGTAGAAAAGGTAAATGAGAAAGTAGGATATTTTGAAAAGGATATTGAGAAGAAACTAGTTGTAGAGGGAATAAATTTTTATTTGCAAATATGTATTGTTGTCTTAGCACTCCTTCTACAAGTTGTAATATCATGCCTAGAACACAGTCATGTCCTCAAAGGAAGGTGTTCAGTAGTGAAAGATATGATCCTCTAGTTTTTAGTAAAATCCAAGGTTACCCACATTCTGTCCCAAGAAGAATTAATGAGTATTTTCCTAATTTTAGAGGAGTTTTTGAAGAATTGGCATTAAGACATGTACAAGGTTTCATTGATCTGATGGAAGATTGTTAGATTGAAGAAGAGGTTGTTATCATGAATTTTTTGTAATAAATTTGAAAGATACTGTTGAATATTGGCTTTCTAGTCTACCAATGCATTCCATATGTTCATGGCAAAAGATTGAGAAACTGTTCATGGATGAGTGCATGTCTAAAGAAAGAAATTTTTATACCCAAGAAGAGTATGAAGAGAAATCTGAAAATGAGGTTGAACTTATGTCACCTATTGATACATTGTGTGATATAGAAAGATTTAAGTATGAATCCATCTATGATTTTCTTGATAGATTCATGAAATTTCTACTTGATATACTAGAATTAGAAAGACCTGATGAATCATTTTGTATTAATTTATTTTGTGAGAATTGTGAGCCAGGTCTAAGTACCATGCTAGTTCACTTGAAGCCCCCTAGCCTTAAATGCATATATCAATGGATTTTAGTAATTGAGGAAATGATAGATAAATATGGAAGTAATCTCCTAACTCAATTATGTGATGGTACTTTTTCAAGACTTAGACCAATGGATGTGGAGGGTGTAGCAAAAGACAATGATAATGTATCTTGTAGTGATGATGATGTTGTTTTTGAACAACCTACAAAAGAAATCTATGCGGAAGAAAATTGCAGCCATAATGATGAAAGACATGATGAGATAAATGAAACATCTTAAGTTTCTTCTATTTGCTTTGAAAATACAGAAATAGAGAGAGAATTTTGTGTATCAAAAGAAGGGTGCAATGATGCAGATGATACTGAAAGTATTTTCTCTTCTATCGACTTTGAATATACAGTTGAAGAGCATGTTGATTATGAAGTTTCATGTCTTCATGACGAGAACAATGATGTTGTAGGTGGAAGTTTGCAACCAGCTAAAAAGAATTCTTTTTTGGGTGATCAATATGATTTCCACTTTATATGCAACCCTAGTGACTATGATTATTTTCAAGAGGAGGTGGAATTGATCTCCTTGAGTGAAGAGTATTTCAATAATGATGATGATTACATTTTTGAAGCCTCACTATTGCATGATGATGGATACGAATTGAATATACTTTTTGAAGAGGAGATGTGTAATCAGTAGTATTATGAAACACTTGGTCATACTAATCTTACAAGTATTGAATGTAGCATTGATGAAAGCTTTCATGATGAGACAAAGGAGCCTATAGATTTGAGAAATGCTTCTGATAATTTTGGTATATCAGCTGCAAATGATAAAGTATGCAATGAATTTCAGTTAGCAAGATCATCCACAAGCAGTTGTAATGAAGAAACACATTACGGTTTTCAGCTTGACAGTGAGGAATATGACATTGCTAGTTATTGTAGTAGTATGAACAAGGAATGAGATATGTATGCAAGAGGTTCATTGGATGAATCACCTCAAGTCATTGATTATGAGAAGCATGCATATCTTGATAATTATGAACAAGGAACTCCCATTTTGTTTGATGCTTTATCTTCTTCTACTTCTTTTGTTGACTTTGAAGTTATCACCAAATGTTTGCATGAGGATATCGTTGATGTAGTTGTACATGAAAGTGAAAATAAAGTGACAAACACTAGTACAACTAATGAAACATTTTATGATGAGTTTACACTTGAATCTAATGTGGTTGCGTCAATCACATGGATGTATATGAGGATTTTTTTTTTTGGATCCGCAACTCATAGCTTTCCTCATGAGCAATATGCTTCAAATTGTCATGTTGAGGCAGTAGGAGGTGATGTTTATTTTGATACTTCTTGTAGCAGTGAATGTGTTTTAAACATTCATTATGAGGAATTTGTTGTAGAAGTAAATTTTGAGTCATCTAAGGCTGCTCTTGAAACTTTTTTGTGTGATAACATTACTAATGCTGACAGTCTTGTCTATGAGCTTGAAGTAGAAAACATTGTTTGGGATGTTGATATCTTTTCTGAATGCTATGATTTGAATGTGGACAATGGATTTGTGGGTGTTAATAAGTCTTGTTTTTAGAACATTGAGGCATGTAATAATGTGACTAAGATGTGTTGTTGGGAAGATGATACACTGAATGTGATGCAATTTTTAGTTGAAGGAGTTTCAAATGTTTGAGCATTTTTTGCTTGACACACAGAAGGATTGCACACTATTTTTGAAGGATGATGTCTTCTCTGAGCCTAATCATTATGAGGAAGTTATTAAATGTGATAAGCTTGTGTCTTCACATAGTCTTGATCATCATCCTCATATTTTGTCATTTTCCACAAGATCAAAAAATGAAATGAGTTGCAGTGATGTGGCCTATGTTATTTGGTTGCCATACGAAAATGAAGCTAAAAAAGTAATAGGTTTTGATTTGTTCAAAGGAATCTTGACACTTGTGTTTTGCAAAAATGAAGTCACTCATGTTGTTGTGGTTTTACAAGGACAAGTATGGATTAAAAGAGACTAGTTATTTTATTAGATTGGTGTTAGACATGGGTAATAATTGACTTCCCTTTTTCATTTGGTGGTCTGGGGCCACAAAGTGAAGTTTGTATTGAAGAATATAGACTAAAAATATTTTAGTTATCAGAAGACTCTAATATGGTTTGAATATTGAAGAAGGCATTATATGGACTCAAGCAAGATCCTAGAGCTTGGTATACAAGATTGGATAGGTACTTGTGTGAGTAGGGATTCAATAAAGGTACTGTAGATAGCAATATTTATTTCAAAGTTGAGAACGATCAAATCTTAAGTATATCTGTATATGTGGATGACATAATATTTTGAGGCAATGAGGCAATGTGTAAGAAGTTTATGGAAGAGATGCAAAATGAATTTGAGATGTCAATGTTTGGGGAGTTGAATTTCTTCCTTAGGTTGCAAATCAATCAAACAAAGAAAGGGGCATTCATTTCATAGTCAAAATATGTTAAGGAGATGTTGAAGGTATTGAAAAGAGAGAAAAATGAGATTTCTCTCAAATTAAAAATCCATCATTCACATTGCACTAAAAATCAATTACATTGTATTGGAATTATAAATCCATTTTTCCTATATGAAACTAATTATAGGAATATAACTACCAAAACCTAATTTATTTAATAAATTAACAATAGCATATTAATTAATTTATTTAACTATTCTATGTCATGTACTAAATTCTAACATCCCCCCTTAGTACTAACATAGAGAAACAAAACAACTCGCAAATAACACAAGACAACGATTCCACTACAAACAACTGCCTGACTCCTTCTATGCTAATGGATATGCTATGCTCTGTAGTGTCTGAACATCTCCACTATTGGACAACACATAAGACATAGCGATGTTTCCCCTAGTATATGTATGCAATAACAATGTTCCCAAAACACATGAATACTTTTGCACCAATAATATTTATATGCTCATTTGTAACCTTGATATCCAACACATATGAATTGAATATCAATCATTGGCAATAGTGACATGAATATGTAGTATTCGCACATTGGAAATGTACTATATCCTTTAATGCAAAGGGCTGACCTTGAACAAGCATGACATCATATAATGGTGCCTCCACTTAATCATCAATGTGCAACACAACAGGTACCAATGCATACTCCTAATCATTAAGATTCATCGATCGGCATGAAATATAGAATAGCACCAACAATGATATCAAGTCTCCAATGACCACAATTCTTTTTGAAGTTAGTATTATGATTCGATAGAGAGATTAATATTTTTGTGCTCATTCAATAAATGAAATGGTTATCATATCTTCTCCAATTCATACATTGCCATTTCATAATCATCTAGCACTCTCAAAATCTTCTGAGACTTTTATTTTTAGAAATAAAAGGAAAATTTTATAAAGAAAAAATGTTCCCTAACTGCCTCTTTTCAAAATGCCTTGGCAGTCACCTTATTCACTTGATTGAGCACACCCTCTTCTCCTCTCATCCTCATGCCTGTTGTGTTCAAATTTGAGTGCCAAATCAAGTGGGTAACCTACTTTGTGCAAATTTGAATGTCAATTCAAGTGGGTAGCCCATTTAGTTTCTCCTATTTTTTAAATTATTTTTGTTTTCCATATTTTGAAAATGAACATGAAAAATGGAGGAAGAACAATAGGAGTGACTAGGATGGAAAGAAAGAAGAAATGAAAATGAGTGATGAATTCCATAGATTTGCATGTGGTCTACACTGCTCCTCAGTGGATAAAATGCAAGAATGGTGGACAAACATCAATGGTTGTCACACGTGGTCTGCACTACTTGGCCCTTGAATGAATTGCTCTGGATGAAAGACAAATGAATGGAAGGAAAATAGAGAGATAAAGCAATCTTCTCTTATACCATATTGAAAACAAAGAAAAATGAGATTACTCTCAAATTAAAAATATGCTATTCACATTGCACTAAAAATCAATTACATTGTATTGGCATTATAAAGCCATTTTTCCCATATGAAACTAATTATGGGAATATAACTACCAAAACCTAATTTATTTAATAAATTAAAAATAGCATGTTAATTTATTTATTTAACTATTCTATGTCATGTACTAAATTATATTTGAAGAAGTTTGGAATAGAATATTCTAAACTAGTATGTACTCCTATGGTTAGTGGGTGCAAGTTGAGCAAGAATGATGAAACTCTTAAGGCTGATCAAAGAAAGTATAGATCAATGATTGGTGGATTTCTATACCTAACTATTACTAGATTGGATATCATGCATGAAATTTGTCTTGTGGCTAGATTTCAAGAAGATACCAGAGAGACGTGGCAATAGTAAAGAGTATATTCAGATACTTGAAGGGGACTCTTAAATATGGCTTATGGTATCTAAAGGATATTGAATTTACTTTAAGTTCTTATACAGATACAGATTGGGAAGGCTATGAGGATGATAGAAGTACAAGTAGTGTTGCTTGTTAGGATTAAGGTGTCTCAACCTTGGAGTCCTAATATTGATTTAATTGGTGTATTATTGTATTAATTTGTATTATTTAATTGCCTATGGTGTCATGTCATAAATTTGGACCCATCAGCCGGGGGCATCCTCGTTGGAAGTGACTGAATGACACATAATCATCCCAAGTGGAAATAGGCATCCCACTTTGGATTCTTTGACCTATGATAGATTCTATGAAATATCATAAGGCATCTTCATGCATGGAGAAAGTTGGTGCCCAAGTTGGGTTATGACATGTTGTAAGAGAATTAGGTATTCTTTTCCAGTTATGATAGATTTTCCAGTTATGATAGATTCTCTTACAATTGTAAGTGTTTTCACATATGACAGATTCTATGATAGTTGTAAGATGTGTAAGGAATATTTGAGAAGATATTTTTAGTATATTCTAGGTGCCCAAGCTTGAGGAAGGAATAAATTTGCATGTTCGATAATTGTAAGGGGTGTAAGGGGATATGTTAAACATGTGTCCAAATGCATGTCTATGGTGTGGGATATTGTGCCATGTGGATTTGGATGTCCCTCCCCCTCTAGATGCTTCTTGAAGATTGTATCACTCTATATATTGAGTTCCTTGCATTGTAGAATGTATAGTTTGTTTGTAGGTAACGAAGTGCTACCAATATCACTACGAAATAGGTGTTCATTTTGGAGCACTTGTAGAAGAAGGCTTTGTACTTGGGATTGTATCGTAATTCCTTTTGAAGTAATACAATAGTACTATGCTTTTGGAGGGTGGGATTGTTTACCCAAAATGATTTTCCCCATGTATATTTGGTGTCACTATTATATGTGTTGTTGTTCTATTCACTTATTCTCTATGTGCTTCTCTTGTTGTAACTGTTTAAAGGTGTTGAAATGGAAATTTGAAACTATCCCCTACTTAGATTAGTGTAGGAAGCTATTTTTCTCACCTAGCTTCCTTTCAGTTGGTTTGAGAGCTTGTCCAACCTTGGTTCCTTTTTTGGGTTAGAAGGGTTTTTTGAGTTGATCTTTGTTTTAGTGGAAAAAGTGTGTGTTTCGTTACCTTGTTGCAAGAAAGATATGGTACACACATATGGGAGGATTGAGATGGAGAAATTTAATGGCGGTAATTTTGAAATTTGGAAGCTCAAAATGGAAGACATGCTTGTAGACCATGATCTATGGCTTGGAACTTCTAGAACCATACCACAAGACATGACACAAGAGGATTGGTATCTCATGGATAGGAAAGCCAAGGATCTTATTAGACTCTATTTGGCGAATTCCATCCTCAATTTCCATGAAGAGAAAACTTTTGCTTCTATGTGGAAGAAGCTTGGTGATGTCTATCAAGCTAAATCCTTGGTAAACAAGCTTTACCTGAGAAAGAAGATGTATTCTATAAAAATGGAAGACGAAGGATTTGTTGTATATCATCTAAACTCTTTTAACATGTTGGTTGCACAACTATGTTTCATTGGAGACAAGATTTATGAACAAGACTATTGCATGCTCCTTTTGTGTTCATTGCCAAACTCTTGAGATCACCTGGTAATGGCTATTGGAAGCACTACTTCCACCTTCAAGATGGATGAGATTCTTGTCTCATTATTATCTAAAGATATGTGAAGGAAGTCTTCTGAGATGGCCAAGGAGGCCCTTGTAGTTTGTGGTAGACCAAAGGAGAGAGAAAAAAAAGAAAGACAAGAAATCTAATTCAAAGTCTCTAGGGAGATATAAGTCTCTTGGTAAGAATTCCAAGCAAAAATTTTGGAACAATGGTGAAATTGGTCACATTCAAAAATATTGCAAGAAGCAGAAGAAGAAGAAGAAGAAGAAGAAGAAGAAGAAGAAGAAGAAAAGGTCTTTCTCCAATACTCAATATGAGAAATAATCTCAAGATGATGGAGAAGAATTTATTACATCCTTGGCAGCACATTCATCAGATGATGTGTGGTTGATAGATTCACGTGCATCCTTCCACATGACCTCTCATAGAGATTGGTTCTCGAAGTATGGGGAGTATGATGGCGATGAGGTGTAATTGGGTGATGACTCTCACCTAAAGATTGTTGGTTTTCAAAGATTCAAAATCAGATTTCTTGATGGAAGAGTCAAGGGGATTGATGGTGTCTTCCATATCCTAGGTTTGGCATGAAATGTATCCTTTATGTATGTAAATTGAATGATTCAATAATGCAAGTTGTTTTCTCTGGTGGAGGATGTAAGATAACAAGAGGATCTATGGTGTTAGCTAAGGGAGTTTGTATTGAAACTATGTTTTAGCTTGATGCATGTAATATATAGTGCAACAATTATTTTGATATACTAAAGAAGAGACCTTTGGATTGTTCATCCTCACCATCAGATTGTGTAGAGAAGAAGCATGTTGCAACTAGATATGATGGTTGTGCATTTTGGGTACCTAACAGTGCTCATTCCATGGAAATGAAGCTTCCTTTAGAGAAGACAATGTTATGGAACCAATGACTTGGTCACATTGGTGAGAAGGGTCTTAGAACCTTGAAAAAAAAGAGCCTTGTTGAAGGCCTTGATGATTGTAATCTTGAGTTCAACTTTTGGAGAACATTGTGTATATGGAAAATAACATTGTGTTTCTTTTTACTCTAGTTCTCATAAGTCTTCTAGGGTTTCAGACTATGTTTATTTAGATGTTTTTGGTCTTGTAAATGTTCCTTCATTATCAAAATCTATATATTTATTTCTTTCATAAATGATTATAGTAGAAGGACATTCATTTATTTCCTTAGAAGTAAAGTTGAATCCTTTAGTCAGTTTAAGGAGTTTAAGGCCTTGGTATAAAATCAGACTAGCAAAAGGGTTAAGTGCTTGAGGACTGATAATGGTGGTGATGTTTGTTCCGTAGAGTTTGAAAAGTTATGTAAAGAGCACAGTATTGAGAGAAATAAAACTACTCCCTATACTCCACATCAAAATGGAGTTGCAGAGAGGATGAACAAAAAATTAATGGAGAGGGCTGGGATTATGTTGAGTGGTGCTATCCTTGAGAAAATATTTGGGTTAAAGCGGTAGCCACTGCATTTTATTTGATCAATAGATCTCCTACATCAGTGCTTATTGGAAGAACAACCATGGAGGTATAGTTTGGTAAAAACATTTGATAAGACATCTCGAAGTATTTCATTGTGAAGCTTATGTGGATATAAATTTCCTCAAGCTCCCTTCAGGTGATTTTTATTTTTGCTAAGTACTGGCCTGCGTCCCATCTATTTGAACATCATCAGCTTCCACCATGTGCTTGCCAAGCATTCTTTGCAAAAATTTCTTCCTCTTCTCTTCTAACAGCTCTTGCCATGCTTCCACATGTCAACACCATGGGAACTTCAAGGCTACTTCCCTTTTCTTCCCTATCGGGCCCTGCTCGCATGCCATGTAGCATCTATCTATGTTCACTTTTTGCTAGACCCCGATTAGTGCTAACAACGAAGCCTTCTCCACGTGTCTTTCCCATGCAACTTTTAATCGCAAGATGAAAAGATTAAACCACATGCTTTGACCTATTTCCATGTGTCTCCTTTGTGGGGATTCTATCAAAGGGAAGGCAGGAGCAAGCAACAAGCCCTACCAAATTTCTACTTGTTCTAATTGCCTTCATAGGTAGGTGACACATGTCAACACTATGTTCTACTAGGACCACTACCATCATTCGTAGGGGATGTATCTGGTTTGTAAATGACCATGTTCCATGCTCAAAATATTTTTTGTTACAATGGCCATGGGAGATCATTGTTAGAAGCATCATTTCTCATGATTCAAAATCTTTTTTGTTATTGGCCGGTGGGATTTTTATCTATATATACAACTTCTTCCTTCCAAAAATGAGTTCAACAGATATAGAAAAATTACGGGAAAGACACTAGGCCTTTTGTATTGCTTTTAGATTATTGTATAAGACTCTTAGACTATGCCATTGTTCATCCTTTCTATTTTCTTAAGCTATTTGATAAATTATTATACTGTGTCGTTATTTTCCTAAATTGTTTATTTGTAGAAATTCTATGATTTAAATACAAGTTTACTGGTTTAGACCATGTCTTTGACTCTTCTTTTCAGTGAATGTGCATGTGAATTATTTTATGTTATTAGATAAGTTATTCAGGTTTTCATCTTTGATTTATGTTATTCCGGGACATAGTAGATTGTTGAGCGGGCCCTTAAATCACCTCCAAAAGATAGATTTATCATGCCTTACACCTAAATCTTGGTGCACCGCCTTAGTTAGATCTTTAATTTTCATATTTCCTTCCTTTTCCCTTTTCGAAACCCAAAATATAGAAGAATTCAACTTCTTTAAAAACCTAGAGGTCACTCAGTTTAGCACAATTGGTCCCCCCATTAACTGAGTTTCCCATAAGGTTGTTACCTTGTCAATTTTTGGCATCAACAGTTTCTTTTTTTGGCATGTCCAATGGGACTGCTTAAATGTACCTCAATCTAAAGTGGGTGTATGAGCCATTTTCCTATTACTAGATCCCAAACAACAAATAACCCTAGTTTGTTAGTGCCACCACTAAGAACAATACAAGCTAAAGCCCGCATAGTAAATGTTTTTCCCCCTCCGCTAGCCATGTTGCCAATTGCTAATAGAAATTATATGGCATGGGATGTCAGAAGTTCCCTTGTAGCACTAGTAGCACCTACCATTTGGGCCCCTATCCTGATCTCTACTTTAAAATCTATACCTAAGTTTACTGAAGATGGTTCAAGAACACCATCTGAACATCTACAAGATGTGGTAGACATGTGTTTGGTGCACAAGGTTACTAACCAAAATATAGCACTCAGTTTTCTTGTAGCCTCTTTCAAGGGTAAAGTGTTGGATTGGTACCACACTCTACAAGCTAACACTATTAGTACCTAGGATCAACTTGGAGATCCTTTCTATGAAATATTCTCAAATGATGGAGATAGGTCTTCACAATACCATCAACTGTCAATCATAAAGCGATCCCCATATGAAGCCACGACTGACTTCAATGCTTGATTCCATATAACTTGGTAGAGAATTCAGGCTACAATCCACTTGCCAACTGAGTTGGCATTCATGTTCTACTTGAAATCCATCAATGTCAACATCTCAATGATGCTCCAATATCTTGGCAAAACCACTCCACCTAATGCATACAACGTAGCATTCAAGGTGGAGAACAATTTGATAGACACCAAGAAGTTGCTACCTCAGTGCATCATGCCTATATTTCTTCAAATATTAGTTCCCACCCAGGAGATTCCATCTACTAGTGTGCCCACACCTCCTCAATCCATGTACACATATTTGGGCGCACCATAGAATGTTGCTTCTACATCTAGCTCTTCAAAGGATGAGATGAGTGACATCAAGGAAATGTTGTGGACCATCGCCAATGAAATAACTGTCATTAAGTGGAACCAATCCATGCCTCCAAATCCAACCTATCAAAATTATCAAGGCAGAAGATCTTCTTACAAACAAAATAAATTCCAAGGAGGCTCACAGACAAATCTGCAGGTGCAAAAAACTAATCAAATTATACCAGTTCCTACTCCGCTACAAGGTGCTAACCCAAGCTCGAGCAGAGAACTGATGGCAGGGAAAAATAATTTAGTTGATGACATCAACCCTTGGTGCTTCCCCTGTGGTGACGCACATATGCCTCGAAACTGCCCATGTGACAATCTACAACAAAAGGTGGTAGAATAGTACAACCAAGGCATGACGTCAAACCATGGAGGTTATGTATTTTCCTCTCCACAAATGGAAAACATGGTACTCACCATGCAAATGCAAGGGATGTCCCTAGAGAAAGAAATAGATATTGCTCTCAATCACGCACTCTTCTCATGGATGGAAGAAGAAGAGGCAGTGTTTTCCAATGATGCATCCACATTGAAAACCTCACAAGTGTAGTCTGATTATAACACTCGCTTAAAGAGGAGATTCATGGGTGAACTAGACATCTCGCAACCTAAAAGTGCCTCTAGCTAGACACCTAGTACCTTTGCAGTTGCACAAAAATTTCAACCACAAAAGGAAATTGTTATAACTAGGGCTAAGGAGTAGAAGCCTTCAAATTTTCCACCATTCAATGTGGTGGAAAAATTAAAAAAATCCTCCGCTAATGTGTCCCTTTGGGATATTTTAGCTATTCCAGAGTAGAAGACATTGCTACAGAAAGTTCTTTGGGAAGATTCAATCATTGAGGCAACAGAGCAATCACTTAAGGGAAAGGCCATTGATCCATCACCTCTTTCCAAATTTCTCACAAGTAGCATAGAGGAAGCCTCTATCAAGGTTAGAGATAAGATAGATTTTTCTCCACAATAAACTACATAATTCCATGATTGACTCTGGCACTAGCACCATAGTCATGCCCAAGTAGATAATTAAAGCCTTAGGACTTAGCTATGAACCTTTAAAAAGGGGGGTTATGCAACTTAATGGGAACAAATTCAAAACTGTAGGTGTCATTAGGGACCTTCCCTTGACTCTGTTCTCCTCTACCTATCTTGGGAATTCACTTCAATGATAGGTGGGTATCTTTCTTTAGACTAGTCACACCTGATCCTAAGGACCAAGCATAGAGCTAAAATGAAGATAATATCTAAAACTCTGCATTCAGAACATGTGGCCAATGAAGCCATGATCAACTTTGAGGCTACTCATACTTTTTTCACCAAAGAGGAAATATATTGCACTGAGATGCTAGAGGATGGAAAAGTGATCGGAGATCATATAGATTCAAAGGAAGTTCTCTTGAGTTAATATATGGATGCTAATCCTTTCATAAAAATTCATGCTTCAGGGTTGGGGACTTATGTCATCTATGATGAAGAGTAAGAAATTTTTAATTTCATAAAGGAATCGAAAAGTGATCAAACCTCAAAAGTATGGATGTTACACTCTGATGGAGCAAGATAAAAAGTTGGCATAGGAGCTAGGATATGTTTGAAATCCCCACACAATGAAAAGATGCTCTGGTCCTTTCGCTTCAAGTTTTCTTGTTCGAACAATGAAGTTGAATATGAGGGCCTAGTGCAAGGTATAAGCCTTACAGAGCAGATGGGCATCAAGCAATTGATGTTGTTTGGAGATTCCAAACTAGTGGTCAATCAAGTCTGAGGGCTCTCCATAGACAAGAATGTCTACATGAGATCCTATAGACATAGTGTCTAAGACCTAATCGAGGGTTTTGAAGCCTTCAATATCTAGACAATGCCTAGAGAACAAAATACAGAGGCAGATCACCTGGTAGGAATCATATATCAATTTGATGTTGCTTCCAACTTAATTTATAACATACACTCTATAGGAGTGATAGTCCGACCGGTAATCCTAGATAATGATCAAAATTGGCAAGTGTTCAAAAGCAATGAACACATTGCCTCATTCATCCAACAGTTAGGAGAATTTGTTGAGCAACTCCAGCCAAAGATTATCGAAGCCTATGATGGAAAAATCATTCAGTTGAGGTCTAACAAGCTTCTAAAGGGGTTGGTCACTCTCGAAAACTTGTTCAATTGTGACAATGTGAGAAATGACAAGAGGAGGTTTGTAGCAGACAAAAGTGACTATGCAAACCTTTAGGTCAGAGACGACAGGAAACTCAAGGTTGGAAAAGACATCCCACATCATGATAAAGAAAGGCTCATCAATTTCTGTGAGAAGTATCAAAGAGTAGTAGCCTAGTCATATGATGACCTCAGGGGATATGATCTCGACATCATCCAACATACAATAGAGTTGATGGAAGGTGCAAAACCTATTTCACTGAAAGTAGAGGCCAGTAAATCCAAAGATTTGAGCCTTGATGGCACAAGAGTTGACAAAGATAATTCAATCCCAGACCATCTTGATCAAGCACAACACATGGGTATCCAACCTCTTTCTAGTACGAAAGAACAGAGATATCTGTCTATGTTTTGACTTTTGAGACCTCAACAGAGCACCCCTAAAGGACCACTACCTATTCCCTTCTATGGAGTAAATCTTGCAAACAGTAGCAGGATTAGAAATGTTTTCTCTACTAGATGATTTCTCCAAGTATAATTAGATCTGGGTCAAAGAAGAGGACCGACACAAAACAATGTTCACTACCAAGTGGGGAACTTTTTCATATGCTAAAATGCCTTTCAGCCTCTCAAATGCAGGAGCCACTTTCCAACAGGAAATGGATATCGCTTTCAACAAATTGATCAACAAGATTATCCTAATCTATTAGGATGATCTAACCATATTCTCTAAATCTAAGGATGATGACTTCGATCACCTAGAAATGGTTTTCAAAAAATGCCAGGAGTTTGGGGTATCCCTGAACCTGAAAAAATGTTTCTTCGGAGTACCACAAGGAAAATTATTGGTACATGTATTGTCCAAAGGAGTTGCAATTGATCTTGAGTAGGTAAATTCAATCAGAGAGCTTCCCCTCCCAATCAACAAGAAAGGAGTCCATTCTTTCTTAGGGAAGGTAAATTTTGTAAGAAAATTCATTTTGGATTTTACATGAATAATTAGACCAATCACCTTGATGCTAAAAAGGGATCAATTATTGAAATGGAAAAAAGAATCTAAAGAGTCCTTCAAGAAGGTAAAGGATGCTATATCTTTAGCTCCTATACTGATAAATCCAAACCTGTCAAAGGACTTCATAATGTATGTATTCAGTAGCAAGTCAAGCATCGCTATTGTTTTGACTCGAAAAGACAATGAAGGAAAGGGAGAGAATATGATATCATTTCATTCTCAAACCTTAAAGGAATATGAGATGAACTATAACTTCATTGAGAGGCAAGCATTCACAATTATTAAGGGACTTAAGAAGTTTCGACACCTAATATCTTGCAACAAGGTGATCATTTATGTCGTACATTCTAGTGTGCGTGAATACAACATGGAAGGATAAATCACCAACAAAAGGGCCAATTGGATAACTAAGATCCTTAAATATTGCATTGAGGTTAGGCCTATAAAGACCATATGAGGAAGGAGACTATGTGAATATTTGGCACATGACGAGGAAATGATAGCTGAAGAAGAGCAACCAGAGCTGGTTCTAACAAATGAATTTGAGTTCAAAGGCTATTGGCTAGCCGACAGGGTGAGATTCATGTGCACAAAAGATATCTGCTAGGCCTACCTTCTCAAAAGAGGAGATTTTACTAACTGCAGAACTTCAAATACACACTTATTGAAGAGGTCCTCTTCAAAAGGAACTTCGACAATATTCTATTGAGGTGTGTCACCATGGAGAAATCAAAGAAGATCCTTGACACTTTCCACAATAGTCCCATGGGTGGAAACTTCTCTGCTAAGACCACCGCCATCAAAATCACGTGCACTAGGTACTTCTGGCCTATGCTATTCAATGACTCATACTCTTTGGTGAAAATCTGCAAGGAATGCCAATTCTTTGCGCCAAGGAGGAAAAACTCTATAATTCCTCTTAACCCAATAGTGGTTGATGAGCCTTTCGCACAATGGGGCCTTGATTTCATTGGGATGATCAATCCCACCTCCAGTGCGAGACACAAATAGATCCTCATGACCATGGATTACTTCACTAGATGGACCGAGGCCATGCCCCTAAAGAATGCGACAGAGGTGGAGATTGTAGACTTCCTTGAGCAATTGGTGATGAGATTCATCCCACCAAAGACCATCATATTCAACAATGCCAAGGCTTTCCTAGGCTCTAAATTATGTCAATTTTCACTCATGCATGGCATATTCTTGAAGATTTCATCAAATTACTACCCATAGGGGAATGGCCTGGCTGAGTCGACTAACGAAAATTTAGTTTGACTCATTAAAAGAATTAGGTTGAAACATCAAAGAGAATGGCATAAGAACCTTTGGGTAGTGATCTAGGTAGACTGCATAACTCCTAAGAAAGTCCTCAACACTTTTCCATATGAGATAGTGTATGGGTTGTGAAGCACTATTTCCCATCTCCATGGAGATTCCTACACTACAACTGCTCAAATCTCTTAAGGTAGAAAAAAATGGCACCATGGAGGTTCAATTGGCCGAGTTGCTGGAGGTACAAGAAAAAAGGGAAAGGGCCCTAATAGCCATGACTAACAACTAGTAGGTGGTTAAGAGATGGTTCAACAAGAGAGCTTCAGACCAAGGTCTAAAATGCTGAGACCTAGTATTAAAATTCAACAAAATGGCTGCAAAACCAGGCCAACACATAAATTTTGATAATCTGTGGGAAGACCCTTTCAGAAGAATTCAATGGAAACAACACAATTCATTTGAATTAGAAAATATGGAGTAGGAAGCATTGGGTATTCTAGTTAACAGAACTCACCTAAAATTGTTTAATTAAGCTTCACAATTATTTTGCCAGTGTAAATATACATGTAAGTAGTGTAATTATTTTTCCTTTGTGTTTTTTGTCAGTGGGTCTTTCAATAAAGTCCATAGTGCAAGGAAATAGGAAAATAGATGGAACCCATTATTGTAAGAAGAAGAGTGAAGTAACTTGCAACCCATGAAGCAGAAAAATGAACTCATGTGTGGAGAATTGAAATAAACCCATATGTGCAAAATTGAAAAGGTACTCAAGAAATGAAATAAAGAGAGCCCATATTGAAGAATCACAAGAAAAAGAGGCAGGGATTTAATATAAGCTATATATTCATTATATACAAAAATATACACTTTGGTAATATAGTTCAAAATGGGTCTACGGCCATAGTTTTAAAGTATATCTATATAGTATGTAGTTTTCTTCATATATATATATATATAGGTGAAGGCCTTTTTTCAGGCATATATACAAAAAACATATGGAAAACTTTGAGTCTCAAGCAGGGATGGGAGCATCATTAGTAGCATTTGGAATAACATCATCAATAGGAACAACAACAGGAGCATTGGGAGTAGCATTAGCATCAACTAGAGCAATGGCAAGTGGTAGAGGGAACATTAGGTTCCTAAAGTCGGTATACCAATCAACATCGTAGAAGGGCACCACACTGTAGCAACAAAACATGAAGTGGCAGGCACGAGTCACCCTTTGACGATGCTCTTCATGTGACAAGATGTAGAACCCATTCATGAATGGTGCCCATGGCACTACCGCATCTTCTTCAATATACTTATGAAGGTTGCTCGTTGTTGGAAGGCCCAAACCACACACAACATTCACCACCACATCTCTAAGGCTGCCTAAGTAGCACTTCAAAAATATTTCCAGCACTAGGCGAAGGGTCATTGGCTTGGGAACCTAGATATCAAGTAGAGACATGACAAAATGAGAGCAGACGTTGGTATTGACTATGCACTTACCTTTATACTCTAGACAATCTTGCCCCAACACCCATTTCATGGCTATGATAGCCAATGAGTGCTTATTCTTGTTCATTCTCTTTAGTTTCCTATTCAAGATTTCACCTAGAAATGTTGTATGAGACTTGTTGCAAACTAGCCTAATTGGGGTATTCATGATGATAAGCTCTACTCAAATTGCCTAATGCAAATTCTACTTAGCTGCCTAATGCTAATTCTAGCCAATCGTATAATACCAATTCTTGCTAATTGTTAAGTGTGATTTTTCTACTATCTTAGGGCCTATTTATAGAAATATGTGAGGTAGCTACGTGCCATAAGCATGATGTTAATCGAGTACCAACTTGAAAATCCTACCAAAGGCTAGCTCAAATTTCCCACCCAGTTAAGTCTACTAGATACAATTTGTTGTGTGCAAAATTAATAAGAGCTAATTAATTAGCATAAGTCGGTGGCATTCCCAAGTGGTCGTTCATATAGTTAGGTGTTGATGTGTCATATTGCAGGCACTTCTCAAATTCCAAGGATGAACACAAATATTTTCAATTACTTATTACATATTTTGGCTTAATCATTCCTTTTGGGATATTAATTTCCAAAGCATGTGAAAGCTTAAGCTACCTTCAATCACTGACTCAATTTCCAAGGAAATCATGCCATACAACATGATTACCAAATCATGATTATGAATTCTTGTCTTTTCAAAATAGCAAGAAATTCATTTTGCATGAGAAAAGGAGTTGGTGGTACATGTCAAATTAAATGCAAAAAGGAAACTATTGTCTACCACTCAAAGAAATAAATCACTAAGTATTGCATGTGAAAGGCTAACATTGTAAAAGTTTCTTGAGTATGCTACCTAGATCAAATAATTTTGAGCACAGACAAAGTTGAAGTGAATTGAAAAATATTTGCACATCATAGAAATTTACAGTACCCTAAAATGGAAAAAATTTCTTAGATGGAAGCACAGGTCGAGGCAATGCAAAGCTTGTTTGATGCCATGATAGCAACACTAGTCATCAATATTTTTTATGACACCTCTTATGCATCACCTGGGATGCCAGAAAATCTAGAATGGGTTCACATGCAGGCCCTGGAAAAGCCAAAAACTTATAGGGACCAAAGCCAAATAAAGGAGGAATGGGATAACATTCATGATCCCGTCCTTGAGAAGAACACTAAGACTCTTAGGGAAGGAGCTTGCAAAAGAATGAAAGCGGCTAATAACCAATAGAAAATGGCGTACAAATCATGGTTTAGTTTTCTTTAGAAGTATATGGTCCCCTTTGTGTATTACTGCCCAAAGCTCATTCACGAGGGCATTGAACATTTCAACCCAGATACCAATACCATCGAGGGTTAGGAGTTGAGAGTTAACATCAACATAAACGCTAACTGGAGCATGCTATGCATTCCTATAAGTCACTCTAAAGTGGAAATAATGGAGTCATTCACTCCAAATGATGGGTGCACCTTTTGGAGAGGTAGAGACAAGGCTTTGGAATTTTATAATGAGGAAACACGGAGGCCCTAGGAATATTGCAACAAGCCACCACAAATTATAGTTACACACAATGCTTTTAAACAAAATATGCAAGATGTGCTATCTATGGTGGCATTTGTTTGTGGCATGGACGAAGAAAAATGGGTGTAGGAATTTCAACTAGGTTTGTGTTTTCAATTGTGTAGGCAATAGTCCTTGTTCTGGTATGACTTTAAAGGAGTCATCTACTATGAAATGATGAGCCAAATCAAGGAATATTACATGCAACACAAGTTCAGGTTTCCTTCTTTACTTGCTCATATGTTTTTATACCAGAACCCTAACTTTTCCAATAAAAGGACGTTGTTATCTATTTTTACTAAGAAGGGTTTCATAAAGCCAGTTTGTGCATGAACTCCCCTCCTTTTCGCAACACATGGTTATTATGCATTTTCATAATTTTTCATAACTCTGATTCTTCGAGACTTGAGTAAGGATGGTAGTCTCTATCAGCTTTTCGCCGACTAAATGGAGTGGATGTAGAACTTCATTCCTAAATGTGACCAATTCCTTGGGAGGGATTTTACATTCATCTACATGTGTGGCTTTATTGAGGAGCCATTTTGGCTCCTAGAGTGTATCACAAATAGGGTATTGGCCCTTGAGATGTTTTGAAAGATGGTCATTATTGACAATAATTTTTGTGGAGGAAAGGGAAAGAGAAGATTTCTCAAATTCCCACTAACCTTCAAGTGGGTGGTAATGGGAAAGAAGCATATGTGTAACCTACTTGAAGGAAATCTAGCTCATTTGGGGTTAGTGATGATCTACGATAGATGGCATTACAACCCCTTCAATGAATTAGGAAATAAATTCATCAAGGTAACCCACAACCCTTGGCCTTATTGGGAAAAGCAACAGAGGCCCCTGGAGGATCAGGATGACTTGTTGGTGGACCTAGCTCATATTCCAACTGAGGATAGTAGGCCACCATGGCCCAAGTTCTACTTTCGATCAGGAAAGTGTAACATCTAATAAGGAATTTCAACTAGAGTGAGGAAAGGATTAGGGATTTCTAGATTTACTAACAAGAAATTCAATGCCTTGATACCCCTTATCGGAGCATAGAGACATATGAAAGATTAGGTATTTCTGGATTTACAGATAAGAAATTCAATGCCTTGATACCCCTTATTAGAGCATAGAGACACATGAAAGATTCAATAAATTCTGGAATGGAATGCATATTGATTTTGCACAAGCAATGGTGAAGATATCGACCCAAAGGAGGTTGAAACATATATAGGGAAGGGTAAGGAGAAAGAGAAAGAGGTACAAATAGTCCCAACACAACAGAAAGAAAAGGTGATGAAGTATTCTAGCAAGGTTTCTTCAAATGTGTGACTGAATATATCGCAGTCAAGAGCCTCACATACATGCACCTGGATCACAAGAAGGTCAAGAACAACCTAGCAACAATAGTCAAAGAACGTAGAGGTGGAAGAATCACCACCCAACAAAAGGAAGCATATCAATACAGTTGAAGAAGAGGGTTCACAAGAGCCTGCAACAAGCCAAGGGCCTGTGACGAGCATAGAGCTGGCGATGAGCCAAGGATCACAGTCATCTACACCCTAGGTAAATTTTGTTCTCTTTTCTCACTTCATAATCTTTGGTGTCCCCTATTGTCTCTACATTGCCCATCACTTCAAGTGCTGGCCCTTCTTTTTCTTCTTCTACCGCAATGGTCATGGGAGGTTTCTCCTAGTTCTCCCAAGCCAGAACATTTTCCTTGACTCCTCCATGAACCTTTCCACCCTTTATCAAAGCCTAGTATGCATAAACTATCACTTCACCTTTTTCCTTTGTAGTCAACATTGATCCCCTTCTTGCTACTACTGTGTTGACCTTGACCCAGTCCACCTAGCAGATGGAATTAGCCATGACTCTGCTACCACCACCACTTCCCAAGAGTCCTCCTACTAGTTCATAGACCGGGCTCTGGGATATTCCCCCATTCTCCCCACAAATAGTCTCCCTTCCAAGGAAGAAAACATCCATAACCACTACCCTCTTGTTCCCTTTTCCTCTTCCTCCTGGTGCACCTTTTGTAGGTGGGCTAGTTAGGTCACCAATGAAGTTTATGTTAAAGGATGATAAAAAAAAAAGCATGGGCTATTAGGATCCAAAAGGAAAAGACCAAGCATGCTAAAAATCTTGCCAAGCCAAAAGTATAGACCATTTTCAATGAAGCTCAATAGTCGATGCATTTTGCAACTATGAATCTGACAGTCATCAAACTACAGGGAGAGATGCAACCTGATAATTACAACATGTATGCTATGGAGCTCAATCTGAGTATAGCCTGACTGGAAGACAAGGTTGAGCTAATGGAGGAGAGATAATGAGTGGTGACCAATGAGTTCCTCAAGTCCAGTCGCTAGCTAAAGAAGAGGGTAGAAGAGCTAAAAAATGTTAAGATTCAAGGTCTTGCTGGCAAAGGACAAGGAAAAAATGTAGAAATTGTGTGCTTATCATAACAAGCATAGAAAGAGTAGGCTAAACTCCAGGAGGAACTTGAAAAGTTCTAATCCTATGATCCCAACCTAGTCACCGAACTTCAGCAAAAAAACTAAGGATATTAGGACTAGCTGGCTCTGGAAGAGTAAGAGAAGCAATGAAAAAATTAAAAGTGTGAGCATCAACATTCCCAATTGGAGCCTAAAAGGAAACAAAAGGATGTGGAATTTGAGGAATGATGGGCTCAATTAGAGAACGAAGTCTAGGAGATAAAGTCTTCCCTTGAGAGGGAATTAGCAGACAAAAACTAGGCCGAAGAAAATTGGCTCACAGGATTAAGAACCCTACAAGGACAACTTTCAACTACAATCAAAAGGATTGCAAAACTAACACATGATGCTAGTTCAAAGGTTGTAGAGATCAACACTTTGAAGAATGTTCCCCAACCCCATACTACCTAGTTAGACCTCCTTCAATTAGCCCAACGGCTATATGTTTCATACTGGGAAAGGGTCAAGGTCTTTTGCTCGACTCTCCAGTTGATGCTCCAATTTATGGCAGAAGCAACAAGTTTAGGTAGGGAAGTTCATGGATCGATTGAGCGGTTTCCTTAATTCATCATGAAAAAGGTTCTTGAGGTAGGAATTTTTTTGGATAAGCTATACATGGTGCCAGATGAGGACTTAGCAAACACAGGGATTGAGGAACAAAAATTTGTTGCAAAAAAAATGAACAGGTTGATCCACTACCACACAACCATCCTCCACATTTGTGAGTGCACTTCCACACTAGAATGAACCATGAATAGCATGTGGGCTAGGTTATCCTAGATAATTTAGATGGGCTTACCCTTCCCATTTATTTTAGATGAATCAGTGGCCATAGTGGAGCAAATTGTAGTGAAGATTGAAGAGAAGTAGCAGGACACATCCCCTTTTCAAAGCTTTAGTCAGCCCATTACTAACAAGGATATTGAAAACATCACTCATCTGATAGCATGGCTACTCTTCCAACTCAAGTCTGGGGCTGGTATATATTCCACGATGATGCCATACAAAGAAATTATCAATCTACATAGAACACAAGAGAATCTGCATGATATATTGACACCATTTGAGGCCGACTGGCTACATCTACAGACTACTCTCTCCAAGCTTTGATTGCATCGCCCAATGGATAGGACTCTGGTTTGTGAACCAGAAATTTTTGGGTTCCTCGTTCTATAGGCGAAATACCTTTGACAGTCACCAAAATTTGTGGATATAAATTTCATCGAGCTCACTTCATGTGATTTTTATTTTTGCTAAGTACCAGTCCCCACCCCATCTATTTGATCATCGACCCCCTTTATTTTAGGAACTTCATCCACTACCACCACGTGCCCACTAGGCACTTTTCATAGAAATTTCTTCCTTCTCTCTTCTAACAGCTTCCACCATGCTTCCACGTGTCAACACCATGGGCACTTCAAGGTTGCTTCCCTCTACTTCCTTATTAGGCCCCATCCACATGCCATATGGCATCTATTTGCATTCATTTTTTGGTGGACCCTAGTCAACACTAACAACGAGACTTCTCCACATGTCTTCCACGTGCAAGTTTTAATCACAAGATGAAAAGATTGAATCACAGGCTCTAACCTGCTGCCATGTATTTCCTTTGTGGGGATTCTATCAAAGGGAAGCCAAGAGCAAGCAATGAGCCCCACCAGATTGTCATGTGTTCTAACTGCCTTCATAGGTAGGCAACACATGTCGGCAATGTGTTTTGTTGGGACCACTTCAATCATTCACAGGGGATGCATATGGTTTGTAAACGACCATGTTCCATGCTCAAAATATTTTTTGTTACAATGGGCATGGGAGATCATTGTTGTAAGCATCATTTCTCATGATTCAAAGTCTTTCTATTATTGGCCCGCTAGGCAGTGGGATTTTTATCTATATATACTACTTCTTCCTTCCGAAAATGAGTTCATAAGATACAAAAAAATTAGGGAAAAGATACCATACATATTGTATTTCTTTTAGATTATTGTATAAGACTCTCATACTATGCCATTGCTCAACCTTTTTGTTTTCTTAAGCTATTTGATAAAACATTATACTATGTCATTATTGTCCTGAATTGTTTATTTGCAGAAATTCTATGATTTAAATAAAATTTTATTGGTTTAGACCATGTCTTTGACTCTTCTTTTTAGTAAATGTGTATGGGAATTATTTTATGTTATTGTATAAATTATGCAAGTTTTCATCTTTGATTTCTATTATTCTAGGTCATAGAAAATTGCTAAACGAGCCCTTGAATTGCATCCAAAAGATAGATTTATTGTAACTTACATCTAAATCTTGGTGCACCGCCTTAGTTAGATCTTTGATTTTTATATTTGCTTCATTTTCCCTTTCCAAAACCCCAAATACAGAAGAAGCTGACTTCTTTACAAACCCAGAGGTCACACAATTTAGTGCAATAGGTCCCCCTATTAACTAAGTTTCCCATAAGGCTATTACCTTGTCAATTTTTGGCATCAAAAACTTACACTCATGTTCCAATTGAGAAGAGGTCTAAGTTGGAGAACAAGGTTGTTAAGTGTGTCTTTATTGAGTATCATGTTAGTGTGAAAGGGTACAAGCTTTGGGATCCAGAAGCTTAGAAGGTTCTCTATAGCAAAAGTGTGATCTTCAGAGAGATGAAACCTTTTACCATTGAGCTAGAGCTAGGAAAATAGGAGAAAAAAAATAAGGAGGTAGTTCACATTCCACCGAATCCAAAAAATAAAGAACTATGTACTCCTATTGGACCTGATGACAAGGATATATCAAGTATCTCTAGAAGTTTTGAAGAAGGAGAACCTCAAGCTCAACCTTTGAGGAGGTCTACATGGGTTAGGTGGAAACCGAAAAAGGTTTGGTTAGTCATTATTGGATTCTAGTTGCATTTTTTACTTGATTTCTAACACTGATGAGCCTAGGACAATTAGAGAGGCATTAGGTACGAGTGATTTAGATTCTTAGATGAAAGCCATGGATGAAGAGATGGCTATTTTAAAGAAAAAAAAAGACTTGGGATCTAGTACCTTTTCCTGTTGGATGTAAACCTATTCATTTTAAATAGGTTTTAAAGAAAAAGTGTGGTCCTAATGGCAATGTTGAGAAGTATAAGGTATGTTTGGTCACTAAGGGGTTTTCTGTAGTGGAGGGAATTGATTATGGGGAGATATTCTCTCATGTAGCAAATTTGACATCTATCTAACTTTCATCGTCACTTGTAGTAGCATATGGCTTAGAAATGGAACAAATGTATGTGAAGACAACATTCCTTCATGGTGATTTGGAGGAAGAGATTTACATGTCATAGCCAGAGCATTTCATTGATAAAGGTAAATAAAATTTGGTTTACAAACTGAAGAATTCTCTCTATGGTTTGAAACAGTCTCTAAAAATGTGGTATCAAAATTTTGATACCTATGTGTTGTCATTGGGATTTCAGAGATCTAAATTTAACCATTGTGTATACTTTAGAACCGATAATGGTCACATTCTCATTATTTTCCTATATGTAGATGATATGTTTTTTATTGGAAATGGTAAAAGTATGATTTCAGCTTTGAAGTTTCAGCTGTCAGCATAGTTTGAGATGAAAGACCTAGGTGTAGCTAGGTACATTATGGGAATGGATATCAAGAGAGACATAGCTAACAAAAATCTTTGGTTAAGCCAAAGAAATCATGTGAACTCGGTGTTGGAGAGATTCAACATGGTAGATTACAGATAGTTAGTTGCTCCTATGATGTAGGGGACAAATATTTCTATGAATGATTGTCCAAAATATCCTACTGAGATGGAGGACATGACCAAAGTACCATATGCAAGTGTAGTTGGAAGTTTGATGTATGTGATGGTATGTATGAGACCAGACATTTCCCAATAAGTGGTAGTTCTCAGCTATTTTATGGCTAATCTTGGATAGGTGCATTTGGATGCAGTTAAGAGAGTGTTTAGATATTTACGAGGTACTACTAAGTATGCCTTTTATTTTCATGGTTATCCTACTAGACCTCAAAATTCTGTGAGTGTTCATGGATATGTGGATTTAGATTGGGTGGGTGACATTGACAAAAAAATATCCACTAGCAGTTACATGTTTATGATGATTGGTGTTGCTATCAGTTGGATGAGTAAGTGGAAGGCTATAGTTGTGTTGTCCATGATAGAGTTAGAGTATATGGCAGCCACTCATGCTTGTAAGGAATCCATTTGGCTTAAGATATTATGTTTTTGATATTGGTTTAGATGCAAACCGGATTACTATTTGTTATGATTTTCAAAGCATGGTTTTACTAGCAAAGAATCCTAATTTCTATGCCTGAACAAAGCACATCGATGTATAGTATCATTTTTTTCATGATATGGTAGAGGATGGAAAAGCAAACTTGGAGAAGGTTGAAACTTTGGTGAATGTTGCAGATGCATCGACAAAATTAGTGAGCACAAAGAAGTTTAAATGGTGTTCCAATTCCATGGGCCTTGGGGCCATGAGTAGATGATTCTACATGACTCTCGATAGGTCTTTGGCAGGTGGGAGAATGTTTAGATGAAAGAATCTTAACCTTAGAGTCCTAATATTGATTTAATTGATGTATTATTGTACTAATTTGTATTATTTAATTTCATATGGTTTCATGTCACAAATCGGGACCCACTAGCTAGATGGCATCCCCGTTGGAAGTGATTGGATGACACATAATCATCCCAAGTGGTCATAGGCATCCGACTTCAGAATCTTTGACCTATGGAAAATTATATGACATGTCATAAGGCATCTTCATGCATAGAGAAATTTGACACCCAAGTTGGGTTATGACAAGTTGTAAGGGAAGCAGGTATTCCTAGTCAGTTATGACATATTCTCTTACAATTGTAAGTGTTGTTAGCTATGATAGATTCTATGACAACTATAAAATGTGTAAGGAATATATCATAAGCTATTTTTAGTATATTCTAGGTGCCCAAGGTTGAGGAAAGAATATTTGCATGTTTGCAATTGTAAGGGGTGTAAGGGGATATACTATATGTGTTCAAATGCATGTATATGGCATGGAATATTGTGCCATGTGGATTTGGATTCCCCTCTCCTTCTAGATACTTCTTGAAGCTTGTATCACTCTATACATTGAGTTCCTTGCATTGTAGAATGTATAGTTTGTTTGTAGGTAATGAAGTGATGTCAATATCACTCTAGAATAGGTGTTTATTTTGGAGCACTACTAGAATAAGGTTTTCTACTTGGTGTTGTATTATTATTCCTTTTGAAGTAATACAATAGTACCATGCTTTTGGAGGTGTGTTTTTTTACCCAAGAGGGTTTTCCCCATGCATATTTGGTGTCGCTATTATATGTGTTGTTATTGTTCTATTCATTTATTCTCTATGTGCTTCTCTTATTGTAACTATTTAAAGGTGTTAAAATGAAAATTTTTAATTCACCCCTACTTAGATTAGTGTAGGAAGATGTTTCCACTCACTTGAATTCATTTTAGTGCTTTCTTTCTTGGAAAAAGATTAGTGTCTTAGCTAAGCAAGAAGAAGGATTCAATATCACTATCAATAACAAAGGTAGAATACATTGTCGTTGTTTTCTAGAAATAGGTGCTATGGATGAAGAAGAAAATTAAGGATATCAAAGTACCATATGGGTAAGTTGAAAAAGATTGGGGACCAAAAAGGGGGCTTAAGTGGCCACTTTTTTTCTGAAATCAAGAAATATTGACCTTGGATGTGAAATTGAGGATAGTTACACTCAAAATTTTGAGATGCAACAAAAACAAGGATCATAGTTCTAATTCTTATTTCTAAACTACTAATTTATTTTGAAAATGGTTTAGATTAAGGGGTTGAAAAGAGGGGCCCATAGAAATTGGTGTTGCTTTTTTCATAAAAACATAACATAGCAACTTTTGTGGTTACCTAGCACAGTGAACTTTTTTTTACTATTTTTAAAATTGCTTCAGTAAGAAATTAGCTAACAGTATGTAATTTATGCATGATTTTTCTAATAAGTTTTTATTGATTATTTTATTTTTTACTAATTTTCAAAGTGGACACTTTCTGAAAAATAGAATTTTGGTCATGCTACCCCTACAAATTTTTGAAACTAATTGAACTTTTTAAAAAAAAATTAATACGTGTATAATGGAGTCTAGTTTCTAAAAATGTAATTTATTTGAAATTTTGTTGAATGGTTAATTTATAACAAAAAAACACCAAACATTTTTTTTTCCAAAAAAGAGACACACAAACAAAAGAAATTATAGATCAAAGGCTTAACATTGTCAAAAAGTGAAAAATGACAACGTTAGATAGCTAAGAGAGAGCCTAAGATTACCCAGATGTTTGATTTGTTTGACATTGAAACACGTGCAATCCTGGTGGTGAGCACAAACTAGATTGTGTGAAATATTGTAGAATTTTCAAAAACATGTCTTTGGACATTGGGAAAGCCCTCCAAGCTTTGGGTTGGTATTCCAAGGCAAATACCAAGCCCAAGGCTTGGGGATTCCCAAAGCAAGATATAATACAAGTATGTTATAATGTGCTCAAGTGATTTCCTAGTTTTGACATGGTTTTTGCATTTGTGCAATACATGTCTAGCAAGATATATTGTGAGTGTGTTATAACGCGCTTACATTATGTCTTTCTTTGTGTTAAATGCTAGTCTATTGAATGTATATTTATATATTTATATATTTGTATGTGTGTATTCTTGTATGTCATGTATGTATGTATGCATGCATGCTTGTATGAATGTGTTTATTCATTTATGTATGTATGTATGTATGTAAGTATGTATGCATTTATGTATGTCTTTAGAGGGAGGGAGAATTTTGAGAGAGTGAGATAGAGAGTTTTCTAGATAGAGTTGGAGGGAGAGAGAGAGGAAGGGACAAGAGAGAGAGAGTGGTAGAGAGGTTGTGAGAGAGTCTTGAGAGAGGGAAAGGGGTGGAAGGGAGAGACCTAAGAGAGAGAGAGTGGGGGATAAAGGGTTGGAGTGAGAGGGAATTAGCTAGGTAGATTAGGAGGGATAGAGGAAGAGAGAGGGAGGGAAGGAGGGAGAGAGAGAGAGATGGGGTGGAAGAGAGAGAGGGGAGAGAGAGAGAGAAAAGAGAGTTATGTAGGTAGGGTACTAAGAGGAGAGACAGAGAGTGTGAGGGGGTGAGAGGGAGAGACTGAGAGATAGGTGGTGAGAGGGAGTGCGAGAGAGAGGAGAGTGTGAGAGTGAGAGACCTGAGATAGAGAGGATGTGGGAGGGAGTGTGAGAGAGAGGGAGAGGGAGTGACTTGAGAGAGAGGGGGTGGAGTGAGAGGACTTATCTAGGTAGGATGGGAGGGATAGATAGAGGGAAAAGATGTAGAGTTACCTAGGTAGGGTGCTAGAGTGAGAGACCTCAGAGAGAGGGGGTGGGAGGGAGAGACCCCATAGATAGATAGAGAGAGGGAGGGAGGGAGTCATGGAGGCACATTGGGAGGGAGATAGAGAGAGATTGATAGAGGCAACAAGACAGAGTGGTAGGGATTGATTGGTTGAAAGGTACGTAGAAAGAGGGAGAGGGTAGATAGAGACAATTACAGAGAGTAGGAGAGAGGGATAGAGAGAGGTGTGAGATGGATAGATAGAAAGAGAGGGATAGGGGTTGAGGGTAGAAGGTATTGGGTTGAGGGTTTGGGGAGGAGGGTAGAGGGTAGAGGGTTTAGGGTATAGGTTTGAGTGTATATGGTTGAAATATTAAGGTTGAGGTCCAATGTATAGGGGTTGAGGGTTTAGGATTAAGGGTTAAGGGCTGAGGGATTAAGGGTTGAGGGTTGATAATTGAGGTTCATGGTTTAATGCATAGGGTAGAGGGTAGAGGGTTTAAGGGTTTAGGATTTAAGTGTTGAGGGTTGAGGGTACTGGGTAGAGGGTTGAGGGTACTGGGTAGAGGTTTGATGGTTTAAGGGTTGAATTTTTATGGATTAGGGTAGATAGTTTACTTTGGTTTAATCATTTAAGGGTTGAGGGATTAGGGTTAAGGGTAGAGGGTATCAGGTTGAGGGTAGAGGGTAGAGGATTTAATGGTTCAGGGTTGTGCGTTTAAGGTTTAGGGTTGAGTGTTTAAGGGTTTAATGGTTAAGGGTATAAGGTATAGGGTAGAGGGGGAGGGATGGAGGGAGGGAGAAGTGAGATAGATATAAGGCGAGAAGAGAAGGGAGGGACAACAAAATATGAGGGTTGATTATCCAATGTATAGAGTAGAGGGTTGAGAATTAAGGGTATAGGGTTGAGGACCTATAGGGTTGATGGTTTAGGGTATTGGGTTGAGGGTATAGGGTTGAGGGATTAGGGTTAAGGGTAGAGGGTATTGGGTTGAGGGTAGAGGATAGATGGTTTAAGGGTTTAGGGTTGAGGGTAGAGGGTTTAGGGTATAGGTTTGAGTGTATATGGTTGAAGGATTAGGATTGAGGTTCCAATGTATAGGGTAAAGGGTATAGGACTTGAGGGTTGAGGGTTTAAGTGTTGAGGGTTGAGGGATTAAGGGTTGAGGGTTGAGAATTGAGGGTTGAGGGTTGAGAGATTAAGGTTGAGGGTGCATTATATAGGGTAGAGAGTATAAGTTTTGAGGGTTTAGGGAAGATGGTTGAGGGTTGAGGATTTAAGCATTGAGGGATTAAGGGTGTAGGGTTGAGGGATTAGGGTAGAGAGTTTACATTGGTTTAAGTGTTTAAGGGTTGACGGATTGGGGTTGAGGGTAGAGGGTGTTAGCTCTCAAAAATGTAGGTTTGAACCACGAAAGGCTGCCAAGATTTCACAACATTTCAGGGTAACAGAACAAGGCTTGAAACAATCAAACCTTCTACTCTTCTAGTGCTGCAAGACCAAGGCGGGTGTACCTCTCATGAACAATGCAGGCTTATCTTATAATTGTCTTTCTGAAGTGCTTTATTCACAATGGTAGATAACAGTGAACAAAATGAAACCAAACTTGATAGCAACTTGCAGATCTAAATCCTAAAATACTGAATAAAAGAGATTGAATGAACTCAAATAATGGAATTGCAGGGACCAGTGCCTTGTTGGGTATGTGGAGTTGAATGAAACAGAAATGGGTAACTAATTATGGTAGAAAATTGAATTGCAGGCATATGATCTATTCATAACTTGTATGAACAATGCAAGATTATGACTACTGAGCTCTACTTTAACAATCTAGATGAATCTTCTTGATTATTGTGATCAATGAAAAGGATTTGATCCCTACTTGAGAGAACCAGTTAATTAATCACACAAATGCAGCAAATGTGCACAGAGAAATTGAAAATAAACTTGTTATTCCAATTTAAACAACCAAAAAAACTCAAATTGGAGACAGCTTCAGCAATACTCTTCAATAAATTCGACATGAAATTGAAACCAAAAAAAAACTACCACACAGCTGAATTTCATTGAAACCACCATTTGAAAACATGCACATAGTCTCTGATGAGAGAAGATTATCCTACTGTAGCCATCTGACTACCTACTATCTGTGATCTAAAATCTGATCTCTTTCAAATTACAATCTAGGTGCATATAAATACACCAACATTAGAAATCATGTCATTTCAAATTCATGTTCGCCACAGTAGAAATCGGGCCCAAACAATGTCGTCCTGCAACGGTTGTTTTAGCAATTACATGTCGGCCACAAGATTTGTATTTCTATTTTTCGCTAGTGAATCAGTCAGCAAGACACAATACAAAGACCCGCCAAAGGCAATTCAAATGCTTCATCCCCATGCACTTGCATTTCACCCAGACCCTGCGACGTCGAGGAGACATCATGCAGATCACACTTTGTTTCATGTCGCTGTAATATTCAGTCATCAATGAGATGTCACACATCAGTATTTCGTTATACCAAAAGCCCCATGGTTAAACATGTCACTGAGACACAAGAGAATCTCATACTGACATGCTCCATTTGTCTCACTTACCGTCGTCATAGCTCATCGCATTCGGGGAAACCTTATACAGACTGTCCTGAGTGTCACTAATTTCCATACATACTCTCTGCTCGCTGAGACATAGGAGTCATCCTGCCGAAACAAATCCTCATTTTCCTTTGCCAAGACCCTTCGAACTCGGCAAGAAGTCTCATAGAGTTTATCGAGTTACACAGAAAACTCCCAATTCACTTTGTGTCACTGTGACCCAAGATAACTCTCATCGACAGATAGCTCATGCCCCATGTATATCATCATAGCATGCAACCTTCAGGGAGAGGTTACATAGATAGTTTTATGTTTCACTAAGATACTCCTCCATCCATCCTGAGTTGCCGAGATATGAAAAAATTCCTACCAAAACACATTCCTTTTATTTTGTTTGCTGTCGCTGTAGCTTTATGATATCTGAAAAATCTCTTGTAGACTTCACATTGTTTCACTGAAAGTCTTTATCACTCGAGTCGCTGAGACAATAGGAAACTCCTATCGACAAAGATCCCCCTGTGCCCCATTGGTGAGACCGGAGGTCACTCGCTGAAACCTCATGTCGATACCAATCAGTCCGGCTGAAATAAAAACTTGCGCACAGTCAGTATAACATTTGGAGATTTCTGTGATGCTATAACGATGCCTCCATCCTTGGTAGTTATGTGTCCTTTTTGTTGCTGAAACAAAAGATACATCATGCTGATAGCCTGCAATAGGAATTAGTGAAACTTACACAGGTCAGGAAGACAATGACTCTATCATGCCAAAATGAAAAACATGATAAAATATCACACACTAGATGGATTCAAACTGATCATATTATAGAAAATAGGCAAGGCAACATGAGGAAGGGGTTTTATGCTAATGATGAGGACTCATCATGGAAATTCATGAATGCATTTAACTATGAAAATTTCAAAATTTGGCCAGCTCTCTAATTGTGTTGGAAATCATGTTTCATAACATGGAGTTCACTGCATCTGGAATGTTGATGATTATATCTATCTTCGCGAGCCTCAGTGAGTCTTCTGCTATAGAGGGAGAGTATCATCCAAGTGCTTTACCTCCAACAACAGACTCAAGCAGTCCCCAACTCGCTTCCTAACAGGAACTGGCCCTGCCCTTCATGAAGGGTATAGATATAAGGAATTGTCAAGTTTCTTCATTTGAGTCCTAGTGATGTGTCCTACAAAACTCAATCGACCATACAACTCTAGATCCCTTCTAGCTAAGTATGATCATTCCGATTGGTCATGCCATCTAGACACACACCTCTGACTCGTCTTAGAATTGTCTCATCCTATAGTTTTACTTACTTTATTTGGTACTCTAGACACAAACTAGTCTGTATAGAAAGTCCATTCTAGCCAATCTAACTAGAACTATTCCTTAATCTAGGATATACATGTAATGTAAAGATTTAGGTATTTCAAACCTTTTAAAAGTCCCTTATTGCATTCTTGCAATATCTAGGGTTTATGACTTCCTGCCATTTTACTCTTAAGATTCAATACCCAACATCTTGATGCCTTAACTTGAGTTTTGACATTATCATGGAATCTCTTAAGGTATAATAAAGACTTCCTATCTTGTTCTATGGTTTTCTTGACCTTTCATTGTCCATCAATATACATATGTTCAATGTCATATCTGACATAAGAGCTATAGATTTCCTATATCCTCCTTTTTATTACTAGGGTTTAGCTTCTCTAACCCAATTCATGGAAATGTCAAGCATCCTTGTTTTTCCAAAAGTAATAACATAAATGTAACAAATCATAAGAACAAAATGCTTCTAGTCTTTCCTAGACCACTTGGCATTGTTCAAGTTTAGGTTTCACGTATCATGATTAACCATAGTATTCGAGGTATTTCCTTACTAACATAATATTTAAATGAATATTATCGTTTATATCAATTGCTTAGATCTTGAGTCAAACTTTCTACCCTAAAGGTTTTGATTTAAAAGATGATAATCTACTTTGGACGCCTTGGTCTACTTGAGTCTACTAACTTTCAGTAGAGATTAAGTTATGAACTCATAAACACCTTCCTTGTTACATAGACCCTTATCAATCATAATAATTTACTATCATCATATTGAATTGAGCTACAAATGTCTCATTATGTCCCACCTTGAGGAAAATCATTCCAGTGATGCCTAATCTTGGGTTTTGTTTTGACCATTTGGGTTACTGTAGTAATGGGAAATCGTGACTCCCTGTCACCTTATTCCACTTTTTTTTAACTTGTTCCAAAAGTGATCATAATCATTACCCAAGGTCCTTTATGGTTCACAAGTTTGATTTTATCCACCTTGAAAGTAAGAGTCATAATCTTGACTTACTAGGCATACCTTGCCTTAGACCAAAAGGTTAGTTAATAATAGTTGACAACTCATATTCACCTGTGTGAACTTTTAGTGTTAAGAACTATTTTAGAATGTTTGTTGACTAAGATCATAATGAAGAGAGTCTTCTATTAATCAAAGGAAGTTTTATTGGAACCTATTCTTTTCGGTAACAATTCAAGAGATGATCTATCTCAGCAGGGGTATTTCAAAGGAGCAATTAAAGATCCTTGCAGGGAATGGATTTTAGACAAAAATAACCCTTTACTGATTTTAATGCATCAACAACATCCAAAATATATATGTATATATATAAGCTAGGAATGGCCAATTTCCAATATCAAGAATGAAAAGTTCACTTACCTTTATTTGGTTTTTAGGTAAATAAGGTTGGCCTAGCGATATGCACTTAGCCACAAATTATGGTTGTTTCTCCATTCGCCAGAATCGAATGTCCATATGTTCTTTCTCCCACTAAGAGCCTCAACTCTTGGAAATGTGGCATCTATATTGTATGGGTCGCTCATGACTTCCTCCATGCTCTTTTTATTTTTATACTTTTCTTTCAAGACCCGTATATATTCAACAAATAATCTTGGTGCATCCAATCTTTAGATCTCTCGTGTTAGCTTCTTTCTTTTCTCTCACCCACACAAGATCTTTTCAAATACTAGTACCGAACTAGAACAACCTTTATCAACCTACGTATTCATGAGATAGTGAATAGGATTCAAATGAAAGACTTGCATCGAGGGTACTTCCGGCCCCACCGTCTGCCCTGAATGTGCATGTGTTCCAATCCAGAGAAGAGGAGGTCATGGACAGGTGGTGAAAGAAAACAATGAAGGTGAAATCCTGGTTGTCAGCGAGGAATAGGTGTTCTTCCTCCTCACACCCTTCCTCGGCAAGAATCCGTTATCGAAACCGCTATATAGATAATTGGAGAAGAAATAGTTCTTGAAGCAGTTGCAGGCTCGAAGCCTATATGGAAAAGCCATGGTTTCCACATGGATTGTATTTCAATTCCCAAGTGGTAGAGACTTAGGCCACTTTCATCCTGTTTCCAAATAGCCTCCCAATGTATATGTTAGCGACGGATTTCATGGAAGCACAAACAAAGCAAGACTATGAGTGCAAACGACTCATCTTCTTTGGCCTCATCATTTTATTTCCCAATAGTCACTCATCTTTTTGTGAACAAAATGCACAAGTCGTAGCACAAGGATAATTCTAGTACTTTGAGTGATTCTCTAGCCTTTCCATGGAATGAACACCCAACTTCTACGTTTGTTCCATTCATATGAAACTGCTTACCTCTCCCCACGCCGATTTCCTCCCCCTCCAGAAGATAGTTCTTGAGGTAGTTCCCATGACTACTCATTTCTTTCGTTATTAACAGTTAGGAAACGGTTTCCAAAGAAAAGAAAACTACCACAACCGACTTGCAAGAGACTTGGATTACCTCCTAGTGACCATATCACCTTTGTGGATTTAATGATCTCTGAGTAAGACTAGCAGCAAATGATTTTAATGTAACGGATTTGCACTAGCTGCATTACACGGTCATTAGAGTAGTCACCCCTAAAGGTGAAGGTGACGAATTTTCATATAGTGACATTGTGCAGCCTACAATTCAAAGGTTCACGTTTCTAGATATCTCTCAACATGCTTCCATTCCGTCGTTTATAATGGCTTCATTTTAAAAAAAAAAGAATAATAAGCAACTAGATAAAATGCCTTAGAATAAAGCTCGATTCCAGGCATCTTAGTGGCTCGACCCACTATCAAACCAATTCTTATAATAATGGTTGTTTAAAAGCCATTCAAAACACCCTTACCGCCACTTGAGTGGCTTAATTAATACATTTACAAGTTTATCCAATCAGCCACAAGGTTTTAAATTAGAATTTAAATATGCATCATAACCATTTTGAAAATGTGGCTTGATAAATATTATTGCCACTTTCATGATTATGGTAATTTGCCCAAAATGATAGAGAATATCCTACATATATTATTTGTTTATTTATTGTTATTAATATTATATATAAGATGTATTCATCAATCTTATATGTATAATATATAAGATAATTGTTGATTCGATATCACTACAATGACTTATCACATCGAAAAACAAGGCCGACAATCAATTACTATCGACAAGCTTCTAAACACGTTAAACAACATGAACTTGACTTTAAACGATATCGACAACTTTTTGAGTTGAGAAATAAACTTAGACCAAAAGGGTCGAGTACCACTTACCCTGCTCAACTAGGTTCACCATTTTTGCATCAACATTAGACCTAAGATGGCGACAACCTGTTCTATTCCTTGTATCTATACCTTTCTCTCTGATGATGCTCTCCCTCCCTTTCTCAGAGGGTGGAAACCTGTTTCCTGAATACAATATTGCAAACACTAACTTTAGATTAATGTATCATTAATCATTTTATAATCCTTATGAAATCATCACATCTTAACAACTTTTAAACACATGTCAATTTTGAGTCAAATAAACATAACTCATAAAAACATTTGATTTTTCTAGACATTTTTCCTAAACATCAAATCATTGAATCATGCGTACTCATTTACTATTTACTTCAAAAGTACAAAGTGAAACATAGTTAAAGTTAGGGATGTAACAATTTCTTGAGGGACCATGGATTGACATCTCAATGGATTTTGTGTTGGGTTTGCTACATACCCAGTGAGGAAATGATTCTATCTTGGTTGTTGTTGACCAATTCTCTAAAATGGCCCACTTCATTTCATGCAAAAAAACTACGAATGCAAGTATGATTGCTGATTTGTTTTTTAAGGAGATTGTTTGCTTGCATGGACTACCTAAGACTATTAGAGAATTTTGTGGAGAAAGTTTGACAGTAAACTACAATATAGTTCAGCTTACCAACTACAAACAGATGGACAAATAGGGGTGGTAAATAGAAGTTTGGGTAATTTGTTTCAATGCTTAGTAGAAGCTGAATTTGCTTCTAATGCTAGCATTAATGCGTCTATTGGCAAATCTCCCTTTTAGGTTGTTTTGGGAAGCAATCCCATGGACCTTCTTTATTGGAAGCTGTTGATCCTATGGACCTTCTTTATGGAAGTTGGATGATTCAAGATGTAGTGGACTTTGCAAGGCATATCCAATAAGTGCAACAAAGTGAGGCACCAGCTGCAACTAACCAATGAGCAATATAAAAGGAATGCTGATTTGCATCGGAGAGAAAGTGTATGAGAAAGATGATCAAGTGATGGTGTATTTGCATAAAGAAAGATTTCCCCAAGGCATGTACAACAAGTTAAAATCCAAGAAAGTGGGACTTTGCAAAGTACTTAACAAAATTGACGAGAATGCCCATCTGTTAGATTTGCCTGAAGGTTTTTATATCAGTCCTGCATTCAATGTGGCAGACATTTACCCCTACCATGCCGGTGGTGGACAAGTTTGTGAAGACAACATGCTGAGAGATTTGACTAGTCATTTAATCTGGAAGAAGAGACAATGGATTGAAAAGAAGTGGACACAATAGTTGTTGCTACAAGGTCCCAGAATTATAAGAAGTATTTGGTAAAATGGGTTGGTTTACCTGGTTCAACAACAGTTGGGTCACGGAAGCAGATCTATTGAAATTTTCTAGATCAGACTCTTTTGAATCAGGATGTTCAGAATCTTTCAAAGATGGGGAAGATAATGTAATGGATAATTCTTGTAACAGATGGGGCGATTCTCCACCACCATGTTAGTTTCCCTCAGAAATCCTTTTTCTTCTATTTTTAGTCTTTTGTAAGCAGTTTTTGTTTCACCATTTATTAGCTGGTAGTGGTGTCATGGGGAGCGGTGGTGGTGTGGGTTGGGATGAGGCGGGTGCATAGCTTTCTTTTATAGGGGGAAAAATAAAGCTTTGTGCGGCAGGGCTGCGAAGGGGATTGACTACGCAGTTTTTCTGTAACAGTGTTAGATCCAGTTTTTGATATATATAATAAAAATACAGTGCTGCAGCTTTACTTTTTATGTTGTCTACCATATGAAATGGCTATAATAATTTTATTAAGTTTAAATTTCTGAATATTTATTTGTTGTGCGATCATTTTACTTCTGTGAGAGCTGATTTGCAGGAGTAGAGGCTCTTTATCTGCATCATTCCTCTGCCCTTAGAAAATTTCTTATTATTTTAGCCATGAGAAAAGGGGTATTATTATTATTATTTTCTTCTTCTTATTATTGCTCTGTAAAAGTTTGGTGTTGTTATTTGTATTGAGCTATGCTTGCATTCTTATGATTGATTGTTTTGAGATACGCATAGAACAGGTTTCAATTTATGTCACACTTGCTACATGATAAAACGCATCATGCATTCATTGGGTTACAACTTACACACACCCTTATTCTTAAGATTTTTACTCTTGTTTTGTGTTCTTATGGTTGTCTGACATTACTATGACATCGCAGTCTCTTGGATGCAGTTGTTTTCAATTCTTGACCTGATACTCAATATACTTCTTTTTCCTCCAAAAACACACTTGTCACTAGTAATTGGTCTATTGCTGCCCATTTACACTTTTTAGTAATGTTTTTCATCTCTTCATCCTTGCATATTATTTTTCCTTGGAAACTGTGCTGATGGAATTTTCTTTCTCTGTTTTTCTGATGTTCATGTATTTTTCTGATTTTTCTTTTTCAAGAAACGGTTGTTTTCTATTTTGTGATTGGCTTGCCCAAATTTTCCTGATTGAAATTGTCAAGTTATATTTGTAAAATTAGATGGAAAAAGCTCCTCCAATAAAAAATCAGGCTCAGTAAATATTGAGAATGATTTCTAGTGTTCTATTATATTCTGGAAATTTTAAAGGATTTTCACATGCCATGATATGTGTCAGTTAAAAACTTATAAACTGTATATGCATACATAATCCTATCACCTCTACATTCATAGAATTGTCAATCAATAGACAGTTGTATATTGCCATTCAACAGGTAAATTTCCACTCCATAATTGTATGCATTCATTCAACTGTATTTCCTTTTTGCTTCTTTGTTAGTGTAATTTTCAGCATTATGTTGAAGATTGACAAGGCAGAGGCTAGATATTTTCTTCCTTCACTCAACCATAATACCCTACCTCCTCTGCATCAAAATATCCAATTTGTTCACCTAATATCCAGATGGCTACAGAAGGCTCTTCTCAAAAGCTTCCACATGCAGAGAAATCCAGCAGGGAATTGAATTCTTTCAAGACAGTTATTGCAGAGCAGGAGAGTTCAAAGCCCCACACTTTTGTCACACCTGAAATTTGCCAGATTCAAGCCTTCTCACAGGTACCCACTTTTTGTCAAGTCATCATGGTCAGTGTTCATTTAATTGTACTGGATTTTATGAGGCTTATGTTTTGTTTGTGAAAAATATAGGGTCATTTTAGCGTCTGCTGGCAATTGCAGGTCTGACTGCACTTTTTGGCCCACTGCACTCATCTTGTTCCATATTTTCTGTGTGTATCACACGGATGCACCAGGGCAAAAGGAAGATCAGAAAAGCACAATCATAACCAACCAAAGTGCAGCCCATCAACAATAGAAGTAGCACAGCAATAAGGAAAGGCACACGTAGAGTTAGTGGCATTCAACCAGCATCTAGTCAAGGCGATTTTAAAACTAGATCTAAAGCGATTAGCCAAAGTGAATGATATTCATATTTGCCATGAGCAATCAACAACATCTCTCAAGTGATGGCAGACAAGGAGAAAAGATATTCAACCAGCATCTAGTCAAGGCAATTTAAAAACTAAATCTAAAGTGACTAGCCAAAGCAAATGATATTCATATTTGCCAGGAGCAATCAACAACACCATCTCTCAAGTGGTGGCAGACAAGGAGAAAAGATATTCAACCAGCATCTAGTCAAGGCAATTTTAAAACTAAATCTAAAGCGATTAGCCAAAGCAAATGATATTCATATTTGCCAGGAGCAATCAACAACACCATCTCTCAAGTGGTGGCAGACAAGGAGAAAAGATATTCAACCAGCATCTAGTCAAGGCAATTTTAAAACTAAATCTAAAGCGATTAGCCAAAGCAAATGATATTCATATTTGCCAGGAGCAATCAACAACACCATCTCTCAAGTGATGGCAGACAAGGAGAAAGGATGCAGCAAAAGCAAAACACCAACAAACAGGATAGCACAGCACATAGGCAAAAATATTTCATGTTATACAGTATTTTTAAGTAGTCCATTTTTTTATACACAATTAGGCAGAAATAAATAAAAATACTCTGTCTGCATATTGAAATACCCAACTTCATATAAATCACAGTTTCTTTCTTTTTTGCTTCTTTTTTTAAGTTTCTTTGATTACATAGTTAAATATCCAACTTCATATGTCTCTCTTGTTTTTGCTTAGGTTGTGTTTGAATTTCATCGCAATGGCTTCTGCAAGATACTTCAGATCGTTCCTCCAGATTATTTGAGTTAATGCACTGCATATAGGGGAGATGGCCCAATAGTGCAGTGAGGTCCAATAGTGGGGATAGAAGTAGTCCTCAGTGGGCCCCACAATGGAGCACCCGATTAACCATTTGCAAAACAAAATTTACCCAAAAAGTAAAACATTAATTGGCCAATCATTATACAAATAAAATCTGTTTTATAAATGGTTTATATTTGTCCCAAAAATAGATACATCATCACAGTCATACATGTCAGAGAATATTCATTAACCAACTGACACAACCCAGAAGCAATCCAAGTTGCTCTGCTGTGAGCCATAGCATCAAAATTAGCACCCACAATTTAAAAGACATAAAAAAATCAGTTTAAGCGCATATCATCAACTACCCTTTTAAATCATCTATTTTCCTAAAAAATCAAATGCCACATGAACACTAATGAAACCCATAGGTCCCATCACCAAATCAAATTAGATCCATTCAATATCTCTGTTTCCCAGCAACTTAATACTATTGTACTATAAAAGATGCCATGTGTACCATCTGTCAAACTCAATTGCTCACCTGCTGGTCACTTCCTCCACCATGCCCACCTGCATCCATCGATGAAAAGTTGTAAGGCCACCAAAGACCCCATTATATGAAGAGGAGAAAAATGAAACAATCCACACCATTAAATCATTCAACCAAATCAATCCACTATGCAATTTATGACAATTCCATACAAACTCTCAAATTTAAAAACCCCCAAACATATTTCAAAATTGAAAAAAGAGGACAGAAATTAAAGACTCCACACCAAACAAGTATTAAACATATAAACAAATTTACCAATTCAAATATGCATTACATCCATTCAATCTTTTTCAATTTTATACTGTTTTCTCCTCTTACTTTTATTTCTTTTACTATATTTTTTTTTGGAGGCAATGATAGAAAAAGACGAAGCAACAACAAAAAACTACCATAGCCAAATTGCATAAAGTTTCAAGTATTATACTGGTCCTTAACCTATACTGTTCATGCCAATGCAGTATGTTGTTCTACTATAGGCATAGTCTTTTGTTGTAAATGCCTAAGCATTCTAGATTATGTAAATGTTGTTGCCAATGTTGTCTAGATGTCTATCTGTTGTAAACGATGTTAATGTTGTATAATATTATGTAAATGCCTATCTTTTCTCTACTGACTGATCTGTAAGTGCATATCTAGGGTTTTAAGTTATATTGTTTATGCATGTGAATGCATATCGATTGTGTATGATGTAATTGTAATAGCTAGTGTGTTGTAAGTGCATGACTTATAGGATTTTCAGTTGTATTGTTTATGTATACCTATTTGTTGTAAATGATGTAATTGTTCTACCCATTGTATTGTAAGTGCATATATGAGGTTTTATGTTGCAATGTAAATGTTGTTGGCAATGTACTATATTTACATATACTTGTCCCCTCTCATTTACTTGTCTTAGCACACATTGCTTACCACATGCTTAGTTGCTACCAATAGACTTGAAGGTCCAAGGCTTATGAGTCATGCAATCAAAACTTATAACCATTCACATTCATCTCAAATGAGCTGACCATCCCAAACAATGAGATTGTAATTGAAGATTTCAACCCAAACAAACAATCATCATAATGAAAAAACCAATATAATTAACTACATTTATAGTATATATGCATTTGCACTTCATTACCAACTTGTACATCATATGCCAATAGTGGCATGGTGTGATGGTTGAATTGTGTTGTTATTATTGCCATCAAGTTTCAAACCCCACTAGGGTGGATTTGTTGAGAATTTATATTGGGGAAGAGGTCCCCTGTTTGTGATCTCACCAATTCATAGCTTCAGGTCAAAAACATTTAGCCCTCTTATTAAAAAAAAACATGTACATCATATAGGTAATTCGGCCCAAAATAACATTCGACCAATCGAATGAACATATCCATATAACATTTACATCATATAGACATGTGCATAACATAGGCAACAAGATTTACATAATATAGGATATTAAACTATACAATAGTTTGAGGTTGTAGTGTTGAGGGGACTTGGTTTTTGCAAAGGCCTTTGGTGTTCAACTATGTTGTAGTTTGCTTTTCAAACTAATTTGTGGATATATGCAGTTCATAGTTTAACACTAAAAATGCTTTTGGGAAATTCAAGCCTCCCCAATTCATTTTCTTGAATATAGAGTGGAATTGAACATGTAGCAGAGCCCAAGCAACAAAGACTCTACAAGACGTGTGTAGGAAAGGGGTGAAATTGAGCAAGATGTGCGAGGTTTTGGAGCATCAAATGATCTAAGTCCTTATAATTGCGTGCCATTCAAGTTGAATTAATGGGAAGGGACATGTAGTGCAAGTGGTTGGACGGAAGGGGCTAAGGAGGTGGCATGTGATAAATGCAATGATGAAGAGGAGAAAATTCCCTCTTTCGCTATCACCACCCAACTCAGATTACAAATGACATCATAACTAGTTTATGTTGACAATTACATTTGTCAATATTAGTCAATTCAAAATTGCATAAAATTAACTCATACCACTTCAACTGATTCAATTTGAAAGAAAATTCAATTATATTGATTCAATTTACTTCTCATGAATCTCCATTTGCAAATTCTGCTTAAGCAAAGCTTCAGACATCTCTCTCACCCCTCCGCTCTCTATTATGTGCTACTTCTGTTCACACAACCCATTATCCTTTTTCTTTCTCTCTGTATCTTTACTCCTTTTTACCCTTACCCACAAATTACTCTATAGCAGTCACCCCAATCTACCTATACATTTGAATTTTTAAAACATCATTCTCAGATGAATGGTGCACTCTCCTTCCACATAGAAATCTGCATTTTATTCTAAGATGTCACTTCATGTGGTACAATTTTTCTCAATGTTGCTCCTCTCTATAGTGTGACTTGCACTATCATTTCCCCTCCTTGCGTGGTCCTCGTTCCAATTACAATGCCTATTCTCCTCGTGCCTAGTCTACTTAGGCTCTATCTTCTATGCAACTTCTTTTCAAACTTTTAATGCCGATGAGTGGCCTCCTTGCCCCTAGTGTGCCTTGTGGCTTTGTTTCTTTCTTTTATGTTACTCGACCAATTTAAAAATGGCTCTCCTTATGAAATGGTGCTCCTCGGCCAATTTAAAAATGGTTCTCCTTATGAAATGGTGCATCCTTACCTTTCTTGTCCACACCTTGTGCACCATTCTTCCCCTTGGTTGAGCGCGCCCCCTTATAGTCCGAACTTATGTAAATCAATGAGAAACATAAATTTCATATCAACATTACTTTGAGATATGGTGTAATCATAGAACCTTGCAAAGTCCCTTTTTGATGATTCTTTGAGTTCTTACAAACTTTTCCAATGCTGATACAACTTGATATTTTCTCATTGAATGTTTTTTCCACTTCCAAAGTTGCATTAACGTTTGCTTGTTTATAGAGAACATTCACGAAAATTGAAGCAAAAAAGAGACATTGTGACAAAACTGAAACACCAACGTTTTTTTTGGGTGAGAAAAGATTGCATGTTTGCCCAGGATGCTCCTACATTAGACATGTTGGGTAAGCAATTTGTGAGCATAGGCTCACAAAGGTGGAGTTAGGTGATAGAATCACCCTTCAAGATTATGAACAATCTTTTAGCGAACTCCTTCGCTGAATAGCCCAACCTCCTTCACCAAATAGCTCGACCTCCTCTGCCAAATACTTCTCTCCATGCCTTCCTCACGACATGTCTTCACTGCAACTTAACCCTTGCAACCTCTTCATGCTCCATCACTTGCAATCTGCCTTGCATTTACATCTGTGACCCACGATGTATGCTATAATTTGCCACTTCCTTATCACTTTCTTTGTGCTTTCTAGCCCTCAACCGCTCAAGACTCCACTCACCTACAACGATACTTTTGAGCTCCTCAATCACACTCACTCAATCCATAGGTTTTGTTACAAATTGCCTCATGGTCGGCAATCTGCTTATGCCCCCAAAGCCTCTGCTCACTTTCCTCTCCACCCGCAAGTCCTGGTGTGAACTGCCTCACAATTGGCAGTTTGTTCACATGCTCAGAACCTCTGGCTCTAATAACATTTGATGAAGAGAAGAAAATTCCCTCTTTTGCTATCACCACCCAACTCAGACTACAAATGACGTCATAACTAGTTTATGTTGATAATTACATTTGTCAATAATATTAATCAATTCAAAATTGCATAAAATTAACTCATACTACAACTCACACTCAATTTGAAAGTAAATTCAATTATATTGATTCAATTTATTTCCCATGAATCTTACATTTGCAAAGTCTGCTTTAGCAAAGCTTCAAACAACTCTCTCACCCCTCTGCTCTCTGTTATCTGCTACCTCTATTCACATCACCCATTATCCTTTTTCTTTCTCTCTGCATCTTTACTCCTTTTTACCCTTACCCACAAATTACTCTATAACAACTACCCCAATTTGCCTATACATTTGAATTTTTAAAACCTCATTCTCAGATGAATGGTGCGCCCTCCTTCCACATAGAAATCTGCATTTTATTCTAAGATGCCACTTCATGTGGTGCAATTTTTCTCAATGTTGCTCCTATCTATAGTGCGACCTGCACTATCATTTCCCCTCCTTCCTGTGTGGTCCTCGTTCTAATTACAACGCCTATTCTCCTCGTGCCTAGCCTATTTAGGCTCTATCTTCTGCGCAACTTCTTTTCACTTTTAATGTCGAGTAGTGGCCTTCTTCCCCCTGGCGTGCCTTGTGGAGTTGGCTCTGTTTCTTTCTTTTATGTTACTTGACCAATTCAAAAATGGCTCTCCTTATGAAATGGCATAGCCTTACCTTTCCTGTCCACACCCTGCACATTGTTCTTCCCATTGGTTGAGCGCACCCCCTTTGTCTCTACCTGCTCTATAATCTGCCTAAGTCTCAACCTTTGGTTGATGCCGCCTCTTATCAATGGTGCGGGCTATTCCTCCTCTCAGTGGCTGCGTAGAAGTTTTCTCTTCTCATTGCTCTGTAGCCACACTAACCTCCTCAACTCTGCCATGCCTCTTCCCTCTCTATTTTGTCCTTCCGTATCCATCTCCTTATTTGCATTTTGATTTGAAGAAATTGGTGTGATTGCTTAGCTTCTCACATTACCATAATTTTAATTCATCTTCCCTCTATATGAGTGGCCCCTTTGTTGCTACATATTTGTCCCTTCGCCTTTCGTGGACCTTGGATTTTATTCTTATGATATATTTGTTATTGTAATTTAACTAATTGAATTATTTATCTTATAGTCTGAACTTATGCAAATCAATGAGAAACATGAATTTCATATCAACAACATTACTTTGAGATATGGCGTAACGATAGAACCTTGCAAAGACCCTCTTCGATGATTCTCTGAGTTCTTACAAACTTTGCCAGTGCTGATGCAACTTGATATTTTCTCATTGAATGTTTTTGCCACTTCCAAAGTTGCATTAACGTTTATGTCTAAAGAGAACATTCACGAAAATTGAAGAAAAAAAGAGGTACTACGACAAAACTGAAACACCAACTTATTTTTGGGTGACACAAGATTGCATGTTTGCCCGGGATGCTCCTGCATCATGTGAGGAAGTGGACGTTCAGGGTGGCGAACTGTTAGGTTGCCACATGGTTGGTTGGTCCAATGCCAGGTCTTTGCCACACAACCTTTGAGAGTGGAATCGTCTGACGATCAGTCAACCATCCAAACAGACAAGTAATGAACATGTTGGTGTTAGAGTAAAGTAATTAATTAACTTTACTCTCCTCTTAAGACTTCACTTTATGCACATATATTAGTCATTTAATTATTAAATGCACTCACCTTTAGGGTTAGGGATTCCTTTAGGTTTAGATCTCCTTTTATAAGGATTGATCTCTTGTATTCTTTTCTTGATTCATTTATTTTTCTGATAATAAATTTTGCACATTGTCAGAGCCAAAACCCTTGTTTTGTTCTCTCTTTCTCTGTGACAAGTTTCTTGCATACAGGTGTTCATTGGGTTATGTGGATTTGTATTTCTCAAATCCAACAGTTGGACCAATTGGAGCATAACATGTGGTAGATTTAATCTAGTTGGATAAAATTGAATTCAAAGGTGTCAGCAATTGAACATACTTGCAAGAAAAAAACACAAATTAATTGTAAACTTATATTTATAACATAATATAGTAATCCCTAACGTACAACTATAAAACTAGATAAAAAAGATGGATTTGTATGATCGGTCCCTTCAAACCTCAATCAAACCAAATAGGAAAAGGGTTTGGAGCCATGTTCTTGTCTCGTGCCGGTGGATTTGAAGCTGTGGATATATGATTTGGAGTTGGATTTGGAAAACATGTGATAGGGTGAGTGTTGAACAATTCATGCAAACAAAACATTAAGGGATATGATGTTCATCCCGAGTGGATGTTTGACTTGAAATTTGAGTGCAACTTACATGTGATGGGGTGAAACTTGAATAATTAGTAGCAACAAAAAATTGAGGGATATTTATGTTCACTAAATTCTGAAATAAAGCATGATTATTTGATAACGAGTTCAAAGGAGTGTTTAACCACCTTTCTCACTGCAATGCCCTATGGGCCACCTCGATCTCTCTTTTCTTTATGTCTTGTTCCTTTTGAAGCTTTTATTGCTCCCTCTTCTACTCTCTTTCCTTCTTTTGTAACATTTTCAGCTACTCTTTTTTATGTTGAATTTTCTTGTCCACTTTCCTTTGCTCCTTCAACTCTATTGCCACAATCTATGTTGCCTTTCTCTCCTCATTCTATTGTTCTTTTGAGATTTGAGGTCTTCTAGTTCCTTCCTTTTTTGTTCGTACTACATTAGGAGAGTCATGTAGTCATCACTTGTTAATGGCTGAGACTGTCGGCTAAACCAAATTTCATTATCAACAACATTCTTCATTTTTTAATTGATAGTGTGCACAAACAACTTGAGGAATTTGTTGAATTTTGAAGTTGAGATTTAATGTTTTCCTCACCTTCCTCCCCAATAGCTTGTGTATCTTAATTGGAATTTATATTGCTTCCACCGTTAGAACCTCCACATTCAACTTAGTAATGTACCATTTCAAGTATGAAAGATGTGGTAGGTAGAGGATGGGAAGAAAAAAGTTCCATGTTCTTATTGGAATTGTAAGTCTATACCCAGATTCATAGCTCCCTCCACCAACCATGATGGTTGGCTAGGCTAAGTGGGAAGACTAAGACCATCATTTCACGCTAATTGTTTGTCATGTCATAAAATAGTTGATCACACACCACTTCTACAACTGAATCAGTAGGACTACTTTGAAGCGTATCTTGTATATTTTGTTGTACCTATGATTTCGTTGTACATTGTAATGTGTGTGCTACTTCATTAGTTGAAAAAACAATGCCAGATAGACTAAGGATGTATTGCACTGCAGAAGCATCATTATCTATGTTGAATTGATATGTGTCAATTGGACACATGTCATCAACCAATGGATTGAGATTAAGGGGCCATATCCCTGTCCTTTTGAATCCTATGTTTGGATGCTTTGCTAGCCATATTTCTCATTTTGATTTGAAGTACATTTTGAATGGAAAAAACAAACACATCTAGTGGTTGTAGTTTATGCGATGTATGTGCAAATAGCATAAGCAAATCAATGCCCAACATCCTTTCCTCTTGGATTGTTGTGATTGCAACATGACTACCATGACCATAACAAAATGAGTAGGTATACCTCCTAGAACTGATTATGCAAAGTGGTGCCATCAATTCATGAAAAACTCTTTTGTCATCCATGCTAGCGGTTGGGTTGCCATACAAGCACCTAGTTCACAACTTGTAATATAATTTTTGAGTTATTTTATTCCTTAAAAAGTAGAAATTTCGAATGCTCTAGCCAGCAACATTAACACAACAAAGAATTGTAATCCATTCCAAAATCTTGGAAATTATGTATGACACATCCTTGCTACCTCTTTTGTCCAACACCTTCATCGCACCATTTTTGTCTGTTTGAATACCCGTTTAATCATAATTCCATATTCGTTGAAGACCATGTAGATTTGTATTATATGTCATGGACAATGTTTTATAAAAATTGGATACAATAGGTTTGAGGTCGAGTGCTTTGTCCTTGTCAAGGCCTTCAGTTGTGCTTAAGGTGGATTTTGGATGACGTTTCTTAAAACCAACCCATTAGGACTTACCGAGAAGCCCATCCTTGAAAGGGTTGGGTCTAGATTAGCAAATTTTGGCTACCTCTGTCTTGAGATTGATTATCTCAAGGCCATGGCCAACTACAACCATCTCTTTGCATCATTCGATGATAAAAGCCTCTTCATCTTCTGTCAAGACACTTGGAAGACCTTTTTTGGATGTGGATGTAAGCGCACCTAACTAGTTGGTGAGTGTTGTTGCTTGGATTCTCTTTTTTTTGCTGCAACCCTTGTCAACATCTCATTGTTTTTCCCTACATCTTGAAGAGCCCCAGTCATGTCCTTTGTCAACCACTCTTGTTCTCGTGTTATTTTTAGCATTCTTGGAGGTGCAGTAACCTCCACTACTATATCAACAAGTTGCATACTCTTGCTTGCATGAACTTGATAATCTTCATTTGGGGAATGTAACACCTCTTTTACGTGGAGGCAACCTTTCGTGGCTCTCTTCTTGCCTGATCGAGTCCTCATTTGAGCTCTATATGCCACTTGCATACAATAACAAACATGAATCAAACAAGAGTCAAAACCAACTATAAGATGGGAAATTTCTACCAACATAGATTTAGTGACAACCATAGCATCTTCTAAGCTAGAAATACAATCTAACAAGAGAAAACAATCAAAATAAAGGAGAAAAATTGAAGTAAACAAACAATGCACTCCCCATATTGAAGTTGAATCACTTTTGTTGTCTCTCCTCAAGCTGCCTTTGCAAGTTTTCCCTTAGATCGTAAAGTGTGTATGCAAATACCTGCAAACAATAAGCATGAAAGTCAAAGATAAGTCGTTAAATCGAAAATGGAGGAAGACTTCTTTTATAGACAACCATTCGAATGGACAGTCAAGATTAAGCTTCTAGAAAGATTCCAAGATCAACGAATGAGAAGACATGCAACACAGAGGAGTGGAGGTTATGAAATGAAGGGTCAAGATTGAGAAGAGGCTAGAGTCAACTAACGACTGAGATTCGAAAATGAGATAGTGGAGGGAGATAATGGAGAAAATAAATAATAAAATTATTTATTTAATGAGAAAGGAATATTTGGACAAGTGGAGCATAAATAATTCATTTAATTTATTTATTTGAGGAAAAGGCAAGTGGGCATTTAATTAAAATGATTTATTTAACCATTTTAATTAAATGGGAAGAAATAGAGAAATGAAATTAAATAATTAATTTGGATTAATTATTTAATGGAGGAGAAATGCCAAAATATAGTCAAATAATTTAAAATTTATTTGACTATAGAAGAATTAAAAGATTAATGAATAGACAAACAATTAATAATAATTATTTGACTATAGACAGATAGTGAAAGATAAATAATTAAATACATAACAATTTATTTAATTATTGAAGAAAAATGGATTAGTGACGCAATTAATTTTATTTAATTGATCGTAGTAGAATAAAGATCAAGAGATGAATTAATTAAATAACTAAAAATTATTTAATTAATAGAGGAATGTGATCAAGGATAATTAAACAATTAAAATCATTTAATTATGCGAAGACGAAGACTAAGAAAAATGACGCTTGCAGACCAAGAGATTTTTTAGTGTCTACATTTTTCCCCTCTTTGACATAATGTAGTTCATCGTGTTGTGTCAAAGAAATTCTGTCAAAAGATGCCTTAGTGAAAACAAGGTAGAGGTATGCCCCCTCAGGAGAATTTTACAAAATTTCAAAAAGTTTCAAAAAATTTGGAAAATCATCTCGGTAAGATAATTTGACAGTCAAAAGTTCAATGGTGTAGACGAAAATGATTTTCGATGTCACTAAGGTGGTCAAATTTAGGTTCAAAGTGATCCAAGAGTGCGCCCAGTACACATGCCAAGTGTAAACCCTAATTTTTAGGCTATAAATAGGAGCTTGATTAAGAGAATAAGTCATTTGTGCATTCCAAATTTAGATTCTTAGGAGCTTTGGGTGAGAAAAGATGAGTAGATGTTGGTTCCAAATGCTGCCCATCGAGGCTACCGCATCCACACCTTCCGCCGTCCTGAGGGAGTGCCCGCCCCGGTAAGTACTCGAAACACACGTTGTGGTTTTTTTGATTTTCATGCATTTTAGCTAGGGAAATATTTAACAGGCAATTGCATGTGCGTGAGTGATGTAGGTGAAGTGGTTTTCCACAATCGCCTTGTCGTGACACAAGTGCATAGGTCTAGGGCAGGGATGGTTGTAGTGCAATGCATTTGAAGTGTGCGGGCTACATATGATTTTTTCAAGTTGCACATGCAACTGGGAATGATGCAATCGAGATTTAGTAACACAAGCATTGTGTGAAACGACACATGTGTTAAGAAATGACATAATTACTGTTGCGAGCCACTAAGAATTTGTGCGACACACTTGACAAGAACAACACAATTGCCTGATGAACAATTTTCCCTAGTTTAGGATAAAGTGACCTATTCAATTTAGGTCCAATAGGTCAAATGTAGACTTTAGATTGATGTGATGAATTTTGTGATGACTTCAGGTTGTACGACCCCCGATTTACATGCAGGAGTTACGATTGGAGACATTTCGACTGCGGGACCAGCTGGATGATGTTGAGAGGCAGACATTGTTGGATCTCAAATTGTTCTACATGACCTATATGCTCGTTATCAGGTGGAACGTATGAAAATGAGGGATAGGTTGTTCAAGTGCTATCACACCCACTTTCAAAGATATTCCACTCAAGGATAACCCTAGAGATCTCAATGCAAAAGAGAAAGAGATCTTGCAATAGGGTTGTCCTAGGAACTGAATATGATCTAATGAGGGGTTCACCACCAAGTCTAAACTTGGAAAAGATAATAAAATGCAATGTGTAATGCAAAACCCTAATTGAGTGCAAACTAAAGCTAAATGACCTAAGAAAGTGAATGAAATGCAACAAAAAACTGTAAAATAGAAAGTCTGCACCTTGGAATTCAAAGAAGGCTGAATGGAGGTCTGAATCATTGGGAATTTTACCTTCAAGGTTGACTGGGACTCATTTACCAAACTGGGCGAATCAGTCCAGTTTCTGGGAAAATGTGCAGGAGTAGGAATCTACCAAAAGGGTGTCCAAATATGCAAAGTCTTGAAAATGTACTGGGACTAGGACTCATTCACCAAAAGTGGCAAATCAGTCTAGCTGGGCTTTTCTACTACTTCAAAAGCCAATTTTTCTATTCTCTGTTTGCTCTGTCCTTTCTGTCTGGTTTCTGAATCGAAATCTCTGATTTCCAATCTGTAGGTGATCTCCAAGGCCCTCCAAGGCTTGATGAAAACTTTGGCAACTTTGATCACTCGAAATTTTTTCTCCAAACTTGCTCCTTATGAAATATGCAACCTAAACCTACAAATAACATGCAAAGGAGAGGGAAAAATGTTGTGGGGTTAGTGAATAGGGGTTTTCCCTGGTCAAACCCCTTGCTGGTAATTAAAACTTGAAATTAAAGCAAATATGAATGGAGAATGATGAATTAACAAATAAAAATGTTGTAACTCACCAAACCCTAGCAATAAGGTGCTGCAACTATGCTTGAAATGGCTGCAATCTTGAATCTTGCTTGGTTGATGTTGATCTTGCTTGAAACACCTGCTTGAATCATAAACTCTACTGTTAGTGTAGGTTTTTTATTTTCCTTATGTGAGGGAATATTTATTTTTTCTACGCACATTATTAAGCTTTCTTAGGTTATATTAGAATGGTTAGGATGAAGACATGTGGCATAAATCCATCATTCACATGTGTCACTCACACCCACCTTTGGGTAGTTGAGTCTCACACCCTCTTTTGGACTTATTAGCCACCTCTCATAACCATTTCTTGTCTTTATCTAAGTAGGCATAACCATGTAATTTGGCATTTACCAAGTAGGTAAAACTCCCACCTATTATGGGCACTTGGAAGTTATTATTCCTCTAAGAATTATCTGCCATTATTTTTCTATATAAACAACACTCACCCTCCCCTTAGCTAGTATGATGGAATGCTTGTTCAATGCTAAGGGAGTGCTGAGTTTATCCATCTCTTTTTTTTCTTTTCTTCAATCATTCTGATCTTGGGTGGTTTCACAACCAAATCTAACATGTTATCAGAGTTGGTTGTGAGTTAGTAGATATCTCAATCCATTCTTGAAAACAAAGTATGCTCTTCTCTTGCATCCGATGATGACCTAGAGAATCAGAAACACTTGATAGAGATCTCAATTTTTTTTTGGGGGGGGTTTTCCTTTCAATTGCATTTTATTGCAAGTATTTTGGAGCTTCTTGCTCAAATTAGACTTTTGTTTTGTTTGAATTAGACACCGGATGTGAGATTTGTGAAGGGTTGAAGAAAGAGGTTTCCAAAGAGGTTCCAGAAGGTAGCTATGAAATCAATGCATTTTTGGCCCAAACGAACCTCACCATTGCAGTCAAAAGGCGTCAAAACCTAAGGATCAACTACCAATTCGTTGATTTTGGAGAAAGTCAAAATTTGAGGAAAATTTGTTTTGCATTCCGGATAGTACGACCCCTTCCATGTAGATGGTACGAAAATTCTTTAAAAAAAATTAAAAAATTATTACCTCCCTTCAAAAAAAATTATTAAAAATTTACAATTTTTATTTATTAAAAAAAGTAAATATTCTGAAAACTCAAAAAAAAAGAAAAAAAAGAAATCATTGAAAAAATTGAAAAGCAAAAAAAAAAATCAAATCAAGTACAAGTACCGACAGGGTACTATACCTTTTCGGCCTTGTACACAGGGCATACCCTATAAGGGTACTGAGGGTACCCTTAGGGACTCGCGCCCTTGAAAAAGGAGTTTGAATTTTTTTTTCAAAAATTTAAAATTTTAAGATTTTCAAAATTTCCACAAAAAATTCAAACAAATTATGCACCTCGGCTTCTGTGTCATATTGTTGTACTTCTTCCTTGGCCCTCGTGCCTGGTGTTTAGTAGGGTCCTTGGCAGTTTCTCCAAATCTGGAACACTTCCATTTTTAGCTGGCAGTGCTTACAAATTTGGCGATTTGCCGAATTTAGCAGACCTCGGTGAAATTTTGCGGAGGTGGATTTTTGAAAATTGTCACGTCTCGAACTCTAATGCTCCTTGTTTGACTTTGTGTGGATTTGAAATTTGTTTGGATGTGTGTGGTAGAATACATAATGAATACTATGGTATTTTTGGTGTGATGAAATATGAAATGTTGCTTTAATTTAAAAAAAGTTGAATGCTTAGAATATAATTTATTTTGAATATGATGAAAAATGGAAAATGTTATTAGAATTCATGAGTTTTAATGTTTTAATTTATATTTTTATGTGGATACTAATTATCTATTGATTGCGTGCCTGAGGGTATTGAGATGCAGGTCGTCGAAGACCAAGGGTGTGGCTAAGGAGAGAAGGTTAGCTTCTTGGAAGGGTGCAGTAGGAACGAAACTCTCGCATACACACATGTGCACATAGTGTCATTTACATGCATGTAGTTTTGATTTAATTGGATGCATAATTGTATGTTTTTTTGAGTGTTTATTTAATTTATGAAGTAGAAATAAAAAGGTGTGATGGAAATAATAGAAAGTAACTTATCTTAAAGAATTTTATTATGCAAATAAATGCACATGCTTTGTTGAGTGAAAACAATTTTACTAAAGTTGTTTATTAGTTGGTAAATTATTATTTATATTAGAAAGGTAACATTTTATGTACTATAAAGTGGTATTCATTTACTTATTTATTTGGAAATAAATAAATATAGTGAAATTAAAAATTAATTTTCGGTAAAGAAAGGAAGCATGGGAAATTGAATTTAATTGGATTTTCAAGATTAGGTTTGGGAAATTTTTAAAAGAGGGAAATGAGAAGGGAAATAAGATATACTTTCTTGATCTTTCTTTTCTGGAAATGACAAAATTTTGCACAATAGAATAGATTTAATCTATATTTTCTTGGAAGCTGAAAAAGAAAAAGCCAAGGGTTGCACTGTGAAAACGAGAAAAGAAGAGGGAAATAACTAGAGAAGGAGACTTCCAGAAGATAGGAACGAGGATATAGAAAAAGAAAACTCTTTTTGGAAAGCGAATACCAAGTTCTCTTTATTATCTTCAATGTGTTCTTTTGCAAAAATTAAATGACTGTCTGTGAATAATGTCTTTTTATTCTACTCTCTCTATAATGATTTCTAAATGTATTTTGTAATTTTGAAAGCTAAATAAATTATCTCTCCTTTTCAACAAATTATTTTAAACTTTTCTATTCTCTGTGTAGAACCTTATACAAGAATAGTTAAAAATTACTTTATGCTTTGCCATGTGTGAACCTAAACCTGTGAATCTAAACCTAGATTATTGTAAAATCTCTTTCTCAACCGAAAGATAACTTTTGCTACCGTAAATAAAAATGTAAGTAATACTATATATATGTGTATATTTAAATATATATAATTATGCAGATATATATATATATATGTGCGATGAAATTTCATATATATATATATATATAATATTTTATATATTTAGCACTTGGGATTTATCCGAGCCGTATATTTTATTTTCTATTGTTTAAGAAATAGTATTTTGGTGCGTTGGAAGGATGGAGAGGGAGGCTTACACCTTCCTTTGCCTGCCACCCCCACGTCCTACCATGAGGAGGGCTACCGGTGGGGGCAGCGTTCCCCCACAGGCCATAGCCTATGGAGGAGGTGCAGGAAGCGCCTTCCTAATGGAAGGCCGACCGAGTGTTTTTTGAATTTTTTTTTTTAAACTTAAACCTCCTCTATTTTGCTGGTATAAAGTATGATTATTATAATATTTTAAATATATTTATATAAAAAGATATATATATATATATATATATACTTATATGTATTTGCATATATATGTATATATATATATATATTTATATACGGACAATAATTTCTAACTCTATTGATAATAATTGACTGAACTATACCTTATTTTTCCGAATCGGGACTTTTCTCTGAGAGATTATCTTGGTAATTATCAGAAAACTATTGCCTTGTACATAGAAGATTAATAAGCTTGAGAATTAAATGAGTATATACATAATCTTGAATATTTATTTTATTTTTTTACTATACTAATTACAGTGTATCTGTAATACAACATTCTTTTTTTTTATCATTAATACCATTAGATTCTTATTTTTAACTAGAGAGTAATTATTCAAATCTTATTGTATTTACCATCTTATTAAATCAAGATTTAGTATAACCACCCATAAAAATATGCCAATAAACATTTACCTTTACTCTTTGTGTTTTTAGTTATATATATTTCGTTAAGGAAAAACTATTCACATGCATGGTAACAATATACCCTTGATTGTATAATTCAAATTTATAAAAGTAAATTATATAGATAAATGTATATAAACATATATAGGCAAATCTAAAATTATAAATATGTTTATATACTGGAGCATGTGAATGTGTTAGTTTTTATTTTGAAACTGGAAAAGACAAATTACCCTATTTATTTTTACTATCAGTTGATTCAATACTACATTAAACTGTTATTTTTTTTGTATTCTTAAAAGGCACTAGAAAGAGAATTTTGGTTTTACTTTTATCAGTAAATATATCTGATTGTTAAATTTGTGATTGGAGTGACACAACATTTGGTTAATAAGAAAATTCCTGAATTACTCCTACAAATACGTTTTTACTGAATGATAATTTATTTCCCTTCAAATGTGATTGTTTTTCTAAAAAAATATTTTACCTTCAAAATATATGCAAGGCTATGAATCATTATGAAAACTAGATTGTGGTAAAACTGTGAATAGTGTGATGTTTCTATTTGTGAAATGGTAAACTTTGGAAAGTTACAAATTTGTGTTAAGACATAAGCATTTTATGGGATTATATATTGGAATTTTATTTTCTGAACAAGGAGACATGGAAATTTTAGAATGTTATATGTTACTGCAAATGCTGCATAGAAAATGCTTGAGTTATGCATTTATGTGATTGATGTGAATTTATGCATTTTGAGTAGACTTCCGGGATAGGATGCCAAAGATGGACCCATAGAGACGATAGTTTTACCTTTTCTAAAACTATCATTTATTTTTGTTTATGCTTGGCCAAGCAATGTACCATTGAAATAGATGGAAGAAATATGTTATTCTTAGTATAGGAATGCATATAGGCATCAGGCTTACATTGAGAGTTCCCTCCTGCTGTGTTGTTCTAGGTTGCTAGGCTCCTCGTGTAGGGTCGAGGATTTCTTCGAGATAGGAAGAAACCAAGGGAAGTCATGTGCTTCGTGGTTGGGTGGAAAAGGCACCTTAACTGCACTCTTGGCCTCAGCACAAGAAGACCAGTGGATTCAAGGCAGATGAGGATCAAAGGTTCACTTTGTCATGGATATATCTCATATGTTATCTTTGTATGATTTGCATAGCCCATTTGTACATTGTAACTTTATTTCATGAATATAACATTTATGTAAACTTGTTTATGTATCATTGAAATAGATGATTTGTAACACCCTTAATGGTGTATGTACATTGATAATGTTATATGAAATTGCTTGAGCATTTATGGATAATTCATGGAATACATGTTATGGATATATATTTCATGTTATGGATGTATCTCTATCTCCTTTCTTGAAATGAATGCTACTCATTTACTGTATCTTGTATGGAATGGAAATCTTTCGATCTTTACAAAAATTGAAGACCCCCTCACCATTGCAGTTTTCAATTTTGCACCTGAACTTCGGAGGGCTCGTTCTCAGTCATATAGAGGCATTTTTTAGCACAATTTTTTTTTTTGATTTGGGGTAGAATTTCACACTCTTCGTGATGGTGTGATCAGTTTTTGCTATGATTCCATTTTTTTAGAAAATCAATTTTCTTAGCAGATCTAAAGGACAGTTCTTGTTTTTTGAAATTCAAATGGATGTAACTTTCACATACAACCTCAGATTGAGGTGATTATTTTTTTGAAAGTGAATATTTTATGAGCACTACATATTAGTGCTATTTTGAAATTCTCATTAAGATATTTTATTGTACTTTCAGTATTTGGGTCCATTTTTGGACATTGTAGAACTCTGAAAAATAACTCCAGCATTGTAAACACACTGATTTATAAAGTGCCAAATCATTTTTTTTGGGGGATTCTTGATTGAGTGAAAAAGGGGGGTCTCTCTTTGTATGTGTGTGTTTTTTATTTGTTCACTTGTGCTCTTCTTTTCCTTCACACATGGATCATTTTAAGGTTTCTTTGCTAACACCTTATAATTATACAACACATAATCAACATGCATGGAATGTGTTAATGCAACTTGGTAATATTCCTTATGTTGAACAAAAGGTAGTTGAACCTATAGATGATAAGGAAAAGTTAACATGAATGCTTGAACATACCAAGTCTCTTGGATGTCTTCGTAGCTTTGTTTCCCTTGATCTTATGTTTTAGATTGAAGCATGTACAAATCCACATGATGCTCGGGAAAAGTTAAAATATTTGTATGGTACAACAAATGAAGTAAAATGCTATTAGATTGATAATGAACCTTAATCCAAAAAATTTTGGCAACACCCAGGATTATATTACTAAGGTCAATGATCTGAGAGTACAATGTAAAGCATGTGGTATTGATAAAAAGGACATTTAATTAATCTATAATGTATTAAATAAACTTGGTCCTGAATTTGCAGCTTTTGTTTCTAGCTTTCATACTCACATACTGACTATGGGATCCACATATACTATGCCTTCATTTGCATCATTTTATGAGATGTTAATGCATGAACAATACAAGCTTCTTTCTATGGGTTTCATAAAGCCATCATAGACTCAGGCTTTGTTGGTTGGTTAGCCTAAGGGACAGAAAGAGTTAGGACAATCTCATAAGAAACAAAAGAAATCTAAGAAAAATCCACACACAGATCATGCATAAAAATAATCCTCTACAAGGGAGGACTCATCTAAGAAGAAGTCTACTTGTTCATATTGCAAGAGGACTGGACATGAAGAAAATTCACATTATAAGAAGGATATTGATGAACTGAAACATCTTCTTAAGAAGAACAACATTGATCTACCTTCTAGAATTTTTGAGTCAACTTCTTCACATTCCAAATTGTCAGTATCTAGTAAAGATAAAGGTCATGTAGGGTTTGCTTATGAGTCAAAGAAAATAAAGGAAAAACTCTTTGTGCTTCTACAAGTCATCAATTAGGGAAGTGGCTCCTAGATTATGGAGCTTCTCATCATATGGCTTCTACATAGTCTATGTTCTCTTCTTTTGAGCCTTGTGTTATGCGCCCACCTATTCTGATGGGAAACAACACTTAAATGAGTGTAATTGGGAAGGGTTCTGGTGATATTAGGGATGGAACCTTCAATGATGTTTTGTGTGTACATCACTTGATAAATAATATTCTTTCCATCTATCAGATCATGCATGGTGGATCAGGGAAGACTATGAAATTCACACCTGATTTAGTTATCATCAGAGACTTGGAGAGTAGAGAGATAATTTATACTGGGGTAGTTGATCATGTATCTCGATTATACACCTTTTCAAACTTTGCACCTGATGATGGCTATAATCCTTGGTTGTTGATCACACTCCTAGTGTGAACTTTGATTTTGAGAACTTTGGTTACTTGAACTTGGGTATTCTCACATGTGATCCAATTCTTGAGCCTTGCATTCTTTCTTCTCCATCACCTACTACTGCTTCTAAGGATACTGGTGGTGCTACAATCATGGCTACTTGTGATTCAGTGCAACAAGATACACATTGTCTTCCATATATAGTTGCTTGGGATGACTACTTGGAAGACATTGCAAGTTTGTTCATAGAGTCTCATATTTTGGATTTAGGAGACACTATTCATGACATTCATCTTCTCTTTGATGAAGTTGAACCTTCTTCAGTTGTTGTGGAGGAACCTTTGGATCCTCTTGTTCATTCTCCACATGATCATTCATCGCAGTTTGACATGATTGTGGATACTTTTGAGTAGCATTTGGAGGAGGCACCTTTTTCTTCAGAGGAGGTAGTTGAGTCTTTGGATCTTGTTCTACATACATCTCTACTAGGTTCTAGATTGTCACCTTCATCAATGTGTCCTAGAACGCCTGATTTGGTGGTGGTTGCTTTTGAAATCAACATGGAGACAAATGAGCAGTTTTTAGAGACTTCATACATTTTGTACTTTCTTCCCTTATATTCCTTTCAGGAATGGGAAGAAATTCTTCATACACCTTTGGTTTTGTTTCTTCCTAAGGGGAGGAGCATTGTTCAATGATCGTGGACCATTTTCTACATCCTATTTCAAGCATCAACCATTGGAATAGTTGACTACTTGAGGGAAGGCTACATAGTCTTTCTTATCATTTCTATTTTGGAGGGGACTTCTTCCTTGCATGGGATTCTTCTTGTGTTAGGAAACTTTTTTTCTTTTCTCTCTTTTGGGGAGGACTTTTGTCCCACTAGGTTTTCTCCTTTTCTCTAGTTGTGAGAGATCATTTTGTACATGGGTACCTAACATGGCCTAGTAGCTAGGATCCATCTTTGTGTCTTTTCACCCACCTAAGCTACGCTTAAGGGGGGTTGTTAGTGTAGGTTTTCTATTTTCCTTATGTTAGAGAATATTTATTTTTCCTACACACATTATTAAGATTGCTTAGGTTATATTAGAATGGTTAGGATGAGGACATATGGCATAAATCCATAATTCACATGTGTCACTCACCCACCTTTGGGTAGTTGAGTCTCACACCCTCTTTTGGACTTATTAACCACCTCTCATAACCATTTATTTTCTTTACCTGAGTTGGCATAACCATGTAATTTGGAATTTACCAAGTAGGTAAAACTCCCACCTATTATGGGCACTTGGGAGTTATTATTCCTCTTGGAATTATCTGCCATTATTTTTCTATATAAACAACACTCACCCCTCCCCTTAGCTAGTATGATGGAATGCTAGTTCAGTGCTAAGGTAATGCTGAGTTTATCCATCTCTTTTCTTACTTTCCTTCAATCATTTTGATCTTGGGTGGTTTCACAACCAAATATAACATCTACATCACAATTGTTAGCACAATAACAAACATGATGAATGCAATCTTTGGCATGATGATTGACACTTGAATGCTACTCTAAAATGCTTTATAATTTTCTCTTGATTTCTCTTGTGAATTCTCAATGCTCTTGTGAACTCTCTTGAATGCTAGGTGATAATATGAGTGAAAGAACTTTGTATTTATACTCATTTATGCAAGAATTCCCAAAATTACAACACTACAAGCTGACATAAGATCTAGAAGAATAAAAGCCTGCCAAAAATTTGAATTAAATTTGATTTTGGGCCACATGGGACTCATTCACCCAAGGTGGTGAATGAGTCCCATCAGACAAAATGTATGGGAGCAAAAACCAAAAGTGCTTAGAAATGTGTGAAAACCGGTTTGGGGCCAAAAGATCTAGGTGGGACCCATTCACCCAAGGTGGAAAATGAGTCCTAGATCCATAAATCTATGCCACACAAGTCGAAAACACCTAAATTATGATTGTTCAATGATTGATGTCAATATTATCCTTGAAAAGATGCAATAAATGAGGCTTGTGGATACAAAATAGGGCTAATTAAAGCATAAGAAATCCCAATTATTAATGATAAGCCTAGAGGAATGTGAAAGTGTGTTACAACACTTTACAATGCTCCAAATAAGGCAAGATTAAGGACTATTTTAATTAAAAAGAGGTTTATTATGCTTAGTTATTAGATAACACCTAGAAAAATGCAAGTGAATTATATCACTTTAGCAAGGTTCCATTAAAATCCCTTAGTTCACAAGGGTCAAAGACTTAATGTGAATGTGTCATCCACATTGCAACAATAAATCAAGGAAAAATTAAGCCAAAATCACAAGGAGGGCCTAAACAAGCCAAAAAAGTAGAAGGGTTACATTTTCGGTGACTCCATCTAGCCCCCACTATAGTGAGAGGATGAACTTGCTTCAAAATCACACTAAAGTAGACCAACATGCATCAAGAGGGGTCCAAGTGTACCAATTCCAATAAGATGAGATGATGATAAAGAGGGGTGATCAAGCCCCTAGGATAAAGATCCCAAGACAAATCAACATAGGCACAAAAGAACACACATGAGAGTGATAAGGCGCAACAACAAAGCACAAGTATACACTATCAAAGATGGAAAAGAGAAAAGGTGAAAATAAAAGAAATCCACATCAAGCTTCGACCGTTTGTCCATCACGATGTGGATCAGATCTAGGATGTTTGTCCAAAAAATACATACTCACTCTAAGGCGATGAAACTTTTGGCTGTCCGCTGGGCGAGAAGTCCTAAAAGGTGAGACACATACACTCATTGCTAGTATGCACTCACACATACACACAAGTGGCTATGGGGAAATTCATGCCTTGGTTGATCTTCCCTCTCAAACCATACCAAAGTTATACCCCCTGATAACTTTAATAAGGCACCTCACAAAAAGGATTTTCAAGCTTCATGAGACAAGAAAAACTTCGTATGCTTGGAGCTCTTAAAAAAATAGGATGGCTCTACAGGAATGCAAGCTGTGTTATACAAGGTGGCCATATAACAAAAATGAAAAATGCAAAATAGGAAATGTTCAAAGGAGTCTTCCTTAGTTCATGTGAGGTCTTTAACTTAGGGAACATTGTGCCTAATGTCTCCATGAGAGGACGAATCAAAGAATAGAAAATTCACAACTTAGGGGATGCCATGTGTCACATCAAGCCACTAAGAGGAATGTAATATGCTAAAAGAGATCATGCTCCTGAAGGGAATCACACCCAATGTCATCCTCAAAGTGACAAATGCATCGTATGAAGTAAGAAAACTGCACCATGAACCATGAAAAGAAAAAGAATAATGCCAATGTATGCTCCCACTTTAAACGAATTGCTAAACACCATGTTGTGAGAAATTACTTTAAAGTAGCAAATGAAAAATGCAAACAAGAAAGAAGACATGAGATCCAACTTGGAAAACCCTATGCCAAGTCATATGTTTCCAAGTAAAGTTGCATCATGCAAGAGAAAAAGAAAAAGAGAGGGGTTTCCCCCAAAATGAAAACACTAAACACATAAGGGATCTATGGATTTGGAGTCAGTATGTTCTTTGTTACAATATTTTTTTTAGAGAGCTCGGAATTGTCATCATCCCCCAAATACATAGATTTGGAAGAATGGCACAAAGAGAGAAAAAATGAAGAAAAACCTTTTGGGTTAACATGGAAGAGACATGAATGTATCGACGCCTTGCGTCATCACCAAAAGGAAAACACAAGAAAAATGAAAAAAAGATAAAGAAAAGAAAAGGAAAATCCTTTTGGGTCAACATGGAAGAGACATGAATGTCTCGACGCCTTGCGTTCATCCCCAAAAGGAAAACACAAGACAAATAAAAAAGAGATAAAGAAAAAGAAAAGGGAAATCCTTTTGGGTCAACATGGAAGAGACATGAATGTCTTGATGCCTTGCGTCATCCCCAAGAGGAAGAGACAAGACAAAAGATAAAGAAAAGATAAAAGTGAAAATTGAAAGATTTATGACATAGAGAAGAATGGAGGTACAAATAGAGGAATGACACAAAGAGAGAGATAACATCAAATAAAACATCAAGGGGGGAATCACATCACACACATGCAATCACACAAAATAAAATGAAAGAAATAATGCAAAAGACTAGCAAGGCACAAGCGAGTCAACCTATGAGTAGGTCATCTGCCTCCCAGTCATGTTCATTGTATACCAAAGGCGAGCAACTAGCCAAAGGGACAAGAGCAAGTGTCGAACTAGGGGAAGTACCTGGTTCAACACTCTTTGTAGGAGATTTGTCAATTAAGCTCATGGAAGAGGAAAACAATGTATTCAATTCATTACGCACCTCTTCATCAATTTTAGCAACCTTGTCGTCATCGTCCAAGTTAACCACAACAGGAGGTCGAATGATAATGTCCATTGAAGAGTTCAACTCTTGTTGTGGTTGTTGTACTGGATTGTTTTGTTTTAGTTGGGTAGGAGGGTCATCATGCATTGTTTCAGTCAAGTTTATATCCTGATTTTCTTTGTTTAATTCTTCATGTAACCTGCAAGCAAGGGCACGATGTCTATGCCTACGCTCTCCAACACCTCAGTTTATTTTAGTTTTGTTTTCAAGTTTAATTTGTGGAGTGGGTTGATCAACCATAGGTTTCTTTTCTTCCCTCAGGGGAGGAACGAAAGAAACCAACAAAGGTTGTTCAACCACTTTCTCTTTGACTTTGTATACCTGTTTTACACTAGGAGGTGTGACGAGGTTGTTTTCATTGTCTCTTGGTCATTTGTACGAGGTAAGTGAAGGATTTGTCTTAACATGGCCTTGGTTATTTGGTAATTCTTTAGGTTCAAGCATGGTTTCGTCAAGGATGGTAGGCTCATATGTAGATGGGGACATGTTCGAAAGCGATAATTCTGCTATCTTCTTTGCCTTGAACTTTTGATAGGACAAGAAAAATAAGTCTTCTCACGGATTTATAGGTTATATGGGCTTGGGAAAAAAGGCATCTAAGGAAAAATTTCCTTTGGATGACAAAGGGTTGAAGCCACTATGGTGGACAATGAATATTTCATTGTCAAAGGGAAACTTTAAGTATTTATGTACGACCGAAGGGACAACTTTCATAGAGTGAAGCCATGGATGGCCTAGCTTCATATGAAATTGGTTTGACTATGGGATGATGGAGAATGTGACATCTAATATTTTTGGTCCCATTTGCAATGGTAAGGTGATCGATCCCATCGTAGGGTAGGAAAAACCATTGTGTGTTTTGATCCATGCTTTCGACTTATCATATATATCTTGATAGAGCTCATGCAAAAGTAAGAATTCCTCAATGATCACATTCTCTCCACAGGTGAGATCTATTATTATCCCATTAGTGGGATTGTCATAGATATGACCAGCTATGTAGAGAGGACCATCGGGTGAATGTTTAATTATATCTTTGGAGGAGAAAGCAATGCCAAGAGAACTCTTAGTTTTTCCCTTATGATGAATGACGTCTATCACCCCTACAATTTCATCTATAGTAGTATTATTTAGAACGAAATCATTGTTATCATCATATGTGTCAACATTCATCACATCATTCTTTGTAGTTTCTCTAGCTTTGACAAATGAAATATTATGTTTTTGCAATGGGTTGGTGAAAATTTTCAAATTTTGGTTAGGAGGGGCAATAGATTTGTTTCCTTGATCACTAACACCTCCAATGGAAAGATGATTGAAATAAATGAGGTCTTGCACAAGATGTTTAAGACGCTTGCAATGTTCCATGTCATGCCCATTTTGTCAGTGATAATGGCAATAGGATTTTTTTTAAAGCTCTGGGGCAAAGGATTATTAGGGTCGGGTGTTTTGATTGGAGGCAAGGTAATCATTTGTTCTAAAATTTGAGTCATTATGTTATGAAGGGTATCGAGAAAGGGGGTGAACTGTCTCTTCGGGTCTCCATAGCTAAAGGGCACCGTGGCTTTAACAACTACTTGGTTATTGACATTTTGAGTTGTTTGTTGGGGGGGAATTAAATTGAAGGAACCCTCTGTTCTATTTTCTAAAAGGTTGGGAATTGTTTTGGTTTGCGGGCTCAGATTTCTCAATTCAACTAGGAGTGGACTTTGTATCACGATTGCTAACCAAATTTTTATAATCTCAAAGGGTAGCACACAAGCGCATGAAGGATGGGAATTTCATCATGGTCAACTTGTCTTGAATTTTACTTTGCAAATTTTGTATGAACATATTTTGAAGGTGAGGGTTGGGGACCTTGACATCAATTTGGGAATAAAGTGATTGATAGTGTGAGATAAAGCAGTTATCTTTTCTTCTTCTTTTTGATTGCATCTCATCAAATCGGCCAAGGTCATCTTGGGAGTCAAATGCACTTGGAAATGGTTTAAAAATGCATCAACAAGTTCATTGAATGAACGAATTGAGTTGTTCAGTAAAAAAGAAAACCATTCCAATGTAATATCTTTTAAGGACTGAGGAAAGATCTTTGCCAATAGTTTATCATCAAGGACAAAGTCACTACACAAGGCAACATACACATTGACATGGTTAGAAGGATCTTCCTTCCCTCCATATTTCTCAAATCTAGGAACCTCAACACCTTGTGGCATCGATGTTCACAATATCTCTAAGGACAATGGTCTGCTTTTGAAATAATATGTAGGTGGACCATTTTGATTTTGGTTTATGGTGGAAATTTATTTTTGAAGGGATGAAATAGTTTGGAAGAGTTGAGCTATAAGAGGGTCATTAATGTTGGTGTTATGAGATGGAAGTGAAAGTGGGGAAGGAGTGTATGTGTTTGTAGTAAAAGTGAATGGAATTCTTATAGGTGGTAAAGTGGAAGGAGATATAATGTGCGATGCCACAGAGGAACAAGAGATGCTAGCAAGCATACCCAGGGAAGGAATCACATTACTAACTTGTTGCATTGGTGTTGTGACTTGAGGGTTGGTATAGGTAGGTATTGAGTGCATTGTTGTGGGAGGAGGAATTTGAGTTCCTCCTTGACTTGTTACATTGCTTGTTGGTAAAGGACAACTAGTGGTTGAGTTGAGATGCTTTCCACAGATTTGAACTATTATTTTCACAAGGTCAAGGCCATCTTCACTTTCAAGCATGTGGTGAATGTTATCTATGGTAGGGATGGCAATAGTTGAAAATTTGTCATTTTACACTTGATGTTGTAGGTGTGCTAGGTCCTCATGAATGTGAATTATGATTTCTTGTGAGACACTATTGTAGACACTAAAAATTGATCTAGACCCGCGAGCTCTATTTTTCACCACATTCGTCCGAGCTCTATTTAATTATGTTGTGCGGTCCATTTTTCATCTATTAATTAAATAATTTTTAATTATTTAATTAATTCATGTCTCTTTATTCTTCTTGATCATTTAAATAAATAAATTTTATTTATTTACTTAAATGCGTCACTAATTATCTGATGCCTCTTTATAATTAAATAAATTTCCTAATTTATTTAATTATCATGTCCACTAATTCATCTAGATTATTTAAATAAATAAATCCTTCTTATTTATTTAAATACGTCAATAACTTACATATTCTTCTTCTAATTAAATAAATTCTTTAATTTATTTAATTATGGCCACATGTCATTTTCCCCATTTTAAATGAATAAATAAATGATTACTTATTTAAACTGGTCAAATTTCCTTATTTTGGAAGAGGATGGGCATTTATTGTCTACTGTCATTTAATTATCCATTTTTGAATTAAAATGATTTTTAATTCAAAAAGATGCCTTTTTGCATGCAAAGGTCAAATGACTATTATTTATTTGATTCCCCTGCCTTTTTTTAGCCATCTTGTCTCAACTTGCAATTTGGTTCGTCTATTTGTTGTTCGATCTCATCCGTCCATTCAAAATTGCCTTTTCTTATAAAATGGCAATTTCGAATTCATTTTCTCTCAAGCTTTCATGTGAATTTCTGGTCTTCATTTTTACAGTCATTTTCCTACATACTTAGAGTTTTTCTTAAGCATTTAGAGTCATTTTCACAGTAAAATCCTTCAACCCTTGTGTAGGACATGGCATAGTCTTAGGTTGCTCGCATAAATCTGAGGGAAAATCGTTATTTGCAACAAGCTAGAAGGTGTAATGGAGATCAACCATGAAGATTGAAAATTTGGGGTAACTTTATCTCATTTATTTTCATGTTTTCTTCTTTGCACTCCATTACTTCTTTGAATTTTTGGATTTATTGCTTATAATCTAATAACCCATAAAATTTCCAGAGATACATTTGGTAAACCCGACGTCTTTCATTGCATTTTTTTTGTTTTTGTATGACTTTTTGTTTTTGTTTTGTAGCTATAGGTTTCTAAATGACTCATTTGAACCATCCTGCATCACATTCACTACGTCGCGACGCACTAGACAAAACCAATGACGCATTTGAATTATCAGACCACATTCATGACCCCAAGTGACACATTTGACAGAAACATGACACATTTGACAATTATTACGACACATTTGTTTGTAGGAAAACGCATTCGGCTGGTAAACTTTGACAAAAAAATTTGTGACACATATGTTCTATCGTAACACATTTTCCTGCTCAGTTTCTGTATTTAGATTTTCTTTTCAGATTGCTGTATTTTTATTATTTTAGTCTTTTTTGTTTTTCTTTGCATCCTTTAGAATAGGATTTTCTGGTTGCTAATGTTTAGTTGCAACATGTGGTGTTAGGATTCTCGTGGGTCGAAGACATTTGTTGAAACTACTAACATGTGTGTTTGCAGCGCTCGTGAGTCAAAGACAATCATCCAAACTACTGACATGTGATTTTGTAGTTACGTTTGTCGAAGACTAATCTTTCAAATCATCTATTTGTGATTTTTTAGTTTAGGAACACTTTTGTTGGTGCACTAAAATGAACTTTTTTTGCAAGTGTTTGATTGTGCTTGAAAGTGGTAGGTGATTATGCTCTCACCTTGTAAAAAATTGGTGATAAAAAAGCCAGACCCACTTTATTTGTTGTAAACCCTTAAGACTTAATAATCAAAGTATCCTCTCCCCTTGCGCTTTAGGGTGATCCTGGGTGTAAGAGAAATGGTTATTATTTCTAGAAATGGGCCTGCCTTAAGGGAAAAATTACTCACCTTAAGGGACGACCCGATCGGTAATAGGCTAAAGCCAAGCCACTTCCAGCCGGGATATAAAATGGGTGCTTGAGGAAAGTTCAAGTACCACAAGTTCGGATGTGTCACACGGACGGAGTAGTACTCCCATAAACCCTATTGAGCATAACCTCTTTAGGCTAGAGTTCCACCTAATTGGTGATTAATCTATCTCCCCATGTGTGGCCACTCGAATGAATGCCCTTACTAGACACCTATTGTTTTAGAAGCCAACCATTTTCAACCGTTGCTTAGTATAGTGCAGGGTACAGTATAATGCCCGAAGATACTCACTACTGACTCCCTTGAGTAGAGATAGTAGTTCTTGGGAAGTGACTACCGAAGAATCTAAATTTGGTGTGCTTGTAGAAGTGTGTGCAAAGAAGGGAGCTTGTGCCACCAAAATTCTAAGCTATCCACTCTCGAGAAGGGGAGGTGTTCAACACCAATTCGGGGTATATCAGTGGGCTATACCAAGTATACAAACCCTTGGCCTATTAGAATCGTGCTTGTCTTACATGCATTTTCTTACACTAAAACTTTGTGCTTGTCAAGTGCTTGTTGGATTTTCAAATAATATTCACCACATTTACAAATCTAGACAAAAACATTTGACCTTTGATAGATCATATTTTTTCCCCAATACATCAGAAAACTCACTTTTTAGAACCTGTGATGCAATTATTGAATGCATATGCTGTCCTGAAACACATTTGAAAATATCTGAGATGCAATTGCTCTGTTAAACTGCATATGATTCCATAAACACTGCATATGATTGTTTCGCAACGGATCTGAACCTCATAGAACTGCATTTTCCAAACTCTATCGCATTTGTCAATTTCAGAGCTGCATTCAATTAAATTGAAATGCATTCGAAATACTGTGACACATCTGAAGTCTCAAATGACACATTTTCTTGACAGAAACAAAACCCTGATATAAAGCCGAATCTGAGTCTAAACACTGTCAACCTATTGTCAAACACTTTTTCCAAGAGGATTCTATCAGAAACCAATTTTGAAATTGCTCAAAATCTTTATCATTCAACCATTAGTTTGCATTTTTGACCCTAGGATTAGACTTTCAAATTTTTGATTTCATCCATTAAGTTTCATAGTCATCATTTTCAACATTAGCTTGACCCTATGTTTTCATCTTTGCATACTTTGGATTAGGTTAACCTCATCACAATTTGCAAAATCATTGCTTTCGAAACTAGGTTATCTTTGACTTAGTCATCATTCCTATTTTTAGTCATTATCCCTTTTGCGAGGATTTCCACCTTAGTAGTCTAATTGGGAAAACTCACTAGTCATCTTGACCTTGTCACTTTGTTATTTTCAACAAGTCCTTTGGTAACTAAAATCGAAAACAAAGATTAAGCTTAGAGTGTTTAGGTATCCTTTTCTCCAAATTGCATTCTAGTTTATACCTTGCATACTTTATTCCCAAAAATACAAAAATATTATTCATCCTAGTCATCATTTTGAACCTAGACTTTGCATTAGTTGTCTCTTTAGTTGACATAATTATCTTAGTCCTTATTTCACACCTAGTCATCCTAGTCGTAATCATCGCTTTAGCTTTTTGACATTACACATTTCCTTAGGTAAAACATTATTATCTCGTTGCATTGTCATCCTTATCACACAAAAATAAAATAACATAGCCTAGTGTCATACTTACATTGTCATTATCTTCATTTGAGCAATTTCTTTGATGGTGGAAACAAGACTTCAAAGAAAGAAAAGACAAATGGCAGAATTTGGACAAGACTTTGACAGCAACACCAAAACCAACACCAATCCCAATGACTAGATTTATGATGACCCATTTGGGAATTTGAACGTACAATCATCCATGAGCATGTCAAATTCCTTTCAAAATCCACTTTTTGAACAATTCATACAAAGAGACCAAAATGGACAAGTACTAGCTGGGGATTTAGATGCTTCTGCTCAAAATCCTAACATAGCTTCATTCATAGAGGACTTGGTCTTGAATGATCCTAAATGATACCTTGCTATGCTCTTAGACCAAGGCACAAGATTACCAAAAGGCTTCGACATTAATACCATACGACCTGTCTCTCCTAATAATACGACACAAAACACATCCCAACATGACATGAACAATACCTCGACCAGTAACATTGCCATTACTATGCAAGTAGTCACCACCACCATTAATGCGACATCTAGTGGCACCATAAATCAAAACACCTCCTCTTCAACCAATATGACATCTACTGGAGGAACATCTACTATGACCATGCCTACAATGGCCACATCATCTTCACAAACAATAGGAGCTACTGTTTCACAGTCCATGCCTACAGTGTCCACATCATCTTCACAAATGATAGGAGCCACCTTTGCGTCCACATCAATAGGCACCACCTCCTCAAATCCTATGTTTGACTCTTCATCTATGACAATGGGGGCATCTTCATCACATCCTTACAATGGAAACTCATTTAATCCCTTTGGAAGAAACCCACAACGCGTTTTTATTCAAGGCCCTCAACAAAACATTAACACATCATCACAAATGAACCTCCCACATGGACAAGGGAAAAATATGAATACCCCACATGGACACTTTTAAGGACCAAACACTACCAGGCCACATAGACAATTCTTTCAACATGCACAAGGCACTCAAATGAGTTAGGTATTTCAGATACCTAAAATACAAACAAACATGGTTGGGTTACATATTTCCACATACTCATCCTAGATTCATACTCAAAAACAAATTCCCACTCACAACTGGCAATATCAACAAACACCTAATCAAAACATATCGTACTTTCAGGCAACCAATGATCCCATTGTACACGCCTTGCTAGCAAGAGTAGATGACCTTCAAAAATAGATGGAAAATATGAAAACCTCTGACAAGAAGACACAAATTCCATATGACTTATGTCCATATCCTTTTGATACAACTTTGTACATGCCACCATTTCCACATGGTTATGTGGCTCCAAACTTCAACAAATACAAGGGTAAAACAAATCCGCTTGACCACATCAGAGAGTTCGTAACAAGTTGTGTGGATATTTCTCATGAGCACACATATCTAATGTGACTGTTTCCTAATATTCTTGCAGGACCCACCCTAGAATGGTTCTATACATTGCAACCTAGAATACAGTCATGGAAAGAACTTGCTGAAAAATTCATAAAAAATTACACATACAACATTGACATAGACACCTCCATTACCCACTTATGCCAGCTCACACAAGAAGATTCAGGTGAAACCTTTTTACCATTCTTTCAAAAATGGAGGTGCCTAGCAAGTTGTTGTCATATAGACATACTTGAAAAGGAAAAAGTTGACATGTTCGTACAAACATTATTAGGCCCACTAAAAAATGGCTTGCATGTTCATTGTTGTACAAATTTTTTGGACCTAGTTGAGCGAGGTGTCCAAGTTGAACAAGACCTCATAGCCAAAGGAAGACTAAAATATGGTCCTAAAAACACAAACGCAAACCCTCCTTCTGCTGACAAAAATAAATTCTGGGTTAAGAACAAACATGTCACCAATGATGGTGTAGTCGATGCTAAGGCTGTCAAAACTATGGATCATATGATTACTCTAAAATGGACACAACCAAAAAATGAATAGATGATGGCACAAACCTATGCTGCTAATGTTGTCCAGACAAATCAGAATAACCAAGGCAATCAAAAAAATCAAATTCAAAGGCAACCTAGGCAACCCAAACAATTCCCTAGAGGACGTACATACACTCCCTTGGGTGAGCCTATTGAAGAAGTTCTTAGGAGATGCCTTCAAAATGGTGTCATCACACTTGAGGACCCCAAATCCTATGACCCTGGGCAGTTTAAACCATCTTGGTGGGATGATAACTCATTTTGTGATTATCACCGAATAAAAGGACACAAAACCTCTTCCTGTAAACAATTGAAAAATTTGGTACAAGACCTTATTGAAAAGCGTATCATTGAAGTTGGGGGACCACAGTTTGCTTCTAACACGGATCATATAATACACAAAAACCCACTGTAGGATCATGGTTCTAGAAACCCTTCTATGTCAAGTATGAATAACAATAGTTGAGCCAACCATGTCTGTATTAGATATGACTATTCTGGAGGACCTATCATACATCACATTAGGACGACTGATGAACATGTCTGTACAGTCACCGTTCGAAAGGCCCTTGAATGCAATGTCACCACCCATGCCAGAAAGGTCACCATAGCTGACCCTCCTCCCCCTAGACAACCAAAGGTAACAATAGTTGGCCTGTCTACTTTGCAGCCACAATCGCGTCCACAAAACAAGAAATCCCAACCTAAAGGAAACTTTAATCTTATTGACCAGCTTGGAAAAACACCTGCACAAATCTCTATCCTTGAGTTGTTACGCATCTCACCTGCCCATAAGGCCATTCTAGATAAAAAATTGCAAGAATCCTCTATTCCCCAAGTTATTGATGTCAGCCAATTTGAAGCCATGGTAGGATATCTCATGACTCCCCACCATATCACCTTTTCGGACCAAGACTATTTGTCATCCAAATCCAACCATAATGATGCCCTTCATATCGAAGTTCTTGTTCATAAACACAAGGTCAGACAAGTCTTAGTAGATGGTAGAGTAGGACTGAATATATGTTCCTTAAAACTGGTCAAGGCACTAGGCTTTTTTGATGCTTGCGTAGATGCAACAAGAAACATTGTTATCAAGGCATATGATGATGAAGAACATTCCTCTTGGGGCGTAATTACACTCCCAATTTGAATTGGGCCAGTCATTATTGACACCACTTGTCAGGTTCTAGATTTGGACCTTCCATATAACATTTTACTTGGTCGACCTTGGATCCACGCACTGAAAGCCATCCCTTCCACGTATCACCAATGTTTGAAGTTTCCATTTGAAGGCACAAAGATTACTATAAATGGAGACCCTGATCCATTCCAATACTGTACCAACTTACGTGGTGTATTGGAGCATCAAGTGCCTATCAATAGGGAAGCTTCAACATCTTTGTCTTCTAAATTAATTGACCCATCAACACTCATGAAACCTCCCACTTCTTCATCCACTGCATCCACTTCTGCTTCTTTGACCACCATGACCACTTCCATAACACCTACCACTCCATTTATCACCCCAAGCGTCGACCCAAGCTTCCAAATTCAAGACCAAGGATGTGGAGAATACAAGCTGAATACGACCTATTGCATAACAAAGATGCCCAAGTCTCCCCAGGTTTATGGCAAACCCTACTTTAGAATAGAAGCAAAAGAAATTTTCAGGGTTTCTCCAAATACAATTTTCATAAAGTGGGGCGAAATGAGTCAAGAGGACATAGATGATATACTATCCTGGGTTTATAAAAAACCACAAGATTTAACTCCCCTTCCAGTAGCAATATATGGAAAAGGATACAACATGATAAAAGCAAAAGGCTATGATGGAAAAAGTGGTCTTGGCAGGGATGAGAATGGAAGGTGTGAGCCATTATCAATTTCAGAAAGACCAAAACATCTTGGGTTAGGGTTAGGTCCACGAGAATCTGGTGATAAAAGTACTAGTGTGCTTCCATGTGAGTTAGTGTATGCTTCAGACTATGTTGAGACAACTGAGGAAACCTCCTCTGAAACTGACTCACACGAATGGGAATTTGCCTCTCAACGATCCTTAAGTGATTGCTTCCTTGATGAATTATTCCTTGAACCTGGCGAGCCTACATTTGAAGAACGATTTTGACAAATGTTTAAGATCGATACGACATCAAATGATGTCAAGTCTAGATCATATCCTTTTCCAATTCATCCTAGCCTCGACGTACCTGTCCAGTCACCCCAAATTGATGACCATCATGCAGAATCACTTGAACCATCACTTGCCACTACTGACCCTGCCTCTGATGCTACCCCCTTTGTCCCTTACTTCGCTGGTGAGTATGAAACAAGTGAAGGAGAATACTGGATAGAATCTGACATAGAGACAGATGATGACAACTTCATTTTCAATGTCTTAGTGTCCATTTACATGCTCTCCGCGTCATCTCCTCAATTTGTAAATGTTGATGATGGAATATCCTTAGTTTACCCTGACCTAATTGACTAGAACTAGCAAGGCCCACCAATAATGGACACTTTTCAAAATGATGAGGCTCTAGCAAAATTTCTAGGGCTACGTGAAGACATTCCAAATGGGGATCACAAAGCTGGGTTTACCATTGACTTGGGTTGTGCTGCTTATTTTGGGGGGACTGCACCATCCTCTAGTCACAAAATTAAAAAGAAATATAAAACAAAAAATGACATGTCTCCAGGTGAAAACTGAAAGGCACCTTCTGATGACAAAATAGTAAAAATAAAGGACGTATCCGAGGGTGAAAACCTCCTTGAGGCACCCAAGGGTGAAGGATTGGACTTTCTCCCCATATACAGAGAAAAATCAGCAATGCTTGTTGAGGACACCATAGTAGTTAATATAGCTACTGGGGAGGACCCCAAAATGGTTCTCTTTACGACATCATTGACAAAAGCTGAACCAAAATTTCAAATTTCTTCTCAGAACGCAAGATAAACTTTGCATGGTCTTATGCTGACATGCTGGGGTTAGATCTTGAGTTAGTATTACATCACTTGCCATTATTGCCAGATGCCAAGCTAGTAAAACAAAAGCTGAGAAAATTGCACCTGCAAGTTGCATTGCTGGTTAAAGTTGAACTCAAAAAATTGTTGGATGTAGGTTTTATCAGGTCAATTGACTGTATAGAATGGATATCCAACATCTTCCTTGTCACCAAGTATATTGAAAAGATTCACATATGCACAAACTTTCGAGATCTATATAAAGCATGCCCTAAAGATGATTTTCCTTTGCCGAACATTAACATCATTGTGGACCTTACAGCTGGATATGAAATGCTGTCCCTTATGGATGGTTTCTTTGGTTATAATAAGATCTGTATTGCCCTTGAAGACCAACAAAAAAATGCTTTCACATGCCCTTGGGGTACATACTATTGGATTGTAATTCCATTTGGTTTTAAAAATGCAAGCGCTACATATCAAAGGGCAATGACAACAATATTCCATGATATGATACACACATTAATGGAGGACTATGTGGATGACCTTTTGGAAAAGTCACCGACAAGAAAAGACCATCTTTCAGTATTAGACAAATTTTTCAGGAGGCTGGAAGAATATAAGGTCCGGTTGAACCTGAAAAAGTGTATTTTTGGTGTAACATTAGGCAAGTTATTGGGATACATAGTCTCCCGTAGAGGAATTGAAGTTGACCCTGCTAAGGTCAGAGCTATATTGTATATGCCTCCTCCTAAGGGAATCAGTGACCTGAGAACACTACAAGGTAGGCTTCAATCTATCAGACGGTTCATTTCTCAACTCGCAGATAGGTGCCAACCATTCCAGTATCTCCTACGCAAAGGGATCCCCTTTGTGTGGACAAATAAATTCCAGGAGGCATTTAACCATATAAAATAGTACTTATTGTCACCCCTAGTTCTCATGCCTCCTATCCAAGGAAAACCATTAATTTTGTACATCTCTGCAACTACTTCGACACTGGGGGCATTACTAGCATAGAATGACTATGAAGAAAAAGAAAGAACCATTTATTATATCCGTAGAACATTGGTAGGGTATGAGCTAAATTACACACCCATTGAACGTGCTTGTTTGGCAGTTGTATTCACAGCCCAAAAATTAAGGCATTACATGTTAAACCATAAGACATACTTGGTATCCAAGATTGATCCCTTGAAGTACCTCTTGAGTCAAGCAACATTGACAAGACATTTAGCAAAATGGGTCACGATCCTTAGTGAATATGATATTCAATATATTGAGCAAAAAACCATCAAAGGACAAGTAATAGTAGACCAACTCGCAGATGCACCAATACTAGATAATCATCCTCTTACAATAGATTTTCCGGATGAGTCTATATTTCACGTGGAATCCCAATAGCCTTGGTAATTATACTTTGATGGATCTCATACTAATCATGGCTCAGGAGCTGGAATATTATTCATTACTCCATAAGGAGACTCCATCCCAAGGTCATTCTGCATTGTATTTTTGTACACTAATAACATGGCAGAGTATGAAGCACTAATTATAGGACTCTGAATGGCTATCAAGTGGAAAATCAAGAATTTGCATGTCCTCGATGATTCTCAGTTAGTTATAAAGCAAGTCAATAATGAGTATGAAACAAAAGATGATAAGCTAAAACACAAATCAGTACTCCAGCCCCTGCATAAATCATCAGTAGTTTGATAAATTTGTCTTTGACTAGCGTATAAAAGTACTTGCAAGAAGAAAACACAAATCAGTACTCAGATTTTGCAATTTTTACCCAATGCGCTAAAACAGTCATTGGATGCGCTAAAACATGGATGCGCCACAAGAACTAACTGATGCGCTAAAACAACTACTTAATGTGCTAAAAGAACATATGTATGCGTTAAACATATACTAAACGTGCTATAAGAAATGATGAATGCACTAAAACTGTTACTAAATGCGCTATAAGAAATGATGAATGCGCTAAAATACTCCCTGTATGCACTAGAATATTTGCTAGATGCGCTAAAAGAAAGGTTGGATGCACCGAAATAGACATCAAATGCGCTAGAAGATTCGTCGGATGCGCTGAAACAGAAGTCATATGTGCCAAAAGATTTTTCGGATGTGCCGAAAGAAACCACGGTTGTGCTAAAATGTCACATCCAACCTATTTAAATGATCTTTTCTAGCAAAATTTTAGAAATGGGGTCTGGCCCCACGATGGGCGCCATTTTGTGTGTGTGTGAAATGTGGAAAGTTAGTAAATCAATACAAACCTTGATGAAACAAATTATATTAAAGATTCAAAGCAAAGAAGCTATTGTAAATTGCAATTTAACAAATCTTTTAAGAACATCTCATTGTCCTGTATTCTTAAAGATTCCTTTAACCTTTTGGCCCTCAGATTTCTATGTGCACAAAGGCTATTATAATGACAATTAATAAATGAGATTAGTATTCAACATGTAAGCCAACTAAATTCCTACATGAAACTATATGATGGAAAGGATAATGGATGCTATGATGAATGGATGATGGTGATTATAATGAATGGAAAAACGGTGGTGGATACTATGGTAGTGATCTATATGATTCTATATATGATTCTACATATGTTCAAATGCAAACTATGGAAAACTAAGATGATACTCCATATGCTCAAATGCTAACTATGAATATGCTAATCTAAAATGCAACTATGATGAAAAGGATGACATAAAATGCAACTATGAAGCAAAGTGTTACTCTAAGATCTAACTATGATGCAACACATGATATAAAAAGTAACTATAAGACTCCATAATGCTCCCAAGCTCGAACGACATTCCTGCATGATAACTCTATTCAAAAGTGGATGCAAAATACAATGCCAAAGGGTTGTATTTATAGCCTTTTCCAAGCATCTGGTGAGGTGGAAACAATCGACGGTCTAGATTTGAACAAGAAGAATGAATGGTGGAGATGGAGAGAATCAAGATGTTGTCCCCTTGACCAAAGACAACATGCCATTTGGATGGAGGAATCTCTTGACCAATGGGCAACATGCCAAATGGATGGAAGACTCAAGTGTGGGAAGAAAAGACTACGTGTTTGAAAATTGGTGGAAGTGTGTGAGGAATAAGCCATGTGCTTTAAAAATTGGTTGAAGATAATTCTAATTAAAAATTATAATTATTTAATTTCATGTGACCTTGGTGAGGTGGCACAAAAAGTTGTAGACATGTGCTTGAATTCATAATCGAGATTAGTGAAGATTAATTAAATAAAATGAGCTTATGGAAATTTGTTTATTTAATTAATTTAGAAGAATATGATTTTAGATTTGGAGAATTTAGAAAATGAACAATATAAATAGATTGAGAATTTATTTATATGTAGTCAAAATATTAATTAAATAACTAGTATTTAATTAATTAAATGCCATGATCGATTTTAGGTGTATACAAGTTCATTTCCCACATTAATCCTTTTGAGAAAAGCTTATGCAAACTTAACTAGTTTCAACATCAACATTAAACAGATTCAACAAACAAAACCAACTACCATGAAAGATGAAATAGACAACATAAACACACAAATATATGTGGGGAAAACCCTTACAGGTAAAAAAACCCCACACTCACCACTGTATTATTCAGCAACAAAAGTATAGTTACAAATACAATTATAGGCTCTAAGCCTTTACAAGAGATTTACATCTTGTTCCATTCTGGAAAGAATTCGACAACATAACCCTACTTTGATCTCACCTCGCTCTCGGCTACCCAGCCTCTCGGCCAGTCTGGAAAACCCCTCTTAGTCCGTTTGACAACCCCAACCTCTCGGTTCGTTCAACAACCCCAACCTCTCGATCTGTCTGACAACCCCAGCTTTTCAGTTCGACTTCTCCACCAGTCTTTCCTTCTCTCAATGGCATTAGGGTTCTGATCTTAATCATTCTAGGAAATCGTACGAGCAACTTAACCCTAAATGTACCTTCCTGCCATTTAAGTCATATTAGACCATCAAGGAGACTCAACTCCATCAAAGCTAAGTCTCTTTAGTAAGCTTCCTTTACACTCCATCAGGCCATCAAAGAGACTCGAGATAGAGTCCCTTGAATGGAGCCAAGTCACACCAACGAAGACCAAGACAAAGCTTCAGGATGTTGAGAAGACAATTTAATATCTCCCACCGATATGGGAGTGTCACACCAATGTAGCTTATAGTGTTTACCTGAGTGGTCCGCATCATCTATGTGACATCCATTTCAATATCATACAACTGATGTCACCTTCCACATAGAACGGTCCCACCTTAACAGTGCACTAAGGTTCCACTGCATCGGCACATCGAGGAGACAAGCTTTAGAGTCCCGCCGAAGTCACAAAGTCCCACCGAAAAGAGTCCCCACCTTCCATCGACATGTCGTAGAGACTAACTTCAAGGTCGCTAAGTCGATAAAAATTCAAACCTCAGAACCTCTTGTCGGAGGTTACGAAGTTCCCAAAACCCGCAACTTGCTGACAACAAAGATGATATCCTTCGCTTCACAGTCGCTAAGTCACTAAAGACCGAAACCTCAAAACCTCTTTTCAGAGGTTCTGAAGTTCCCAAAACCCGCGACTCGCCGACAACAAAGAGAACCTCAAAGCCGCTAATTCAGGAGGTTAGGAAACTTTAGAACCTTGCAACTTAAGTTAGAAAAACTTAGAACCCAGTGACTTAAGTAACAAACCATTTCCTTCCAATGGGATTTCAATCAGACTAGTGACTTTGTCCTGGTGATATTCAACTGTCTATTCAAAAATTTAGAGGGCCGAACACCAGTACATTTGAGGCACCATTTCTCGATAGGAATATACACCAAAGTAAGAACAAACTTGAAAGTCTGAAAGGCTAACAAACTCGACACTTAACTAAATTTGGAAAGGGTTCAAGGCGAGGTTTCAGGATCAATATGAAAGACACGTAGATATTGATACCTCAAAACTTTGATAAGATGAAAAACATACCAAATTAAAAGTGATGACTATGGAATACTTAGTATTTTCATGGATCTATGCAAATTTTGACATTAAGAGGACCCATTTAGGATATCTCATATTAATTATCAACAAAAGGGAAACAAATTAAAAAAAATTGGCACTACATATTTAAGTCCCAATAGGACCAACTAAGGTCAAACACCTTGTAATGTGTAGGTAAATCCTTATGTTTGTTAGTTATCTCATCATAGACCTGCCAAGAGCATGAACCATCTTGTGCATGTTGGAGAATCAACTTGTTTATTGCTTATTTGCAAGTCAATCCATGCATTGAAAACATCATCACCATGGTCTTATGTATGCTGGTGCATAACATCCATTTTTATCTTAAATAAAGTTTTCTATCCTCATGTCAACATAACTAATCATCATAGGCAAGGGGACCTACACCAATCCATTCCAAACTTGGTGGTTAAACTTTAATATGGTGATGATACTATAGGGGAATCCCTATGGAAAAATAAATCGATGCCAAAATAGTAAAAAAACACCATTAAAATTAAAAAAAAACCCAACCCCAACATTATATTTTTTCCCATTCCACATAGAAAAACACAATATTTGTGATCTCATTGAGACACTATGATAATAATGGATGAGCTCAACAATGATGCCATCCTGGGAACTACTATTAAGTTCAATTTCAATCCTCACTCCCATGTCCCCTTGTTTCCCTCGCCCTACATGACTCTAAATGGAAGGGGTTCCCACTATAGATGTGGTGATCTGACGTAGGGGAATCCCCTTACAAATTTGAAATCAAACACACACAAAGAGACTTGCAAGATGACTGCAATATGCAATTAAATTCTAGATTTAAAGAATGAAAATCAACAACATTCTTATTTACTTAAATCATAAAATGATTACACCAAACTGAAGCTCATGGGTTTCCTTACAATTTGGGATTCAAAAATACAAAAATATGCAACGTAATGTCTTCAACATTTTGGCATCATCTGGGTATGCAACCACAACTTCTCCAAAAGCCCTCTTCACCAAATGAGCAAGCATCATTATTTAGAAATTGTGTGAGAAGAAACCACCATTGGTTTTCCAAAACAACCTCCGATAACTGCCTTGAATTCCAACACCTAACTTGAGGAGATATAAGAAAGTAAAATATAAAATAATTCATTGCCTTCACCACCTTCACATATGTTCCTAACTTTTGGCCAATCACCTTGGTCAATCAAGACACCTTCTGTGACTCCCGGTGGCCTCGACGGTTCCAAATACAGTCATGCAACATGTAAATATTGTGGCACAAACATGTAATCACATGCAAGGCATGCAATTGAACATGCAAGCACATGCATCCCAAATGGTCCCCACCAAGAATTTGGATGCCCAAGAGGGGTATTTTCCCAAATTTTCCTTAGAAAATATTCATAAATACATAATTTCCACCAAAATTAAAATTACAATTTCAACCCAAGGGAAATTACAAAGTTGCAAATCAAGATAATTATTCTCCTAACCCCTAAGCCCTTATTAAAAAAAAAAAAATAGCAATATTTTTGGTGATGCAAGATTGCTATTACCCCTAGATGCTCCTGCATCATGATCCAACCCCACCCAATTGCTAATTTTGATTTGATGAAGCACTCACTATAGTTGTTTGTAGGGTCTAAAACTATATTATAGGGATAAAACCTCTTGGTCACAAAAAAATGATTGTGTTGTGTCCCAACTTAGAAAGAATTGATTAGTGGGTTCATTGAGAGTCGACCCATATGATGAATTAGAGAAGTCATTCATGGTCGTTTGACCATTATGAAATTCTTTTATCTAATTTCCACCAACTTGGGACTCGATGAACTTGAGACAAGGGGCACAACAGTTTGCATGATTGTTGATGCCTCTTGATTGCTCCTTTTGGTTCAAGTGATCTATCCAGTCCCACCTTGAATGTGAATGCACCGTTATAGAGTAGGGCTCAAATTCAAAGATCTATTATGCATATCTCTCTTTTTATTCCTTCTCAGAGAGACCTTTAAAGGAGAAGGATGGAACCTATCATCTTCATTTCACTCATAATCATGTTTCTTGCATCCATATTTTAATTTTTCTTTATTTTCCATCTATTTTTCTTCCATCATTTTCCATCTTCCATATATATTTTTCTTCACATCTCTTCTTTCAAGAGATCACTCGTGTAGTTTTTACATAAATAACCTCCCAAGGGGCTTAATTTATCCCACTAATTAATTTTGCATTACTACTTTCACTCAAATGGGACATATAATCACTTTCTACATCTCTTCTAACTTTTTTCTTCTTAGTTATTTTTCTTTTCTTTGAAATGATGTAACTCTAAACATTGTTTCAAAGAGGGAAAACATGTAGACACTAAAATAATCCTTCCATTAATTATTATTCATTATTAAATATCCATTAATTATCACACTATTATTATCATTAATTATTCACATTATTATCTTATTGTTAGTTATTGTCATTACCCCTCTTAATCATTTAATCAAATAATTTTATATTAATTAATCAATATGAACTAATTATCCAATTAATAAATTAATAAATTTATAATTATCCCCTCATCAATTAACTCCTTCATCGAATAACTTCCTCATCTAATTATCTATTTAATCAAATAAAAAGTTTATTATTATCCTCTCATGAGTTCAAAATTATAAATTTCTTAATAATTTAAGTTAACTCATCTACCTCTTTGAGCTAACTTTACAACTAGTTGAGTTAACTTCTAATCCTTGATTAAATACATGCCATGCATTTGATCTTCCAAAAGGTTATAAATTCATTCTCTCATCCGCCATTTTCATTATGAACCTTTAAGCAAAACAACTCTATTGATTTTATCATTCAAGAAGCACTAATCTTATGTTGTTGAGTTAAGTACCCACACATCTACAACATTAGAGTAAATATGGTAAATTTCATTTTGAATCTGTGTTTTGTTTCTTTATGCGAACTTCTATTTGTGCTCTATTTGAGGTTTGTAGTAGTTTATAATAGGAAGCTTATTTCTTTGCATTTTTTTTCTAGTTTATTTTCTAATCTATTACCAAAGTTATTGAATAGTGAACAAATATGACGACACTCAACTAAAAATATGTGAAGAATGAGGTTTATGTTAAAAAATTTAAGAGATTGAGATATAAAGAGTAAGAAAGGAGGAAAAATAGAGGAAAAAAGAACATAGATAAAGGGATAAAGGAATGGGGGAGGGATAGACATATAAAGATGGGGAGAGATATAAAGAGGAGATAGAGGGAGAGAAGGAATTTGATATATAGAGGGAAATAGACATAAAGTGCTAGAGAGGAAGATAAAGAGAGATAGAGTGGAAGAGAGATATAAAGATGAAGGGAGAGGGGAAGACATAGATGGATAAAGAGGGAGAGGTAGATAGAGTGATATAAAAAGAAAGATAACTAAGCTCTAACCTAAATCCAATGTAATTATCTTTCTAAGGAAATTTCAATGTGTTGTGCTCATTGTTTAGGGAAAGTGGTGACAAATGACATATTTGTGAGCCAATATAAATAGCGATGAAGAGAAAGATAGAGTGAAACAAAGAGAGAGTTGAAGAGAAAAAGAGACTCAAAGAGAAAGAGGACAACTAAGCTCCAATCTAGAGCCATTGTGATTATATTTCAAAGGTGATTTTAGAGTGTTGTGGTTATTGTTTAAGGAAAGTGGTAACACATAACACACTTGTGAGTGGCGAGGAAAATTATAATATAGTTCTAGTAGCAAGATGAATGTCTACAAGAATGTGTGTTTGTTTGGGTTGATTTCAAAAGCCACAAAAATGAGAGAAAAAAGACTTGTAGGAGAAATTGAGAAGAAGAGACAATCTGAAGATGAACTTATGAGCTTTAAGAGGGAGATAGATAAAGGGGATATGTGTGTGTGTATATATATACATGTACATGTACACATAAACATACACATATAGATAAACATAGAGAGAGAGAGAGAGAGAGAGAGAGAGAGAGAGAGAGAGAGAGAGAGAGAGAGAGAGAGAGAGAGAGAGAGAGAGAGAGAGAGAGAGAGAGAGAGAGAGAGGGGGGGGCATTCCAAGAATATTGTAAATACGAGATTGAATTATGAACATTAAACAATATATAAAATTAATATAATTGGATGAACAATTAATCCAAAATTGTTACTTGATCGTCAAGACCTTGATTGCACACACTTTTAATTTGTTTAAAGATTTGCTAATTGACCTCACGTGTTGTGCGATTATATGCAAAAATAAGAAAAATAAATTACTATTTAATCTTCCATAAATCTTTAGCATACCCATTACACACCAAGATACAATTGATAGAATATGTCCTTTTTGTGTTCAATATAAAACCTAAAATTACTTATAAAGGAGTAAACAATGAAGATAAAGTAAAATAATTCTAAAAATAGATAAAAAATAAAAAAGTCTTATTAAAAAATTAAAATTTATGTGCCAATAAAATAAACTAACATACCTCAAGATAATTGTAAAGATGCCTATTTTAAATTAATTAATGATTAAAATGAAAATAAACATTTCTATAATATTTTTTTAGATAGATTAAAAAAAAAAAAAATACTAATATACTCCCTCCAACCCATAATCCGCCGTTAATGACAGTTATCCAATCAATTAACTCTAAAGTCCCAATTACAATCAAGAAGTTCCCACATCTCGACCTTTATTCCAATCCTAACTAGAAGGACAAGCCACTGTAAAACTTAAAAAGATTAAGTGAAAACCCAACTGCCTTATTTCAAACACGAACATGCCCAACTGAAAGCTCAGTGCCAGTAAACTCCCAACAGAGCATTCGCTCGATGCTGCGTTTAAAAAGGATCATTACATCTAGCGCTCCTAATCTATTGGTCAAGCGCTCATAAATCCGTTCACGAAGGGTTTAAGGCGTATCAAGTTTTGGTCACCGGGATTGCATTTCCATTCGCTGGAACTTTTCACAGCAGAGCCAGAATGTCGATGTCTAGAAGTTCGAAAATGCTTCAGTTCATAAATTACAGAATGCGGGTGACGATCCAAGACGGCCGTCAGCTGGTGGGTAAATTCATGGCCTTCGACCGCCACATGAATCTCGTCCTCGGCGACTGCGAGGAGTTCAGGAAGCTCCCGCCCAAGAAAGGTGCAGAGAAAAAGGAAGAAAGGGAGGAGAGGCGAACACTGGGTCTCATTCTTCTGCGCGGCGAGGAGGTCGTATCCATGACCGTCGAGGGCCCTCCTCCGCCTGACGAATCGCGAGCAAAGCCAACGGCGGGAGCACAGGCCGGTCCTGGTATAGGACGGGCTGCCGGACGGGGAATACCTACTGCACCGCTGGTTCAAGCCCAGCCGGGACTTTCAGGGCCAGTGCGCGGAGTGGGTGGGCCGGCCCCCGGCATGATGCAGCCCCAAATCTCGAGGCCGCCTATGCCCCAGGTCTCCGCCCCGCCTATGACCTACCCGACCGGGCAGATGCGACCCCCGCCGCCCTTCTCTTCGCAGCCGGGGGGGCCTCCTCCCATGATGCGGCCTCCTCCAGGTGGTCCTCCTCCGCAGTATGGAGGCCCTCCGCGCCCCGGCGGTCCCCCGCCCATGATGCCACCCCCACAGTTTGGACAGCGGCCCATGGGCCCTCCCCCTCAGATGATGAGAGGGCCACCTCCGCCAATGGGCAGTGGCCCTCCCAGGCCTGGCATGCCTCCGCCTCCTGGAGCTGCTCCTCCCAGGCCTGGCATGCCACCTCCACCAGGTGCACCACCCATGTATGGCGGGCCTATGCCGCCTCGCCCTGGAATGCCGCCACCTCCTCCTCCTGGTCAGCAGCAGCAGCAACAACCTCCTGGTCAACAGTAGCAGCATCTGCTTTGTGAAGAGTATTTTCTTAGTAGCTCACACCTTTTTTGAATTGCTGAACACTCAATTTTGCTTGATGGTTTTATCATTGGCCATCTGATAGGGTCATTAACATCCCTAATGTACATCATAACATTGTTAGACTCAATTATTTTTCCATTAATATGTAGTACTCAGGAATTTTGTTATTGAGTATACTTCAACATTAAATACTAGGTTTTATAACTGTTGATCTTTTTAATTCTTTTTGGTTAAATTTTGCACTTAACATAATAAATTGCAAAACGTAATTGAAATTGGGACATAAAATGGTCGTTACTCATTCCGAAGAAACAAATCGACATTGTTCCATAGCTTAGATGTTTGCTAGCCATTGTGTCAGCAATAAACATTCAATTCTATCTAGATGCATGTTTTAGTTTCTAATGCAACTTAGAAATTTATTTTCTGAACAGTTTGTCTTTATCTTAATTCATGAATGGATGTTCTCGGCTTTAATGCATCTTTGAAGTTTTATTTCTCAAGAGTTTGTCTTTATCTCGCCAAATGCAAATTTTCACTGGTTCATAAAAAGATACTTTGTAACTAAAGGAAATAGATTTGAGACATATTTCTATCAGATTTGCAGTTTCTACATCGTTACTGTTTGACGAATTTTGTTCCTTCATTCATTTTCTTTGTATACAAGGAGACTGACTACATTGAAGCCCAACATTATATCAAGGTGATTAAACCATATGTCAACAAGCATTACCTAGTTCTAAAAAACTCAGCTCAGACAATCAAACAAGCCTTGCAAAATTTGTTCTAATCCTAAAGTATCATAGAAACGATCTTATAAACAAGTAAACACATTTTTTATAGGTGTTTTGCTCCGACCTAAAGTACATGAATGTTTGAATCTTAAAAGTCTCGAATATTTTTTAAAATCGTGATATTTTGTTGTAAGGATGATTTCAATTGCTATTTTAGTTGGAACACAAATTTCTTATTTATATGAAAAATGTCATTGTAAGTATGCCTTACTAGGTTTACCAGTCTCAAGAAAGTGTTTTAAGTTTTTAACGATAAATCCTTCATGCTATTCACTTTCAACTCAGAGAGATTGTAACAGCAGTAATTTTCTGATTGCATCAGATATCTTAAAACTAATCCAACTTAAATTTTCTAAAATCAGGAAACCCACAGCAGAGACCACATTCAATAATAATCTCAGATGGAAACAATCTAGAGAACCTGGATGAGTTTTCATACAATTTTTTTGTGCTTGTGAGGCAATTCCATTAATCCGAAAATGAATCAGTAATGGCCAGATCTGATGGCCAGCATCCAAAGTAATCTCTTGCCCTTGTGAAGTGGTGTGTGATTGGATTTGCAGTTGGTGATTGAATGCCTGGGAGGTGTTGCTGTGAAACGTCCCACCCCAGATTGACACTTGCTAACTGGATTTCTGCCTTGTTTGATTTATTTGTTCTTTCAAGGTTTTCGTTTTGTTTTGATTTTTTCTAAGAACATATGCCAGGGAAGAAAGATGCAAATAAATACAAATTGCAAAGGGTAGGAAATACAGGAGCCAAAATTCAACAACCAATTCAATTCATATTTATAACTTCTTTTGCAAATACAAATATAATCATATCCGAACTCCAAAGCAATGCAGATTTGCAAATTTAGAGATGTATAACAGCAAACTGGCAAACCCCAGTATATTTGCAAATTTGCACAATATATAGATTTCTCCACCTTAGGTAAGATGTTGAACCAAGCCTCTGATCAGCATGTCCAGAATGAGACAAATAAAGATGCCAAAAAACCAGCGATTTCCTCTTATGCTTTCACACGCCTAAATCTGCAATAATACGGCCTGGTAAGAATGAATTGTACGACCTGGTAATAGATAGATGGTACGGCCCAGTAAGGATGAACAGCAAATAGCAGTCAGCAGCTGTAATTTTTTTGATTTCTGTTAATGATCTTCTCAAAAACCCTCAAATAATCTCTCCAATCAGCACAATGTTACTATTGGATGATAGCCACCTGCTGAATGCAACCCTTGGGTGATCTTCCACACTTGTAGGAAGCAGAGATACAATGTTCTGCAAGACTGATTTGCAGCAAAACCCTTGGTTTCACCTCCAAATGCCAAAGCAACAAAAGCCAAGTGTCAAATAATCATCAATAATCCTGAAATGCTTTTTTCAAAATGCCTTTATATACCTCCTCCTCCAAATGGCACGATTTCCCATGTATATTCAATCATTAAATATAATATAACTCATTTGCTTGTGCACTTTATATTATTCCTCAAAGTGGGCGCCCAAATCTAGTGCTTTTATAATTTTACTTTATAATATTAAATACCACTTTAATAATAAAGTCAATTAAACATTTAATGATGTGCACTTTTATAATTAATTAATTATTATTAAAGTATAACTTTAATAATAATTAAATACCATAACTCCATTAATAACCCTCATAAATCAAGTCCCTCAGCGCCAGGAGGTAGCCCACTGAATTCACTGCTCACCAGGGTGCCTTACTAAAAATGGTAAGGTTGGCCTATAACAACCCATTGACTTACTATAAATAGTAAGTGTGCATAAATGAAGCCAAAAAACCTTGAATAACTTAGCCTCTAAATATGCTAGAGATTTGGAGATGAAACATTGCAAATTGCCAATTGGAGAACCAGATATCTCCAAAACGGGGCCTTCTAATCACCATTATTAGCCTACAAGGACCTGATGATAGGCTAAACCACCAAACTTTGATGCTGGCTAAAAAGGGGATAAAACAATCTCAAATTGCTTGTCCTCAAGCAATCTCAACTGAATAGGAAACACTACTCCACTAGAGGCCCAAGGGAAGAATTGTAGAATGATTCTCATGTCGCCAAATAACACTTGCAGCACCAACATGGACACAACTGATAAAACACATTGACCAAGGCCAACCCCTGCATCATGTGTCTCAAAAGTATGGCCACTAGGAAGAAGCAACTCTAGAAATTGACATGATTTGCTTCTCATCTGCGCAAGGGTATGCATCATACCAACTATCTAACTCATGCGCACCAAAATTGTGCATCGGAATCAAAACATGTACAAGTGGATCAAAAGTGAAACAGTATGCACTCCACAATGTACATGCTGTGAAACTCACCAATAAACCTTGACTGGAATCCTGATGCACAAGAAGGATCCCAAAGCAATCTGTATAGTGCCCAACAATATAACCACTGTATCCATTGGGTAGAAATTGAACTACGCTGAACATTACTATAGGCAACTACCCCAATGTAGGTCAATCTACCAATCATAAAAACAGTGCAGAAAATCCTTGGATCCCACAACCAGAATGGAAGTCCACCATGCATATCACCCACTGACTTCCATTGTACTACTTTGATATCAACTTCACCGTGCTAGGAGTGGTGAATCAACCCAATGGGATCCATCCGAACTACAGTGCCAAACTTGTCACCACTTGGATTCCAACACAATCGAAATTCACACCCATCAATCATGAAGAGGTAAGAATATCTAGAAGTGTCTGCGTCACAACATCCCCCTTCATCCTTTGCAAAACTCCTATGGATGTGCTGACTATCCCTCATAGGTGCTGGAAGATATGTAATTGCTCCTCCCAAGTTAAGGGAATGATATAACTCTCCTCCATCATTGCGGAATGAAGTAACCAAGCCATCATGCCTCCTGAAACCATGACCTCCTTGAAACCATGTCTCCAATGGAAATTTTTGAGACAAAGAAGCAACAAACTTTGACAGATACATATCAACATGATGGAAATTTGATCTCTGATCTTGCAAGCAACCCTCTGCAAGTAACACAGTTCAACACCTGCAGTCTCTAATTCCATCTTTTGTAGATGGTAACACTTCATCCCACAATGGATGATATAACTCTTGAGCCAACCCACACCTACGCATCATCAAGTCATTTGTGTGTGGACTAAAGGAGAAGTGATGAACACTCCTCACGATGCAGTCAAGATAAAATGCACCTGCCTGTGTCAATGGTTGATTGTTGTAGCCATGGGGAACACACTCCTCATCACTCTCATTACCCGAATCAGAAGATGGCTTATGTCTTTGATCCAAAATGGCTGATTGGGTAGATGCACGGCAAGTCCTCTCTGCATACCCAATAGCAAAATCTCTATCGTGAAGCAAATGGAAGTATTCTGACTTTATTTCCTCCAAAGCGTGCCCAATAAACCGCAAGCTCCGAATAGGAGTACTAATCGAGACCCCATACTGTCTCTCCTCGAATTTTGTTGACCAAAGGAGGTACTCAACAAACTTATGGGTACAATCAAAACGAGATAAGGTTTGGTCAACCTTCTCTCTAGTAACCTTCAGCTGATCCTTGAGTCCTGGTGTCTCATTAGGCTCATTGATTGGATTAAACTGTGGTTCAAATTGTTCTTGTAACGAGCCTTAAATTAATTCTTAGAAATGGTTTCCTCGGTTCATCCTTAAAGTGCCAATCCGGGAGCATAGACTCTTGAACAGTGTTGGGGTAATATACCGAAGGGTTGTAGTCAATAAACTAAGGGTTGATGGATGCAAACTAATGCAATCTATACTGGAGCAAAAATCTGAGTAGTAGACTTCTGTGATAGAGAACAGATCGCTGATACACAACAAAACAGAATTGAAAGTAACTATTTGACATAATGGAAACCTTTGTTTGCATAAAACTAAAGTTGTGCTGCTAATTAGAGATATGCTTATATGACTTCTGTGACAGAGAACAGATCATTGATACACAACAAAACAGAATTGAAAGTTCCTATTTGCCATAATGGAAACCTTTGTTTGCATAAAACTAAAGTTGTGCTGCTAATTAGAGATATGCTTATAGCAAATTCTCACACAATGTTGATTGAACTATTCGGCTTTTTAACTCACAGTAACAGACTTTAGTTGTTCTTAACATCACTAAGAATTATAACAAATTAATCATGCGAGCTGGTGAACATTGAACAAATCAATAGAGTCTTGAAACACACTCACAAAGATTAAAGATACTGATAAGAATCTAATGCTTAGAACACAATAGCAATCATGAAATCACAGTATACATTACCACACAGATAGCTAATAGAAATATCACCAACAACCGAGGAAGTGGGCCCTGCCTTCATCGGCTATTAAGTGATGAAGCTCACAAACATAGGACTAGTCCATGCTAATAATCATCCACTTTGAATCGATAGATTATTAATAGAAAAAGTGGTAATATGAGGTCTTTGTATATATCTATATCATCAGTTTTCAGCTTACACATTCATATATATACTGTAAGTTGAATAACAGTCTGCGAATACAAGATAGATAATTGTTTTGGTTGTTATGGCCTATGGCCAACAACCATAAAAGATAACTAGAAATGGATCTTCGGCTTAAAGACGATTAAATAGTATTTTGTCCTTATCAATATCAAAACCATAACAAAAGGGAAAATCTGGGAAAAATGCCATCCATGCTGTTTATCACTCCATTAACACCCCTCCTTGCTCATGCTCGTGACGGTTGGAACCGCGGCCTTAATCATCCCTATTAATTAATCACAAAGAATGATTAATAAGGCTTCAAATTAGTAATATGGTGGTAATTTTAATTCCTTTTCCAATCTACTAAATATATTCATTTTCCTTAACCAAAGGTGATAGGAATCATATCCAAGGTGACATAAACAAGGGAAAAAGGGTAAATAAAAGATAGAATATCAAGACCCAAATGTTGCCTATCATTTCCCCCCCAGCTGAAGTTTTTGCATGTCCCCATGCAAAGTAGGAGAAACACAAGCCAAAACAACCTGGTGAGCTTCCGGATGTTGTCGGCAATCTCTTTGGACCAGCGTTGCCTTAAAGCCTCCATCTGTACCTCATGTTCGCTGATGGAAATATACTGATCTTTAGATGCTTCTGCTGCCTCTAACTGCACTTGCAACTATTGAATTTCCTCTGCTTGTGCTTGGAAGGTAGTGTTGACTTGACGGAGCTGATCTTGTAATCCGTGATTCTCCTTTTCTAATTTTTCAATGAGACTTTGTAATTCTTGCATTTGTTTAAGGAGGACTTCCTTTTCTTCAAATTCCTCTTCAGCCTCCGCTTCAGCTTCTTTTTCTATTCTTGTTTCACCCTTCTCTCCACTCTCTGGTTGACCTTGATTGATACACCTACCACTACTAACCTGTTCAGGATCCACATATACAATCATCTTGAGATTTGCTTCACCAATTTGATCGACAAGAGATAGGGGAGCTTCTTCTTCTGCATAGGTGATGATAGGAGGGAAGGGCACATTCACCTTACATTTTTCATTTTGAGCTTCATCTACCTGTTGACTTCTCACACTTTCTTCAAGGGCTGTAAATCCTTCCAAAGTTCCCTGATCACTTAATACATTCGGGCTTGTTTCCATGTCAATAGTTTGCTCCTCACCCAATGTGGAAAAATCAAAATGTTCTTGTTCAGATTTAGGACTTCCTGTCTCATGAGAGGAAGGAACCGTCTCTAGATTTCCAGGGTTAACTTCGGCTAAAGTCGTTTTACTGGACTTAAGTTTCCTCCTCCTTACCTTTCCTTTGTGTCAATTAGAGTGTCTTTGCTCCCTGGCAACTCTTTCATTTTTCTTGAAAACTGTGGCTAATACCTCCAGATCAGAATCAGGGTTTTCTTGGTCATTTGACTCCATGATATTACCCACAACATGGGCTAATCCCTGCAACTTGTCTACAGGTTCTTCATCATCATGATACACTGGGGATTCTTTTTGAGAGGTAGGGATTTCTGGATTTGAAGATTCTTTTTCAACAGCAGGGGTCCCTAAATTCTGCTAAGTGGTCAGTAACCTACTAGACCTTTGTTTAGGGCTGGATGTGGAAGGGGATTCTTTTTGAGACTTCCTTTTTCTACCTAAACAGGGAGTTGAAGATGTTACTGGAGGATTTTCTTTTATGGGTGTAGGGTTTTCTTCCGCCTCATGAGTTGATTCTTCATCAAAATTTTCTTCTTCAGACTCTCTGGCTGAGTTCTCCCCTTCCAACCTAAACATTTCCCAATCACTTGGGGGAGATAACAACTGCAATTCCCGGATAACTAGCAGCCAAATCAACCCATGATGGGCTAACATATGCTGCTTACCATTTTGAACACTTTTACTCATGCGTTGTAATGAAGAAAAAAAGAACTATGGAACATTTGCTATCAACCCTTTTCGTAAATGTAACAGGAGGCGGAGGTGTTGTGCATGTACATATACATACGTGCCCTCGCAAGTAATATACTATATAATGAACCTGGCAATGCCGTTCCATGGTCAAGGGAGTGAAGCCAACTTAATCTCCTGGCCCATAACATACTCAATAGACTCACCCTATTGTAAAAATTGTTTTCTTAAGGGCTGCAAGTCGGTAACCCTGGTGGCTGAATCAGGAAAGTAATTTTCACCGGATAATGGAAGTCCTGAAACGTCTACAATTGTCTCAACTGAAACAGAAAACTGCAATCCCCTGAAACTCACTTGGTTGTCATGGAATCCATGTGCAAAACCCTTGGCGACATTCTTGTCAAATCCCCGTAATCTCTTGAAGTAGGCATCCCAATGTGCTTGCTTGAATATCTTATATGCCTCAGCAGCAGCTCAGAGTTCTTTAATGGAGGTTGGCTCAAAGTGGTGCCGACTTTCCGCCATGATTGTAGTAGGAAAGGGAATACTGTGGCAAACCAGGAAAGGGAAACCACTAATGCAGAGTTGCTAAAATGGAGAGATGGAAACCGGAAAACGATAGGTAACTTGCAAGGCAGTGTAAAGGTAAAATGATAGTAATACGATGGTGGTAACAATTAATGAGCAGGTAATGATAGTGGATTAAATGTATGATACAGTTTAAGAAATGGAAATGACAGATAAAGCAAGTAAAAAATATGCCGCGCTGTATAATCATACCATAGATATTTACGGGAGACGTGCCTATTTACCCCCCCCAAGCTGAAGGGTAGACCTGTCCATGGGGCAAGTCACCAAAAGCATAAAAAAACAAATATAAATAATAAATTGAAGAAAAGAAATGAAAATACACCTCCTTACCAAATACCGAAGGAGGGCGAGCCACGTGGAAAAAAGTCAACACGAAACGAAGGTGAGCAAATACAACGTTTCCTAAACAAACAGATGGCGGCCGTGTGAGATCAAGGACAAGACGTGGGCATGATGACAGGAGGAAGCGAGAAGCGGAGGGTATGGATGCAAAAAAGTGAGGTGGAGGGGAAATAATCGACAAAGGAGGTACGACCAAACCAACGCCAACGGTAATGGGGGAGGACGTGAATGAATGGAAGGTAGGTGGCAAGTATGACGGGATGGAAAGCCGCGTGGGCAAGTCGGAGAAAAAGTTCCTGTCAATGTGATGCCAGGAACCGTCAAGTGAATGGAGCAGGCCCTCCTGGCAAAAGTGCAACAGGAAGGAAAAAGAGTTCCTGACACAAATGAGACAGGAAAATCGTAATGAGTTTTTTTTTTTTTCTTAAATATGTAACGATAATGGATCGCCGGTTACCCGGTTTTCGACCCAGTACCGCCTAAAGGAAACCCGGTTTTCACCTTTAAGATTATTTGACAGTTGATGCCCGTCGGAATCTGGTTTTCGAGCATGAACTGGCCAACAACGCCCGGAAGGGTTTTCATTGTTGGATCATTTATTGTTTTTTTCTTTTTTTTTTAATTATTATCTTATTGATCAATTCCGAAGGAGGCCAAAAGGAACAACAGTAAGTTCCTTTGCCACGTCTAAAAAGAAAGCTTCTTTGGAAAGAGGCTTTTTGTACAGTTTGAGGCGGTGGCCATTGGCAAGGAGAGTTCTTCTTTTGGAGTCCACTATACAGTGATGAACAACGCCATTAGCATATATTGTCTTGATCTCGTAGGGTCCCAGCCACCATGTGTGAAACTTTCCTTTGAAGTCTTGGAAGTGGGAGTTGTATAGGAGTGCCCAATCTCCAAGTTGGAATGACCGTTGTCGGATGTGACGGTCGTGCCACAGAGCACGTTGTTTCTGAACAACCTCAGTGTGGAAGAGTGGATCCTGGCGCAATTCATCTAAGGAATGCAGTTGATCAATGCGTGCCTTTTGTGCGTCAGAAAGACACTGTAGTGCAGTGCGAAGAGTTTTTATCTCAAACTCAATGGGAAGAACTACCTTCTTACCACAGACAAGTTCATAAGGGGTTAGACCAGTGGTGGTCTTCCACGTTGTTCGATAGGCCCACACAGCTTCAGGGGGTCGTGCAGCCCAATTGCACTTATGAAGAGCAATTGTCTTAGTAAGAATATTCTCAATCTCCCTATTGGTGAATTCTACCTGCCCATTGGCTTGAGGGTGATAAGGTGTAGACTTGCGATGGCGAATTTCATACTCTTGAACCAAGGCATAAATGAGCTCGGACGTAAATTGTGGTCCCTGATCCATGGTTATCTCTCGCGGCTAACCAAACCTTGTGAAAATCTCGGAGTACAGGAAATCTGTGACTTTTGTATCTTTGGCATGCTTCAGGGCTACCACTTCGACCCACTTGGTTACATAATTGGTACACACAACACATAAGGAAGTATTCCTTATTTCTTGATGGCGGGTTGATTGGGCCAACAAAATCAAGGCCCTACTTCTCAAATGGCTCTATGGACAACTGCAGGTGTAAGGGCATCTCGTCGGAGCGTGTAGGGCAGCCCATAAGTTGACATTTGTCGTAATGATGAACATAGCATTTACAATCCTTGTGGATTGTAGGCCAATAGTAACCTACAATGAGAATCTTCTGAGCGGTCCTCTGAGTAGCAAAGTGTTCCCCGCACGGTTCTGTGTGGCATGCATGAAGTATATCGAAGACATCGTCTTCAGGTACACAACGCCGCATGATATTGTCAATGCCAGTGTGGAAGAGCGATCCATTGATCCATGTGTATTGTCCACTGAGTCCAACCAACTTCCGTTGTTCCCTCAGAGAGAAATGTGGTGGGAACTTGCATGTAACTAGATATTTTGCAATATCGACGAACCATGGGCTCTTTGCTGATATGGCAAAGAGGTGCTCATCTGGAAATGCATCGTCAACTGGAGTAGGTTCATCTTCTGGCTGCTGTAACTTGGACAAAAAGTCTGCAACCACATTTTCTCGACCAAGCTTATCAAGTATAGTTATATCAAATTCCTGAAGTAAAAGCAACCATCTACTAACTCTACCAGTTACAACAGGTTTATTCATTAAAAATCGAATTGCCAAATGATCTGTGTGGACAAACACTTTATAACCAGTATTATAATGATGAAACTTATTAATTGCATACACAACAGCTAAAAACTTTTTTTCAGTTACCGTGTAGTTTACCTCGGCTCCTGTGAAGTTCTTGTTGATGTAGTAGATGGAATAGAAGAGATTATCCTCTTTCTGTCCAAGCACAACTCCTATCGAACAATCTAAGGCATCAGTGTGAATATGAAACGGTAGTTCCCAGTTTGGACCTCTAAGGACCGGTGTGGTTACAAGTTTTGTCTTGATGGCCTCAAAGGCTTCTTGACACTCAGGTGTCCAGGAGAAAGCAACGTCTTTAACTAATAAGGGAAACAAGGGAGAGGCAATCTTGTTGAAATTTTGGATAAATCTCCAGTAATACCTTGCATGACCAAGAAAACTACGAACATCCTTTTGGCTAGGGTGTAGCTTGAATAATTTGGATCTTTTTAGGATCCACTTGGATACCTTTAGAGGAGATGTAATGGCAAAGCACAATGCCCTATGTCATAAGGATGTGGCACTTCTCATGGCTTAAAGACAAGTTAGTATATACATCGCTTAAGCACTCTTTCTAAATTTGTCTTTGCTTCCTCATAAGTATTACCGTGAACAGTGAAGTCATCCATATAAACTTCAACACAATCATTGACAAGGTCAGCAAAAATACTCAACACTGCCCTCTGGAAGGTAGCGGCGGCATTACACAACCTGAAAGGCAGGACATTATATGCAAAGGTGCCCCATGGACACGTGAAGGTAGTCTTGTCCTGATCTTCCAGTGCTATGCGAATCTGATTGTAGCCGCTGAATCCATCTAGAAAGGAGAAAAACTGCTTACTTGCAAGAGTATCCAATACTTGATCAATAAATGGTAATGGAAAATGATCCTTTTTAGTTGCTTTATTAAATGCTCTGTAATCAACACAAATTCTCCACTTACCATTTTTCTTGGGAACCCATTGACTATATGAAATAGGATATATAAAACCCACATTCAACAATTTTTGTAACTCCCCTTTAACTACCTCCCGCAAGGCGGGGTTAAGCCGTTGCTGTGGTTGCCTAATGGGGCGACTACCTTCCTCAATATAAATATGATGTGTGCAGGTATTTGGATGAATCCCACACATGTCTTGATACTCCCAAGCAAATGCATCTTTATTAGCTCTAAGCATGGCAATAAGATCTTGGATTTGTTCGGTACTTAAGTGTGGATTAATATTTAATGTGTGACTAGGTAAAATTTCCATAGCTTTAGATTGTGAGGGTGAACCAATGGTCAATACTTGTGAGGTGGATGGTGTTTCAGAAGACAAAAATGGACTATACAAACAGTGGTGAGGTAGCAATTGGTGTAGTGTGATAAAGTGTTGAACGGATTGTGAGCTACCTACCAGCGAAAAGTTACCAAATGGACAATTAGTATTTACACTTGAAGAAAGAACCAAATTTTCAAGAACCTCATTAGATGCATACACATTCTGAAGAAAATTAATTACAATATTATCCTTTGTAGGTTCTTCAATATCTCGTGCTTGATCAATTGTCAAGATTGGTAGTGACTCTTCTAAGTCACTGTCAATCTAGATTGGGTCCTCTGTTTCTAACAGGGGTTGCACTGGAGGATACCATGCCAACTGTTTAGTTTGTTCCCCGTAAGAAATAACCATGTTACCTGACCGATAGTTAATGAAGGCATTTGCGGTGGCTAGCCAAGGTCGTCCCAAGGTCAAGGGGTATCCCCCCAGCTTAAGTTTTGGCTGCAAAATCATGAAATCAGTTGGAAAATCCCACGAATCAATAGAAGGAATTACATTTTCAATCACACCCTCGGGTTTGACCAAAGAATGATTGGTCATTTGGAGGACCGTCGGAGTGGGTCGAAGTCCCTCAAGTGACAATTTTACCTTTGTCTCATTTGTCATGACATTAATGACAGCCCCCAAATCAACGAGTGTGTTAGGAATGGTGACCTTACCAATACTCACCTTGATGGTTGGGCTCCCTGGATCTAAATATTTAGGAATAGTCAAATTCCCAAGCATGAGGTCAGCTAGTTGTCCAATAACTTGGACAGTCTTCGGGTCTTCCTTCTTCTTTTGCCTTCGGGTACATAGTTCCTGAACCGTCTTTGTGTACACTGGAATGTCCTTTATAGCCTGCAACAAAGGAATTTTAATGTTAACATTACAGAGTTCATTCACAAAATCGAATTCAGGTTGCAAAACTTCCTTTTGTACAGGTTTTGAAAGAAAGCGGTCAGGAAATGGAGGTTCTTTTTCAAGCCCCTCTTTGGGTTCTTCATTAATTTCGGTGATGGTCGGTCCCTGGAGAGCTTTTCTCGATCTCAATTGAACTCCGTCTATCTCTACGGTATTGACAAGATGAGTGGGATAACTTGCCACCTCATTATTATATATAGGTTGTGTTGCCTTATTGTTGGGATTTGGATTCGATTGAGTTGGCATTGATGTGGGCTTTGGCGGTTGAGGTGGATTGGCTGATTGGTTCGAAGATGATGGTATAGATGGGAGATATTGTTGTGGCGATTGATATGGGTTAAGAATTGGAGGAGATGGAAGTTGTGGTTGTGATGGGTACTGTTGTTGATATGGTGGGGGTTGTGGCATTTGTGGCCTCCATGCCTATTGCCATGGCTATGAAGCATACTGATATTGTGGCATCCATTGAGGGTAAGCGGGAGGTTGTTGCCAACCCCCGTACCATCCAGCTTGATTGGAAAAGGAATTGGTTTGGCTAGGTCCTGGGGTGAAATAATCATTCGACGTTCTAGGATGCATTGCCCGAGGTGGAAAAGGTCGCCTAGGGGCCATGTAGTAGACAGGTTCTTCGGAATATCCCATATCAGTCATATCTACGGGAAGAGGTCTCAGTATAGAACTCCTACTGGCTTCCTCTAGGGATGAGATATTTGTCCTATTATAAGGGCAATCTTCACTACTATGCTTCTTCCTACATATAGGACAAAATACTGCTAAGGCCTTTTCTGCCTCCTCTTACTTTCTACGGGTATACAACGTATCTATCTATTTACCCATGTGACTCAATAAATCGGTTTTAAGGTCTTCGAGTAAATTACCTATCTCACGCTTGGTGATACCTGTTGAAGTTCCCGCAGAATGCAGCTTGCCTAGATAGTTCCTTCTTGAGGGCTGAAACCTAAAATAGTTCTTGCAAATATCACAAATATCGTGAAAGTCCATTTTAGAAATATTCCCTTTACCTATTAAATTTAATGCTTCCATGACATCATCTCTTATGCCTCTAAGAAACAACATTTTAACGGTATCATCATTCAGCCCTTGTTGATGGGATTGTTGAAGACTGAACATGAATCGTTCAAGATAATCTTCCACGGACTCGTCTTCTTTCTGTGTCATACGGAAGAGTTCGTTCCAGTTTTCCTTGGTTTTATAGTATTCTTGGTACTTGTCCAAGAACAAATCCCTCATGACATTCCATGTCCTAATGTTCTTGAGGTTCATAAACCAACATAGGGCTGCATCCTTCAATGTGGCTGGGAACAGTTTGAGCTTCTGTGCATCATTCTGATAATCATAGCTGTTGCACAACACATCAAATTCAAACAAAAACATGTCAGGATCCTCAGTAGAAAGGCCATGAAAAATAGGTAAAGCTGAATGAGGAATATTCTTCATAGGGGCATCTCGGTTGGGATATGTGATAGGAAACTCAAAAGTAATTAGATTATTGTTGGCCAATGCCCTATAACCGTCGTTGTTGTTATTGGGATCCATGACGTCTAATGCCCAAGGAGTAAAATAGGTTCTAAATGGCTCTTGGGTTCCTTCTGAGAATGGACCAGCTTCCGGCCCGTAGGTTTCTCGAAAGATCTTTTCAACTTTTTTCCGTAATATTTCAGAAGAACTTGGATGGGTCCCTGTAGGTGTCTCAATGGTAGAAGACTCTATGACACACTTCTCAAGATCAGGTTCGGGTAACTCGAATGATTGCAACTTAATTTTCGATTTCTCTTGAGTTGAGCTACTTCCTTCAACATATGGTTTTGACTTATTTTGTAATTCTTCGGTTTGTGTTTCCTCAATGGATGTTTTTGATTTGTTTTTAGGCTTTTCGGGTTGTGAACTACTTCCCTTTTCTTTTCTAATGAATCTTCCTCTACTATCCCTACTACGATTCATGCACCTGAATGACTTATGACAAAGCAAACTAAGGATAGTTATCCAAACGAGGTCGACTATCACGTGGACTTTCTCCTTAGCGCAATGCTCCTAGCTCAGCTTACTGGAATTGCAAGCCTTTAACACCGTTCTCCGGCAACGGTGCCAAATTGATTGGATTAAACTGTGGTTCAAATTGTTCTTGTAACGAGCCTTAAATTAATTCTTAGAAATGGTTTCCTTAGTTCATCCTTAAAGTGTCAATTCGGGAGCGTAGACTCTTGAACAATGTTGGGGCAATATACCGAAGGGCTATAGTCAATAAACTAAGTGTTGATGGATGCAAACTAATGCAATCTGTAATGGAGCAAAAATCTGAGTTGTAGACTTCCTGTCACCTGTGTGACAGGAACCTATGAAGAAATGACTTTTGTGACAGAGAACAAATCATTGACACACAACAAAATATAATTGAAAGTTCCTATTTGACAGAATGGAAACCTTTGTTTGCATAAAACTAAAGTTGTGCTGCTAATTAGAGATATGTGTTGGGTGAAAATTATGTAATCAACTTTTCGATAGATTACACAACTTGGACTTCAGCCACAGCTATGTGAGATGTAAATCTCTCCTCTCGGAAAGGGGAGGTGCCCTTCTTACTGCTAACAGAAGCGATAGTAAAACAAACAAGTAATTACAAAATGTACACAAAACTTAAGGGGTGTGTTACATTCATCCTTCTCTCTTTTTTCAGAGAAGATGTTTACAATGCTTCACTGTTGGAAGTTCACAATTCTTAACAACTTTAAACGGTCAACTAGTAGTAATACCAATACCTCTATCTTGTCAAAGCAAAGCGTAGAGATACCAGAAGTAATTAACAACAAACAAATAAAGTAAAAGGGAAAGCTCACGAAGGCACAAAGTCGTTCCGTAGCTTTTTCAATGGTGGATCTGTGAAGAGTGTACCGTTTGTCACCTTAGAAGCACAAAGTCTTCTTAGACGCAGCAATTCCTCGAACAGCATGAATAATTACAAGCACAAAGTCTTGTAGATCATTCAACCGAATTATCAAAGAGCATGAATAATTACAAGCACAAAGTCTTGTAGATCATTCAACCGAAAGACAAACAAAAACACAAATGTAAATCCAAATAATAGATGCAACACAAAGTTTACATAAATCACTTGGAGTCCTTCAGATTTCTCAAGCTAATCACCACCAAATAAGATCAATTCATAAAAGTATCGAATCCAATACAAAGTCTGGTTTGCAATCCTCTTCTTTCTTGATCAAATTTCATTCACAAAGCATGAACGCAAAGTTTCACAATTTTGCTTCAAAAAGGGCAGCACTTCATTGCAAAATACTAAAGGATAAATTTACAATGAAAATCCCTCACATTATATAGAAAGAGGGATGAGCAAAATTAGGAAACTAATTGAGGAAATTAAGGAAAGTTAGGTGAGCGATTTTAGGAGATCCCACCTAACTTTGACCAAAGTCAAAGTGTAATTTGTTTTCAAAATATTACATCTATGAATTTGGTGTAATTACAATTTACAAAAAGACATTTAAGATGTCAGGAAATATTTACAAGATGCATAAAGGGATGCACCGGAAATGTCTTAACACTGGAGAACAGGAATCTTCATGGTTCCTTGCTTTGGGCGCGGAAGTCTTCATATTTCCTCCTGGTCTCTTGCATGAACTTCTCATTTGGACCAACAGTGTAATCCACAATGGTGTGAATTCTCGTGATCGATCTCATGGCAGATGAGTGAACCTTCTTGCACCTGTCAAGATGCGTTTTCAGGTTATCCAATGTGAGCCTTGTATCACAAATGATGTACAGTGAGGCTTCTGAAAAGTCTGAACTGTCAATCAAATTCATGATGGCTTCTTTGTAGATCTGAGATATTTCTGTGGCCGGCAGGAAGATACGATTTTCCTCAAGAAGTTGACCGGGCAACTCTTTGATACCTTTTTCAAGAATAACATGATGTCCTTCGACATCTTCTTGTACCTGGTGGAGATCTTCCGTAAGAGATTGAATTACTTGAATTCGATGTTTCAAAGATTCTCTTACCTCAACAAACTTTTCTTTGTCAGGAATTACCCCAATTTCCACCAATTTACTGAGCTTTACCTGTTTCATCTCCGACCATGACAATAGGCATTTCTCCATGTCTCTGCGCTCTTGGGAAAGTACACTTTTCTCTTTATCAAGCTCTGTGGTGAGCTTGGCTAACAAGGTAGTTTTCTCGTCCGCAACAATTATAATTTGAGATCCGTGTTCAACAATCTTCTCAACAAAATCATACAACACTCTGCCTTTGGAGGCGAACTTCTCAGCTTTCTTGACAGCTGGGTCTTCAATACTTACCATTGTCAGCGGTTGTGCATTGCTTGGAGAACCTGCAAGTCTTTTTACAACAGTGGCATAATGCTCTGCCCTCTGTTTGTACATATTGCAAGCTTGCTCTACTTTATCCAGTCTTCCAGCCAAGATATCCAATGTCACTTGCGCATCGACCTTTGCACTTTCATTGGTAACCTTACTGTTGTGACCCTTTTCACACATCGCCCCATTCAAAATGGGGACCCCCTAAATTTTTGCTCTGTTCGGGTCTTTTGGCTTGGGTTTTTCTCTCTCTCTCTCTCTCTGTCTCTTTTTTGATGTCTGCCTTTCGAGGGTTGGGCCCGTCATTGAGCTTTAAGCTTGAAATTGATCAAGTCTAAAGAATTAGGGTTTCATCTTTCCCGGTCAATCCAAGGTCGAACAAAGTGAATAAATTGAAAATTGAGCTTAGTATTGTTGTCAGTATGCTTCCAACAGGCTCTCAGCAAATTTTCATTTGATTCCGAGGAACTTACTATTTTTAGTAAGTATGAAATTACAGGCAATCCGTCAGCATTTTTGAGATTCCAACAGTCACACGACATTCAGAGCACATCAGGCTGCTCGTACGCAAAATTTGAGCGAAAATAGACAACTTTCTATTTTTTTAGCAGTCCAGCTTCCGAGACAAATTTCAGGGTTCAGATGCAGAGTTTTTCTTTGCATGTTTGGATATTCCTTCTGGGTTTTTCGAGACCTTCGCAATAGTATAACATGCAAAGCGAGACGACAACTTTCAGAATTCAGTCTTTCGAGGCTATTTTTAGGGTTTGCATGTCAGATGATTCCTGATTGGTTTTTCGAGAGCTTCGCAATGGTATGACATGCAAATGAAGATGATTACTCAGTAAGGAACTTACTATTTTTAGCAGGTGTGTCCCGGCAGCCGCTTCCCAGCAGTTCAGAATCACAGGCTAATCGCAATGCAGCAGAAACGAGGACAAACAGAGATCATTGGATACGCATGCAGAGCGAATTAGGGTTTCCAACTTCAGAGCCTGAAAAGAGGGATAAAAGGTCAAAATTTTCAAAAACCGATGTAAACCATCGCGATCAGCATCCTTCAGGCTATCTGCTGGTAAAATTTCAAGTCAAACGGAGCACTTACTATTTATAGTAATTCAATTTGGAAGTAGGCTAAAAATAGAAAGTCAGGTGCATGGGTTGATGTCAGTAGTCAAGTCACGTGGTGAGGAGCGCCTCTTCAAAATTTCAGGTCAATCGGAGCAGGGGAGCTATCAGAAGCAAGCGTTTGCTATTTATAGTAAACCACCTTCAAAAATGGGCTAAAAATAGCAGGGTGACTAAAAATGGCATTGTCGACAGAACACCAAGATCATAAGGATGCAATGTGCAAAATTTCAAGTCGTTCCGAGCTTCAGAGATGCAAATTCAAAGGACTTACTATAAATAGCAGGGCATGAAGGCTGGCGAGAACAAGGAAAAATTTCTAAGTCTAGAACTCTGTCCTGCTGCCATGGCAAAATGCGCCCAGATAGAAGAGGAGGCATGGAAAATTCCTAAGGGTGAAGCTCGTGCACCACACAGGCCAAAATGCGCCCAAGCTAGAGAAAGTCAAAGGAAGTCAACGCCTTTTCATCCTTCTGCCTAGCCTAAATGCGCCTTAAAGGCAATGCCAAGTACAAATTTTTTTTTATCCTTCATCAGGGGCTAAATGCGCCCAAAGTACAAGTGGTCAAAGAAAAGTCAACGATTTTTATCCTGTAGGCATAGTGAAATGCACCCAACTTGAGGAAGGAAAGTTGAAAATTTTCTAAGTGTGAATATCCTCCTCACCCCTCTAAATGCGCCCATCCTGCAGTTGAGGTGAAATGTGCCAAGTTTGAAAGAGGTCAAAGGAGTCAAAGCTTTTTATCCTCCACCAAGGCCAAAATGCGCCCAAGGGAGAAGTGAGTCAACAAGTCAACAATTTTTATCCCTCACCTACATGAAAATGCGCCCAAAACAAAGCATGTGAAGACGAAAAAGTGAAGTTGAAGAGTCATCCTCCTTGCATGCCTAAATGCGCCCAAGTTGAAGGTGTAAAAGGTGAAGATAAGGTGGTAAATAAGGTGAAAGGTAAGTGAATACTTCAAGGCGTGGTAGAGGAAGGGTGAGTGCTAGGCGTGATTTTGAATTTCCTCCTCAAGTGTTAAATGCGCCAAGGGTGGTGAGTGCTAAAGAGTGTTGAAAATATTTCCCTAGGCGTGGCAATATCCTCTTCAAATTCTTTTTGCGCCCAAGGTGGTAAGTGTTAGAGATTTTTTTTCTAAGGCTTGTGAGGTGGTGGAAATAAATTGCTAAGGCGTGATTTTTCCCCAGTGTGCTATGCACCTTAAGTATGAAATAAAGTATAAGATGAGTGATGGGAAGTTTTCTAAGGCGTTGGAATATTTTCCTAGTGTGGAGTAAAATGCTAGTGTGGAGTGGGAAATAAAAGTGTGCTAGGCATGAATGAAATTTTTCTAAATGAAGTTGATAAAATTTCCACCACTGGCGAATGAACCAAAATTTTCTAAGGCAAATTCTCAAAGTGCAAGATGATTTAAAAGTTTCTAAGGCAAAAATATTTTCTCCCTTACAAAATACGCCTGGAGCTCAAGGTGGTGAAATTTTTTCTTCGTAGAGCACGAGCAAATTTTCTCGGTGATGAAGTCAGAGAATGATGATAATGCAGGATGAACTCAAATTTCTCAAGTTGGAACAACATAGATGATCACAGGCGAAGGATGGATTTAATTCAATGAAATAATATTTTCTAAGGTTCAAAATTAAAAAAAATTAAATAAACCTGTTCGTTGGGTACCCATGGATTCGAAGCACTCTGAAGAAAATTCTCTTCTGGGTACTGAACATTTGCGATGATAGATGGATTTCTATGTCTTCCGCACTTCGCCAACGCTTCTTCAGTAAAGAATTTAATCAGTGCTCAAATTGTGAATTTTCCTAAGGGAAAATTTAAAATTCTCTAAGGCAAGATGAATAAAATGTGTTTTCCAAAATGAATTTCTCCGAATGATGAATTCGAAATGAGTTGCCTAGATAATTTTGATTGAATTCTTCAGTGATGAATTTTCCAGAGCTAAGGAGAAGTTCAATTCGAATTCAAGTGATAAAGCTCCGGCTGGTGAATTAAATGGATAAATTTAAATTAAATTTTTCGAAAATAAATTCAAAGATGCCAGTCAAAGTCAAGTTTCTAGAAGAGCAAGATTCCTGACATCGAGAGACAAGTGTCAGAAATACCAGAGAGGGAAAATTCGAATTCTTGAAGTGGAGTAGTGGAAGTTTAATGCACTGGCTAAAATTGGCTCCTTTTAGAATTCGATTTTGAGCTATAAAATGAAGAAGTTTCTCACTTATTTTTCACAGCTGGAGAAGTCGAATTTGCTCTAAGTGAAGATTGTTGCTAAGAATTGCTGAGGCTTGAAGAGTTCGAAATTTTGCTAAGGACTGGAGTTTGCTGAAGTTTAAATTTGAAGTTGCTGAGACTGCTGGAGAAGGACGCCTTGAGTTGCTAGTGCAAGTGTTGAAAGTTCGAAATATTGCTGAAGTCAAGAGGGGCGAACTTGCTGATTGCTAAAGTTTGATGTGTTGCTGATTGAAATTTGGAGTTACCAGAGCTAAGAGGGGCGCACTTGCTGGTTGCTGATTGAAACTTGAAGTTGCTGATGCTAAGAGGGACGCCTTGAAGTGAAGGTATTTCAAATTGTCTAAAAGGTGCGAACTTGTTGAAAAAAGTATTCAAAGTTGCTGAGAGTTTTAAAGTGCGAACTTGCTGATTGATGGTTGCTGGTGTAAAGTACGAATTTATCAAAGTTGTAGATTGGAGTTGCTGAAGAGTAGTAAAGTCACTGAAGTCTACTTAGAAACCTTTTCTAAGTGTTGAAGTTCGATTTTATTGGAGAAGAAGCTGAGGTTTGCAAATAAGAAAAGTTATTGCAGCTTCTAGAAGTCGACTGCAGCCCCTACACAATGTCTTACTTATTTTATAAATTAAATTGCTGATGAATGTTTATTGTTTGCAGATGGCTGATGCAAGGGCGACTGGCAAAGACAATGGTGCATCCAGGCAAGCTGTGATTAAGAAGCTGAGTAAGACATTCATGCCGGAATCAAAATTTATTTCAAAGTTGGGCAAGTTGACAGACACCAACTTGGGCTCCGTCAACCTGGAGACCTTCAAGAACAGAATGTTGGGGATTGGAAGTCATCGGCCTTCGACCACTTCACACAATATTGTTCGAAGCGGATTATATGCAGCTGCTGGTTTCCCACCAACCATTCAGTGTTCGGAGCTGATAATGGAGTGCGCCAATTACTATGAGAAGGATCACAGATCGATCATGTCACCAGATGGCCAAGTGCTAGCCAATCTTACTCCAGCGGCCATTGGTGAAGCTTTCGGGATCCCGGTGCATAGGAACATGGTTTACAAATCCAGAGAGCGAGCTGAGCGAATGTATGCTTTTGCTTTCGAGAGATGCACGAAGACAATCAACACTCACTGGATGAGCACTCCCAAGCCTTCTCGTACAAAGTTGCTGAAGCAGATCATAGCGGAGGACTTGAAGCAGGAATATTGTGACCTCATCATGATGCTGAGCAGAGTTGGTGGTTGTCCACAATCATTTATTTTCGAGCCTTGGATGTTCTACTACATCAACCTCGTGCTGGAAGGGAAGGATTACGTCAACTGGGCTGTGATGATCAGTGATAATTTGCACGAGCAGCCCCTGAGCCTTAGAAGGACAAAGACATTTTACATGGGCTCTTACATCATCTATATGTTGGCTCGTATGACGAAGTATAGGGGGATCTCTTACAAAGAACCTGTTGGTTGTGGCTCCCACCAATTCAAAATCTATGACGCTTGTCCGCAGTTACATCTGGCGAGCACTACTCATTACAAGCGTGTCAACGATGCCTTCACCATTCATATTACGAGATTGCTTCAGGAGCGGTTACACCACAGAATCTCGAGGGAGGCCCAGGAGTTGATTGAAAGGTATGGGTGCTGGTTCATTCAGTTTCCAAGGTTTTCTTATATTAGGCTGCAAGGTTTTTCATCGTACCCATATAGGCTGCCTAAGTACCCAACCGATAGAATATTGATGCTAGAGATATCTAGGAAATTGCTCGCCTACGATAAAATTCAAAAGAAAAAGAAGGGAGGGATTGAATTCCCAATTGTCATGGGCAACTCGGATGAAGTGTGTCCCTCGATACAGGCAGCCAGAGAAGCTGAGAGCGAGCTTCAATTTTATCATTTCTCATATCACACCAGCCGACAGCACTATGATCCACATCACAACATCAAATGGGTACTGTCAGAGGAATTTAAACATAAAGCAAACATTGAGGACTATTGGGTTGATGCAGCTGACGAGATTGAAGTTAGGAAAAGAATGTTCTCTCGGTTGCCAATTACTTTGATCAGGGAGTGTGAAGTTGTTCCGGTTCCAGACCAGGTCAATGAGGATATGGACGTTGTCCACCCTGATTATGTAGCAGTGAGAGATACTCTACTTCCGCTCCCAGATTGGTCAGAACCAGAGGTGGCTGACTTGGATACACTTTCTATCCCAGTCCTAACATTTACTAGAGCATGGGTTGATAGGCGTGTAAACAGGTTGAAGAGTAGGTCAATTGCTTTGACTTACAATTTGATGGGAGATCACATGACACCCACCACAGGCAGAAAGAAACAAATCACACGAGGTCCAGAGTCCAAAAAGAAAGAGCTAGTTCGACAGGAGCCCGTTTAGCCAGAACCTCCACGAGTTGCAGTTGAAACGCCCACACCATTGGAGACACGTTCTCCAAGTATACAGGAGGTGTCTTTGTTTGCTGATCAGAGGAATGCATTGAATCGGGTGCAAGTGGTATAGGATAATAATCAACCTCCACGGAGAGAGTCGGTTGGCCAGAGTGTCAACGCACCTATTAGGGTTGATCAGCAGGATGATGAGGGGACTATTACTGACCCTCAGTTTCAGCAGGAGTTAGAGGCGGCTATGAATGATGATGATGATATAGTTTCAGGGGACACTCAGCCACTTGAGGACGATGAGCCTCGCCAGAATGATGTAGAGGTTGAGCAAGTTAGAGAGGTAGAGTTACAAGAACAACAGCCCTTCGATATACAATATGATGTGCCTGATTGGCTTAATGATAGAATGAGAAGGAGCCCCAGTGAGGAGATTGATCCAGCAGTTGAGATGGAAGAATTTTTGAACAGGATCAGTGCACCTCCACAGAAGAAGAAGGCAAGAAAATTTTCAAAGATCTCCACTGAAGGGGATGGCTCTCGCACCCTTCACGTTGCCGTGCCTCAAGTTGATTGTGACCGAGATGAAGCAGTGCCAGAGAATTATGTGGTCACAACTTTGGATTTAGGACGCCCCACTGGTGCACAGATTGTGGAGGAGTGTGATAACTCCTACCTCGCCCTCAAAGATAGGTTGTTCAAGAAAGAAGGAAAGTATAAAGTATAAAAGATTGAAAAGAGAACACAAGGCTTTAATTGGATATGTACAGCAGTTGTCTCGTTCTCGAGGGCAGGAGATTTCAGTGATAGAGCCTCCAGCAGAGATACCTAGAAAATCAATCAGTCGCTTGGTGGAGTTAGGAAAGATGGCACAGGAAGCAGACAAGTGGGTCACGGGAGTTCGTGCTGAGACAGAAAAGTTTATGGAGGACCTTGCTTTTGCTTTTCAGCAGGCTTCCAGTATTTTGGCATGGATGGAGGCAGTTGATCATGCTTGGGGAGACGCTTCTATCTATCAGAGCAGAGTAATTTAGCGTCTTGAGGCATTGAGGCATGTTTCGTTGCGATTGCTGATTGATGGAGGTGTCATTCAGGAGAATGACATATATGATTTTTCTAGATGGTATTCTTCAGCAATCACGGGGCGTGGTTTCTTCGACGCGGCACAGGCGGATTCAGCCAGGATACATAAGGCTATGGCCAATATCATTGATGGAGTTCAGAACACCTTTGAGACCATATTTGCTAGACGGCTGAATCCAGATGAAGTTAATGTTGATAATTTGAGGGGTAGGCTGGTGCCTTTCTTTTCAGATGTTAAGACCTTTGTACAAGATGATTTCGAGAATACTTCTACTTTCTCCGCCTTGATCCAGAGCACGCAGGATTCCTTGGTTGCTTGGAGAAAATCTTGTACGAGGCATGAGCATTAGTCACGGTGTTAAAGTTTTAGCTAGATTGTGTTCCACCCATCTGAGTCCGGAGATTGAGGCTGTACTTGGCAGTTTGTTGAGTTTGCACTAGGGAGAAGGAGACAGAATGCACTGCTGGCCGAGATCTTCTGAAAACTGATTGTGGGCATTTATTGCCTTTACTATTTTTGGGAGTGAGTGGGAATCTTTGTTCATTTATTACACCACTCCCCATTCTGGCAGTTTTTAGGGTTAGGGCTGAGGTGGCACGATCTTAGCCACTCTATTGATTGTAACCCTAGCCGTCTTTCGGACTGGGCTAGCTATATAAGGGGAAGTCCCCCTCATTTGTAATTCATTAGAACAGGAGATTAGAATCAGAATTGAGTTAGAGCTTAGAGGCTAGAGATTAGAGCATTGTAGACGTTTTGCATAGTGTGGAGAAGAAAGAAAGTTTTCCCTTTGAAAACTTTTGTGGAGATTGTTGTGTAACACTTTTCATGATAATAGATCTTTTCATTGATGGTGGAATTCGTCTTGTCATGAATAGCTAGCAAGGTCTCTTCTTCCTTTCGAATCCAAGTAGTATAATTTTTGTTTCATGCAAGTAGTTTACTTTGATTTGTGGTGTTTTATTGAGGTAGCTTCACTTTATTCCATACCACTAGCGGCTTCTTGATGATAAGTTCGCCTTGCGTGGTCGACTGGAAATTACCTTGAGTCTAACTTCGATTGTGATTTGTATACTTATATGTGTCATTATGATGGTGTATGTATGCCAAATTATAATTTGAATATCTTTTGCTATCCCTTTGAAGATTGCACCAATTTTACTGAGGCTGTCCGACGTGAGGCTAGGTGAAATTTAGTTGAAGTTTATTGAAATTAAGCTCCACATATCCTGCATTTAGAATAGGATATAAGTTTCTTAGGCCCTACACTTATTTACTTTCCGCACATTTCTGATTAGCTTTAGGAAAACGAACTATATTGCCAAATCATACATACAAAATCCCCTTCGAATCATCTATCTGTTGTTAACTGCAAGAAATCTGAACAATTATGTAAGTCCCCTCGTAAGAACACAGCAATACACATCAACCAACTGAGGGTGTTCCAAGTATTTCGGAACCTTGGAGTTGAACGTGTGATCTATCTCGCAATCTTAGCACACGGAATACTTTGATCAAGAGAGAACAGAGTAGCCTTCGGACTATTTTGTTCTGCTGTTTGGTGCGGTCACAAAAACCACGTCAACACTTACCAAGCCGGACCTTTGTCACTGTGTAGTCTTCCATATTGACATCACCTTCTTCATGTGGTGGTATGCCAATTTCTGCATACTTGTGGCCAGACTTATCAACGTTCAGCCTTGAGTATACCTTTGCCTTTTTCTTCCCTTTAGCCTTTGGAAGAACTATCTTCGAGGTCGAGCTCTCTTCCGGAGAGATCATTTGCTTTTACGCTTCAACACTTGGAGATATTAGCCAAGGGGGAAGGAAGGAGGTGGAGCTTCTCTGGATTCACTATCAATTCAGTTGCCATTGCTACTTCTGAATTTATTGTCACATCTGAGGTTACCATGGGTATCGTGACAATAGGAGAAGTATCTGTCATCATTGCTCCTATAGTTTGCACATTGAGCTGATCATGCATTGACTCATTCATGAAACGATTGAATTCATTCTCAGAAGTGATATCATATGTTGGTGAAGACAGGCTAGGAATGGACGATGGAGGGCTTGACAGTATATCAACCGTATGAATGCTTGTCACTGAGGGAGTATCAAGCGGGGTTGATGCCGCAGGAATAGTGGATACCTCGGCTGCAGGAATGCATGTGGTAGGGATAGGTGACGAAGGAACAGGAGGTGGTGGAGTTCTTGAATTTGGAGGGGTATGAGGAACATTGGAAGTCACAGCGATGACGCTTTGTGAATTTCAACTTCATTATCGAGGAGAAGTGGTTCTTCTTGATCATGCCCGTTCCCCGCGTTGATCACCCTCTTGTCTCTCCGATTCTAGTTCAACTTCAAAATCACCTTCAGATCCTTCTTCAGAATCTTCTTCAGACTTTTGCCCGCTTTCAGAAACCTCTTCTGCATCAGAGTCTGCTTCTGCTGAATCTTCATCTTCAGTGGATTGATCACTTGAAGTTCCTTCTTCATCGGAATCTACCTTCTCTAGAATAGACTTTTTACCTTTAGAGCGAGACATATTGGATTCCGTGATTTCTGTCTCTGGGATGGACTGGGTATCTTTCTTGCCAATAGTGAACTTGATCCTGGGACCTCTTCGTGAAGAAGTGGGAATGGTACTCGATTTATTTTGTTGCGTGAGTTCTTGCCGCTAGCAGCTTCGCTCAAATTCTTTTCTCCCTCCTCGAAATCGCTCTCGAAACTTTTCATTTCATAACCATGCTTATGTAACCATTCTGCAGTGTTGGCTAGAATTGGCTTCAATCTCTCTCTCATGCTGGTAACTTCTTTCCTAGACCATTGAATTGCAGGCATCGGCCTTTTAGCAATTCCTTGCTCATCATAGACAGCATTCATGATATCACCTGGATCTGTAAAATCCTCTGGTAGGTCAGCAATATCAAGATCTTTGATCTGCTGAACAGTCAACCTGCAATAGTCCATTTTGCGAATGGCTTCTTCATCTCTGCAATCAGCCCAGATGTCTCAAAACGGTACTTGTGATGATGACCCTTTTGCAATCTTTTTTTGACATCTCGGTAATCAAAATCAAACCTATACCTGTAGGTCTTGATTGTCATGATCTGCATTTCAGCATAAACAGACTTAGCCTTTTGTGCAGTTTGGATAGTATATCGACCAATGGTCAATGGGAACTTGAATCCACGCTTGTGGTTGCTTCTTCGTTCTTTTTGCACTGACATCAACTGTCTGCATGTTTCCATGAGAACCCACTTATCCGAAGGATAACGTGGCAGCATGTAGGGACAACCAGTGTAGCACCCTACTCTCAAGTAAGTAAACGTTGGGAAATGAAGAAATAGGCATCCAACTTTACTTACCACCTTATACGCCTCATCAGATACTCTCCTTCTTTTAAGAGCTGGATCAAAATTGAAAAGCAAAGGCGCGAAGAAAGCATCTGTGACCCGCCTGAAGTGATGAAAGCTTTCCTTCAGTTCTAATTGATAGAAAAATCTGTACACAGGTACCATCATCCGATTCCCTTTTGTAGATAGACCCGGGAATTGCCTCATTACAGCCGCCGCGTACACTAGGTAAGAAGTCATGTAGAATTTCAAAGTAGAAGGAGCATTGATCAACTGCTCATGTATTTCATCACTGATCTGTTTGCCCCAGTCAATATGCACCTTCTGTCTCCTTATGATCCTGATGTATTCATACATCCAATCATGAAAAGTGGATGATTCCGGCAAGCCTTTCACTCTGCTTAAAAATGTGATCATATCTTTGACGTCATCCTTGAAATCACTTCGCAGGAGTCCTTTTGGCCATCTGGAAATAGATGATCTAGGCTTCTTTAACCATTGATTATTTATTAGGTGTTTAGCTTTATTGGGATCAGCATCAAAAACCTCTTGTGCTTTTTGTATAGAAATATCAATGTATTTCTCCATATGTGGAACCTTGAAAACAATGTCAAAGAAATCAGGGTTGAGTCTCAGAATCTCGTGCCCGGAAGAATCGATCACACTTCTACTTTCTCTGATGTAGTGAGAGGCCACTTGAAGAACAAATTCTGTATTATGTGTAGCTGTAGGGAACATGGCTACCAAATGCAAGTTATTGTGTACAATTGCTCTCATTGGGTCAGGAAGAGGCTTCGTCTCTGTTTGCTTCGCAAAGTCAACCAAGTCTTGATGGCCAACCTCTGTATCCTTTATCTCTTCCACCTTGGAGACCACTACGGTTGGCGGATAGACACCTTGATATTGTACTTCATTTTGCTTTTTGCTCTCGAAGAAGACGGAGGTTTACTGGCAGTCATCAAAAACAACTGGAACTTTGATCACTCAGACTTTGAAGATCTTTGAAAAGAGACTGCAAGGTGTTGAGCCAGAACAAACATTAGTCGTTAGGTAGCATGGGGATGCGCGAAACGAGCAACGATGATGGGAAAGCGTGGAGCGGATGACAAGGCACGCAAAACGATGCACAAAATGGAGGGAAAGAAGTTCAGGAGTAAATCAGGCGAGTTTGAAGCTTATTTGGAAAAAAATGTAAAAAGTGTAAGGGCGCTAAAATTCAGCGCCCTTACATCTTTGGAGATTTCAGTTTTGATGCAAGGGCGCTAAATTTTAGCGCTCCTGCATCTTTGGCATATTTTGGTAAAACAGATGTAATGGTGCATGAAAACGGCGCTTTTGTCATTTTCTTGTAACATGGAACGCTTTGAAAACAAAATTTGTTTTCCTTTGGATAGAGCTGCAACTAAAATTCGTTTCATTGCCATCACAAACATCGCAAATGTGGATGAGAGCCAAGGATAACTTCCTTACAAAACAAGAATTTCTTCAATGTGCTTGTGTTAAGACGTGATTGCAAGGGCGACAAAGAAGGAAGCCGACACAAAAATCGTTGGAGAGAAGTGCATAGAAAGAATGACGCGAGAGAAAGAAGAGCTTGCAATTCGAAACGTTGTGAAGAAGAAACATGGATAGAGCATGCGAAACAAAGGCGCGAATGGAGAGAAAGAAAACGCGAAGAGAGAAAGAGAGAACGTGTGAGAAGAAAAAGAAACGCGTGGAAAGAAAATAAAAAGAAACGCATATGTAAAACCTAGGAATATACAAAAATGAAAGAAAAAGGAGAGAAAGCAAGAGTAATCGACTTACCAAGATGAAACGCAAAGATTGCTGGAGAGGAAAGTCGAAATTCTCAAAAACGTATTTGCAGTTTGAGGAGAACTCGCCCAGCATGAAGAGAGGAAGAACAAAGATCAAAAACAATGAAAGTGGCGAACTAAAACATTTTAAGTGAGAGAAAATCGAAAACCTAACTCAAGTCGAGCAATAAATTTAGGCACGAAAAGTGGCACGATTGACGAAAAATGCGAAAATCATGAAGAAACGCGCCAGAGCCAGAAAAAGTTTAAGTGTCAGGAAAAAGTGTAATAGCGCTAAAATTCAGCGCTATTACATTTTTGAGAAAGTTCACTTTCATGCAGGGGCGCTAAATTTTAGCGCTCCTGCACTTTTCATACTTAGCCAATTTTTGGCTTGAGAGTAGAAGCGCACTTTTTCAGTGCAACTGCATCTTTCGCAATTCGCTAAGTATGAACAGTGAGACTTCGCGAAGGGGCTCGTTTCGAAGGTCTTCGTGAGGCGAACATGGGGGGATGCTCGAATTGACAATTCGAGGCTTTGGAACGCATTTCGAGGTGGCTTGAAAATCACTTCGTTATGCATACTTGAACATCACGAATCCTAGGAAACGAACAAGTCTCGTAGGGGGGTTATCCGTGGAACGAGCGCTGCTAGATTCCGTGATAACAATATGCTTATAGCAAATTCTCACACAATGTTGATTGAACTATTCGGCTTTTTAACTCACAGTAATAGACTTTAGTTGTTCTTAACATCACTAAGAATTATAACAAATTAGTCATGCGAGCTGGTGAACATTGAACAAATCAATAGTCTTGAAACACACTCACAGAGATTAAAGATACTGATAAGAATCTGATGCTTAGAAGACAATAGCAATCACGAAATCATAGTATACATTACCACACAGATAGCTAATAGAAATATCACCAACAACCGAGGAAGTGGGCCTTGCCTTCACTGGCTATTGAATGATGAAGCTCACAAACACAGGACTATTCCATGCTAATAATCATCCACTTTGAATCGATAGATTATGAATAGAAAAAGCAGTAATATGAGGTCTCTGTATATATCTATATCATCAGTTTTCAGCTTAAACATTCATATATATACTGTAAGTCGAATAACAGTCTGCGAATACAAGATAGATAATTGTTTTGGTTGTTATGGCCTACGGCCGACAACCATAAAAGATAACCATAAATGGATCTTCGGCTTAAAGCCGACTAAACAATATTTTGTCCTTATCAATATCAAAACCATAAGAAAAAGGAAAATCTGGGAAAAATGCCATCCATGTTGTTTATCGCTCCATTAACACCCCTCCTTGCTTGTGCTCGTGACGGTTTGAACCGTGGCCTTAATCATCCCTGTTAATTAATCACAAAGAATGATTAATAAGGCTTCGAATAAGTAATATGGTGGTAATTTTAATTCCTTTTCCAATTTACTAAATATATTCATTTTCCTTAACCAAAGGTGATAGGAATCATATCCAAGGTGACATAAACAAGGGAAAAAGTGTAAATAAAAGATAGAATATCAAGACCCAAATGTTGCCTATCACTCATGCCTACCATCCACCCCAATCAATGCATTACTTGGTCTGTTGGCAGATGTAGGAGACATGCTCCCACTAGAAGACGCCCTGCTGTCCTTAGTCACATGCGATGGGACAGCGTGATGATCTGTCATGCTAGTCACGCAAGACTCTATGTCCTCAGCACAAGACTCACCAAGAGAAAACTCTACTCCGCCAATGTAGAGTCTAGTACCCTTGTCACAAGTGGATGCATGCACCTCACTTCTAACTGGACCATAGGGTGTATGCGTTTGTGCCTTTGTCACAACTCTATCCCGAGCCCCGAATCCACAAGTTCCACTCTCATCCACTGGCGTCATGGCAGCCTTGGAAGATTGAATCTCTATTGTGGATGACGATGATTGAACCAAACTCAATTCCTCACATAGCTCATCTATTTGATTCTCTGCTTCTTGAAGGACCTTTTGAGTGCTCTTCAGGGAATCCTCCATAACAATATGCTCACTAGTAAGCTTATCCACTTCCCTTTCTTTCCCCTTAAGTGCATCATAGTAGATCTCACCAACCTGGAGTAGGTGATCTATATCTGAGAGTAACTTTAGGTAGTTAGTCTTTGTTATCATCAATTGCTCTCCAAGTGCATGGAAACCTTTAAGGGAAAGTCCTCCTTTAGGATTGTTCTGTAACCCTAGTATCCTCCAACAATACTTTGCCATCAGCTGAAAAGTGTCATCAAAGTGTCTAATGGCTGCATCAATCTGGTCCTCATTCACCCTCAGTTGTCCTACGGTCTACCAACTGACTGGACCCCTGGGACTTATCAATCTCATGTAAATTTTCTGATATGTTCCCATCTTCCATGGTCTGATATGCAAAATCAGACTTGTTGTGGCATGAATCCACAACACATATTGCATCATTAATTCCCAAATCTTGAGTAACTACATTAGATGATCCCACACAACCATCATCCTCATGTGGAATGGCTGCTATCTCATGATGATGCAAGGAAATATGTCTGCTATTACAAAAATCAGAATTATTGTGGCTCGAATTCTCCATGCATTCCTCATTTTTGACACCCATATCGTGTGTGCCAATATTAAGAGATCCTTCCACAACATTTTCCTCATGTGCCATAGCATCTAACTGATGGTTACGCTCAGTAGTATGACTGCTGTCATAAAATTCAGAATTGTTCTCACAGCTGATTACAACTCCCAAAGTGCTGATAGTATCATTCGGGGGTTCTGCCAAACTACTACCAAGATGTAAGGTATTCTCATCTTCAACCCCTTCAGACTTTAACCCCTCTTTTTGCCCTTGCTCCTCATCAAACAAGGAGGGCCTTAACTTACCCTCACATTGTTTGAAGACACTGCGAATCAAGCAGCTGTAGACATCACTTGTTCTTGCTTACGAATAGCTAGCAGTAGAGATAAGACAGGCTGGAAAATATCATCATTGTCATTAATAACTGAAATCATAATAGTCCTCATGTAGTCCTGAATAGATTTGTCATGACTCTCACTGATAGCATCCAAAAAGAGATGGAACGTCTGTAAAATAAGATCATTACATTCACAATCAATCATGACAATGCACGATCTCACCTGTGTCATCAACTCAAGGATTTTGATCCTCTTCCCAAAAGTAGGACTACTGATATCACCTAGCCCATCAAAACTATCAACGATTAGCTGCAATATTTCCCTCATTGTGCCAACATCGTAGGGAACTCGAGGAGCTGTGATCCTTATAATTTGACTAATGCAAAGGGTAACAGTGAGCCTTATGTCTTTGTCTTCGTGTCTTAATAACTGATGCTCACCCAAGGAAGTCACTTCTGGAGTCATAGCAATTTGCAACAATGTAGAAGGCGACTGCTCAACAAGACTCAAACACTCCTCTATTCTTCTCAACGTGACCAAAATTTCATTCCTGGGTTGATTGCCAAGCTGTTTCATAAAATATTTTTGCCAACCACTTCCTATACTAGATACTAGCTCTTTGTCATTGCATGAACCCATGATTTAAAATTGAGACTAGAAAACTATGAAACTGTATATCTGAGTTAACCCAACTCAAGATGGCAGGAAACCGCTCTGATACCACTGAAATGTCCCACCCCAAGTGGACACTTGCTAATTGGATTTCTACCGCCTTTGATTTATTTGTTCTTTCAAGGTTTTCATTTTGTTTTGATTTTTTTTTAAGAACATATGCCTGGAAATAAAGATAGATGCAAATAAGTAAATACAGATTGCAAAGGGTAGGAAATACAGGAGCCAAAATTCAACAACCAAGTCAATTCATATTTATAACTTCTTTTGCAAATATAGATAAAATCATACCCGGACTCCAAAGCAATGCAGATTTCCAAATTTAGAGATTTATAACAGCAAACTGTCAAACCCCAGTTTGGACGCCTTGCACAATATATAGATTTCTCCACCTTAGATAAGATGCCAAACCAAGCCTCTGATCAGCATGTCTAGAATGAGAAATAAAGATGCCAAAAAACCAGCGATTTCCTCTTATGCTTTCACATGCCTAAATCTGCAATAGTACGGCCTGACAAGAATGAATTGTATGGCTTGGTAATAGATAGATGGTACGGCCCAGTAAGGATGAACATCAAATAACAATCAGCAACATTTCTGTTAATGATCTTCTAAAAAAACCCTCAAAATAATTTCTCCAATCAGCACAATGTGACTATTGGATGATAGCCACTTGTTGAAATCAACCCTTGGGTGATCTTCCACACTTGTAGGAAGCAAATTTAGAGAGATACAACGTTCTCCAAGATTGATTTGCAGCAAAACCCTTGGTTTCACCTCCAAACACCAAAGCAACAAAAGCCAAGTGTTGAATAATCATCAATAATCTTGAAATGCTTTTTTCAAAATGCCTTTATATACCTCCTCCTCCAAATGGCACGATTTCCCATGTATATTCAATCATTAAATATAATATAACTCATTTGCTTTTGCACTTTATATTATTCCTCAAAGTGGGCGCCCAAATCTAGTGCTTTTATAATTTGACTTTATAATATCAAATACCACTTTAATAATAAAGTCAATTAAACATTTAATGATGTGCACTTTTATAATTAATTAATTATTATTAAAGTATAACTTTAATAATAATTAAATACCATAACTCCATTAATAACCCTCATAAATCAATTCTGTCAACGCCAGGAGGTAGACCATTGAATTCATTGCTCACCAGGGTGCCTTACTAAAAATAGTAAGGTTGGCCTATGACAACCCACTGACTTACTATAAATAGCAAGTGTGCATAAATGAAGCTAGAAAATCTTGAATAACTTAGCCTCTAAATATGCTAGAGACCTGGAGATGAAACAATGCAAATTGCCAATTGAAGAACCAAATATCTCCAAAACAGGGCCCTCTAATCACCATTATTAGCCTACGAGGACCCGATGATAGGCTAAACCACCAAACTCTAATGCTCGCTAAAAAAGGGACATTACATGCTGCTTGCAAACACTCAATGTGGTTGCCTAGTTTGACAACCCTTGTAACTATGACTAATTTGGATGCAACTGAGCCTCCTAGGATTGTTGTTTGATGTGATCTGCCTTTCAATGCCCACCATAGATTCTTAGATTTGATTTGTTACCCTTCGATAATTGTTCAATGCTGATTGCTGCTGTGATGTCCCCTCCTTAGCTGTGCCCTAAATTCGAATCTTGGTGGGAAAAATAGTGTTTTTCAACACTAAAATAAATTAAATATATAAATTTAAATAATATTAAATAATATAATAATTATTTTAAATTTAATAGTAATAATTCAAATTCAATTTTCGGCTGCACCCTCCTTTGGTTAGCGATCTATTGGCAGGTATTTATAATTGTTTGTTTTTGTCGATTTGGATCATCACAGTGGTGGGAATCGAATTGATGGTTGCCATAGATGTCACCCTTTGCTAACTAGCGCCGGGTGAGATGGAAACCTCCTATGGCGTCTTTGATCCCCATCGCTATTTACTTATTTGAGGCTTCTGTTTGTGCAATCTAAGTTCCATCTCTTCGTGTAGGTCTAATTATACGCAAGCATACATTGAGAGGATCAGACGTTTGGATCGATAATATTGGCAGAACCATAGGCTTGCACCATACTCCCAGCTTGTGCAATGCTTCTTCAAGGTCGTGATCTTGTTTCCGCGATTTGTATTTCAGCGCTCAAACGCCACTGCTAAGGGCGCCAGATCGGGCATTATCACCCACTCTCTAGTGCGAATACCTAGGCCTCGGTTTGGCATTGGTGTTCCAGGTTCAGGTGTTAACATTGGTATATTGAGCAAGCAGCTGTATTTGTAATTCTAGGTCTATGAACTATTTCAACCCATATGACTTATTGTATTTGCTGCCAGTTATCTACTTTATGCTATCGGGGTTGTCTTCCAAATACATCACACTGTGTAATCTTTTATTGCTGTTATCAATCGGCTCCCTAAATTTGGCATATTCAGAATTTGTGTTTCAACAATTCAGTGTTCCTTTATTGTTGTGCTTCTTTGTGATTATCTGTACTTGCAAATTTCAGATCTAGGAATATTATAGTGTTAGTTATTGCTGTGTGTTGAGTTTCTTGTTAATAATCCATTTGTGAGACAAATTTGGTTCAGGCATATTTTAGTGGTATCAGAGCTTGGCATCCTGCCAGCTTGTGTACCCTTTCATGAGCGACAGGGATTTGAGGTACCATCTGAGGGAAACGAAGAAGGCTACCATGGGTGACAAAGAAGACGAAGGACAACAGTTTGTCAAGGAATCCAAAGAATTCCAATCCAACATGAGGGAAACCATGGTGGAAATGACCCAGCTGTTGAGAGGTTTGAACCAACAATTGGGTGTTGGTGGAAATGACCTAGCTATGCCAAATGGAGCTGAGGGTAGCAGTTCAGGTGTGATGAAACCAATAGCCTTTGCAAAGACTTTTAGACCAAAATTCTTAGACAAAGAGGCGGAAAATGAATCGGAAGTGCCACTTGAGTAAGAAGCTGATATTGCCAGACGTCACAATGAATACCATGCTCTAAGTGCCGCCTTTCGTAGATACATGACTTTCACAAAGTTTCATGACATGAAAACAAGGAGGGGGCATAGGAGGAGAAGGTATGAAGATAGGAAGGATATCCAATATCGCTTGGGTAAGATCACCATTCTAGATTTTGATGGTTTAGGGAGTTTCTCAACAAGGGCTTGGTTGCATAATTTAGACACATATTTTTCCTTGAATCCAATGTATGAAGTGGAAGCCATCAAATTTGCCACCTTGCATTTTGAGGGTTTGGCCCATGAATGGTGGTATCATGGTATGGTAACACAAGGGCATGACTCCATCACAACACTAGAAGATTTCAGTCAGAGATTGACATAGATATTTGATAGGAAAGATCTAGAAATCTATTTCCGCGAATTAGCGCAGCTGAGGCAAGACGGTAAAGTGGAGAATTATGTTGCTGAGTTTGAGAGACTTGCAGTGATGGTTCCGGATGTGACAAAAAGAAGACTTTGTCCTTTTTGTTGAAGGCCTATCTGAACCCCTCAAAGGAGTGGTAAGGGCATTTGATCCTAACTCACTACAAGATGCCATTAGGAGAGCCTTGAACATGGAAGATTCAGTAGCTAAGGACAAGTCTTACTCCAACAAGGAAGTTTCCTCAAAGAGACATTCCTCCACCAAGGATGGTACCACCCAAACCACCCATTGGACATATCTAAGAATGAGCTCCAAAGGAGGAAGTTATGTTTCAATTGTAGGGAGCCATGGCAGCTAGGTCATCGTTGTTTGGGGAAGGGCCATATACACTACATAGAGGTAGTTTCAGATGAGGATTCTGAGGATGAAGTTGCTAATCTAGAATTAGCTGTGATAGAAGATGATCATGAATCTAAAGAGGATGGGTATCCAGGGGGAACACTCACAATGCTATCAGGGGCACCAAGGTATCATTCATTTCGGGTCAAAGGAGTTTTATAGGGGCAGGGAGTGACTGTTTTGATTGACAGTAGGGCTACTCACAATTTTATTGGTGAGATGTTGGTGGCTAAGTTGGGATTGAAGACTTTGAAGGATTTAATGTCATAGTGGCTGATGGCTACACTCTACCCTGCAATCGAAGGATTCAATAGTTGGATTTGACTCTTGGCAATCATAAGATAAGGGATGATTTCTATGTGGTTGGCATAGGTGACACAAAGGTGGTTCTAGGAGTGCAATGGCTGCACTCACTTGGAGAATACATGCAAAATTATCAAATTATGGAGTTGAAGTTCAAATCTAATGGGAAGGAGATGGTTCTCCGCGGCCTTTCTAATGGAGGTCCCATGGTGGTGTCAGCCAAGCGTATGGAGAGGGCTTTGTGTAGAGATCAAGTTGCTTGGGTAGCTGAATGCTGATCATGGATACAGGGCCTTCCAAGGAAGGGAAAAAATTTCATGTTGATATTCAACCCATCTTGGAGTCATAGTAAGGTTTTTGATGATATTCCCCATGGTCTACCTTCAAAGAGGGGTTTCCAGCGTGTGATTGAGCTTGAAGAAGGGGCAAAACCAATCATCACTACCCCTTACCGTCATCCACAGGCATATAAGGAGGAGATTGATAAGACAATTAAAAAGCTACTTGACATGGGGCACATACGTCCAAGTTCCAGCCCTTTTGCATTATCAGTGGTGTTGGTCAAGAAGAAAGACAGGACACTAAGGATGTGTATAGACTATAGAGCACTCAACAAGAAGATGATCAAGAATTGCTACCCAATTCCTAGGATCAATGAATTGTTGGATGAGCTTTATGGTGCAATTTACTTCTCCAAAATTGATTTGCATTCGAGTTACCACTAGATAAGGATGAGAGAGGAGGATGTACACAAGACAACTTTCAGGTGCCATTATGGACATTATGAGTTTTTGGTCATGCCTTTTGGATTGAACAATGCCCTTGCTGCCTTTCAGTCATGCATGAATAAGGTTTTCATTGTTCAATTGAGGAAATTTGTATTGGTTTTCTTTGATGACATATAGACGAGGTACTTAGCATCCTGGAGTAGCATTCATTCTACGCTAAGGTATCCAAATGTGAATTTGGGTTGATTGAAATTCTATATTTGGGGCATAAGATTAGTGCTCAAGGGGTGAGTGTTGATGAAGAAAAGATCAAGGCGATCCAAGACTGGCCTAAGCCAAGGACCTTGTCACAATTGAGAGGATTTGTGGGCTTATGTAGCTATTATAGGAGGTTTGCGAAAGGGTTTTCACAATTTGTAGCTCCATTGACCAATTTGACGAAGAAGGGGGCATTCTCATGGAACCCTACAATGCAGCAAGCTTTTGATAAGCTTAAGGAGGTAACGAGCTCATACCCTGTTTTGGCTATACTAGATTTCTCACTTCCTTTTGTACTTGAGTGTGATGCTTCAGGAGAGGGCATTGGGGCAATTTTGATGCAAAATAGACATCCTATAGAATATGAAAGTAGGAAGCTCAAGGATTTAGAGAGTGGCATCTATTTATGACAAGGAGATGCTAGCTATCATGCATGCTCTTGCCAAATTCAGACAATACTTGGTGTGTGGGAGGTTCGTAGTCAAAACAGATCATAACAGCTTCAAATTCTTCCTCAATTAGTGTGACTTGAATGATAGGCAGTATAAATGGGTAAGCAAGCTTCAAGCCAATGATTTTGATATTATGTGAAGGGAAAAAACAATGTGGTGGCTGATGCACTCTTTAGGAAGCCTTATTTCTGTTCCATTTCTGATATATTTGTTGATTGGAAGGCTGCGATAATGGTTGAATATGCCAGAGATTCTTTTGCTACTGACATTCTAGATGGGAAGTTACTTGATGATGAATACAAGGTGGTTGAAGGCCTCATACTTTACAAAGATTGTGTGTATCTTGTGCCAAAATCTAAGGTAAAAGAGCAGATCATGAGAGCATGTCATGACACACCTCTGAAGAGCACAAAAGATTTACTGAGAGGGAGGGGGGGGGGGGCGCGGTGAATCAGTAAATCAATCTCAAACTTTTATTTTTAAAACTTTTCAATCTTTATTACAATCAACTTTTTGATATGAACCAATTTCCACAAGTTGACACAATTTTATTGAAGTAATTTCTTTTTCAAGTAGGCACCAACCTACAAATTTACAATGAGATGATTTAGTAGAATAACTTCCACAAGGAACACCTAGACCTCTCTAGAATTTAGTAGACACCTGCCTACAAGGAGCACCAACCCCTAATGCAAGGCACCAAACCTTGACTTGATGGAAGTGAGACTGCCCTCAATCTGATCTGCACAAGCCCAACTCTCCAATCTGCTCTATGTGATCCAAGATATCACCTTCAGCCCACACAAGGAGTTAGGAATCTGACTGATCTGCAAGTCTTTAATTTACACAACCACACTAGCAACAATGATTTGGATATCAAATATGTATGTTTTTCAAGAGCTGCATTTATTTTATGAAAGAACACATCTATTTGTGCACCTTTTTGAACAAAATGCTTATTTACAAGATCTGTTTATCTTGTCTTAATCAGACCTCTTCTATTTTATTTCTCGACTACCTTTTTATTGTTGATTAAGACTGAATCATAACATTATTAACAACAGATTGAATGAGTATGTCTGATCAAGAATGATTCTTGATAAGGACATGATCCTTCAGATTTCATCGATTTTGTTTAAGCCTCTTTTTTATTTAATCCTTTCCCCCTTTTTTTAAAAAGGAGACGTCCTTTTGCTTAGCAAGTTATCAAAGATTAAATTGTGCCTTTTCGATTTTTTCTAAATTGTGTCTTTAATGAACACGTCATGAAGAGGCGCACCCGAACTTGTGAAGTTTATTAACATCATTTCTAATAGTCGTTTATCTTCCTTAATTATGCAGAAATTAGACGCTTTCTGAAACACGTCTTGACACGTATCCTTCATCTGTCTATATCTCAAACATATTGATTAGAATATTGTTTTAGTTAATTCGCTTTTAGACAATACGCCTCTAGAAATATAATCAAACTTGACAGTAATAATGACGTCTTGGATTAAGCCTCTTTCAAATGAATTTTTGTTTAAACAAATACGTATTACTTCAAATACGCATTGCTTTTATTTTGTTTCTCTTCAGATCTCTTTATTCGTGTTTTGCTGGGCGGTAAAATTTTAGTCTTTAATGAATGCGTATTTAGTTTTTAATTGGAAAATTCCTTTCTAATTAATTTGCACATCATTCATTGTGATATCAGATCTGCTTTGTTTAGAATAGATAGCGTAGCTTCAAGTTCAATCTGTGGCATCAATTTTTTATTTGTCTATGCTCTGTTCTCCAAATTTATTTGATCTTTAAATTCAATCTGATCTTCAACATAGATTGATTTAATTTTGAATAACTTTGATCTGGACATTTGTTCCTTTCATGAAGCAAGTTGGATAGATTTGATCATTGACAAAAACCATTTAATTCAGCAACTTGTATCTTACTTGGCATATCTGCATGATTTGTGGTGTTTGATACCAATAACAATTTGCCTCTGACATCAATGACAACATTTCCAACAACCTCTTGCAGGTTACCCGGGTTTCTACAAGACATACAAGCAAGTAAGAGAGTGTTTTTCATGGAAAGGATTGAAGAATGATGTATTGCAACATGTTAGGGAGTGTTTGGGGTGCCAACAAAACAAGACCTAGCATGTCTTACCAGTCGGGCTGTTGCAGCCCTTACCCTTCCCAAACCACAAATGGGAAAGCGGATTTCAATACGGGGCTGCCAAAGGTGTAAGGTAAGGACTGCATTTATGTGGTGGTTGATAGGCTTACAAAGTATGCTCATTTCCATGCCATTCCTTCAGACTATAAGGCTCCACAAGTTGCTGATTTGTTTTTTAGAGAGATATTTAAGCTTCATGTTCCACCCAAGAACATTGTAAGTGACAGGGACAACAAGTTTATCAGCTTGTTTTGGCAAGAGTTCTTCGATTGACTCACACGGAATTGACTTCAAGCACTCCATCCACAAACAGATGGACAAACTGAAATCGTGAATAAGTGGATTGAAGGCTACCTAAGGAATTATGTTACAAGGTAGCAAACAACTTGGATCAAGTGGTTACATTTGGGAGAGTTTTGCTACAGCACCACACATCACATGTCTATAGGTATGTCACCTTTCAAGGCTCTCTATGGTTATGATGCTACTTCATTGTTGGATTTGATCCTTATCGATAGTAGGGTCCCTAGAGCAAGGGATGTAATACAACAAAGTACGGATATCTTGAACGCCCTCAAGGAGAATTTATAGTGTGCTCAAAATCAGCAAAAGATGTATGTAGATTGACACAAAATAGAGAGTTTTTGAGGTTGGTGATATGGTATATTTGAGGTTGTAGCCATACAGGCAGTCTACCCTCAAGGGGAGTGGTGCAGAAAAGTTAAAGCCAAAGTTTTATGGATCCTATTGGATCATAAGGAAGATTGGAGAGGTTCACATACGAATTGGAATTGCCCAAGGACAACAAAATTCACAACATTTTTCATGTGTCATGCCTCAAAAAGGCTATTGGACAGCAGATCATGCCTTTAGTAGAGCTGCCCCTTTTTGATGATGAAGGCAAGTTGATAAACAGTCCTAGATTTGAGGGAGAAAAGGCTAAGAAACAATGTCATTTCAGAATACTTGGTGAAATGGAAGAACCTACCCATTGAAGATGCAACGTGGGAAGGCGTGGAGATTTTTGAGTATCCGAATATGAGGTTGCTTGATAGCAAGCAACATTTGGGCCGGGAGGATTGTGATGTCCCTGATGGGCCAAAATTGGGGCAAAGAATAAGAAGAATTTACAACTGGATTCAGCTTGGTCTATGTGTCAATCCGGGGATTGTAAGCTTGCGAGCGGTGTTGTGGCAATATACCTAAGGGAGGAAAGCAGTGAATTAAGTGGGGATGAATGCAATTATAACACACATAAATTTCCTGAGTGAAAATCTGGTTTAACTTTTCTATTCTGCCTTTCTTACAAGAACTTGCCAGGAACTGTGATAAGAACTATTATAAAAACAGTAGTGACAGGAACTGTTACAGACTGCAAAATAATAACAAGAAGCTCTCTTATAAATCTAGAATATAACTCGCACATTATGCTTCAAATAAACACACCAACATTGATAGAATATCAATAGCTAAAATGACTGTTCAATGTAAATCAGTTTAAACCAGATTAATAATGCTGCAGAAAATTAGATCACACGGAAAGGAAATGCTGCAGAAAATTGAATCACAAAATATAAATTCTAACTTATTTAAACACACAACCACCTCACCAAGTGTTCCAAGAGTGGGCCCTTCCTTTGGTTCACAAGGTGAGTGGAAATAAAATGCATTTCTACGTAGAACTGATTAGTAGAATGATATTTTAATTTTTATTTATCAAAGATAATAGAAAATAATAATTGTTCTCCAAAAGTCTGCCTATGCTGCTTATATATACACAGCCTATAATATCTACATACAGGAATAGATAACTATTTGTTTTGGCCTATGGCCAACAAACTAGAAGAAACAAAATATGTGTCACTAAAAACAACTCCGTTATAACAATAGATGAAAATAGAATACGTGAAGATTTTGCAGATTTTTCTCCAACAATTTAGTAGCACATCTCCATCACGAGTTTTGCTTTAGCTACCAAACACGTCTCCTTTTACCAACTAATATTTGTAGTTTTCATCAAGAAAGCACATCTGTCATACAGCTAGCAGCACATCCTCCATCACGAGTTTCCACATGGGATACAATGGTGCTGAAGTGGCCATTATGACATGGAATTTAGATTACAAAGATCTTAGTATGAAATAGATTCACGTGGATAAAGAATACATGCGGGAAGTGCCATGAAGAACCAAAGGAAGGTCGCCATTAGATAAAACAATGCACAATCAACACTAAATAGGTAATTGATGCCACCTTGGAAGCTGACATAATCTTTGAAAAGATGACAAATAAATTGCTAGTCAAAAATTAATACACAAAAGCTCCTGACCAGAAAGTTCAGGAAGATCTGAACCCTTAAATCTGCATGCTGCAAGCTCTATTTTCCAAGGCTTTAAATCACAATGCTTATTAGTAAATACAATCAATAATTAATTTCCATATTTCATCCAAAACTATATTAAATACCGCTTATATATATTTAGTCATATGCAACATAAAATGGCAAAAATGGAATGATATGGAACGTAAATGGAATGTGGGAATGGGTATGAATGTGTACGAAATAGGCTAAAATATGGAATAAAATGGAACATAATTGGCTCTCATCAGTCCCCTCCTTAGCTGTGCCTTAAATTCAAATCTTGGTTGGAAAATAGTGTTTTTCAACACTAAAATAAATTAAATATATAAATTTAAATATTATTAAATAATATAATAATTATTTTAAATTTAATAGTATTAATTCAAATCCAATTTCTGGCTGACCTCCTTTGGTTAGCGATCTATTGGCAGGCATTTATAATTGTTTGTTTTTGTCGATTTGGATCATCACAGTGGTGGGAATCGAATTGATGGTTGCTAGAGACGTCACCCTCTGCTAACCAACGCCAGGAGAGACGGAAACTTCCTCTGGTGTCTTTGATCCCCATCGCTATTTACTTATCCGCAGCTTCTATTTGTGCGATGTAGGTTCCATCTCTTCGTGCAAGACTAATCATACGTAGGCATACACTGAGAGGATCAAGCGTTTGGTGCGATAATATTGGCGGAGCCACAAGCTCACGCCATACTCCAGCCTATGCGATGCTTCTTCCAAGTCATGATTTAGCTTCTGCGATTTGTATTTCAGCACTCAGGTGCCACCACTAAGGGTGCCGGATCGGGTATTATCGCCCACTCTCCATTGCAGATACCCAGGTCAACGATATCGCATTCACGGGCCCCCCTGATAGGCATCGCACCTCACAAACTCTGCTCATCGGGTTGGCATCGGTGTTCTAGGTTCAGGTGTTAACATTGGCATATTGAACAAGTGGCTGTATTCGTAGTTCTAGGACTGAACTATTTTAACCTGTATAGCTTATTGTATTCGTTGCCAGTTATCTACTTTCTGCTATCAAGATTGTCTTCTGAATACATCACACTGTGTAATCTTTTATTTGCTGTTATCAATCGGTTCCCTAAATTTGGCATATTTAGAATTTGTGTTTGCAACAATTCAGTGTTCCTTTATTGCTGTGCTACTCTGTGATTATCTGCACTTGCAAACTTCAGATCTGGGAATATTATAGTGTTAGTTATTGCTGTGTGTTGAGTTTCCTGTTAATAATCCGTCTATGAGACAAATCTGGTTTAGGCATCTTTTAGTTGCAAGATATTATGTTTGGTGAAGAACTTAGGAACTCCCTCACTTGGCTGGCTGTAGGTTTACCTCCAGCAGATGGTGACGTCCCAGATCTCCATCTTTTTACCCTAAGGAGTAGCCTCAGTATGATCAGCTCCTCCATGTCAATAATTGTTTGCACAGTCCACAACTTGACGCCTAACCTCAAATGTACCAAATTTGTTGGATGTAAGTCAGACTTGTGGTGAATAAACTTGAGGATTAAAAACTGAACCTGTAGTCACAAAATTAGATATAACAGTAACAGTGAGGGGAAGGGTTTCATCCTCACCTCATAGTGCTTAATCATAAAGGGTTTAGTCCCTGTTTGAGCAGATTGCTTGCAACAACAAAAACAATTGTTATCCAAACGCTGCCTCCTCAATGTCCAGTGAATTGTTTTTATATTGAACTGGAAAATAGTCCCTAGCGCCCAAAATTTGGGCGCCATATGTCAAATTTAAATTTACATTTAAGTATTTATTAATTAATATGAGCTTATATTTATTGTGGTGTTTAAAAGCACCTTTTTTTAAAAAAAATAGTGCGTTGGAGACCTACCTAGCTTGGAAGGGACAAGACAAATAGAAACTATGGAGCTTTGATTTGAGAAGCGAAGAGAGGACACAAAACCTCTAGACCTATTGCAATGATATACTTTAGGTTTAAAAGGTAAAAGGTTAACAAGGATGACTTTTGGCATAGGGGAACTACAAAACCTTTTCATTTTACCATGTATAAATACCATTCAAATTTTGCTATGTTATTGTTTCGTCCCTGTTACCTTGCCAGTTCGGGTACGATTCGTTTCGGGTTTGAATACTGGTCCAGTGTGGGTAAGGTGCAGCCAGGGTTCAGGATTTAGCCTATGGGTTTGTCCCAGACAAACCCGGGAGAACCCATGAAGAATTTTGACAGATTTTTGTTATACCTTCCTGTTAATGACAGTACTCTAAACCTTGAATCAATCCCCTAGGTTCGTTTTGGGTGCTAGAGATTGTCAACGTTCAGGTTGTGATGTCCTAGGTTATTCCTACCCAAATAGGAGACATTACAGATTACATGACAGCACTTCACTTACCTTATATTTCTTAAGACTGTTGGTTGACCTTGCTTAGGCTTATGCAAGTTAAACTTAATTATATCCATGGGAGGCCGACCTTAGTTTATATACATATTCAACATAAACAAATTAGTATATAAAAAAGAATAGTACAGTGATCAAATGAGACAAGAAAACATATCAATAAGGAGTGATTGATATCAGAAAGAGTCATGGTTATCATCAATAACAGGTGCAGCGATTTATGTGATAAGGGGCAACGATTAGAAATAGTTTGTATATAAACAACAACCTTATATTAATGAGGGGCTGACTTTACCTTAACAAAAAGCAGCGAGTAAACCATAAGAGGCAACAATTAATATTGCTAATAGAAATGATAAAGAATGGGGAGACAACGAATAAAGAAACAGTAATTTAGTTTATAAAGGCAGCGCTTGTTTGTGAAGGGATGTATCCCTTGCAAGGTAAAAGCCTCAATGAAGAGGTGTGTCCCCCTTTCATTTGAGGATATATATTACGGAGGTCAACTTATCTGCAGGGATCATCATTGAATCACTCAGGAATAAGAAACAAGTCTGCACTCAGATAGCAACAGTTAATATACTCAGAGATTGGAAAGCATTCAAATTCATATGCACTTAATATATATTTGATCAACCATGGAGAAAGATTAATAAAAGTCAGATCTGAATGAATTGGAAAACTGGATAATGCAGCAGATTCGAATAGAGGAATTAGGCATCAAACAACATTGAAGATATATATATACAGACTGATATCTACAGCAGATTGTCCCAGATAAATTATCTGCATTAATAATTATCTGCATACTGAGATATAGCAGTAATATAAAATTATAGATATTGTGGTATGCTATTTTATGTATTTGTTTTAAATATAATTGATTCCATGTACTTCATATAGAATTGTAATTCATATTTAATTGTCAATCTAACCATAAATTATTAATGCCTCTATAATCGATCATGGGAAGAAGGGATGGAAGTACAAGAGGGGGGAGAGATTCAATTTGAAGTAGACCACTCCTAATGGATGCCTGTGTGTCTGCCATTAGTGGGCTGAGGGGGTTGCCTATCTGCCCTTGGGCTTTAGAAGTAGGAAAGACTCCGGGCACCCTATTGAGGTTTCAACTCCAACCTTCCAAGGGTTGATTATTGGGGTGGATAATAACTTCCAACCTTCCAAGGATTGATTATTGGGGTGGATAATAACTTATATATATGTCAAATAATGTAATGGATGTGCAAACAATACAAATGATCAGTTAATATAATGTCCCTTGCTGGAAAATTATATCAGATTTGAAATAATAACAACAACCCAACTCAGATTTGCAAATTACATAAAATCAGTGAAATCGGGTATGAAATTAATTTCACCAAAATGAGCAATTCCAACACCAAAAGGCATGCAACTGAAATGTGCTGATATATAAACGAAAATACCATGGAAATACATTAGATTTACTGTCATAAACAGCAGTTAACAGTAAACTACAGCTGCAACAAAATACATAGAGAAACCTCACAAATGCAAGCCAAAATATGCACCAAACGGATGCCAAAGTCAACACAAGTCATCAAACCAAACTCTGATAATTTGAGCAGCAATATTACATAAAGATATGTCGTTGATACAAATATATATGCTGCAACCTACAACAATAACAAACTGTTGGAAATGTTGTCATTGATGTCAAAGTAAAAGATGGAGATGGTTTGTTACCGGGTTTGCTGAAGATCAAATATAATATAAGTATGTTGCATGTACAAAGCTGTCCGAGCAAATCTTTGTCATCCCTAAGAAGATCAAGCATTTACAGTTATAAACAGATTGCCGGATTATTTGAAGAGATTTGAATCCGAAAAGAAGAATAAAGGGAGATTCAAAATAATCTATGAAGAAGACAAAACAAACAAATTATATTAATGGCGGAAGAGACAAAAAGTCTCGATAATGCTTAGCATGATTGTTTCAAGATCTCCACAATCAAGGATACAAGGAATCGTAAGTATCATCAATATAATACGTCACCATCTTGTGAAAAGAACGTAGACATTGTTGGGTAAAAGAAGTTTGCCACCGCTTGAGTTTATTAAAGCTCAGATTATTAGAAGATCATGATGTAGTCAAATATGAAGAAGCATGAATCAAAGAAGATTTGTTAAGAGAAAAAGTCGAATATAATGATATAGCATCGAATGTGTAAGTCTCAAATCTGTGAAAGATGGAGTATAGTTGTATTAGTCTGGAGCAGTTCAATGAGTCTAAAAGATGGTGATTAATTTGTAATGTAGATCGATGAGTCTAATACAATTTGTAATGCAGATTGATGAGTCTAAAGACAGTGATTAGTTTGTGTCTAATCGGATTTCAAAGGGACACATGATTTTTCTAAAATACGTGTTTATTAATGACTTTGTCAGTATAAGATTCAGAGGGACGTGTCTTCATTAAAGGACGTGATCATTGCATCATATGATGTGTCTTTGAAAGAATGTGATTCAAATGGTAATTGCTGCGAAACTAATTTTTGTTTTGAAAAGACGCTAATGTGTTGAGGAGTTATGATTCTCAAACAAGTGCGATCTAATAGAAGACGTGACTCATCATAAAAGAAATGCTTGTTTTTGAAGATATGCGTTTCTAAAGAGATGTAATTCTCTGCTGAAGAAACATTCATTTTTGAAGAGGTGCGCTTAATCCTTGGAGTCAAACAAATTCAGAAGTTATAACAGATTAAACACATAATGGAGAGATAATGAAAAGCAAATTAAGAACAACATGATTTAATTTAAGGCAAACAAACTTAGACTTTCTTTATGAAGAGGCAGATTTTTGGGTGCAAATATGGATGTGTCTTTTTATCAAAAGGTTTCAAATTCTTGAGTAACATATATATATGTGTTTTTCAAATCAAAGTTGTGGTGTGGTTGTGTAAGTGAGCATTCTAAATCTGAAGTCCCATCTCCGTGTGTGGGCTAAGTGTGAGATCATTCATCACCAAAGGCAGATTGGAGGATTGGGATAGTGAAGGTCAGATTGAAGGAATCATCTTGCAACCATCAAGTCAAGGTTGGTGTCTTGCATTAGGGGTTGGTGCTCCTTGTAGGTTGGTGCCTACTAAACAGTTAAAGAGGTTTGGTTGTCCCTTGTAGGTTGTAGCCTACTAAATCATCTCACTTGTAAATCAAGTAGGTTGGTGCCTACTTCCTTTTGAATTTTTATTTTATTTTAATAAAGTTGTATCAACTTGTGTAAATTGGTTCATATCATTAAGTTGATGTTGATAAAAGTTTAAGTTTGTGTAGAAAGTTAAAAGGTGAAAAAGTTGGTATAGATTTACTGATTCAACTCCGCCCCCCCCGCCCCTCTTAGTAAATCTTTTGTGCTCTTCACAAACTGAAACACACAACTCACTTATTCTTAAAACTACACTTGTAAATATTGAAAAAAATACTCTAAACTGAAATCGATGAAGCACAATGTCAGACTCTGTATGTCTCTGATCTTGGAGACCATCAAAACCACTGCCTTCAAGCCTCTAACTCTTTGGTTTATCATCCTTGGAGTTCTTCCTTCTTCGATGTCCCAGCCTTAAAAGAAAAATCACAAACTGTGAGAATAACATGCATAGAATGAATCCAAAAAGTAAGAAATTGGATTTTATATGTGTTGCCTTATTCATGAAACTTCTTGGGTGCCCAAAAAATCCATGCCAAGAATGGAAGTAATTTTGCATTTCTTGATTTTGTAACTCCTTTCCCAATTGGTCTCCATGAAATTAGCCATTTCCCAAAAAGCTTTGCTTTAATGATGATTATTCTCATAAGCAATTAAATCTACTTTTTAATCCAAAACATGCTTGAAAATAACTATTTCCAAATTCCAACGCCGAAGTTGGACCCTTAATAATAAATTAAAAATAAATATTAATTTATCACCCAAAATTAATTTAATAAATTTGCCTTGAAAATCCAAATTACCCGATTTACCTGCAAGTCTTGATTGACAATTTTGAAAACCGGGTTTACCAAAAATAGTTATTGTTATTTTTAGAAAAGGGGACATTACAGTTAATTACTTTATGAATCATTGGCTAACATTGTTGCAGGCATAGTTGAAAAACTCATAGAAAACTCGCGAGTTTTTTTGCTTCCTGAGTTTTTCAGCGATTTACTCGCCAAACAAATGCAAAAAACTTGCCTAGTTTTGGGTGAAAACTTGCCTAGTTTTGGGTGAAAACTCACCAAAAACTCGGCGAGTACGATAGAAAAACTAGCCTACTTAGAAAAAGGGCTCCCACGATTGCTAAAATGATGTGTTCCATGAAGGTTTGTGTTGCTTTGATGGTCTTAATTTGGGTTTTATTGTTAATGCAAAATGATGTACACCATAAAGGTTTGTGTGGTTTTGGAGGTCTTAATTTGGGCTTAGTGGCGGGGGCTTTGCTCCTTGACCCCGCCCTATATCGTGAGGGGCGCTGCCCCTCGACCCCATTGGGGGCATTGCCCTCAAACTTCCATTGAATTCGTTTGATTTTTTAGGTACCCTCCAAGTCCAAGTTTCCAAGTTTGCCTACAAGTCTTCATCTATAATATCGTCTAGTTCTATCTCTCCCCTAGTTTCCATTAGACATGAGAAGAGGAAGACGTAAATTTGTAAAATATATTAATGTAGTATTTACTTTTAGTTTTACAAAAACAATTTGCTATTTTCATTTTGTTTTAGACTATCAGTATTAGCGCATTCCACATGAGGATGCCATTTTGTACCCAATTTGCTTTCATATCAATCAAATACAATTAGACTCAACTTGTTTCTTTTATGTACTCATTTATTGACTCACTGGATGCATCTTATCATTGAATTTTGCAAAAAAAAATGCCTTTTTATTGGAATTTAAACAATTTTTTAAATTGTCGAGTATTTTGTCGAGTTTTTGCTGAGTTGTGTTTTTTGGGCTTGGCAAGTTTTTCAAGTATGGTTGTAGGGTTAAACCAGAGTTTATCAGAAGTTGTAATTTAATAAAATATATCTCTTACCTTGAAATTGTGATTATAGGGCAAAAATCTAAACCTATCCAAACAGGGGACATTACATAGGTGGTCGCCATACTTTGCAAACAAAAATGCCCAACTTAGAAATGATGTAGCAGGGGAAAAAGTCATCTCTAGTACCCAACATCAAAGAAGCATTGAAGTCACCTGCATAAAAATTGTGAAGAAATATTCAATCTATTGAAATCCACCAACGTTTTTACAAAATACCTTCACGTTGATGTTCAAAGTCTAAACTAGGTTAAAAAATTAATTTGATACGCCAATAATATTTGCATAAAGAGGCAACAATCAATAATATATTAATAATTAATGTTAATCTATTTTTAAATATATTACTATGTATACGAATACTATTATTATATAATAAGTTATAATTATTAATATTAATATATTAATTATTGATATTAATATATATTATATTAATATATTTTATATCAATCAACAATCAATAATATATTTATAATTAATGTTAATCTATTTTTAAATATATTACTATGCATACGAATACTATTATTATATAATAAGTTATAATTATTAATATTAATATATTAATTATTGATATTAATATATTTTATATCAATTATTTTTATATTTTATATATTATATTTATATACTAATATTAATATTTTTTTAGATTTATAAACTGGGCGCAAGAGGGTCCAACCCCAAATACAACGATGAAACGTGGCTCGTTGCCTTCTTCACCACCATGGGCCACTGGAAGGGCTAGGATTGCCACCCCCTCTATTAGATTTCCTACCTCCGTAATCTCCTTCAAGAGTGCTATGTTTCCTTAGACCACACGCAACTTCGCTTCCTGGTCTTCGCCCACACTCCATAAAACGAAGGGTATCCATTGTCCGTTAAACTTTTGTGTTAGCAGGGGCTAGAAATCACTCGAGGGCCTCACTCCAAGGCCCAACACGGCCATACCCAAGTAAAATTCTAGTGCTTCCCTCCACCTTGCTGCGACCAAACGATGCATTAAGATCCTTACAACCTCAATCTCCTCCCGAGCTTGTAGGAGCCATGCCAGGAACATAGAGGATGCATCAAAATTTACTTTGAAGCGGTAAACTGACAGTAGGAACCTTGCTCCCAAAATGCTTTTTATCGCACCCAATGCCTCCTCATAGTTTGCTTTAAAAATCTTCTTGATGTGTGCATTCAAAACCGCTCCCCTGAAAGCCATTTGCTGCTCCTTTGCCCCTAAGCAAATGGTAGTCTCCATTGTTTTCTTCGAGCAGGTCTGGGAAAATCGGGAGCTATTGTGTTGTTTTAAACTATCGACCACCGCCATCATTACCAATGTTAATTGCTGATTTGGCAACCTTATTTACTACTCTCTCTTTTGCATCATGCCGACGGCCTCTACTCGTGTGGGCACGATAGAGTTGAGCACTGGTGTACCATCGTGCTCATCAACCGAATTAATTGCCTACTTTGACAATTGATTTGCTTTTGTATTTCCCTCTCGGTAGATATGCGTTATTTTGAAATCCTCCACGTCATCCAATTCTTTCAAAATTCGGTCTAACCATTTATTTAGCTTTCAGTTAACTGTCGATCTTCTTCTTATAGCATTGACCGTAATCAGGGAGTCCCCTTCCAAATGAATTTTTCTTATTCCTAACCGCTTGCACAATTGAATGCCCAACCATGCCGCTTGAAATTCGGTTTCGTTATTTGTCCCATTCACCAAATGTTTGGCCCATTTTGCTATCCTCTTGCCTGTATGATCTCTTAGAATGCAACCGGCACCAGATGGATCCGGATTATCCTGCGCTACACTGTCAAAATTTACTTTAACCCACCCTTCATCCGGTGGGTGCCACTTCACATCCATCCGTGGGTTTGACCAAAGATCATCCTTCCGAACCTCATAAACAAGGGTATACTAATATTAATATTAATAATTATACATTAATATTAATATTAAATTGTATATAATCATAAATATTAATATATTTTTATATTTCATATATATTCAGTCATATTATTATATTTTTATATTTATACAAATAGATATTACATATATTATTTATTTTATTATATTATATTTATTATTTATTGAGAAAAAAGTCATATATAATTTTCATATGTTTTTGTATGGACGAACCCAACCCTCAATTTTTTTTTTGACTGAACCTGCAAACCAAACCTACGAACTCGAACTTGAACTAGTACCAAGACTGGTAACTTAGAAATTTTGTAATCCACAATTTCCAACCACATGAGCAAACTGCTACTTGCCAATCAAAGTCATGTTATAACATATGTCTAATTTCCTTGAAATGAAGTCTAAACCCTCCTCTTCCAAGGCAATCCATTAACTGATGTCTCTTTTCGATCTTAGCTCAATTAATGTAGCTAAAATTCATATTAAAGTATTATTGTAATATTTAATGGACATCTTAGTTGTTAGTTAGTCATTAGTTACTTTTCAGTTAACTTAGTTTGCTTGAGTTAGTTTTTTAGTAACTTTTTGTTTTTGCTTTAAGTTCACGACTGTTTCTTTTTAGAAACATCGTCCTTGTAATCTATTATTTAAAGGAGTATTCTTCTCCTTGTTAATAATGAATATCAAATATATAAATCAATTACCATTTCATGATATTAGAGCTTAGGTTATCTTTTGGTGAATTTTTTTAATATAATTCTTGGTTTTACCTAAGAAATTTTTTGAAAATTTTTTAGATGTTTTTATTCAATTTTTTGATAAAAATCTAAGGTTTATTCGATTGTTAAAAATCACAAGGATTTTTATCAGCTAGAAATTGAGGGTTTTTGGCAAATTTTTGTGACAAAATTCATGGTGAAGTTTTTGCCTAATTTATTAGTAAAAATTGATGGCTCTCATGTTGATTAAAAAATCGCAGGATTTCTTGTCTGAGAATCACGATTTATGCTGAAAAGCTTGCCACGATTCTACGAGCACTTCATTGAAACTCTCAACATTACCTTCACCAATGTTGACTTGAATTTTGATGAGTTGTGCAACAAGCTCTTGCAATAGGATAGGTAGAAGAAGCAGTTTGGGAGCAGCAGCGACACTCCTAGTGTTGAACAAGCGCTTACTGCTAGAGACAATGGCAAAGGCAAGTCCTCTCAGCAGAAAGGACAAGGCAAATCGGAGGATAGCTCCAAGAAGTCTTTCACATGCCACTACTGTGGTAAGATTGGTCATATGCAAAAGCACTGCAGGAAGTAGTTGGCTGATCAAAAGTCCAACCAGGAAGGGTTTCAACAGAAGGCTCATGTTGTAGAGCATATTGAGCAGCAAGAGTCTTCCTTTTATGCATTCATGGCTAGAAGACCATTAGATTATGGGTAGACTTAGTTTAGTTAGTACAATGACCATTAAGGTTGGGTATTAAAGTATTATTGTAATATTTAATGGTCATCTTAGTTGTTAGTTAGTCGTTAGTTAGCTTTCAGTTAAATTAGTTTGCTTTAGTTAGTTTTTTGTATCTTTCTGTTTTTGCTTTAAGTTCATGATTGTTTCTTTTTAGAAACACTGTCCTTGTAATCTATTATTTAAAGGAGTATTCCTCTCCTAGTTGATAATGAATATTGAATAGATCAATCAATTACCATTTCAATTCAGGTGATGCCGACTCCTTCATGGATAGTGATCCATACCTAGATCAACCCTTAAATAGAAGTGATTTTATTGGCCAAGGCAAATGTGATCCTATCTGAATGAAGGCTTCAATATTCTTGGCAGCCACTATGACAAAATCGGCACATGCCAAAGAATGGCAATTTGCGTGAAACACATTAAAAAAAAAATTCTCAGCATAAATCAGGCAAGTCAAGAAAATAGTTTAAACCATAGTTGCGAGACTCGGACTCGGCTAGGGGGACTCGGCTCGGGACTTGGGACTCAACGCTTGAACTCGGCGTAGACTCGGCAAAATGGAAAAAACCCTAGAAATTTAGAGATTTGTAAGGATTTAAAACTTGTTTTAAGCACCCTTTATTAATAAACCTTAAAGACACAATAACATCACTAAATAGAAGCAAATTTGATCACATACACAAGTATACATCAATCACATAAGTATAAAGTACACAAATTGTAGTTGAGCTGTTGAAGGAAATAGCACACTTAGATATATAAATATAGTCAAATGTCAAATGTATACAAAACTCATGGAATATGAAATCCATGACATCAAATGTTCCAAACAAATATGAAATATCAAAACAATAACTACAAGTCTATGGCTCAAAGGAGTCTGCATCCTTCCTATGAAGGCATCTAAGGTGGGTCCTAGATGATGTAGCAGCTATAGCCATAGTCTCTGCTTGTGACTCCATGCCACGCTATTGTGGATGTGTTTGCTCGTGCTTTAGCCTCCTCCTCTGCCATGGCTATAGCCTCAACCTCTCTATCTACCTGGTCAACCCAATCAAGGTCCTCGTCACTAAACACAAGTATACATCGATCATATAAGTATAAACACAAATTGTAGCTGAGCTACTAAAGGAGATAACACACTTAGATATATAGTCAAAGACTCAAATGTATACAAAACTCATTGAATATGAAATCCATGACATCAAATGTTCCAAACAAATATGAAATATCAAAAGATTCAAAACAATAACTAGAGTCTATGGCTCAAAGGAGCCTGCATCCTTCCCACAAATGTGTCTAAGATAGGTCCTAGATGATGTAGCAACCATAATCTCAAGTTTCAGGGCAATTGCCCTAATGGGGTTGAGGGGCAGTGCCCTTTGTGGGGGTCTAGGCGTAGTGCCGCCCCTCGTGGGGGTTTGTGGGTAGCGGCCCCAGTGGGGTCAAGGGGCAGCGCCCCTTGTGGGGTTTGGGGGCAGCGCCCCTAGTGGGGGTCAAGGGGCAATGCCCCTTGGGGGGTTTGGGGGCAGTGCCCCCAGTGGGGTTGACGGGTAGCACCCCTCGTGAGGTCTAGGGGCAGTGCTCGTTGTTGCAATACAAGGTGGGGTCGAGGGGCAGAGCCCTCGTTACCAAGCCCAAATTAAGACCTCCAAAACCATACAAATCTCTATGGCGTACACCATTTTGCATTCACAATAAGTAAAAAACACAAGTTTTAACTTTAAATTTCATGTAATTTTTTGCACTTTCCAACCCTGCTTGCCGAGTCCTTCTGACAAGATTCTCTTGGACTCGGCGAGTTCGCTAGACTTGGCAAGACTCGGTCGAGTCTGAGTCCGAGCCCCCAAAACTCGGCAGGTGGACTCGACTTGGGACTCACCTAGTCCTGGCGAGTCCCGTTTTTGTGGTTTAAACTAATCTTGCATTGTAATAACCTTCTTTTTGCAGAATGGAGAACATATTCTTTGATTTTAAATTCAAATAGTGCAAAGAAGTACAAAGAAAAGGTGGTGCCAAAGGAAAACTAATTACGTGTTCCTTTTAAAAATAAGGTTCCAAGGACTGACATTGAATTTAGATTTAGATGAGTGAGCTATTGAATTTCCAATCCTTGCCCACCCATGTGGTGGATAAGTTACTTCTTATAATTATGTATTTTTTCAATATCTACACATCTTTGGGTATTCATACCAAGTTCCTATTCTATTCATATTCATAGCATATGTGTGTGATCTCTTTGCAACCTATTTACTTCAATTGAATGCAAACATACAAATCATGACAAACAGAGCATATGTTCAAACGATTGTGACCAGGTGCCAGAGATATATAGTTTTCAGTCTGAAATAGTTGGGCATAGAAGCTCGTTTGTCATCAGGCTGATTATGTTGTCATTTTACCTTCATCCATGCCATTTCCATAGCTTGCCATCCAAAACTTCCATTGCATAGACACCTGTCAACACGGTTAGTGTTTTCTTATGATTGACATTATTGAAGCCTACTACACTATTGTTTTGATTAGTCACCAGTACTTCACATGCGAGGGAAGTCTATTGTAAAAATTCAAATGATGGAAACAATTCGGCATCCCTCAAAATAATTTCTCAGACAGTAACTTCAATTATTAACTTTGTAGCTGTATGGAAATCACTGCATACGTTAATGTTTCTCATTATTCTAATAGGCGTGCCAGACAGTGTACTGATAAGACCAAAAGCAATTGCCAACTTCTGACCATGATGAAGGAGGGAGCTTTCCTTTTGTCCCTTGTGAACATCATGAAGCACAAACCTTCTATGGGACACATAACCAAAACTACCCAGCTGTCTAGCCAAATCCTCCAACTTGTCATGGATCCTGTCAGACTGATCTTGTCGGTCTCTGCATGAGATTTGTCATCTGTGAAAAACTGTTGTCTTTTGATCTTAACCTGAATCCAACTGCATACAGATCCTTGGCAACATTTTTGGCTTTGATCATATCCTCAAACATCTATATTTAAATAGTAAACCAGAAAAGCCATTTCCTCTTATCATCAGTTTAATAATAGTCAAAGAATAAACATTAATTAAATTCTTATTGATTTAAATATTAAACCTTCACAAACTTTTATTATTGATTCTTATATTCCATCCAGACTTCAAAGGAATGTTGAAATATATTCTGTCCACACACATATTGAAATAAAAAATGCGGATGATGACACACAGTGGAAAGTATGCATGATTTGGGAAAAACTGTCTGACAGCAGATGGCTGCATATAGCTGGCTTTAAGTAGTTCCTGCTTGGCCTAGGAAGTATGTTACACACAGAGTGGATCTATGCCAGAAACAGTGGAGAGTGAATGAAGGTTTTCCAGGTGAATGGAATTATTCAGTTAAAAAGATTTGAAAATGCATTTTTTCTGAGTGGAGATGCCTTCGTTTGTTTTGGGTTTATCCAAGTTCATCCAGGAGAAAATCAAATACATTCTGCTGCCCTCTGGATGGCTTCCCAGCCACATTGAACCAGATCCCGAACCAGTTTTGTATCCGACCCCAATCTAGGGCCTTTGATCTACAAACTGGTAACTTAGCATTTTGGTTCCAATTCAAGGAGATACACTAGTGCCCATTTTCCTATCTTGATATTTCCATGAACTCAAGTAAGTGCTATATTCCACACCAAAGCATCAGGTTCTTATGGCATTCTCTTGTGAAGATTGGCTTCATCAAGTCATTCAGAATGACGAATAAGGTCAATATGCAATATAATGCTTAATAGTTTGCAATACTTCATGATCTTGAGATGTAGAATTAAAGTAATGATAATCTTTATCCACTACATCTGCATGGTTACATGTGTAAGTCATGAAATCAGAATAAATGAAAGCATTAAAGACAATAATTTACAACACCTTACTTTAATTCACACAAACCTCAGATTGATTGCCGTGTGAAGATGTGTTTATTATGTGTTATTAAAATAATTATGAATACACAGAATTATTGCCAAGATTTTTGATTGATTAAGATTAGAAGCAAACACATTCTTATATAGAACTACAAAGAGCTAATAATAGCGAGACTAATAAAAGCTAATTGAAGGCTTAATTGAAAGTAACTGAAAGCTTAAAAAAGCTAACTGAAAGCTTAAAAAAGCTAACTGAAAGCTTTAACTCATCCTAATCGAAAGCTTTAATTGATCCTAACTGAAAGCTAACTAAAAGAATAAAAGAATATACTTAAAGTATATTCTAATATCTTATTTGACCATTAAACTAAATATAACAATATTATTTTAATACCCTCCCTTGATGGTGAATCTATTAACTACACCAAACTTATCCCAAAATTTTACAAACTTTTCAGGATTCAAAGACTTGGTTAGAATGTCTGTAGTCTAGTCTTTAGTGTGACAATACTACAACATTACTGATCCATCTTCTACAAGTTGTATGAAATGACAATGAAGCTCTACATGCTTGGTATGCTCGTGGAAGATTGGATTCTTGGATTCTTGGCAAGCTTTAGCACCTCTTGATTGTGACAAAGCAAGGGTGAAGGCCCTGCTTGAGACATTTGCATGTCTGAAAGCATCCTTCGAAGCCATACTACCTCACATGCTGCTTTGATAGTTCCTCGATATTTTGCTTTTGTTGAGGAAAGAGCTAATGCCTGCTACTTCTTACTGGTTCATGTGACTGCACCCATGCCAAGACTGAAAACATACCTAGAAGTGGACTTCCTATCATCAACTGAACTTGCCCAATCTAAATCTATGAACCCAACCAGCCTAGGATCTTTGATTCTGCTATACAAAATGCCAAAGTCAAGTGTCCCTTTCACATATCTTAGTACCTGCTTCATTGCAACCCAATGTTTTTTCTTTGGGGCTATTATAAAACAGGAAATGTAACTCACAACATAACTCAAATCAGGTCTAGTGGCTGTAAGATAGATAAGGCTGCCCATTAGTTGCCTGAAAATTGACTCATCGATCACCTTTGAGTTTGTGTTGGCTGAAAGCTTCACCCCTTTCTCCATGGGTGTAGACACGATTTTGCAATTTGTCATTTTGAACTTGTCTAGCAAACTCCTTGCATATGTAGACTGTGAAATAAAAATACCACCACCTGTTTGCCAAACCTCTATGCCTAGGCAATAATGTAGGAGGCCTAAGTTTGTTATTTCAAAAGTGTGACACAAATTACATTTGATTTGCTCAATCAAATGCTCCTCACTACCTATAATGATGATATCATCCACATATATGACAAGAAGGATGATGTATTCTCTTGACATATAGATTTGGATCTGGAGGACTGTGTTGGAATCCCTATTGCCCCAATTACTTGTCAATCTTGATGTACCATGCCTTGGGTGCTTGCTTCAAGCCATAAAGGGCTTTTGTTAGTTTGCAAAACTGATGCTCCTTTCCTATAACCTGAAAACCTTGAGGTTGTGTCATGTACACTTCTTCCTCTAAGTCACCATTGAGGAAGGCACTCTTGACGTCCATTTGATGGACTTTCCAACCAAACTGTGTTGCCATGGCTAGAACTAATTGAATGGTGCTCATCTTTGCTGTAGGAGCAACGGTCTCTTCATAATCAATACCTGCTCTTTGCGAGAACCCTTTAGCCACCAATCATGCTTTGTACTTGTCAAGTGTACCATCAACTTTGTACTTGAATTTGTACACACATTTGCAGCCAATGGGATTCTTCCCTGGAGGAAGATCCGAAAGGACCCAAGTCTTATTTTTCATAAGACTCTGATGTTCTGTATCCATGGCCTTTTCCCATTCAGGTTTACCTATTGCCTCTGCAAAGTCCTCTGGTTCGTAAACACCTTGAATGTTAGCCATAAGAGCAAAATGAACAGTGTTATGTATGCTCATCTCTGGATGATCGACCCTCAAGTAGTTCATCATCCCGAACATCACCAATGAGTTTTTCCCACCACTTAGGTCTCATTGTCGAACCCTGTCTATCCAAATGAACATGAGCATCATGTCGTGGACCATCTGGTACTATATCATTTGGATGCTCTTCCAGATTCTTCTGAAGAAGATCATTTGGTATTGCTGGTGGTATGTGCTTGGGGGATTCCACATGGTCAGAATCATTAGAGTTCCCCCCTTCAGGTGTAACTAATAGAAGATGAACACCTAAGTCCTTAGCCTTCAAAGACTGATCCGTAGTACTCTCGATGTTAGAAGAAACCTGAAAAGGCCCAACTTCTTCATCAATCACCACATCCCTGCTAAATGTCAAGTGGTCAGTGTGCACATCAATCGGTCGATAGGCTTTATGATTATCACTTTACCCTGTGAGCATTAACTTCTGACTCTTGGGAGTCCAGTTTGGTTCTGTTAGCATTTGTAATCCAAACATATGCTGGAGAACCGAAAATCTTCAGATGACTCACCTTTGGGGTCTTCTCCTTCAATGCCGGTGTCAGAGACCTATTGAGAAAATAAACAACAATATAAATTGCCTCAGCCCAAAACCTCTTGGGAACATTCCTGTTCTCCATTGTAATAGTTCGATTCCGTCTCTCAACAAGGCCATTCTGCTGTGGAGTGTAAGGTGTGGTGTATTGTCTTTTGATACCGTGTTTAGCACAAAAGTCTGTGAATTCGTGTGGGCATAATTCACCCCCATTATTAGACCTAAGAGTGATCAAAGAACAATTAGACTTTTTGCCACTAATAATTTGAACTTATGAAATTGTGTAAACACCTCTGGTTTTGCTTTTAGGAAAAGCACCCACATTTTCTTATTGAAATCATCAACAAATAATAGAAAATACTTGGCACTCGTGACTTGATGAGGTATCATTGGTCCACATACATTTGTATGAACCAATTGAAGGACCCCGTGAGCTCTCCAAGGCTGCCTGTCCTTTTGAGAACATAGATCTATGTTGCTTCCCTGCCTAGCATGCTTCGCAAACAACCTGAATCTACTGCTGGATGTTAGGTAAATCGTCAACTATATGCTCTTGAGCCAATTGAGAGAGATAGGATAGGCTGAGATGCCCATAACATTGATGCCATAGAGTACTGATCGCAGATGAACTCTTGGTTGCCAATGCATGCCCTTGAACCTCTCCAATGTCAACTAGCCGATACAAACCATGGTCTTCAATGCCAACTACTATAGTTTGCTTGGACTCCTTATCAACTATGTGGCACTTGTGCGAGCTAAAGATAACGTCCAACTTAGGACATTGGTGCAAAATCTGACTCATTGAGAGCAAATTGAGCTCCATTCCTGGTACATAGTATACATTGAGGAAAAGAAGATTCTTTCCTCTAGATGTGAATTGGACATTAACTTTACCAACCACTGTATGCTCCTCACCACTACCAAAGATCACTAAATCTAAACAAGTTGTATAGTCAGTGAACCAATCCTTCCTGTGAGTGAAATGTCTGGATGCTCTGGAATCAATGTACCAAGTCGAGGACTTGGCATGATTTGCTAGTCGTTTGGCCATAAATGCAAAGAAGGCAGACTCCTTCTGCGTAGAATGTTTTGTGAATGTTGAGACCCTCCCTGGTTGGATTTTTGATCAGCCAACCTCTTTGTACAACGTTTCTTCATGTGACCAGGTTTGCCACAATAGTGACATGCCATAGTCTTTAGATTCTTTGAAGAATCATTAGAACTCTCTTGACCTTTCTTCCAAGGCCACTTGCCTTTGCCCTTGTCCTTGGCTACAAAGGCTTGTTCAATAGTGGGTGTATCACTATTGCTACCAAATTGTTTCTTCCATCTGTTCTGTTGCAAGAGTTTGTTGCACAAGTCATCGAACTTCAGGTCAACTGTTGTAGAAGTGATATTGAGAGTCTCAATAAAGTGCTCATATGAGCGTGGTAAACTCTTCAATGTGATAACCACAATGTCTTCTTCTTCCATCTTGCGACTTATTACTTCTAGCTGATCGTGAATGTCTTTGATCTTCATCAAGTGATCCTGCAAAGACATCTTCTCGTCCTTAATGATCGAGAATAGCATATTTTTCAGGAAGAAGGCCTTGCCCTTGTCTGATGTCTCATGCAAATCTCACAGGTGCTTCCAAATCTTAGTTGAGGTCCTGCCTGAAGGAACCTTTGGAAGCATTCATTTGTGATAGATAACTTGAGAAGCATAACCGCCTCTCGATTACTTCCGTCAAATTTGTCCTGGTCCTTTCTTGCAATTGTGGGATGTGTGTCTGTATCGAGGACGATCTGATCAAGGCACTTGTATTCGAAGATGGTGAACATCTGCTGTTTCTAGGTGAATTTTGCTGTCGAACCTCTAGCTGCGTAATGAAGCCATCCCTCCCGTAATATGAATTCACGGAAAACGATAAAACCCTAGGTTTGAAAAAGAAAATCAGAATCCTAGTTTGCACAAAGAGGTGGAAAACCACAATTTTTGTCCAAAAAATTAAAAAAAAGATGCAAAAATTACTGCCGTCCAAAAAATTAGAAAAACTATGCAAAAATTTTTGTAAGAAAAAAATTCTCCAAAAAATATTCGTATGAAATTCGTATAGTCACCGTGTCTACCGTGTCTTGCGTTGAATTCGTCACTTCACCATTTGTAGAATTCACACGCTAACCGATCCCAAAACCTGAGCTTTGATACCATAAAATAATTATGAACACACACAGAATTATTGCCAAGATAATTGATTGATTAAAATAAGAAGCAAACACATTCTTATATAGAACTAAAAAGAGCTAATAATAGCAAGACTAATAAAAGCTATCTGAAGGCTTAACTGAAAGCTAAAAAAGCTAATTGAAAGCTATAACTGATCCTAACTGAAAGCTAACTAAAAGAATATACTTAAAGTATATTCTAATACCTTATTTAACCATTAAACTAAATATAACAATATTATTTTAATAGATATGTGGGTGCTTGTTTCATTAGTATAATGATGGCCTTCTTTGGATTATGAAATTGATAGAACAATGCTGCATTAAAGATGGATATGAATAGGATGGATGTGATGATGAATTTATAGATTTTAAAAAAGAAGAATGGATGGATGAGATTTGATCTTGGATTGCATGGATTGTGGAGTCAAGATGGAGAGGTGAGAATTATTTTAATCTTTAAGCAAAATAATGATTTTACCCAACTAATCTTGATAAGTGAGTTAAAAGAAGTTAATTAAGTGCATGAAAGAGTGAAGTGAGTGCATGGAAGAATTGATTAATTGTGTGAGGGAGTGTTCTGATTGCACGAGGCAGTCAAGTGATTTGCATGGATGAATAGACTGAATAGATTGACGAGTTAACTAATTTTGATTGATTAGTTCATTGAATGAGATGAAATTTGAGTATTTATTTATTTATTAAATGGATAATTGGAGAATGTGAGGCAGAATTTAGAACTTTAATTTTTTCATTTGTGAATATTAGGTGGAGAAATGAGTGGATTTAATTAATCAATTTAATGGATAATGTTAGCTCACTTTAATTAAATAATAAGAATTTTATTTAATTAAATGATTGGTGTACTAATAAATTCACTCATTTATCCACCTAATGATAGGATGATGATAAATATTATTAATGATAAGATGACAAAATAATGATGGATGAGAGAAGAATTATTTCAGTGTCTACAACATGCAGTGAGAACACAAGGAAAGTGAGATCATTTGGTTTAACCACTGCTAGTGGCATTTGTTCCAAGAGGCAAAGAGCTTCCTTTCCATGCCAATGCTGGGTATATCTTGAAAGCATTGCATTCCATGAGGTGGTAATTCGCTTGTGCATTCCATCAAACACCTCATGTGCATCTCTATGCATTCACATTTACAATATATGTTAATAAGGTAACGGTTCACATAAATGTCCATCCCAATAGCACTTTTGATGATATGCACAATAACCTGTTTGCCTTTTTCCAGAGCTCAAGCTAGCACAGGCCCCAAGCATACTATCAAAAGCAACTTGATTTGAGATCAATTCAATTCATTGAATTTCATGAGTAAGTTTCAAACTCTTCTCCCTTATCATTCTTAGCAAATCCCACAATTAGTAAGTTCCAAAAGACCAATATTGTGCTCAGCTAGGCGCTCAAACTTCTCCTAGCTTCTATTTCTATTACACATCAACTGGGGTGCTTGTCACAGACACATCAGACTGAAACTCAGATTTGACAATATATGCATGGATCTGGTTCACATGATTGTTATATCCCTACGGTTTAAACGAACTTCAAAATCATCGAGTTAGGGTTAAGGCTCTCAACATAATCAGATTAACACCAAACTTCAATGAACCAACAGAGCAGAAGTAAGATTAGAGACACCAGATCACACACAGCAATGGGACAATTTACAACAAATAGACGGATTGTAAATCTCTTACAATTGTGCTGTTACAACAGTCCTTGTATATACCATCTATCAATGGCGGCCCAGTTTAGGAGGCGGAGTCTAGGGTCTGATGATGACTTGTTACCCCTTGTATGGCACCCTAACTCTTCCATGATCTGGCCTCAAACATGATGGATATGGTGTTCGCTGGTGTTTATCGCCCTGGATCTGCAACATATCTCGCGAAGTACCTCCTTGTGGGTATTGAACCCCCCAATGGCAGTGATCTATTGTCAAACACTAAGATATGGTGTGGGAAGATTTATGCCTGCATCTTCTCTGCACACTCCCTCCTTGTCTGTGTGCTGCTCTAGCTCTGTGCCACTCATCTTGAGGCTGCCAATAATGTATGTGGATGCTTCAGGACTGCAATGGTCTCTACAAAAGGCACGAGCTGCACCAGCCAGCACCTGGAAAGTCTCCACACAGCTGCAAATTCAGTGCTGCTACCCCAGATCTGCTCACAATGAACCTGAATCTGCTGGTATGTGTACCCAGCAGGTGACCTAGTGGCCAGCTGCCAGGCAAAAATGCAAAGTTCCTCCACTCCAACAATGGCGAACAACCTGTTAGCACTTAACTGGGTTAAATTACAATTTTCTGGTCATGAAACAGCAAAGGATGAGAAGACTAAGCAAGATTCCAGATCAGGGTTTCCGTCCTGACCTAGGTAGGCAGCTAGGATTTGTGTCCCAGGTGACTTGCTTGAGAAAAAACCTCACAAGTCACGCCAAATCTCTAGTTAGTGCACCCAGCTCACCAAAGCAGAATATGTACCTGTAAAAATAAGGTTGCCAGGACCCGAAATTGGGTGCCATATTTTGAAATTCAAATTTTACATATTTTATTTTATATTTATTATTATTTTATTTATAAATATTTATTAATTAATATATATTATGGTGTTAAAAAACACCTTTTAATAATGTGGGTGCTGGCCGACCTAGCCAGGAAGGAACATCTCAATGATCCATGATTTCAAGGCTGGCACATGCACAAAGAACGCCAGCAAGAATGATCTGATTGGTTTCCACTGCTATTATAGCATTTTCAATAAGAATTTTTTAGCCAATTCATCAAGTCCATTATGTGCATATCCTGCAATTATGGCATTCCAGGAGACAATTTCTTGCTTGGACATTTCTTCAAACACTTTGTGTGGATCCCCTGTACTTTCACAAATGGCATATATTGTTACAAGGACATTTCCAAACAACACATCTGAACCAAATCCAACTTTTGGGCCGAATTCTTGCACCGGCTTGCCCTGCTTCAAGAATTCTGGCATTTACAGATCACTGAATATAGAGTTCAATGTGGCTCCAGTCAATGTAAACTGATTCATGCCAATTTCTGCTTTCTAAAACATTACCTCTTTGTGCATATGCTGAATTTATTGTGGTTTAGGCATGCTATCAAGTAATTTCCATCCATTCTCAGTTTTACCACAGTTAAAGTACTCCCAGTTAAACCATAATCTCCCTGATATATTATTACACTAAGGGTGAGGTATTGGGTGTCATAAACACTCTTAATGACTCTTACCAATGAGTTTTATGACTAGCTGCATAATAGTCAATCCTCACATGGTGAGTAGTAACACTCTAGAAATCCACGTCACTACTTGTGATTCTGATTTCTTGTTCCTACACAGGCCATAATAGTAGAATCAGCAGTATCCAATGAATTGCATACAGCACATCATCAATAATTCCTCTTGCAAATAAGGGATACACCAGAGGGGTCATGACAGCTAATTGAGTCAGATTTCCCCAGGTAAGATTTAACTAATCATCATCTATCCGCTAACGAGAAGATGCACTCATCCTACAGATCATTCTACAGCAGTGTACAGCTGCATAACCAGTAAAGATGAAAGACATAATTAATTTACTCCACAGAAGTTAATATATAAATAAGAACCGCATATTCAACAAGCCTACCTCTACTTCAAATATAAGAAAATACCAGATATGAACTAGACTTTTAACACCTCATATGCGTTACGTGCACTATTCCAAGTACAGCAATTGTAAGAATTGAGCTTATAAAAAATGCTGAAGGGCTTATCTTGCAAGAAGCATCAGATAGACTCTGGTTATCAAGTTCAACTCTCTTGAAAGAATTACTCTTCAGGCACCCAAGACATGAGCGGGTCAATCTGTAGAAGAGCAAGGCAGAAGAAGCCTGTACAAATGGCCACCACAGATATGGTCATCAACATGATGGTGATTTGAGTGTATTGAAACAATAATGTACAATCATTACTGTAACAGTATCAAATGATATTTAAATACAATTTTATCAGTTCAGTATTTTAATTTTATAGAAATGAAAATGATCCAAACAATGTCCCCTGAGAAACTTCATAGAACACAGGACTTCCTAGGTTGAACTGATCCTGGTAAAGAAAGAGACTCTGCTGTATAATCTTCCAAGACTTGTTTCAACCCAGCTGTGACTTTCTTCACAGATGATTCTTTTGGATCTTCAATAAACAAATAAAGCTTGCATTCTCCTGGTTCAAGAATTCTTCCAGGAGGATAATATTGGCCCCTTGTGATTGCAGCCCCTGTCCACTCACTTATACGACCTAAGGTCTCCATGTGTGTTCCCTTCCATCGTGCATTTTGAGGGAAATTATTGATTTCTAGTTCAGCTTCATAGTGTTCTGGTACAGCATCTTTCTGCATCTTTGCAAAATTATGTTGTAGATTAAGAGTTGCAGCTAAGGCCTTTGCCCTTGCAGCTGTATCATTCTGAATGGGGAAGGCACCTGCCAGACCAGATACAAGTAATGTTGTTCCAGGAAGGATGGAAACAGTTTGGTCCCTGCTACCCAAGTTTCTGCAGGGAGAGCCCCAGTTGATAAACTCAAAGTTGCAAGTGCTCCTGAGTTGGGCAGTGACATTGGCAGTGAAGTAATGCTTGCTTTGTTGCTGCAGCCAATGCCACAGCTTGAGTAAGAGCTGCAGCATGTTCAATGTCACCTCCTGCCTTGTGTATTCCATCATCTTTGGAGTTGGCATAAGACTTGTAATATTCTTTGAATCCATACTCTCTTGCTTGGGCTTTCTTTGCAGCTTTCCTGGCTTCCTTGTCTTCATTGAACTTAAATCCACTACCACCATAACCAGTGCCATGAGCATGTTCGGTACCTTGGCTCACCTTAGCCATAAACCCACTTGCAAGACTTTTGAGGTCCTTAGATATATTTTGCTTGGGTAACTCCACTGCTTGAATAAGGTCAGGAACATATCTATCATTTTCTTCAGAAATGAAGGTAACAGCAACACCCTTGCGGCCTGCTCTTTCAATTCTCCCTACCTTGTGGATATAATCTTCATAGTGATTGGATGCATCAAAGTTTACAACAAGCTTGAGCTCTTTAATGTCTAAACCCTCTTGCTGCAACATTAGTAGCAATTCAAATTACACACATCTCTCTTGAGTTCTGAAATATTAGATTCACGGTCTGTCTGGTCCTTTGCTCCATGAAGTGAAAGGCCTGAATGGCCATGTCTGAGCAATTCCTTAAACAAAGTATCACACTTATGAGATTGTACACGCTAAAATTTAACCTTTTCATGCCACTCATCGAGGAGCTCCAAAAGTTTCAAAAATCTCACCTTCAAGATGCACCTCAATGGACTGTTCAATAGCTTTGTTAACAACAATATACTCAACCCTCTATGTTCCACCAAGTTTTCAGGATGAGGTTGGCAAGGGACACAGGGGGAGGGGGTGTGTGTTTTGAGGACAGATTTTCTTGAGGCCATTTTTGGGGTGACAGAGGACAGCAAAGGGAATGGTGATATAAAAATAGGGAAGATTTAAAAGTATAGGGAAATTTCAAATATTGATCAGACATTCATCATATACATTATAGATCCTTAATACACAACATTAGAGTTGGATTGAGAGTTCATATGAGAGTTGAACACATTAACAAATGTCAAAAATTTATTCACTTTCATAATTCATTGTCAATTTGCATTTGATATATAAGTATATTATATGAAATTAAAATATAAAACAAAATGCCCAAAGGCAAAAAGTTTCAACTACAAAATGACAAAAACATAGAAAGTATGCAATTGCACCTAATTGGCATTTGCTAACATTGTGGCTCCTCATCAATCTCGTTGCCTTCTTTAGGATTAACATCCCACAATAAAGTTGGAGTTTGTTGATACACTAAAGTTTGATGATCCTGAAGTCCCAATCCATTATGCATTACCACCAACTTTTGTGTTTGTCTAGAGGTAAGTCAATTCCTCTTGATAGAGTTGATGAAGTTGTATGTGGACTAATTTCTCTTTGTGGCAAATGAATTGACAACTTGTGAAAGGGGGTGAATAGCAAGCATCAACTTTGGTGTATCCTTGCTGTGCCATGTTCACCATCCAACAGGGTTAGTTTGAGTTAATGTAGCTCTATTTATTTTCACCTTTAATCTGTTGAATTTTGGACCTCAAAGAATAGTAAATGAAAGCCATTGTGAGTGATGTATAGTCAACTTTTCACTTGAATACATCTTTCGAAGGGCCCTCATTAAACCTTCTTTCACTTCTTTGTCATCACAAGGAGGCAACCTTCCAACTGGTGGTGCATACCATTTGGAATTTAGAGCAATAATTGCCATATGAAGAGGGGTGTTCATTGTGTTCCATTGTGGCATCACAATGGGATTGATATGTTGCTCATATAATCCCTATTACAAATTGTTTGTTTATTCTCTCAAGGATGTCTCCAAGACTAGGAGACGTTGGATTAGCATATTTAATGACATCTACAACGGGTGAGATGAAAGAGCAAACATATTTGCAAACAATAATATCAAAAAAGAATAAGACTCAAAATTAAATGACAAGTGAGAAAATTAGAAACAATAAAATCATAAATTTGATAAACAATTTTTAAAAAACCTATGTTGCCCCAAGTTTTTGAGACAGGGATGGTAGGGGACGAGGGGACATGTTTCGGGGATGGGGATGGGAGGGAGGCCATTTTTAGGGGATGGCAGGGAACGACTATTAAAAAGTAGGGAAATTTTAAAATATAGAAAATTTCAAATATTCATATGATAAGGTAGTCATCATATACGTCATGTAACGTTAACACATAATATTAGAGTTCAATTGATATTTTGAATTTTCATTTCATAGAAAGCGACAAACAAATGAAGTTTTAACAAAATTTGAGTGTTCCACGGGGACACGTCCCTCTTGAAAAACCAGGTGTCTTCGAGACGGGGACATCCTCGAGACGCGAGGACACTTTGGGAACATCCCCCCATCGTCCCTTTATTGCCTCCAAGTTTCCTCCGTCGTTTCCCAAATGCATCCTTAAAAGGGGGAGGTTTCTTGGACATTTCTTCCCAAGAAATGCCAAAAGGGGACTTTGGGACGTCCTCGAGACTCCCAAACATCCCTTGACACCTTAGGAAACTTGTAGAAGACTTCCTCGACATAATGCTTATTTTGATGATTTAAAAAAAAACAAATAGAAAAAGGTCACTTCAAAAGGTTAACCCTAACCCTAAGTTGACCCCAACCCCCAAGGCCTCTCAAAAAAGTTATAAGAGACATATTGTCTCAATCTTATTCACAAATTCATTGCTATAGTTTGAACTTGAAGAGGAACAATGAAGTGAAAGTCCGAGTTTGAGGCTTTTAGCCTCAACTTGCAAGGAGACTTGACATGGAGCTTGGGGATGATTAGAGGCATCAAGCCATTAGCCATTGACTCATGAGTCATGAGTCATTAGTATTACTATCTAGTATTTACTATTTTGTTTTTGAAGTTTGAAGTATGAACATTGTTGATTGTAATTATGAATCATGATTATGAAATTTTGAAACTTCTAGTTCTCGTTCCAATGTCTATATTTTGATTTTCAGTGTTCACTACTAAAATTTAATTTTAAAATTGGAACACTACTACTAGTCAATGCAACGTGTTTAAAATTTATTGATTCCTTAGGCTTCTAGAGTTATACATCTTTTTATAACTAGTTTTTCAAGTATTGTATGTATTTAAGCATTGCTCCTTTGTTGCCATCCCCTCGCCGTCCTCCCACCGTCCCCAAACTTAGGCCCCTCGTTCCCTCATCTCTGAAACCCATCCCTCATCTCTGCGTCAATAAACTTTGTGGAACATAGCAAAATTTATTTGCATTCATTGACAATGTGCATATATAGTATTATATAAAAATTACATCAAATTGCCCAAAGGTTGCAAGTTTCAACTACAAAATGACAAAATATAGAAATATGCAACTGTCTCTAATCAACATCCAACACCCTTTTATTTTTTATTATTTTTTGTGTTCTAAAAAAAAAAAGAATTGGAAAGTTGTTGGGTCGTAGGGGATGGCTAGCTGTCCACGGGACGGTTAGGGGACGTCTAGATGTCCCCTAGCCATCTTAGGGACATCTAGCCGTCTCCTGGTGTTTTTGCTTTTTTGGGCATCCTATTGGAAACATTTATGATTTTCTTGAGAATTTGGGGATGACAAGGGGATGTTTTCGAGGTGTCCTCGCATCCCCGAAACGTTTCCTGTGTGTGACGCCCCTAATTTGGTTGAGGATGCATCCCTAGGTTAGCAATTTCTTACCTCACAGTAGACCACTAGTCATCATCAAGGATTTTTTGTTTGATAGCTTTTCTTTTAGCAATGTTTGGAGAGGCCATCTACTCCATCTGAATAAAAACCATCATCAGTTGTAGAGGCTTTTGCACCTCAAGAATCTTCTCTAACAAAATTAAATAATTGGCAATACCTAGTCTTCAAAGCTTTAAGGAATTCCTTCCAAAAAGTTTTGAAGAGAGCAAGTGATGTGTGGTGGTCACAAATGAACATTTGAATATCTCACCTTTTGCCACCACTTGTTGCACCCAATCTAATTTCCCTATGTCTTTCAATGTTGTTAATGCATAAACTCAACACGAAGTCTAAAAGATGTGCTTGTAAGCACCCTCCACCATCATGCTAGTTAATTTGCACACACATGTTGAATCAATGATCACTTATACAACATTTGAGTCCCTAACCTTTTTTATGGCCTCTCACAACATGGGAAATTGGAAGTTTGCATCCTTGCGCTTCTTTGAATAATCAATAGCTCTAAGAAAATAAGAGCCAACTACATACAACTATAATGTTGATGAATTGTTAATGTTTAATATTGGTCCACCCATCCTTGACAATAGAGCAACTTGATCTAATCCAAGTCTACCACATGTTCTCCATTACCATACTCACCTTAAAATATTTTCTGAAGGAGAGTAGTGCATGGTTATGTTCTCTAGGTGGGGTGACCAACAAGAACTTCATCTTTGAACATTTGTTTGAAGTGAGGAGAAGGTGCCCCATAAAATGGGATGGCATGGGCATATGTTTTTTTTGCAATGGAAAACTTTGCTAGACCTTATGTGCAAATTGATCATGCTCACAACTTTGCTTGACTTTTCATTAGCACTAGTCTCTTTCTTTACTAATGTAAAAATATCAACGCTACCACTAGTAACCATAGATGGCATAGCCATAGCTCATCATGTAGACTGTACTAGCATTGGCACACCCTTAGACCTTGCTTCCATCTCTATATGCAATCTGCTAACCTCTATTTTCTCCTCCTCATTTATCTGTGGACACATATTAACTCCATGTCCTTTACAACCCAAGAGATGAGAATATACTTCGGTGTATCTCCCTCTAAAATCTATCTTGCAAATATGAGACAACCACAATCTACTACCCCCCAAAATTTCCTTTTTGGCTTTATCTAAGGCTGTTACAAATTGTAGAAGAGGTTTTATGGAATTAAAAGGGTCCTTTGTATAAGTTTTAAGATGATGGAAGGGAACCCAAATGTGTTTTGTGATTGTTCTCCTTCACTTACAACACTCACCAACCCTAATGATCCCCTTTTCATTCATTTCATGCACACCACTTTCACTATAGCTGCCCATATTTTATGAAAAAATAATGCAAGTGCAAACTAAAAAAAGGAAAAAAAGATGAAACCAAACATTTCTTAATTTTTTTCGGAAAATAAAGATGAAATAATCACTAATCTCTTCTACTTATTTTTCTATCTCACTACTCACTAAAGCTGCCCTAGTTTTGATTTCTATAGTTGCACCTTCAAACCCTACTCAAAATAATTTTGTTGCTCCAACTTGGCTGCAATTTTCTTTGGCATGTAAAAATGAATTAGAATGAAAGAGGGATGATTGTTTTTGCTCAATTAGGGCTAAGTGTGGTGTGGGGGTCGATAAAAAATAACACAAATAAGTTTTATTGATTTTGGGCCATTAAACTTTTTAAAAATTGTTTAGTTGCGTGATGATGGTTGGGGAACGTCATTGACATCCCCAATTGTGTCAAAGATGTTCAGTCATCTATGTGAGTGTTGGGGAACATCTTTGACATCCCTAACCGTCTTAGTCACTTGTGGTTGTCCCCATGGAGATCCCATGTTTCAAGGACATTTTCAAGATGGCTAGGGAAAAAACGTAAATGTTCTGCATGGTAGGGGGACGATTCATAGGTGTCACATCCTTGGTATGAGATTGGGGCCAAATAATCCCGGGGATGCATCCTAGGGAACAGTCAGCAACTTGAATCTCCAATGGCTTATGCAATATCCCCAAATAGGGATAATAGCAAAATAACAATATTTCTAAAACTAGAGCAAAAAAAAATTTGAAACTTAATTTGCATATAAGAATTTCAACAACAAACTTAGATTTACAATCAAATTAATGATCTGATTTTTCTGCTATAAGAAATAATTTTTTGAGTATTATTGAACTTAGGAAAAGTATAGGAAATCCTTTTATTTCTGGCTAGAAAGTTCAGAAATGCATTACCATGATTTTTCTTCTATTTTTTTGAGATAAAATTGAAATGGGTATGCAAATTTAAACATAAAATACCTGACTTTATCAAACCCTATCCATCTTCAAATATGGTGTCATCTACCAAAATAAATCAACACTAGGCTTGATTTTTTGTTGTCGTCCTCAAGAATGCTTAGAAATATGAAATACCATGTTGAAGTTACTCCAAATATGAACCTTCAACTCTGAATTTTATCTCCAATTTGGCCTCCAAACTTGATAGACAATTGCAATTCCGAAAATTGATGTGCTAGGGTTTTACAATCCAAAGCTCTTCCATCGAAACACACCCTTCTGACTAGGGGGAGCCTATATGTCTCTCTGAAACCAAGGATACTCAAGGGTTTTAGACCTTAAGCCAAGTTGCAACAACAATACAACGTAATCAACTCTAAAAGACCCCTACAGAGTTTTATAATATCTCTCAAAGACATGCATTAATCTCAACCCTTGATTCACCACCTTTTAATCTAATGCTCCACATTGAAGCGCTAAAAGTTGAACCAATAAGCTCCTGGAAAACCCACACCCCCTTTTCCTTTTTATCACATGCTTTTTAAAATTACTTAAAGTACATGAAAAGAGGGACAACTTAAGTTTTTTGGCTAGGAGTTACTTAAGTTGACTTAAAAGACGTGCCCAAAACTTAAAATGACTTAAGTTCACTTATATTGCATAAAAAGACATGCACACAACTTAAGCATATAATATAATACAAGCCAAAGACTCCATATTTACCCAATCATACTCTCCACCCTCTTCCTCTTGGGTAATCCAAGGAAAGGGCAACCGATGTGCTGCTAATCCTCATGATTTGAGTTGTGGACATTACAGTCCTCCCCACCCAAAGAGTGCTTGTCCTCAAGTATTTGTAGACTAGGGTGCTTAAGAATCTCCTCTCCTTCCCATGTTACATCCTCCAAAGGCAAGTTTTTCCATTTGATGAGATATCTTGAAGTCACCTTATTCCTCAACTCTCTCTCTCTCTCTCTCTCTCTCTCTCTCTCTCTCTCTCTCTTTCAAAATTGTTTTTGAAATGAGTATCAATTTACCTTCTTCATCCATGGAGGTAGTTCTGTAGGAGTCACATGTTGTCCAAGAGCCTTCTTGATGTATGACACATGGAATATATTATGAATTTGCTTGTCGCTGGTAACTCTAACTCATATGCTACTTCACCAATTCTTTTGATCACCTTGAAAGGCCCATAAAACCTTGGTTTAAGCTTTTCTGGTCCACTTACCTTCAATGAGGATTGTCTATAAGGTTGAAGACGCACAAATACCATGTCTCCCACCTTGAAAGACCTTTCAACTTGATGGCGATCATATTTTTTTTGCTGTTCTTGTGCAATCTGAATATTATCCTTAAATGCCTTAAAGATATCTTGGTTCTCTTTTGCCCACTCAAGAGCTTTTGGAGCTCTAGAATAAAAGAAAATCAAATCCACAAATGTAGAAGCTTCATAACCATACAAAACTTTGAAAGGTGTCATACCTATGTTCATATGATATGTAGTCTTGTAACAAAATTTTGCCAAATGTAACCACTTTGTCCATGATTTTTGCTACCTTGAGACATAGTTCCTCAAGTAGCCTTGAAGCCATTTATTTACAATTTCATTTTGGCTATCCATTTGTGGATGATGACTAGTGCTATGATTGAGTTCTGTTCTAGCCAACTTCATCAACTCTTGCCAAAAAGTGTTGATGAATATGCGATTTCTATCACTTACAATTCTTTCTAGCATACCATGAAGTTTGAAACTTGTTCAAAAACATACCGACAACATGTGGTGCTTTGAACTCAAAAGGCATTGGCATGAAATGAGCATATTTAGTCCTTACCATTGACCTTAGACAACCCAATAATGAAATCCATTGATATTTGTTCCCACTTTTGATTGGGAATGGGAAGTGGTTGTAACTTCAGCCTTGTTTATTTGACACTCTATGCATTCCCTCACATGTTTGAGAACATCATCTTTTCATGAGAATCTTTCATGAATGTACCTCTATGTCTTCAAATAACTTGGATGACCAACAAGCTGATTGTTATGGACTACAATAAGAATCTTATGTTTGAGCTTACTTTCCAGTACTAAATAGATTTTATCCTTCTAATAGATGACATCATTCAACACTTTATAGCTTCCATCATCGATTTTATCATCTAGAATATCACAAGCATGTTGATTTTTTTTAATATTGTGCTAATATATGATCCTTCCAAGCTGAAATTTCTGAGATAATGCATTGGCAACAACATTATTTCTCCCTTGACAAATTCAATGTCAAAATCATACCTTTGAAGCTTACTTACCCAATGTTGTTGTCTCTCATTTAATCCTTTTTGCTCCATCCAAATCTTGAGGCTATTATGATCAATCCTTACTATAAACTTGTTGTGAGGCTATTATGACCAGTCCTCACTATAAACTTGCTACCCACAAGATATGGATGAAAATTTTTAAGTGCATGCATGATTGCCAACATTTCCTTGCATGAACCTCCTTTCAACCTTGTTTAGTTTTCAGCTCTCATAAGCAATTGGATGCTTGTCTTGCATCAAAATAGTCCCAATACCAATACCAGATGCATCACATTCAAGCACAAAAGATTTAGAGAAATTTGGTAGAGCCAAAATAGGACAAGTACTCATTACCTTCTTAAGATGGTCCATGATTCTTTGAGTCTCAACTGTTCAAACAAAGGCATCCTTCTTGGTCAAATCTGTCAAAGGAGCGATCCCCTTCACAAATTGTCTATAGTATGTGCATAGACCAATGAAGCCCCTCAATTGGGACACATTCTTTGGTGGTGGCCAATCAAGTATAGCTTGAATTTTCTCTCTGTTCTTTCACTCCACCTCCCCCAATGGCATATCCCAAATATAATAGCTCATCATACCAAACTCACACTTAGAGGCTTTTAGCCGCTAAGATACTTAACACCTCACCAAGATGCCAAATATGCTCCTCCCATGTCCTATTGTATAATAGGATGTCATCAAAGAAAACCAACACAAATTTCCACAACTACTTGTTGAATACATGGCTCATGCAAGGTTGAAAAATAGTTGGAGCATTCGATAACCCAAAGGGCATCACCAAATACTCGAAATGTCCATAGTGGCACTTGAAAGCTGGTTTGTGCACATCTTGCTCTCAGACATGAATTTGATGTTATTTTGAATGAAAATATATTTTGGAGAAGTAGATCACTCCATGTAGCTCATCCATCAACTCATCAATACGCGGAATAGGATACTTGTTCTTGATGGTCTTCTTATTTAGTGTTATGAAAATGAATGCACATCCCCATAGTACCATCCTTCTTCACCAAGACATCAGAAGAAGTGAAGGGACTAGAACTAGGCCATATATGCCCTGCATCCAGTAACTCCTGAATAGTTTTCTCAATCTCATGCTTGAATTGTTTAGGATGATAGTAGGGATTGGTAACAACTAGCTTGCTATCCACAAACTCAATAACATGTTCAAACCCACGATCTGGAGGTAGTCCATGCAGTAGATCTAAAAATACCACACTATGCTTGTCTAGAAAGCCCTGTATGTCAACATGATATCCACACTGTCTGTATCAATAGACTTATTTTAAATGAAACATTGTATTGCCCACTCAACCTTTGAATGCCGAAAAACTCTCCCCATCCTCCTAGCTGAAATAACTCTAGGAGCATCTAAAGATAAGCCTTGTAATACCACCTTTTGACTATCTGCTGTGAAACTCAACTGCATAGTCTTAAAGTTCGTGACATAAGGATTTATAGAATGCAACCACTGAATGCGCAACACAAGATTGGTATCCTCAATGTTAACCACATGAAAGTCATCAACAAGGGTATAATTGCCCAAGGTCATACTCAACTGTGGGACACAATTAACACAACGAAACATCGTGCCGCTCATTGTTCGCACTCGAAAACCATCATACTCCTCAACTTGCAAGCCTCACTTCTTCAGATAAGACGAATCAATGAAGTTGCGGGTAGCCCCACTATCAATTAGCATAACAACTCACTATCCCAACATGATGCCCTTTAGTTTTTATGGCGTTAAAATGAGGAACGGTAGTGAGGGTTGCAATTGCACCATCCATGTAGGCCAAATCATCTTTGTGCTCATCTGTGTTTATTTCCCTATCAATCTACTTATGTTGCTCATCAAGAACTTGTGTCTCCTCTAACTCATCATCGCTAGGTTCCTCGAAGACCTCAATCCAATGGGCCTTGCCTCCACTTCTACATTTATGTCCAGATGTACAAGGCTCACAACAATCAAAGCAAAGCCTCTTTCATCTTAGCTCATTTCTTGAGTAACGAGATGCACCACCAACTAGCTTAGACATCTCACTCGCTGGTCTAGTATATTCTAGTTTCTTGTCCTTCCTTTGTGGCAAACTCTACAATAAGGGTCTCTACAGAAACTTGCTAGGAAACCTAGCCTGTGATGTAGATAGCTCCATATTCCTTGCATGCTTTATATTCTAGTTTCTTGTCCTTCCTTTGTGACAAAGTCTACGATAAGGGTCTCTACAGAAACTTGCTAGGAAACCTAGCCTGTGATGTAGATAGCTCTATATTCCTTGCATGCTTAATAGCATCCTACAAGGTTGGTGGATTAAAAGCTTGAACCCAACCTCTGAGAGGTTCTGACAAACCCTCCATGAACCACGAAATCAACCTCCTCTCGGACACATCAAAAACCATTATTGACAATCATAGAAATTTTGAAATGTATGCATCAAGTGTCTCAACCTGTCTCAACTGAGCCAACTCTTTGGAGTGTGCCTTTGAATCCTTGCGGTCAAACCACTCTATCAATGTAGTGCAAAACTGATAATAAGAAACTATTGCACCATGACCTTGTGTCACTAAACCATGATACCACCACTCATGTACAACTCCTTCAAGGTGAAGGGTAGCAAATTTGATGGCCTCAATCTCCTTCATTTGATTCTGATCAAGGTAAGTGATGAGGGCGCAGCCCGAGACTTAGAAGATAACCCACAAATAAGAGAATAATTTTATTATTCAGAAAATGGAGCTTCTTACATGCAAAGGATCTCAAATCCCCAAGTTCCACGGCACATGCAAGTTACAAAAAGCTACAGAATAACTTTCGCAATATGCGAGCTTGTCCCCAAAAAGCTACCAAAATTAGATAATAGTTTCAACTCCATTTGTTCAAATTTGCCTTGTTTCACCACTGTCATCACCAAAAATTCTCCTTCTTAGATTTCTCTCATCCACACCAAACACAACTGAGAAAATCATTGATGTAAAAACATCTAAAAACTGAGAAACTTGAAATTGAACTATTTTTGGGTGATGCAAGATTGCCCTTTACACCACTGGATGCTCCTGCATCAGTAAGTATTCAATTTATGAATCCAAGCCCTAGCTATACTTTTGGATGATCCATCAAAACTCGGCAAGGATAAACGTCCCAACCTTTTTTGTAATCCATAATTTTGCTTTCTTTGATTCCATTGTTTTTGCTTTGGCTTTGTGTGTTTGGTGACCTCCAAGTAATCTCTAAAAGAGATAGCTGATTGAAAATCTTCCCCCAAAGCTTGATACTTTGCCAAAATCTCAACATCCTCATTGTCTTCCACAGGTTCCTCTTGTGTGGGCTCATCCTCTTGTATAAAGGTAGGCATGAAGGGTCTAGATTGTGATGAACCTGAAGGTTTGCTAGTAGAGTGTTCATTGTTTTCTACAGCTTTGCTACTGTCCTCTATTTCCACATGCATCAAGTTTCTTCCATTTGTTGTGTTGTGAGCCATTTGACTTAAATATAGATCGGTGTTTTGTAATTGTCCTAACATTTCTACAAACATATGTTTTACCTCCTCTTCACTTGATGATGGTGGTCAATTGCTACCTGCCATTATTTCCCTCTATTTTTCCATGTTATGACCACCTTTTCCATGCATACAACCAACCCAAACAGGTTGCCAAGTCTTGCAGCTCTGATACCATTGTAATATCCCCAAACAAGGATAATAGAAAACTTAATTTGCATATATAAATTTCAACAACAAACTTAGATTTATAACTAGATTAATGATCTAATTTTTCTGCTTAAAGAAATAAATTTATGAGTATTATTGAACTTAGGAAAAGTACAAGAAATCCTTTTATTTGAGTATGTAGATTTAAACATAAAATATCTCAAACCTTAGCCGTCTTCAAATATGGCATCAACTCCCAAAATAAATCAACACTTGGCTTGATTTTCTGTTGGCATTCTCAAGAATGCTAAAAAATATGAAATATCATGCTGAAGTTACTTCAAAATTCTGAACCTTCAACTCTGAATTTTATCTCCAATTTGGTCTCCAAACCTGATAGACAATTGCAGCCTTGAAAATTGATGTGCTAGGGTTTCACAAACCAAAACTCTTCCATTGAAATACACCCTTCTGACTAGGGGGAGCCCGTATGTCTCTCTGAAACTAGGGATACTCAAGGGTTTTAGACCTTAAGCCAAGTTGCAACAGCGATAAACAAAAAACACACAACATAATTTGCTCTAAAAGACCCTTAGAGAGTTTTATAATATCTTCCAAAGAGATGCATTAATCTCAACCCTTGATTCACCACCTCTTAATCCAATGCTCCACATTGAAACCCTAAAAATTGAACCAATAAGCTCCTAGAAAACCCATGCCCCCTTTGCCTTTTTAGCACATGCTTTTTAAAATCACTTAAAGTACATGAAAAGAGGGACAACTTAATTTTTTTGGCTAAAAGTTACTTAAGTTGCCTAAAAGGATGTGCACACAACTTAAAATGACTTTAGTTCACTTTAAGTTGCATAAAAAGATGTGCACACAACTTAAAAATAGAATATAATACAAGCCAAAGACTCCATATTTAATAATGCTCTACATCCTTTTCCTCTTGGATAATCCAAGGAAAGGACAACCAATGTGTTGCTAATCCTCATGATTTGAGTTAGGGACATTACAACTTATTCAACAGTTTTCAAGCAAGAAACTTGCCTTGACAAGGTAATGTGGCATAAATGAGCACAATTTGTTTGTTTAGTCTTGCATATTGAACTATCCTAGTAATCCGAGTCTCAAAGCCCATATCAAACATCTGACGTGTCATCCATAATTGGCAGGTGAATATTTAGGTTTGTTGTCTTAATTCCACTTGTGCATGGTTTGGTAATCATTCTACTAGGCATGCGAACATTTGATACCTCTCTTCAAATCATTTTGATTTGATGTGCCACTCTAGAACCTCCATAGATAGGCACACAACTGAAGCCAAGAACCTTGGAAAACTTGATATATTTGTGAAAGTGTTCGACAAGCTCTCTGGTGGGGACCATAATGAGTCCAATTGGTCTATTGCTTGTAGCAAGAGGAGGTTGTCTTTGATATGCCTTAGCAGAAGCAAAACAAATGCAAGATTCTTACTTGAACATGCTTTTCTATACTAATAGAGTCTTGTCTGTGCATGAGAATATGAAGATTTTGAGCTTGAGTAGCCATAGGTTTTCATAGCTTAATTTCTTTAGGATGTTGAGGTCATTATGTGTCAATCCTGTGTGGTTCCATGTCTTCACAAACTTTGGCACATCTTTACCATGAATGTTCAACTCTTATTTCCTTTTTGTATACTATAACTTGCTTAGCTATCATAAGAGAAATCTCTTTTACTTTGCAAAAGAAGTCTATCCTAAAAGGAGGATATCAATTTTGGAATGGTCTACAACAGATAATTTCTCAAATTCAGTTTTTTTCACTCTTTTAATGAATTCATCATCATCTTTGTCATCTATTTGATTTCTCATCATCTCTAACTTCATCGTTATTTGCATCAGAATCATTGCTATTAATAATCTTTTCAAGACTACCTTTGTTTGATTTCTTTTTGTTTGTCCCATAATTTATATCTTTCACTTCCTTTCCAATTTGCACAAAATTATCAATTTTGCTGCTCAAGCTATCAACATTTGCCACAACAAAATGTTCATAAATGCATCTAGAGGATCAATTGCCTCTTCAACATTGGCTTCCACTTTATCAATATCCATGGCTTGTCCATTCTATAGATTTTTATTTCCAACCTCATCCACTGCAACATTTCCTTTTTTGAGTATAGATTTTTTTGAAGGTCCATCCAATTCACCGTATAGAATCCACTTCTTTATGTAGACATGGAAAATATACCAATCATGCTTGATCCTGATTACTAACACTATTTCATCCTAAATCATCCCTTGGTCTAACCATTTAATCGAATACCCTTATTTGATTAAATTCATCAATTTTCCTCTTTTAATTAAATAAATCATTTATCTGATTAAGTCATTCTCTCTTATTAATTAAATCAATCAATCTGATCTAATTATTTCTATTTAATTAAATAATTCATTTTATTTGATTAAATCTCTAAAGTCATCTTATTAAATTAAATAAATTAAAACCTTATTTGATTTAATCTAACCTCTTCCCCTTTAATTAAATAAATAAAAAATCTTTATTTAATTAATCTTTATATCATATTCTTCTCATCTTTTGATTTAAATCAACCCACAAATCTAAATCAATTAGTCACATCATCTAATCTTTCATTAAATTAATTAACCCTTGATTAATTTAATTCTAATCTATGTGCCATCCTCTAGCTTTTGCCATTTGCACATGAAATAGATTTAATTCATTTATTAAATCCCTATTTTCTCTCAACATGGCATAATAGGGGAATATTCTTCTAAATTTGAAATCTTTCCAAGTGGACTTTGTCCTTCCAATAAGACATTTATTTCATCTTACAAGTTCTTTTGCAATTAGCCAAGGGGCCATTACTCCATTTGACTCTCCCTCCACCTTGTCATTTCACTAAATTCAAATTTCAAATAAAGGCATTTATGGGCACATTCATCAAAATGTGCACATCCTTCATCCATTCATCTCTTGACAAGTGGCATTTTGCCATTGGTTGAAAGTTAGCCCCACATTGCTTTATTTTGGGCATTTATCCATCTTGTCTTTCTATAAATAAGATGCTTCTCTCCTCATTTGATCATCCACAACTTGAGTAAACTTACTATACTCAATTTCATCTCCAAGCATAGCAATTTCCATCCATTTTATCAAAGTCTTAGCTAAGTTTTGTAGGTTTTTCATCAAGGAACTTCATTGAATCTTCAACGAAGTGGATCACTCTTCATCACTCATCAACATTGCATCATAAGGAGTTGGGAAATGGTCAATTTTCACATCAAATTGGCACCAATTCCCCCATGGGATCAAGAGTTGGCTTGCTTAATTAGGATTTCATTGCTTTCTCATTGTGTTCATTTTATTTCCTAATTGTGGCTTTGGTAATGGATTTTATGGGGAATCTTGATTCTTGCTCGCATTGGATCTAACTATGTGTTTGTTTCTTGTGTTTTGTAGGTGCGAGGATCTTGGTTCTACATTCTGGCGCAAGGAGGGCAAATCTCACGTTTGTATCAAAAAATGTGCTTTTTTCTGTTTTTGTGTGTCTACAGGGAAGTGCACTGCTAGCAGACTAGCGTCGCAGTATAGAACCGCTAGTAGACTAGCATCGCAGTATAGAACCGCTAGCAGACCAACGTCACCATATAGCACCGCTTCAAACTTCAAACAACGACGCCTATCTTTCCCGCCCAATATTCAAATTTTTAAACTTTGCCGTTGGGTCAATTCGGGGTCGCTGACTTTTTCAAATTACAAACTGCACCGCTGGTGAAAAGGGCAACACAATCACACTCTCTGTCTTTATTGCAGAATGTCGCTGACTGACAAGCGACGCCATATATAGCACCGCTGGATTCCGTAAACTACACCACCTGTGCAGACTCCGCTGCTGGAGTAAAGTAAAAAGTGAAATTTCAGTTTTTAATGACGTGCTTATTTAATTTTGATCATCTGGGTTATTAATTGCTTTCCTGACCTCTGTTTTGTAGTTCTAATTGGGTTTTGTAGGTTGGCTTGATCAAAGGTGAAAAAAAAAGTCAAGATTGAAATAGGCATAATAACATCACTCATGATACCAAGTGTTTTTGAACACTTTAGTGTTTGTTTAACACTCTTAGAGAATTCACAATTTCTCTTAAAAATTTGTTATCTTTTATGTGCTTACAACCTACTAAATTTCTTTTGGGCTCTAAAAAGAACATTTCAATTTTTTGCTACAAAGGGCTTAAAAAGAACTTTAGGACAAACTCACTCGATTTGGTTTGAGGATTAACAATTGAACAAGTGCTTCTTTGTCTTGTAATTGCTTACTCAAAGTAATACCATCGAAAGGATGTACGCGCTTCTCTCGCACCTCACGACGATCTTGAGAACCAAAAGGCCTTTTGGTGATCTTAAGTTGGGTAAAGTAATTGCCTCCACATTTCATTTTGGGATTAAAATTGAACAAAACTTGCGAGTGTGAGTGGAGCATATTGCGTACATTCTCTCTCTTTGTGTTGCAAGAAAGATTGATCAAGTTATGAATATTGCTTGCTCGCTTTTGATTATTTTAGAGGGCCTGCCTTGTGGGAAAAAGTAATCACCCAAGGGAACGACCCAATCGGTAACACATTAAAGCCAAGTGTATTTCCAGTCGGTATATAAGTGTGGGTACTGGAACAAAGGCCAGTATCACGCGGTTGGTTTTGATGAGAATGGAAACAATGGTCTCTCACCACATGGATCAATCCCTACGAAAGAAAAGTCCGAATTAAAACCCTTGTTTAGAAAAGACCAAAATTCTTGATCTATTTGTTGGTGCAAGAACGGTCGTTCTGAAGCCGCCCCACACTGTTATGATTTTTAGTAGAAATGGAAAGTATGCTATGGGAGTTTCATGGGTGCTGATGCTTGGCTACCCCGTATAAGTGAGTGCCGTGGAGGGGAGCCAGTGGGGTCAAACATCTAACCATTCACTAAAAATAAGTGTGGCTGGACTTGTCTAAGTGGGGATTCAACAAATACAGTTTTTCATAGCCATAGGGTTGTACTTGTTCGTGGTTACAAAACACTTTGATTGTTCGTAAACATTTGGAAACAAACATTCAACATTATCATCAAACTTCAAACCCTTTAGGAAACAAATATCTTTGACCAAATTCATGTGTTATTGCTTTCCCTAGGGATCTTATCCTTAAAGGTTTCTAAACATTTGGATTTATATCTCAATTTGCTAACTAAAGTTAACAATAGGAAACTTTTGCCTTAATTTCCTTGGTTTCCACATAATCCACTATGTGGGATGATAAGAAGTTAGGACATTAGACATTCAGTTTGAAGAAACCTAATCAAGAATTGTTTGTGATAAAAAGAAGTCACTAAGCAAAGCTAAGAACAATTGAACCCCACACATGTTTCTCAAATGATTTCACGCAAGATCAAAATTCAGAAACCAAAGTCAGAAACTCTTAGTCCAAAAGAACATCAAAAGCGTCTCTCAACGCTCTACGAATTCAGACAAAGATTGCTTTTCAACTTTTACAGGAAAGCTTCAAGAAACAATCCCAATTTGTATGAGTTCTTTTATCAACAAAATCCAATTTTTTTTCGGGAATTTGAATATCTTGTCTAGAGAAAAGTGTTATTCAAAACCAAGGTCTTGCAAACAAGAATTTTTTTAGGTACACATAGGATCAAAATCAAAACCTTCATCCATCTTTCAAACATCAAAACCAAAATCATTTCACCAACAACTCTTGAAAATCTTGAAATCATCCTTCATGCTAGACTTTTTGGCAAATCAAAATCATCAAAATTCTTGAAATAAATTAAAATCCTTGAAATCCTTGAATCAAAACATCAAAACATCTTTGGATAGGTATATGTAGATGAATCCTTCTTCATATGCTTAGTCAAAATATCAAATCATCTTGTTTAGCTAGGTATATGTAGATGAATCCTTCTCCATATGGTTAGTTGAATTATCATCTTGTTTGAATAGGTGTGGGTAGATGCATCCTTCTCCCTACACTTAATCAAATTATCATCTTGTGAGCAAATCTATCCCATAGATAACATCCAACATCTTGGGATCCATTTGTTCATTATCCAAAATCAAAGCAATCCAAAATCAAATCAAGGTCAATCCAAAAATCCAAGAATCCAAAATCAAAATCCAAAAAAATCCAAGAATCCAAAGAAAGTCCCAAAAGTCTAGCACCCCCCCTCAAGATCTTCTAAGAGTTCAATAATCCATGTCATCCATCTTACATATTTCATCATCACACCTTTGATCCTTAAAACATCCTAATTTTTCTCTTTTGTACCTAAAGTTATATCAATCCAAAGAATTAGAGATTCATCTCCCATATTCTTGAAAATTGATCCCTATTTTATGGTGCAAACTAGATCTCAACACAAGAGGAACATGGAAGCCAACAAAGAAACATCCACTTCAAGTGACCTAAGTCAAACTAATGTCGAAATGAATCCCATTGGATCAAGCAATCCTCTAACTAACTTTTCGTCATCATCACAAAATCCTCAAGAGGAAGGACAAGTGGAGGATCTTACCAATAATCCCTTTGGGATGTCACAAGAGGAGATCGCCGAGATGGTCCAAAATCTTGAAAATCATAGAATTATCAACATCATGATGAAACTCAATCTCTCACTATGCATGCTTGAATTAGCAAAACAAGGGGCTAAACTCCCTTCCGATTTTGATGTGAGCACCATTGTGGAACCACCTTTTGGGGTCATGCCTCCAATTTCATCCATGCCCCCAATTTCATCTACACCCCCAATCCAAAACGTCACTCAAAACATCCCGCAAATCACATCATCCATTGCTCCAACCCAACCCATTATTATCAAGGGAAGTGCATTTCTCAATGCACTACAAACACATCCCCTTGTGAATAATCAAGATTTGGAAGCAAACACCATCTTGGGGCAAACCGTACCCCAAAATCCATCACACCCATATGTCCCCCTCACCTTTCATGATCCTAATGACCCATCGTCATCATTTCACTCAACACCTCAAACTTCTTTCCCCATGACCTCGCAAGGAGAAGGTAACTTATTTGGACCAGGGGGCATCTTTGACCCTACATCTTCATCATTTCCTCAAGGAAGTATGCCACCCACATTTCCACCACTTCCACCATTTCCATCAATATCCACACCACCTCTTGGTTTAGGGCTTCCCCCTTTACCAAACATCAATCAACAAAATCAAATCAACCACCGATCATCAATCAAAGCATCATACCAAATCATCAAATCTTGCCATCAATATCGCAACAACAGATGGCAACCATCTTGATAACGTAAACCACCACCCCAACATCAAGTATCCCTTAACACATGGTCTCGCAAGGACCAAGCATATCGATCACACCATCCACCATCCACCACTCATATCCCAATCATCAATACAACGATGCCTCTCATCACCACAACAAACACCATCCCAAACCCACCTCCACCACCACCACCACCCAATCTGAACACATCAAATCAATACAACATTGCATTACAAGCTGCTCAACAAGCCGCCTACCAAAAGACACTTCAACAAATCCAAAACCAACAAGCTGCACAATTAGCCGCTCAAGAAGCGCAAACACAAATATTTGCACAACAAGCACAACAAGCAACACAAGCCGCTCAAGCCGCACAACAAGCACAAAAAGTAGCCCAAGCCGCTCAAGCAGTGCAGGCTGCACAAGTCGCACAAGCTGCCCAAAAAGCCCAAGCCCAAGCTCAAGCACAAGCACAAACTCAAGCCCAATACCAAGCTCAGCAAGCGCAAGCACAATATCTCACACAAGAAGTAGCCCAACAACAAGCATATCAACAAGCGTTGAAGCAATACCAAAAACAACAAGAAGCAGCTCGATTAGCAACACAACAACGAGTGTAGTTAACACAACAACAAGAAGCTCAACAACAAGCACTATTAGCGCAACAGTAACAGGACCAGCAACAAGCATTGTTGGTACATCAACAACTGCAAGCATACTTGGCACAACAAAATGTGCACACACCATCCATCAACACATCGACCAATCCACCCATCCCCCCAAAAAATGAACCACCGCAGAACACTTTCATCCCACCCACTGATCCGCAAAACAATGTCACAACACAAATCAGGTTGCTCTCGCAAAAAGTGCTTGATCTTCAATCAGAGAAAACCACGAAAACACCCAACAACTTGTGTCCTTATCCATTTGACAGGAGTCTTGTAATGAAATTGTTCCCAAAGGGATTTGAAATCCCCAAATTTGATAAATATCAAGGGACGGGAAACCCTGAAGATCACATCAAGGAATTCTAAGTTCATTGCATGGAAGTCGCGTATGACGATACATATCTAATGTGGCTATTTCCTAGAAGTTTGGTTGGCCAAGCCATGGAGTGGTTCTCTCGCCTTCCTCCAGGCATCAGGAAGTGCCAAGAGATAGGAGACGCATTCATTAAAAAATACACATTTAATATCGGTATGAATGTCAGTCTCGAGGAACTATCAACTCTTAAACAAGGAAAGAACGAATCATTTGCTTCCTTCCTACAATGATGGTGATCCAAGGCCAATAGGAGCAAATGGGTCATGCCAAAAGAACAAGTTTGTACTATTATTTTGAATCTCGAAGGATCCTTGGAATTCCATCTCAAAGTGCAAGGTATCACTACATATGACCAATTGATCTCCAAGGTGCTCAACATCGAACGAGCCCTTATGGAACAAGGAGGATCACCTGCATATCCTGAAAAACAAAACAATCGCCCATCCACCAGTTACAATGACAAATCTCACACATGGGAAAAAAATTGAAACATTAGCAACAATGGTGTTGTCGACGCCAAAGTTGTCATCAATGCCCCTCGACAAAACACACCTGCACCCCAACAACAACCCCAAAACCACCATCAAAACAATCATCAAGCTAACGCAACGACAAAACAACCAAACAATCAAACAATCAACAATGTGAATGATCAAAGGAGACCACCCCGGTGAAACAAAAACTCCCCCAAGCGGAAGTACACTGCCCTTGGGGAACCACTCGAGGTCATCATGAAGAAATTAATAAACGAAAACCTCATCAAGGCTCCCACCTATGAGAATTACCAGGAACCATATGTGAAACCACCCTGGTACAATGAAAACTAGCTCTGTGACTTTCACAAAATCAAAGGGCACACCACTAACAGTTGCATGAGGTTAAAAAACCTAATCCAAAACCTTATTGATCAAAAAATCATAAATGTGGAGCAGCCATCAGGAAATCAAAATCTCAAAATCTACACAAATCTGATGCCTAATCATAACAACAGAGGGAACAATAACAATGACAAAGGAAAAGGCACCTTCAAGAGCGTAAATCATGTGTAGGACCATGTTGTCGCATCCCTAGATGAATATTGCACTACTATCACCATCAAAGGAGCCCATGCTGATTGTGGAGTCCTCACAAGAGGCGGAAAAATCACCATTGCAGGGTCATCTTAGCCAAACAAAGCACCAAATTCCAACCCAAGATATCTTCCCAACAACTATAATGTCCTTGACCAATTGCAAAGAACCTCAGCTCAGATCTCCATCATGGAGTTATTGAAAATTTCATCATCCCACAAGAAAATCCTTGAAGAAGCATTGGCTTCATCCACCGTCCCTGCAGATCTTGATGCGGAACAATTCCAAGCTATGGTTGAAAATATCATTACCCAAAATCTCCTTACATTCTCTGATCAAGATTTTCTTGCCCAACCATCTCACAACCATGCACTGCATCTGGAAGTCCTAGTGCATAAAAACAAAGTCAAGCAAGTCTTGGTGGATGGGGGTGCAGGTTTGAACATTTGCTCCCTCAAGCTCATTAAGAATCTAAAAATCTTAGAGGATTCCATCGAAAAAGGCAGAGGCATCACAATCAGGGCCTACGATGATCAAGAAAGAGTGTCTCAGGGCACAATCCAACTCCCTATTCAAGTAGGGTCAACAATCACGGAAACCACCTATCAGGTCCTGGACCTTGATCTGCCTTATAACATTCTCCTAGGCCATCCATGGATTCATGCAATGCAAGCAGTAGCATCAACCTTCCATCAATGTGTCATATTCACATACCAAGGCTAAGAGGTCACTATCCATGGGGATCCTGAACCATTCTCTTACTACAAGAGCCTAGAGGCAAAATATTACAAAATCCCTCAAGTGCCAAAGAATGATGAAGGCCCATCAACCCCATACATTGACCCAACTACCCTTGCCTCCACTTCTATGACAAAGACACCCGCCATCCCCGCTATCTATGACATCAAGGTTATTATCCAGGACAATAGTTGTGGACACTATACAATCCCAAAGAATGCCTTCATGATAAGAGAGTTACCACAATCTCCTAGGTCACGGGGACGACCACAATCAAATGATGCCTTTTCATCCCAAACATTCATTGCAGGCTCTTCCAACTTCTGAAGTTGGGGAGATCTAGGTCGAAAAGTAATAGAAGAAGATCCATCCCATCTCCTGTACCAAGACAATGGACCAACAGTTGATCTACCTATGGATGACAACAGTAAGGGCTTACAAATGATGCTCGCCATGGGCTATGACAAAAACCAGAGACTTGGACAAAATGACAACGAGCTTCTAATACCCATCATTCCTGAGACGCGAATGAAAAATCTTGGCCTCAAATGTACCCCTCTGAGTATAACCATACGTGGCCGGAATCCCCCAGTTAAGAAGGTCATAATTCCTTAGCAATCAACAACCGAACTTCGCTTACCCGTATCTATAGGTCGAGTCATAGACAACTTCACATTTGACATAACTGACGTCTATAGTAGTAGTGATGATGAAGATCCCATAACTAACCTATCTATGCTTTTCGAGGACACCACCCTTCTTATGATTAGTACCATGTCATTTGAGTCACCTAGTCAAAACCATGAAATTCGCCTAGTCTACCCACAACTCATCGACTATGACCAACGAGGACCACCAATTCTTGACACATTAAAAAATGATGAGGTGCTCTTAGAATTCATGGGACAGCGGGATACTATTCCATGTGGGGATCATAAAGCAGGATTCATCATTGAGCTGGAAACACATGCATACTATGGGGAAACAATTGAATCCCTCAGTCACAAAAGCGAAAAATTGAGAATAATCTCTAGGTCCTTGAGTGAAAACCACATTGTGGCACTCTCTGATTTGAAAATAGTAAAAAGAAAGGATGTATCTGATGGTGAACACCTCTCTGAGGCGCCCGAGGATGGGGGATTCAATTTTCTTCTCAAAGCTCTACACTAGGAAAAATCAACAGTTCTAGCCGAGAAATGCAACCTAGTCAACTTGGGAACAAAAGAGACACTGCACATCACATTTTATGCAGTCATTGCTGTCAGAAGAACAAGAACTCCTAGCTGCCTTTTTGAGAAAACGAAAAGTTAACTTTGCATGGAGCTATGCTGACATGCCCATGCTTGATCTAGAGATTGTGGTCCACCATCTAGCAGTCTACTTTGAAGCAAAGTCCGTTAGACAAAAGCTCAGGAAAATGCATCCTTAGATTGCTTTGTTAGTCAAGATGGAATTGAAGAAGCTACTTGATGCAGGATTTATACGACCAATCGACTACCCAAAGTGGGTATCAAATCTGGTTCCTATTTCAAAACCCGATGGGGGCATCCGAATCTGCACGGATTTCAGAGACCTAAACAAAGCATGTTCGAAAGATGATTTCCCATTGCCTAACATTGACATGATTGTAGACATGACAGTGGGACATGAAATGCTTTCTCTGATGGATGGTTTCTCTGGGTACAACCAAATAATGATTGCTAAAAAAGATCAACACAAAATGACCTTCACTTGTCCATGGGGTACCTACTACTAGAACATGATGCCATTCGGCCTAAAGAATGCTGGGGCCACCTACCAAAGGGCCATGACGTTAATCTTTCATGACATGATCCATAAAATTGTCGAAGATTATGTCGATGACATACTAGAAAAATCCAGAAAGAGGAGAGATCACATAGCAACCTTGAGTGCTATTTTCGACAGACTGGAGGAATACAAGGTCCGTCTAAATCCAAAGAAGTGCATCTTCGATGTACAGTCAGGAAAGTTGCTGGGATACATAGTGTCAATGAGGGGTATTGAAATAGATCCTACCAAGGTAAAATAAATCCTCGAGATGGAGGCATCCAAAACACTGAAACAGTTGAGAGGCCTCCAAGGCAGGCTCCAGTCCATCCGCAGATTCATAGCACAACTGGCAGATAAGCAAATCCCTTATTCTCACCTACTCCACAAGGGGGTAGTGTACAAATGGGATGACAAGTGTGAGGAAGCCTTCAACAAAATCAAAGAATATCTGCTCACACCTCTGGTCCTCATGCCACCAATCCCAAGAAAACCTCTCATCCTCTATGTATTAGCAACAACAACAGCCCTCGGTGCTCTCCTACCTCAGCATGATGAAAATGGGACAAAAAGGGCCATCTATTACATCAGCCACACAATGGTCGGGCATGAGTTAAACTACTCATTCATCGAAAAATCCTATCTAGCAGTAGTGTTTGCTTCACAAAAATTTAGACACTACATGTTGGCACACAAAATCAAACTCATTTCTAAAATCGATCCACTCAAGTATCTTCTCTCAAAAGCAATGCTCATCAGAAGGATGGCCAAGTGGGTCATGATACTATCAGAGTACGACATTGAATACGTAGAGCGAAAAGTAATCAAAGGCCAAGTCATCACAAATTAGCTCGTAGAAATACCCATCTATTCAGAGAATCCGCTCATATAAGAGTTTCCAGATGAATCTATCTTCAATCTCAGCATAGCCGACCACTGAAAACTTTACTTTGATGGTTCCTACACACAACATGGATTAGGAGTCGGTGTCTTCTTCATCACCCCACAGGGGTACTATATACCTAGATCCTACAAATTGGCATTCCCCTGCACTAACAACATTGTAGAATATGAGACTTTGACCATAGGTCTCAGAATAGTAGTACAATGGCACATCATGACCCTCAGAGTATATGAAGACTCCTAGCTGATAATCAATCAAGTGAATGACGAGTACCAAACAAAGGATGATAAATTGACTCCATACAAAAAGTTGGTAGAAAGCCTCAAAGAATCATTCATTGATATCACATTTGAGCAGATTCCCAGAGCAAACAACAGAGCAGTAGATGCCATGGCAACAATTGGCTCCCTATTGGATATCCCTCGCAATATCCCAAAACACGAATTCTTGGTAGAGCAGCTTCTCGTGCCCGCATTCGAGGTACCAAAGTTAGAATTTTTGTGCGAAATCGTTGGTCCTAGTGATCCCTGGTACCATGACATTTATACTTGCGAATAGGGGTCCTACCCGCTTACTTACCCTCAAGCCTAAAAATAACCTTTGTCAAAAAAGCATCCCGGTTTGTCATCCTAGGAAATACCCTCTACCGTAGGAGCATAGAAGGAACCTTATTATGCTGCTTAAATGCTGAGGAGGTATTGACCACTTTAACTGAGGTACATAACGGTATTTGTGGTTCACACTCGAGTGGAATGACTTTGACCAAGAAATTATTGAGGATGGGGTATTATTGGCCTACTATTGAAAGAGAAGCACATGACTACGTCAAAAGTTGTCTACAATGCCAGCAGCATGGGGACCTCATCCATGCTCCAGCTCAAGAGCTTCATCCTATTGTCACACCTTGGCCCTTTTCGCAATAGGGACTCAATCTCGTTGGAAAAATCACCCCTACCTCATCCAATGGCCACAAGTTTATCATAACCGCCACTGAGTACTTCACCAAGTGGGTGGAAGCCATCCCCATGACATACATTACAGGAAAACAGATATCAAAGGTCATCCTGAATTATCTCATATGCCGCTATGGTGTCCCACAAGACATTATCTCAGATAATGGGACACCAATAAAAAATCAAGAGGTTCGCGACCTATGTGACAAATTCAAAATCCAACATCGCTTCTCCACACCATACTATCCCCAAGGCAATGGCCAAGCAAAAGCCACCAATAAAACCATCCTGAAGATCCTCAAAAAGACAATCAATGACGCAGGTCATGACTGACATCTGCAACTGAATCCCGCCCTTTGGGCCTATTGAACCAACATCTGCACACCCACCGATGCTACCCCATTCTCTCTTGTCTACAGATTAGAAGCCGTATTGCCCATCAATATCGAGCTCCCATCACTGAGAATATCATTGCAAAATATTATCACGGATGAAGAATACCGAGTATCAAGATTAAATGATCTGGAGCTGCTAGATGAGCGACGTATGGAAGCATTAAGTCATTTGCAGGTCTATCAGAACTGACTCAAGAGGAGCTATAACAAAAAGATAAGAAGTCAGACATTCCAAGTTGGAGAATTGGTACTAAAGGAGAATTAGAAGAACATCCCAAATCCAAACAACAAAGACAATTTGAACCCAATTGGTTGGGCCCATTTGTTATCACAACGAGTTACAAGTTAGGGGCATATCAGTTATCAACACCCAAAGGGGAACCTCTGCAGGAGCCCATGAACAACTCCCATCTCAAAAAGTTTTATGCCTAATCTTTCAAAGGTATAGAACCAAAAATACAAAAAAATCAGAAAATGTCCTGAAAAAATGGTCACCATGGTGAAAACCTGGCAAACAGGCATCTAGGTGACAAAAAAAAAATCAGAAAAGGGATAAAAAACAGTAAAGAGAAAAATCATCCTCTAGTGAAAACCACTTCGGTGGTGCTTTGGGCAAGTACTTTGGTGAAAACTTGGCAAAAAGGGGCCTTGTGTAAATAAGCACTTTCTCCACCAAGATTTTCATGACTCATTCTGCATCATCTGTCCATCACGCTCCCATCATCCATTGCATGCCATATCTTCATCCATCATCCATTCACATCCGCACCATAGCTTGGTCCTGTGTTCGTGTCATGATCCCTCCTAGTACTACTCGGCCCATTCTCAAGGTCAGTTTGTCTTGCCTTTATCGGAGTAGTCTATGGCTTCACGCTGGGGGCATGTTCTCATCGAATCAGATTCATGTATGTTCTTGAGATCCCAAAGTTAGAAAATCCAAAAACATCAGAAAACCAAGAAAATCCAAAAACATTCAAAACATATCAAAATCCAAAAGCAGGTCAAAAAATAAAAAACAAAGTCATCTTGTCGAACTACGGGTCTTTGAGCCTTGAACGTAGGCAAGGTTGATCTTTGATCATCCCCCGAGACACTTAGGTCAGTCCTTTGGGAGTCCGTCATAATAAATTGGCAATCCATTTGTTCGTATCTCATCAATAATCAAGTCAAAGTTAGTCGAACTACGTGGTCTCTGTGTGTATAATGTAGGCAAGGATAATTTGTTGATCAACCCCTGAGGCCCCTAGGATAGGTCTTTAGGCTAGTCTCTTGGTCAAAATTGCAAAAAACCCCAAAACATTTGAAAAATTCAGAAATCAAAACATTTGTAAAATCTTGAAAATACCAAAAACAACCTCAAAACATTTCAAAAAACATAAAAAATATCCAAATATTTGAAAAAATCCATCCGTCTCATCTTGCTTTCACCCGAAATAAACATCATTCATAATAAATCATTGTCATCTTCAACCTTTGGTGAAATAGTCAGAAACAAGTCTAGCAGTTCAAAAGTGAAAACTTGAAACGTCAAAATCTCAAGTCTAGGTCAATGCGTAAACAAGTTGGTCATCTCTTTGTGTCAATATCCTATCATCCAATCAGTCCCATATCAAAATCATTTGATATCGACATGTCCTAGGATGCATCCTTCCTACAATGGACATCAACATTAGACATCATCATAGTTTAGTCTTGGCTAGCGGTATTGAAGAACATTAGCTTATTTGTTTACTTTATCTTTGTCTTTTGGCTTATCTTTTTTCTCTCATTTCAATGACCTCTCGATGATATCCCAAACAAAAAGATTTAGAGAGATAGGAATAGGGCAACGATCATTATCTTTTATCTGCTGTGCTTGTTGGATATTTTTGTAATATAACCTTGGTCATGCGTGCTTTGTTTAGGTGTAGGGAGGATGTTTTAAGTATCTTGTTGACCACATAGGAAGGCTTGCCTTTCTATGTTTTGGTCTGAGATGTTTGGAATATCTGAACTGCATTTGGAATAAGGTTTCATACGCCAGGTGTGAACAAGAATACTTCTTTTTGATTGTCGAGTCAATGTCCATCACACTAGGTGCAACACCATCTTGGTTTTTTATACCTTGATGGATCGTACTTATGTGTGTAATCAAACATAAGGTAATTGGCCCTTTGAAAATCCCAGCTCTTTGGCAAGTAATCATCATCATTATCATCATCCTATGTCTTGTTGGAATCTCTTGTTTTCTTCTGTCTCTTGCTTTTCGCGTTAACATGGTACCATGACAGTTAGTCAAATCATTATCATCATTGCATTCATCTTGCATCCACAAACTGTTAACATATTGCACACTACATAGCATATCACATAGAAAACATTAACCATTACACATGCATTGCATTTCCGTTCATATTTAATATAAATTGGTTATTCTACGCATCTCATAAATCATATATCATTACATAAGCATCCATTACATAAACATAAAAGCAATCATCCCATAACATTATAAACATATGCAACATCATAGCATCATAAAATTGCATAATCATCCCATATCACATATAAGTATCCATTACGCCATCACATATCATATATCAAAGTATCCATGTCATAAACATCATTTGCATCCATCATATCATATGGTAAATATCATCATAACATTCATGAACATCATTACACATATCAACATCATATCACATCATCATAGGAGCATATCATACATAGAAAAAGTACATTACTTCCTACCATCCATCATTGCATAATATAGATTTGTTAGTCTAAGCATTTGCACATCATAATATTTTGCATACATCATTAAAAATGCATAAGAAAAGGTACTGAAAAAGAAATGCATCCATACATCATCACATAAGCATATTCATCACATAAACATCATAATATCATAAGATAGAATCATTGCATAGCATACAAAAATGAGAGCCATCCATAATGCATAAATGAGATAGGACATAGCATATCACAAAATCATCATCTCATATATCATCAGAAATAACTATACACTGTCATGGTACAAAAGAATCAGATCAAGTATCAAATACATAAGTACAAGGGCCCACTGGGGCTATAAAAAACGAGCCCATGGGGCACAAAAGGAATCCTGTCTCAAGATCAAAATGAAGGCTAGCCCTGTTGGCTGCTGCCCTCGCACCTACTCTCTCCCTGTGGTCCTCTGTGGGTCTGTGGCCTGTCCTCTGTGAAAAATCTAGTACTTGAGCTGCCCTCGACACGACCTGGTAATAATGTAACCTGTAATAGTCGACCTCCTGGATGGCCTCCCTGTATGCTCAAAGTGATACCGTGCTTCAGGAGGAAGATGCAACCATGCTCTCTAGCTGCAACCATATGCCCATCTCAGCCACTGTCTGTAGCTCTACAGCCTGTCTCTGCTGGACTGCCTGGTCCTGCTCCATCCGCAACTGATATCTCTCAGCTATAAGTTCCTGCACTTGGGCCTATAACTGCAAAATCTGGCCATCTCTAGGGTCTGGCTGGAGAGGTGGCTACATGGCCGACCGATCCTGATCCTCGTCTCTGGGTGGTGTCGAGACCCTATCTTGGTGCCCGTCCTGTCCATCATGCTGCCCCTAGTCCTGATTCTGTCTCGAGACGTCTTGGTGGGGCTGATCTTGCTGATCCCTAATTGGCTGATGTGGTGGTGGCCCACCACCTACTTGATCTTGGTCTCTGTCCCCTCGGCCCCATCCTGCTCCCCTACCTCGGACTCTACATTGAGTAGATGGTGTGCCTGGAACTGTAAGTCTAAACGGCGGCCGAAACCAATCTTTGTAGGCTTGCGTGGTCCCTGGATCTCCCTGTCCCTGGTCATATGGCCATGGCTCGGCCACCAACTGCATGAAACTCTGAATTGCCTCATGGGCATGTATATAGTGGCCCCAGGAGCTCTGGCTCATAGTCCTCGCAAAAATGGCCATGTATTGATCGTCTGGCCGATCCTGTGCCTCTCCAAACTATCTTTGAACCCTGCCCGACAGGTACATCTTGAGCATTGTATGCTCCCTGCCCTGCATTAGTCTATCTTGGCGGGTGAAGAAAAGTTGCTCTACACCATCAAACCAGGAAAGTCGCCCAAGGTATGGCTGCCATGTAAACACTCGCATATCATCGAGGACCCTCCTCCAATGAGGAATCCCATGCTGTCTTGTATGAGTAAAGGAAAAACCTCCTCTGTATCACCAGACAACTGGATCATCTGGCTCCATTGTAACTGGAACAACTCTCGGACGAAGCACAAAGATGTGCTCCCAAGCCTAGATGTGCAGAAGTGTAACCCCCACCCCAAGTGCTTGGCAGTTGAGGTAGGAAAACTCCTGAAGATCCCTGTACAATGAGGCTAAAAGAACTGGCCCCCATGTAAATAGTGTCCGTCGCTATACCATCTGCTCCCAAGTGAGCCCCCATCTAGGATTGAAGTATCGGCCCCATCAATCTGGTGCGACGAGACCTGATATGATGGCTGCAATGACTAAGCAGTAGCATGACACAAGCCTATAACGCTCTAACTCGATCTGACCCTCGCAGAAAAAAAGCTGATCAAGGCCCATGACACCGTAGCAGGCCTCCCTCCCAACATATGTATCATATATCACTCGCTCACGATGGATGGGAAATCTCAGAATGCGCCACACATCCTCTAGTGTGACTGTAGCCTCGCCAGTTAGGAGGTGGGAGGATGTCTCACTGTGCCATCTCTTAGTGAGTGCTATCATCATGCCCAGGTGTGTTTGCATAGGCGGTGCGTAAGCGATGTACCAAAGTCCCGTCTGTCCTAGGCGCTCATGCTATCGATTAGACAGATCATCCAAAAAAATCTCGGGACCTATGCTCGTGTGAATAGATCTCTCTCGCCTCCTCCTGCATTAGGAAAGTCACTGTGTTAAAATTCATCAAAAAAATCCTGATCCTGGTTTGTCTTGACATCCCGAAACAACCTCAACGTCGTTGTTTGTGATGGCGGTGCAGTTTGCAAACTCCAAACTATGCCGCTAGAAGCTTTAAACTCCCAAATCACATCGCGGAGACACTGTTTGGGATGGCAATTTAGTTTAAGAGGAAACCCTAATCTTAAAGAGCACAGTGGCGGTGCACTTTGCGAAGGTGCCCCAGTTTGGAATTTGAACCCAGTTTGTGAAGGCGGTGTAGTTTGATGCCAAGTGGCGCCATTTAAAATTTTCAGTAGTGCAATTTGGGACCGCTCCTAAAAGCTAAGTTTCCTAAGGCATTAAATGAGCATGAAAATAAAAAAACAAGCTCAGGTCAAGTTGACTCACCAGTGGTCCAATGCCAGGAAGCCTCTGATGTGTCCGTACTCTATCAGAAATGTGCATGGGAAGCTGTCGTTGCGCCATTTCTCTGAAGGGTTAGAGCTCAAAATTGCAAAATCTCTCAAGGATGAATGTGAAAATGAATTGAAAGTGGCCCCTCAAGGCCTATTTAGGCCTAAAAATTAGGGTTTTTTGACCTCGTTTAGCTATCCTGTTAGGGTTTTGGACCCCCGATCCCATTTTTGTCCATCTAAGGGCCATTTTACAACCTCCCAGAGCCTTTTCTGGACTCGTCAGCCACCTTGTCCCTCTTTTTTGTGAGATCACCCAAAAATTAGAATTTTCATCCGATCTCTCGAGGGGGCAGTATATTGGCATGTTTTCTCCCCCAGGGGCAACAATAGAGAAATTTTGAAATCAAAAAAATATTGACTTTTTGATCGAGACAATTTATTCTTTGAACTAATGTAACGAGTACTTTGCTTCAAAGAGGGGAAAAATGTAGACATGGAAAATATACCAATCACGCTTGATCCCAATTACTAACACCATTTCATCTTAAATCACCCCTCAGTCTAACCATTTAATTGAATATCCTTATTTGATTAAATTCATCAATTTTTCTCTCTTAATTAAATAAATTATTTATCTGATTAAGTCATTCTCTCTTATTAATTAAATCAATCAATCTAATCTAATTATCTCTATTTAATTAAATAATTCATTTTATTTGATTAAATATTTAAAGTCATCTTATTAAATTAAATAAATTAAAACCTTATTTGATTTAATCTAACCTCATCCCCTTTAATTAATTAAATAAAAAATATTCATTTAATTAATCTTTATATCATATTCTTCTCATCTTTTGATTTAAATCAACCCACAAATCTAAATCAATTAGTCACATCATCTAATCCTTCATTAAATTAATTAACCCTTGATTAATTTAATTCTAATCCATGTTCCATCCTCTAGCTTTTGCCACGTGCACATGAAAATAGATTTAATTCATTTATTAAATCCCTATTTTCTCTCAACATGGCATAATAGGGGAATATTCTTCTAAATTTGAAATCTTTCCAAGTGGACTTTGTCCTTCCAACAAGACATTTATTTCATCTTACAAGTCCTTTTGCATTGAGCCAAGTGGCCACTACTCCATTTGACTCTCCCTCCACCTTGTCATTTCACTAAATTCAAATTTCAAATAAAGGCATTTATGGGCACATTCATCAAAATGTGCACATCCTTCATCCATTCATCTCTTGACAAGTGGCATCTTGCCATTGGTTGAAAGTTAGCCCCACATTGCTTCATTTTGGGCATTTATCCATCTTGTCTTTCTATAAATAAGATGCTTCTCTCCTCATTTGATCATCCACAACTTGAGTAAACTTACTATACTCAATTTCATCTCCAAGCATAGCAATTTCCATCCATTTTATCAAAGTCTTAGCTAGGTTTTGTAGGTTTTTCATCAAGGAACTTCATTGAATCTTCAACAAAGTGGATCACTCTTCATCACTCATCAACATTGCATCATAAGGAGTTGGGAAGGGGCCAATTTTCACATCAAATTGGCACCAATTCCCCCATGGGATCAAGAGTTGGCTTGCTTAATTAGGATTTCATTGCTTTCTCATTGTGTTCTTCATTTTATTTCCTAATTGTGGCTTTGGTAATGGATTTCATGGGGAATTTTGATTCTTGTTTGCATTGGATCTAACTATGTGTTTGTTTCTTGTGTTTTTCAGGTGCGAGGATCTTGGTTCTACACTTTCCAAATTTAGGCTCCACTTTATTCTTCTCCTCTCTCTCTTCTCATTTTACTTTCTCCATTTAACCCCTAAGCTTGCTGCTCTTAAACTCTCCATTGCCTCCTTTTCATTTCCTCATCAAGTTTCCTTGCTCATCCACCATATCCTCTTTAACTTTTGTTTCTTCATCGCTCTCGTCATTCTTTCTTTTCTTTGTATCAAAACTTTTCCTACCCTTGACATCTTTGTTTTCATCACTATGCCTATCACCTCTATTTCTTCTTCCAACATCTTCATCATCCATGTACCTGAAGCAAATATTTTTCAAAATTTTAGAATCCCAGTAACTAAGATGGTGGTAATCTAAAATTTTTGATATTCTATTTTTATCAAAAATAAAAGGATTTTAAAGAACTTGGTGTGAATCATTAATTTCAATAATCAATATTTGAAAAAAAAACAACAAATGTACTTCTTGTCTTTGTTCCTTTCCCTTTCTCTGTCATCATCTATATACTTCTCCTTAGTTCTTTTGTTTCCTCTTAAAGAATCTTCTCTATTTCTTTGCTTATGATCTTGCTCATCGTCAGAATTTGAATCTTTAACCCTTTCACAATCTCGCTACTTGTGGTCTCTATCTGTCTTTGATCCTTTCCTTGTGTTTCTCGCTCTTGTCCTTATTTTTAACTCTTTGTATTTGATCCTTGTATTTCTCCCTCTCATCCTTCTCCATATTTTTAACTGTTTCATTACCCTTTTCCTTTCCCCTAGTCCCTGTACCTTGAGTCCTTGAATTTGTCCAAGTTGCTACTAACCTTCAATAGTCTTGATCTTTTTTCGCAATATCCCTCTCTTTAGTTTTTTCTTCTTAAGTCTTATTTAGTTTTTTCTTCATTTTCCTTTTCCATCTCTCTCTCTCTCTCTCTCACACACACACACAAACACACTATGTTTCTCTCCATACCCTTTTCAATTGCCTCTTTTATAACTATCCTTTTCTGCATCATCCCTCCTCGATGTGTGCTTTTTATCCTCCATAACTAAATTCCATTGATTTTTAAATCATGGGAAAATTTAATAGAGCAAAAGTGAAAATGAATTAAAAAATGCATTAATTTTGTGCCTCTTTTTGATAAAAAATTACAATGGAGCTTACCTTAATGAGAATTTGAAATAATGTTGATAAGCAAATGATTTTAAAACCCTTGATTTTCTTGCAGTCAATTTACCTTAACAACTGTTATGAGTTTTGACTTGTGCTCCTCAAATATAGAGGATGTTGACAAATTTTTATTCCCTAGCTGGTTTGATTGACTAATATCAATACTCAAAGGTGCTATCAAATGGTCAGTAGGCACAAATATTAATAGCCCCATTAGTTAAGCATTGCATGTTTATATTTTTAAAGAATCATTCTATGCAGTGCTTAGCAAACATGACAATAAATATTTATCTCTATAGGTTAGTTGGTAATAATTTTAGGTGTTATTAGTAGTTTTCAAGAATGTTACTAGTGTGATAATTTAAGAAAATTTGCAATGATTTTGTAAGAAAGAAGCAACTTCAGAGGTATTTTAATTAACATTGTTGGTGATTTTCAAAGATACTCAACAATGAAAATACCTATTTAACCATGAGGAGGATTAATTTACAATTCTCTCTTGAAAAGATGCATTTTTCTAATAACATTCACTTATCTTGAAGATTGTGCAAGCTATTGAGTGATGTTCGAACCAAAAAATGTGTCTTTATGTTAAAAATACATGATCAATAGGAAAACCACTTAAACCAAATTAGAATAACAATGTTAAACATAAGAAAATGAAGAGGAGACCAACAAAAACTAGCCAAAGTCAAGAATCCAAGCATGTCTTATATTTAATATTCAGAAGAATACCAAAGTCTTTGGGCAAGTGCTAAGCAAGGCATTTTTGATCATCCCTAATTTCTAACTTCATGTCAAACTTGTAAGAAGTAAATTTTGCCAAGAAATCTACAAATTGATTTCCCTCTCTTATAGTATGCTTCCACTTAACAAAAATGAAACAATGAATGTAGATGTTGGTGTCTTTCTTGCATTTATTCAACTGCCACTATTGAAAGACATTAGCATGCCTTTTGAAGTGATCAATCAAGATCTTAGAGTGTCTAGAATGATGCCAATTGTGAATGAGAAGACATAGAACACAAATTGGAGAATTCAAACCCAATTCTATGTCTATTTGTAAACTTCCAATTGAGCTAAGAGATTAAGCATAAAAGTTGAAAAGTTGTAACAAGTCCTTCACCAAAAGTCTCTTGTTGCACATAGATTGTGGATGTGCTCAAAACAATTTTGTGATGAAGGATTATATGATGTTCAATTCAACAACATAACATTGCGTTCAAAGTCCCTCTTGAAAATAGCTCATATGATGAGCTATTTATAGATTTGAGGGAGGTAAAATTAAGGGTTAGGATTGGTTGGAGAGATCAGTGGAGGAAATTGATTAATAGGTTTGGAACAATGAGAGGTCTCCAAGTGATACTTTGTAATTAATGCATAAAAAAGTTCCATGATTCAAAGAATTTGGATGGCGAAGATCTTAAAATAAGATGGATGGTAGGATAAAAAGAAACCTTTTTGTAAGATCAAAAAAGTCTTTTTTTGGTGTTATGTGAAAGGCATATTTTATAGATTGAATGGATGGACAAGATTTGATGAGAGAAATACATAGACTTGTGAGGCATGGGGCATGCACATGTAAAAGTCCCATTGTGTATCCATATACAATCTTGACCTTGAGCAAGATTTGTTTTGATTAATTGTGTTTTGGATTGTGCAAATGACTTGTTGGATTAAATAATTGATTTTAGTCAACTAATAATTTGTGGGAAAAATAAAATTAAATAAATAGGCTATGTTTATTTTATTTGTGAAATGAGAATAATGGAATTAAATAATTTTCTATTTAAAATTGAATATTAAAAAAATTGATTAATATTAATTAATTAATTAATTAAAATTATTTAATTAATATTAGTAAAATAAGATTCATTCAATTCATTTAGAAAGTAGTGATGTGGAAGGAATTAATTAATTTTATATTTTAACTAAGTGGGGACAATATCTTCACTAGATTTGCTTGCATTTGAATGAGGCTTGACTTTGCCTATGTAAAAAACACTTTTAAATAAATAATGTAGTGGTCAACTTTTAAAATGGTTTAGTAAAATTGTATTTTTTTAGTACTTGTCATTAGATAATACTATTGCAATATTTGTATCTAGTAAACAATTAATGATATAATTTTTTGATTGAAGTTTATATATATATTTATCAATATCTTTAAAAAAAAAGTAGTACCATTATAATATCTTAAAGAAATTAAAAAGAAAAAATAGTACCATAATTCCTAGATCAAAGAGAAAAAAGTGGTTATAAAGAAACCACACTATACATATAATATATGCATGCTTAAATAATACCTTAAAGAAACTAAAAAGAAAAAGCACTACCATTATCCCTAAATCAAAGAGAAAAAGTAGTTATAAAGAAATCACACTATACAAATAATATATGCATGCTTAAATAATATTTATATTTATAATATCATTTATCAATTGAATTGATTATTAAATTTTAGATTATAATCATTTTTATTTACTTATTTTAGATTTTTTAAATTTCTTCAAAATGTAATATAATCTCACCAATTAATATATCTAAATAAATTAGCCTAGTTATTTAATTAATTTCATCATTTGCATCTATTAACCTAATTAATTAAACTTTGTTTTAATTTGCAAAATATCCTTTTCCCTCACCCATGAGAATATTCCAAAGAATATTCTCTCTCCTCCAATCATTTGAAAAAGGGAATATTTTCACTTAGCTTCATATGCAAGTTGACTCCAAACTTCTTGTGCACGTTAACTTTTGACCTCTTGAACATGTCAAAAGTGTGCTTGTTTGAAGGAATGATAACCTTTGATTAAATCTCATTTTGCATTCTCACTCGTTGATAAGAATCCATGATCCATGCCTCCAATTTCCTCCATGCTTGACCATTGATTAGATTTTTTGATCTCAACCCTCCATTTTTCATTTGCTCTCTTATAAATAGTTCACTATTTGGAGACAAATAGATCCATCTTTCAAAGAGAAAACTTATGCTGTTGAAATCACTCACACTCACACTCATATTTAGCATATTTTAGTTTAAATTAGTTGCATAATAGCTTAGTTTCCATTAATGGCTTCCATAATGCATCCATTTAGTTAATTAGATAACTAGGGTTTGAATCTTTTTAGTTTAAATCTTGTTTAGATTAGCTTAGTATTTGTATATCTGAATCATTTTAGCATAAATCATGTTAGATTAGCTTTTGCATCATGTGCATTTAGATTAAAATAATGTTTTATGCATATCCCACAACCGTTTCATCGATTCTCTTCAATAGAATCGATTGAAACAAGCTCACTGATCACAAGATTGAGAAAGGGTCACCATTCCACATCAACGCGACACCACTCCCAAAACGGGATAAGTTTCGAATGGGTTAGAGTAGACATTTTGAACGTTTTCATAGTTTAGAATGCTTTGTTTTAATGAATGTTTGGTTTAACTTCAATTTGATTGATCCTGTTTAGATTGGCATTAGTGGCTTCGTTATGCTTCGATTCTTCATGGATCAAGCGTAATCGGCCCATACTAATCCGACTGATCACACTAATATCTAATTTCTTCTGCATAACATTAAACACCTTCCAATATCTTATTTTATTTTGAATTATTAATTTTTTAAATATTCTTATAATCTAATATTACAATTCTAACTTTATATTACTAATATTCTTTTTATGCCTTAAGTCAAAATATGTTATCTTACAATTATAACAATTATCTCTTTATTATCATTTTATAATATTTTAAAAATAGTTTTGATTATATTGAAAAAATAGGGTTTGAAGGGACCCAAAACCCTTTACAACACAAAAGATGAAAAGCTGCTCAAAGAAAAAGACATTGAAGCATCAACATCATCTAAAAGTAAACCGACAACAAAAAAAACGACCAAACACCAACTAAACATAAAACACAAAAAAAGACACTACTTCATATTCTTCAAGGTGTTAGCCACCTTGATCTCCTGGTTTCGACGCAGATTGACCATATCCAACAGTTCTTGTTTTTCCTCCTCAAAGGTCTTCCTAAGGTTTCCCCCAGTCCCGGTACACGAGCCCTTGGCCTCATCTTTGTCGCCCTTCTTCCCCTTGCTCTTTGAAGACTAATCTTTCTCCAGCATCTTTGCAAAGTAAAGCTGGTCTTCCCTTAATTGACTAATCTTACTAAATAAGACCTCTAGGGATTTCACACTATTTTTTACCGAACAGTGACTAACTTGTAGCAGTTTCTTGATATCCGCATTTGTTTCATTATTCTTAGCCTCCATTTCAGAAAGGCGATTCTCACACAGGTTCTTAAAGTCTGAAAAGGAGCATTCCAAATCAACTAGTCCCTCAATCAGAATATCTGAAGAACCCTTGGACACGTTTTGCATATTTTCTTTTAGACCCCTAAGCTTAATGTTTACCTTATTAAATTCCTGAAGCACCCACTTGACAAGCTTGAAAGTGCACGTTGCCCCCGATCGCGCCATATCTAGAAGCTTGAACATTGTAGTATTGTCCTCATTTAGGTAAGAGAAGTCCTCAGAGAGAGGGTTGATCTTGAGGGTTTAGTTCTTACAAATTAAATTATTCTTATACTAATATTATTATTTTTACATAATATTATAGATATAACATTTATTATTTTATGCAACGATTGCAATGACAGGCTCTCAAACTAATGAAGGGTACTCCCCTTACAATCTAAAACTCACAAAAACAACAGATAATAGAACAAACAAAATGCAAGAAGGAAAGAAAATATTTTCTATTATCATTGAAATGAAAATGAAATTACAACATTATGTTTGCCATCACATGGGCTTTCTGATTACATAAATATGCAAATCTGCAAATCAGAGCCACCATCTATGCTACTCTCACCTCCCCTCTGTAGTCCCCCTTTACATCCTTTATTTGGAAGGTGTAACCGCCCTATAATCTTTTGGAAAGTGTAACTTCCTCAAGAAGATATTTTGAAATTTTATTAATTTTGGTATTACAACTTCGTGCCCAGGTCATAACTTTTGATCTGACCATTGGATTTTCTATTATAATACCATTTCAGAAAGTCTTGACAAATCTTTTGCTAGAAAGTAGGGCCTAAAGGATAACTACTTTCGTTTTCCACCAATTTTCAGGCCCATCTGGAGCCTCTAAGTGCCTCAAAATTGACCCCAAAGATTTTACTAGGATTTTCAAAAATTGAAATTTTAATCTCTCAAATGACAAATGGTATTGGAGTGATTTCTTTGCCATCGGCTTCAATTTACCATTCTGGAGGTCTGAGTAAGATTTCGTGTCCAACTATGCATAAATGCAAACTTACTAAAATAGTAACCCTGCCAAATTTAGCCCTTATTGAAAAGAAACAACATTTTTTTTTGGGTGATGCAAGATTGATCTTACACCCTGGATGCTCCTACATCACAAACCCTAGTTGACGCATGATCCTCTACTTGTGGGTTTGTAGATGGTGTTGAAGGCATGGAACATGAAGATGATGTGGAGGTAGACGCTATAGAGGATGATGGCAGATCTGCTAATGGTGTTGAGGGTTTTTCTAGCTATGGCGGCTCTAATGTGGGAGCTAAAGAGGAAAACTTCCATGCTCATGAGGGTTGGGAGCTTGATTCCTGTGACAGGTTTGCCTTCAATCTCTTTGAGAATGGGATTTTTGATGATAACGAATGGTTGAACGATCTAGCTGAAGAGGAAGATGAGATCCTACTTGATATTCTTTTAGAGGCTTGTAGGAAGTCATAGGGGTGTGAGGTTGTTGTGAAGAAATTGGAGGATGGTGCTTCTTTTTCTAGGCTAAGTAAGGGCTTCCTTGATCACTAACTGCTATTCAACAAGATCACATGTTATAGAGTGCTAATAGAGTGGAGGATGTGTCCATTAGTGTTGTTCCTTCTTCCCCTAATCTGTGTGGGGAGGTAGCTTGCAGTTTGCAAAGGAATGAAGGTTGTGGTGTTCTTGGGGTAGTTGTTGCTTCTTTAGACTATATGATCCTGACTGAGTCTTTTGAGGCTATTTCTTAGTCACCTCTTGTGGTCGTCCCTACTCCCAAACCTAAGGTTTTGGAGGATCTGTGTGTGAAGGAGATCGAAATAGATGTTCCTGATGCTCTACTTGTTGAGTCATTGGGTTGGCTCTTGAGTTCGTTGGTTAGGAGATTTAGTTGTAATCATCCCAATAGTGATTTAGTTAGAAGACGAGCTCTTAGGGTTTGGCATCTAAGAGTTGAGGTTAAGGTAATTGCTATGTGGAACAATTATTTTCTTTTTTTCCTTTTTAGATAAAGAGGAATGCATAAGGATTCTTAGTGAAATTCCTTGGTTCATGGGTATGAATTGCCTTTGTCTCACAAAGTGGTCTCTTGGTTTCAACCCGTGGAATGACTTCAAGTTCCCTGTATGGGTTCGTTTGCCAGGGCTGCCTTGGAATACTAGAATGTAAAGGTTTTTATGATCATTGCCAATTCTTTTGGGCAATTTTGTGCTACAGATGCTATGACCAAAACAAAGAAGCATTTGGTGTTTGCTAGATTTTGTGTGTTTGTGGAGAAGAACAAGGTGCTTCCCACTCACTTTACCTTATCTTCCGAATATGTTATTTGGGTACAACAAATGGAATTTGAAAGCTCTCCTATTATTTGCAATACTTGTCAGAAAGTGGGCAATGCAACTTTTACTTGTTTGGCCAAAAAGGAACACCATTTCATCTAGAGGAAAAAGGAGCAAATGCCTTCTTTTATTAAGAAGTCTTCTTGCATGGAGGAGTAGATGGTGGATTGTAAGGGAAAATCTCCTATAGATTTTTGCACTTTTACTAAAGAAACGAGGATGCATGATGGATCTGTTGGTGTCTTTATGGATTCTCCTTGTAATAAGAAAAATAGATTAGGTGAGAAGGATCCTGTGTCAAAGGATAACCAACAATCTTTTGACCATTTCTTTAAACCACCCTGATTTTGATGATGTTTTTAGCTATCAAGTTGTTGGTCCTTTGATGTTGTTTTTTATTCTTTCATTGTAGTGTCTCTTGCTTGTTCCTTGCCGTTTTGTGGTGCGTAAAGCTCTATATTTCTCCTTGTACAAGGGCCAGGTACCTTTCAAAACCTTACTTACCTAATAAAAAACATTATTATTTTTAATAATTTATTGTAATTATTATGATTTTAATATTTTTATAATTGAATATTATAAATTTTGATAATCTAATTTTCTAGAATTCTATTAATATCTTTTTTATATTTTAAGATTTCAATGCTTATTAACTTATTTTTTACAAAATATTTATATCTAAATATTCAACTAGAACAATAATTTTTTATTTTATTATTTATTAATAAATAATTATTTTTACTATTGTTTTATCATATTATAATTTTCACTTATGATAATTTGATCATATTAGTATTTTTTAATCTCATTGGTTGCAAACTTAAAAAAATAAGATAGCTATTATAGTATCCATGATCTCCAAATCAAGGAAGAAAAATAGTTATAAAGGAATTCTATAGTGAAAACAAACAATCTGGGTCAATAAAAACTCTTCAGGGAAAAATTGACGTGCAACTGCCAGTCATCGAATTTGAAAGGGTTAATGTATAACTGACAAAATAGGAGTGAGAATCGCATTGACATGGTAGTAGAAGAGTAGCATTGACGTTTCAAAAATAATAAATAATCAGTTGTCAGGGTAGTGGAAGAGTACGCTTGCATGTTTAAAAGGAAACAATTTTCATTCAACAACGACAGGTGCTCTACAATCATGGCAGCTAAACTCTTGCCATGGCATTTTCTTATCTACAATATATAGAGAATGAAGCATTTGTGGGGGGGAAAATGGAGTGCATTGTGCGGTGCAAGAAGCTTAGCTAGAGATTCATCGCTCTCTTCCATTGTGCCTAGCCTCAACAAGGTAACAAAAATAATTTCAACCTTAATTTTCTTTGCAAAATTTCAATATACTATAAAAATTAATGGTTTATGAGTGGTTCATATTTTGGTTTTGTAACAGATTGATATCTACTGCTCTGGTGAGGGATTCATGGTATCTTATTTCTTTTTTTTGCTTTTTCTTGCCTAAAGTTGCTCTTTTGTTTGAAAAGGTAAAACCGTTTCCTGCTAAATATAGACACATACCAAAAAAATTGGAATGTAAGCTCATTTTCTGGTAAATATAATTTTATATTTTTATTATTAGAAAGCGTTCTATTAATCATAGATTTATATCATGCATTTAGAGTTCAAATTTAGAAATTTGATTGTTTCCTAAATGTTTAATTGAACAAAACATGGTTTTTAAGCTGTGGGAGGTTCAAATCGGCACAAAATCACCATACATAAATACAATTTGGAGTCATTGAGGAGATTGAAGACCTTGGATGTGGGTGCACTGGAAGAGCAAGCTGCTGCATGGGGTCCTTGAGGAGATTGAAGACCCTGATCTGAAGGCATTGAGGAAGCCGTTTCACATGCATATGCTGGAACCTCTTTGTTCCACTCAAATTCACCCTAAGTTGCTTATGGAGTATGTAAGGAAATGTAAGGGCTCTCATGAAGCTTGATTTTTAAGGGCCTGTAAGCAAAATCAAGGGCTGATTCAAACCCTGTACCTTTTGTCATGTCTTTGATGCAGGATAAATTTATAGATTTATGTTTCCACGCCATAATGTAGCCACAAAATTGGAAGAGGGGAAAGGTGTCCAAATCTGCAAGTTTTATATTTATTTGCAACCACTATGATTTTAACCAAAATCTTTCTTATTTTGCTTATGGTCTGTTTTCCTACATGCCCAGTGAAATATGAAGTTTAATTATTTTTCTTTGTTGGAGTGGTTATTTTTTTTATTCATTAAATATACGAGGCAATAACAAAGGGCTGAAGTCGAAATGAGAAGGGTTATTATGGATTTCTATTTTATTATTTGTATATATAGAAAAATATTAAATCAAAGTGATGATGCTATCCAATGTAGCATTGATTACATTAAAAAAACATAAATATTTGTTTAACATTTTTTTTTTTGGTCGGTAATAGGAGTTTGATTGTATTGCTTAAAAAATAAATTACATAAGTTCAGTTTATCATCTTCAGACCAAATCCATAAAAAATCAGAATGTTTAGCCTTGAGGCACATTAACATGCAAAAATAAAAACTTTTGCTACCTTTGTACTCTGAGCATTTTCAAAATTTGGGCTAACCTTAAAAAAACACCTTGAACCTTAAACAATTTCTAAACCCTAAACATTGAACACCCATTTCATCCCCTGTACAGTTCAACCACCTTCTAATTCTAGCTTAAAGAAATAAAATGCAAATTTTGAACAAAACAAAGAAAGTCTTTTTCATCACTTTGCGCTACCCGGTTCCTCCTCGGCTTGCACTTTGCTTTCACCTTTCGTTTCCGCTAGTTTTCCTCCTCTTTTTCCATTAACTCCGCTTTAGCCTTTTCCTCTTCAATTATGGCTTCAACCTTCATCAACACCATGAACAACTTCAATTCCTTCTAGCCAAGCCTCGCTTCTTCCCTACACCGTGCTTTAAAATTCCCCTCTAGCCAGCGAATGAATGGAATACAGCCCACTGAATCTTCAAAATCTTCAATCTCTATTGGTTCATTGATGTCTAACCCCACACCCGGTATGGCCCATTCTAAAATTGAATCCAGACCCACCAAGAAATCTAGGTGCACCAACATTTCCATCACCTCCTTAACCGTTTCTACCATTTCTCTAAGATCAAAACCCCATGCAACCGTCAGGGAATACATGTCCATGTTCGTCCTGTAACGATGCCTTAAAATCCCAAAGTGCCTACCCAGAATCATCCTCACGCACTGCACCAACCTTTCATCGTTAATGAGAAATATTTCCATTAACCTCTTCTCAGACGCATTCTCATAAAATAGACTGAGTTGTTGCTTAGAGAGAAAGGTGAAATTTTCCTCCATTTGTGCCTTGTTTCACCACTGTCATCACCAAAAATTCTCCTTCTTAGATTTCTCTCATCCACACCAAACACAACTGAGATCATTGAGACCGAGGGACAAAGATAAAAGCTTCTTAATTACTTCACTCTAGATTTAATGTTGCTCGTCCTTCATTGCCACCACCAACCTTCCCATCACTTCGCCCATCTTTTCAAATCTAATTCAAACTGATCCATTTCTTGTCTATTAAATGCTGTGTACTCTTCACTTCCTTCGTTGATTCTGCCAAATTTACATTACTTAAATCTTCCAATTTTAATTCACCAACTTCCCTGAATGTTAAGGCCCATTTCGAAAGGACATCAAATTCAACGCTCCCCAATTTCTAATATGGCTTACTGAAATTTTTTCACATGAAGATAATTCTTCTCTTATTTTCTCAATTACATTTTGGAGGTTCCACACATTTATCGTTCCCTTCATCACGGCTTGGACAATTATTAATGAATCCCCCTCTAAATGAATTTTTGTTGCTCCCAAACTCTTACCAAGTTTAATCGCCATTAAAGCTGCTAAGGCTTCTACTGCATTATTTGTCCCTTCCTCCAACTTCTTTGCTCCTAATGCTAAAACATCCCCTTTCCAATCTCGAATGGTGAAACCTGCCCTTGATGGACCTGGGTTCCCTTGTGATGCACCATCGAAGTTAATTTTCCACCACCCTTCCAATGGTTTTTCGCATTTCACCACCTCAGACACATTTGCAGTTGGTTTAACCCTGCTAGGCCCCTTAACGGGGTTTAACATAATTTAAAAAAAAAAATGTAATTTCTTAAAATTAGGATATGTGATTTTTGAAGTATATATTTAAATATTTTATCTCAAAGATTATATAGATAATGTGTATTTAGAGGTGATGATAATGTGTATAAGATTTTTCTAAGAAGAATATATTTTTTAAATTAAATAGATCTATTTTACATATGAAATTGATTATATAGTTCAATTATTATTTTTTATTTTAAAAAAATTCCACAATTACTAATTACAATTCTAAAATAAATTAATAGCTACAATCTAATAATAAAAGCAACCTTTCTATTCTATTTGTTTTTTGTTTGAATACAAATCATTTGATATTCTAAAAAATACCAAAAAAAATACAAATCATTAACTTAAACAAAACTAAAATACTAAAAAATAAAATTAATTACTAAAAAGAAAGTACAATTATGCAAAGTCAAAAATTAACTTATAAAGAATTAAATTCTATTTTCTTTCTTTTTAATTTTTTTTAAGCCGAGAGGCTTCCTACAGTCACATAATGGATTGAAAAACCTGATTACATTTTTTATTCTTTGCATAAAATCAAAGAGATTTGATTAAAAAACAAATCAAAATCAAAGAGATTTACTCAAATAAAAATATCAAAATCCAAGACATTTGAACTAAAAAAAATCAAAGAGATTTGATGAAACAAAAAATTAAAATCAAAGAGATTTCATGAAACAAAAAAATGAAAACAAAGAGATTTGATGAAACAAAAAAATCAAATCAAAGAGATTTGTTCAAATGAAAAACTCAAAATCAAAGAGATTTGGTCACAAAAAGAAATCAAAGATAAATCACTTATCATAATATCATTTCATTTTATAACAATAATTAAAAAATCAAAGAGATTTGATGAAACAAAAAATTAAAATCAAAGAGATTTCATGAAACAAAAAAATGAAAACAAAGAGATTTGATGAAACAAAAAAATCAAATCAAAGAGATTTGTTCAAATGAAAAACTCAAAATCAAAGAGATTTGGTCACAAAAAGAAATCAAAGATAAATCACTTATCATAATATCATTTCATTTTATAACAATAATTATTAAGATTCTTAATATTTTATAATTTAATATTAAAATTTTAATTTTTTTTTAGACTGTAGGAATTGGTAATCTTTTTTCACGTGACTGGTTACACTGGTGTGACACCACGAAGACAAGGAGGAGACTAGACCTCATGACCTCTTTCCTGCAACAAGATGCTTTAGCCAATCGAGCTAGGCCCCGAGCCCCATTAAAATTCTAATTTTACTTTTAATTTTAATTTATTTTAATTAGTATTAAAATTTTCTCATAATTTAATATTCAAATTATATTAACATCCTCTTCATATTTTAAAAATCTAGTATTATATTTTTTTTGTCTTCGATTAAGATATAACATTATCTTTTTATTATCATTTTATTATATTATTAGTAGTTATAACTACTAAAATATAAACTATATTTAATCACAAATAGCCATGTCTCATGTAAGAGATACACCTGTTCATGTAAAATATCTATTTAAGGGTCTTTGGATCCAATTTTTGATATTTGAGAACAAAGAATATCAAATTCTCCAATTTTAACAATTGGTATCAAAGCTTATGGTAAGTCTTGCTACTAAAGGCCAAAATATTGTGTTTATTTGACCAAGATGTTTATATAATCATATAATCATGTGATCTCAATGAGAAGAATTTGTGAATGTTGTAGCATTCAAGTTTGTAAAGAAGGGGGATTCATTACTCATGAGTTCTCTTCATTTAGAGAGCCTCACAGGGCGAACTGCCCTAAACTACCTCAAGGAACAACATGAGAGTTCTAGAATTAGAAAGAGTAGGTCACGGAGATTTCCTGGACAAACTGACAAGCTCTTGTCCAAAGGATGACAACGCAGGATATAAATGATAGCACAACACATTAGCATCCCATAGGCACACTGGCTTCTTGTACGGACCAAAAAGTGAGAATATCATAGAAAATGACAAAGTGACTACTAGCAATCAGATTTTAGAGAACTCATAGAAGTTGAGAAAGTAATGGAATGTAACAAAACTAGATTAAAGTGAAATAGAAACGATAAAGAGAATAAGAGATAGAAAGGAAATACTCGAACAACCACGCAAGTGATGAAGTCTCCAACATGTGAGTGTCTTCAATACCTTCATGTGTAAGATTTGGAGAAAGTGTTGGGGCTGTATATTGGTTTGCCTCAGTCAAACCCCCATTTTGGTGTTCCCACCCCCACGGATAGCCAAATAGATAGAGAGAAATGAATTGAAATGGATAAAGCACGTGGTGAAAGCAAAACCCACTTCAGGAGTGTTGATGGTATTTTCTACACAACAACTCAAATAGAAAATAATATTCTATCTCTCTTGAAAGGTGAATTCTTAACAACATATGCTAAAATCACCCCAAGGTCTCTCGGGTATCAGGTCATGACAATGCATAAAACAACTCAGATAATATGTGAAAATGCTGGTAATCACAATCAGACCTTACTACAAGCAAACTGTATCTTTCCAATTTATCAAATTTTTGTAATGTGATGATCTTAAATCCTAATCTAACCGAATAACAAAGAAACAACAAAAGATGAGGGTGTAAGAGAGATAATAAAATCCAAACTATTTCTAAGATGAACAATGCAAATGATAAATACCTGGAATGGACCAATCTCAAATAACCAATTCCTGTGTAACCCACAATGCAATATCACAAGAAAGGTGCAATCTTCTAAGGCATACAAATTTTCAAATCATAGACATTCATCCACAATCGAACTAAGCACAAATATATATATGGTCCAGGTTGACTTCACCAGCCTACTACAATCAGATAGTTACTGGGAGTATAGACCAGAGATTGCTACAAACATTCCAAGCATGAAACCATGAACATTATTCACCAAACTAGTCTAATTCTAAATTCAACATCAAATCTTATATCTTCAAGCAATTCCAAAGGATGAAACAACAGGAACCATGCAAGATAAACTAACACAAGAGAATTCACTAGAGAAACCACAATGCCTTCAATTGTATTAGGTCACCAAAATATAGCAACAATTCCAATGTTCTGTGTTACAACACTTGCTCGAAAGAACTAACTACTACCTCCACTACTAAATGCTCTAGCTCTTTTTCGATCTAGCTTGTCTAATTCTCTATTATCTGTCTAACTCTTACAAATGAGGCAGGAATGCCAATTTAAAGAGAACCCTCAAAACATGTCGGCCCAGCCAGAAATTTACAAAAATAAAATAGCCAAAACAAGTCGGCCTCAAGAAATTCAAAATAAGGCACACATTAAATGCTGATACATCATCAAGGTTGGCCCAAACACATTCCTCAATGCGACCCGGATCAACACATACCCTATAATAATAGGGAAGCACAAATCATGAAGTGGCATGGTATTAATTACCACCTCCCTTATCCTTGGAAGTTTCTTGATCTTTCTTCTTAGAGGCACTCGTCATCCTTGTCCTTTTTGGCTCTGGAGGAGTGCCTTCCTTCTCTGCCTTCTCAAGTTCCTCCTCCTCGGTAGACTTACCTATTTTCACAGCATGACTCCTCTTCTTTCCCCTAGGTTTTCTTTTCTTTTTAGGTTCACCCTCCTTAGGGCCTCTGATTTTAATCTTAAAAGGTGAGCCTACCTTGGTTTTTCCTGTGGAATCACCCTCGCTTGATTCCTCTGAGGTAGAATGAGCATTCAAATTTCCCATCAGATTGAAAGTACAAGGTACCTTTTCACTCTCCAATTCCCACACTTTATGTTTCAGCCATGACTTGGTGGATTTCACAATAGGAGCCATCAATTCCTCCAGCTCAGTTATTTCCCTTTCCGACTAGTTTATCTCTCCAATGGGTCTGTCCTTGACTGATTCAAATGCATGATCTTGGACTAAATTTTTGTCATCTTCCAACTGATCAGGAATCAACTTGACATTGTACATCCTGATTACATCAATTGGAAGCCTAGAATACCTTTTCTTTCTCACCTCAAATTCATCCTTGTTATTCACCCAATAGTCCTCTAGATAATCTTTGTGGTGATATTCTTTGGTGGCCTTCTTCTGTGCTTCGCCAGTGATTTCAAAGCTTGCCCTCTTAGAATGGAAAGAGAAACCAAAAGTACTCAACTCCTCCCCTGATGCATGAGCCGATTGGATTGAAGGGCAGACTTCACCTATACCAATTTTCAAGGGAAAATCCCCACCAAACCCTGTCTTGTGCTTCACATTTTTAACAACAACATCGAAATCACATATTTGTTGGGTAACCTCCAAGAGTATGATGTGGTCAGTGGGATATCTTGGCAATCTATATGGAGCAGTCGGACATCCATCAATTCTGATATAGGAGAAGGTGGGGAATCGTATAAACTAGGCTTCATATCTTTTAATCAGTTCCTTGGCTCCATAAAAAATTCTCACATGCTCTGCATTTTGAAGCAACCTAGTAATAATCATAGTGAATGCATCATTTGCTCTTCTATAATTCGGATTCCCTAGGTGCAGCTCAGGGTACACCTCATAGATGACATCTTGCCCAAATGTTCCTCTTGGACTCAATCCCCTGTATGGGTAAAATCTGGCAAGTATATATATCACATAAGATGTCATGGTGAATTTCTTTGTCTCCAACACATCTCTCATCTGCCTGTCAATCATTGCACTGATAATCCCTGCCTAGTGGTAATTGATGCCCTGCTCAATCTTGTTAATGACATGCACCATCCAATTCTCCAATGTCCCAACACTCTTCAAGCCTGCCACCCTGCTCAACAGTGTGATTACATCATATATATCTTGTTGGAACTTGACCCTGTGTAATTGTTTAGGCAGCTTAGAGAAATGAGACTTTGGATTTTCCAGCCAAGAATTGATCATCTGCTGGGCTTTGGTAGGTTCATCCTCATAATAGGTCCTAGCCAAGTCCATATCCAAGGCACACACACATGGTAAGTCAGGCATATCAAATGCCTGGGCAATGGAGACTGGATTAAAATTTTCCAGTACTCTCCCATCAGGGCTAATGATCCTCTGTGTATCAAGGTCATAATGATGAGCACACTCCAATATTAATTCATAGCATTGAATCGCAGGAGGAAATCCTGCCACATGAGCCAACCCAGACTTCACCATTCCCTTGGTCAGAATTGATAAATCACTCTGAGCTATCCTTTCTTTAAACTCCTCATATCTCCAAGCTCCTACATTGGTATCCGAGACCTCTAACCAAACTGAAGCCAACTTACTATCTGGCAACTGGTTCTTCACATCCAACTTTATTCTTTCCGCATCTGTAACTGAAGATCCCTCTGTATCTCCCTTGGACTTTCCTGCCGCTGCCTTGCTCGATTCATTCTACATTCATAAAAGAGCCTCATGAAAATCCAACTATTATCCATATTTCAATCAAAAGGTTAGCCTCAAAACCACATGAAATCATTAAGATAAATCATTAATCATCAATCTTGAAAATCTAGAAAATTGGGTAATCCGGGAAAATCCAGTCGGGGTGGAATTTCAGAGAAATCCAACCCAGGCGGACTCCCGTAGCCGAGACATCATTTCATCAAATAACTCATCAATACAGACAAAGAGATGCATGATTATCATAAGATTCATCCATTAAGTAACAAGAAATCATCATCCCACATTTGATCCATTACTTCAATTTTAAAGATCAAAATCAAGTAGGACTAGGCAGAAAACTGGAAGAATCTGGGTAGGCCGGATTTCCGCGAGCAGTTCAAAATTCTGGGAATTCTTCACACTCTGGGGAAATGAAAAATCCGGGAAAATCCGGGTGCGCGGAAATTCCGCGGACACCTCGGAAAGCCGACGGCCGTTCGATGTGTAGACAATTAATGGAGTGATCATACAAACCCCCCCTATCTGAATCTAACAAACATAAACTCAACCCCAATAAGCCAAATTTTGATCGTACTTGAATTTAAACTCCCAAAATTCTCAAATGGTTGATCCCTGTAACGAAATAATGATGCCCTAAATTTGATAGCTAAACCTTCGCCATGAGAGTTAGGGCAAGCTCAAAATTCTTAAGAATCAACTCCTAAGCACTCAAATCTCTGGCTCCCCAGGGTTTCAAACAAACTCAGACCCGAACCAGACGAAAAGCTCAATGTGCCATGACCAAGCCTCCGAAAGTGTGAAACCCAGGCGGACCATAATAGGACCCTAACCTTACATACCTATCTCAATCACGCACCCACAAGGTAGGACGTGAAAGGGTTATCAAAGCACGCGAGGAACATCACTGAAACCAGACCAAGAATGACTAGGGCACACAAAACAAATAACCAAAGGCTACAAGCAAAAGGATCACGCCTACACCTAATAAATATGCAATTAATCGAAAAGGCGAACAAGGGCCGACTCCAACATGACTTAACCTCCAACCAATAGCTCAATCATGAAGCACAAATTGAAAGGAGAGGCTACCGATAACATACCATGGGTGAATTCGATGAAACTCGAGCAACGAACAAAAGCCAAGGTTCCCTAGCGATCACAAACTAGCAAGAACACTCGAAGAATCCACACAAAAGTAGGCCGGATCAAACAATCAAAGCTCAAAATCCAAATGACTCAAAAGCTAGAGCAAATAATCGATCAATAACGAAAAAAGGATAAGCACAAAAGGTTTTAAATTCGTCCACCCCCGCGCTAGAGAAGACGTACCCCAAGCATTAATGGCTGACAAGACGTATCGAGAAAATCCATAAACTCGAGGTTGAAACAGAATTTCGGGAAAATCCGAGCCAGACGGATTATTCTAGTGGGCATGAATTCCACGGACGACGCACCCTTCCGGGACTCCGACGGAATCCAGGGAAATCCAAGTAATCTGGAAAATCCCAGATTCAACCAGAAACCCGAACTCCGGAAAATCCGACATTGACAGACGATGGACTAGGGCCCTTGAAAATCTAGGTGAGCCGGAAAATCCCAGAACCAGGTCAAAACCCGGACCTCATAAAAAACACAAGTTTGATTGATTCAATCTTCAGGGTAAGACCAAGATAGGCAAGACCAACATCCCGAGACCTCGAAAGGACAAATCCACTAAAAACCAAAGGTCAAAGAGACATCTGAAATCAGAAATCAGAGGGTCCCTACTCCAAGTGGGGCGTGTGTGCAAAATTGTACGAGTAGAACCTGCACCACCAAGGATAAGTGATGAAAGCAAACCCCGCTCGAGGAGAACCCATATCACAAAATGTAGGTGATAAAAGCAATCCCCGCTCGAGGAGGAGAAATCGTATCACAAAATAAGGATACAATAGATAGGGGATATGGAATCCTAGGATGCTCGGAAGCATGATATAAGCAAGGTATCAACTACAAGGATTAAAAAGGAGGGATAGCTACGAGAGCCAAGAGCTACAAAGAATGTTGTAAGAGTTTGAAAGTGCTGTTGTAGCAAGTTGTATGGAGCTATTCAAGAAAAATAACAATAGAGAAATAATAGAGCCAAGGATATAAGGAAGCTAGAGTGAAGCTAGAAGTGCAAATGAATTGAAAAGATGGCATTTAATGGGAGAAGAGAAGTAAAAAAAAAGCTTCTTAGGTGGTTACAAGGCGACCTGAGCCATTACCACCAACCAAAAGAGTTGAAAAGTGGAAAAAATGCATGAAAATGGTCGTTTGAGTATTGAAATGTCATAGGATGCTAGCGTGGTGTGCTAGTGTCTAGACGCATCATGCTACAAAATGACATGAACGAGAAAAGCACAAATTTTAACGCAAAGTTGATGTGCGAGGGTAGCTGCTTAAAAGCAAGCTTTTGAGCATCCTAAGAGGGGAAAAGGCTGATGCAAGGGATACAGTAAGCCTACTCAAGATGCTAAGGGAGTGAACACTAAAGCGGATGCAAACATGTATGTGAAATTGCAAGGGGTGCAATTTTACGACTATACATTTCCCCCCCACTTTAGCGGGCATATGCATCTATACTAATATGCACGCTAAAGGAAGTCTAATAAACATAAATAACATCATTAGTGCAAAAGGATACTGTAGTGGAAGTAGCTAACTCTTCGAAGCAAGGAAGTATTCCCCCAGGTTGAAGACCTACAAAATAAACACATTAGAAAAGAAAAACTTGCACCAAACTGTTGCAAGTATGAATGAGTATGGTGGTGTTGTCATTGATGTCAACACAATATAGGTTGTTGTAGAGAAAGGAAACATGTGATTGCTTGTTGTGCATGTATAGTTGAGATATTGTTGAGATGTTGTGAGTACTTGGAGCTATCTTTATGGTGTTGTAGGTGTGTTGATATGATGAGTTGCCAAGTGCTTTTGAGAAAATTAATAAATAGTGAAGTTAGAGTTGTGTGTGTGTGTTCAGAATGTGCTCCGGTATGTGCTCTGCATTTATTGTGTGTTGATCCTATGCTTGTACGGATCTGAAGTGTTGTTTAAGGGAATTCGTGGGTGATATATCCTAGATTATAGCTTCTGGTTTGATGAAGAATGAAAGTTGAGTTCACCGATTTGTGAACTGGTCTGGCAGAGTTGTTTGTCTCTGGATTGGGAGAAATGTATTTGCTCTGTAGTCCTCTGTTAGTTTGTTTCTAGTCTTGTAGATCTAGAAGAAGGCTTGTAATGGTGTTATCTATGTTCTATCAAAGGAGTTCATGGTTTGGTGCTCCAGAAGACTTGTTTTAGTGTTAGCGTGTGTGTTTGTACAGTCCAGATGGACTGATGGAATGTGTTCTGTGTATGAAGAATGTTGCAATTGCTGCAGATGTATCTGAAGACATCTAAGATGTGTTCCAATGTATGGTGAAGCATGTTTTGTGGTGCATATGTTATCTTCTTGTTGTGGAAGTGTGTACTTCAAATTTCATTGGTGGTGTTTACACATCATGTAAAGGATAAGTATCAATTAAGGAAGTGTGTTATTGATCCAAGATGTTGTTTTGGGTCCTAGTTAAGTGTTGGTTTGGTCTGCTCTCATTCTCATCCACAGCGGGAATTTTGAGTTTCTAACCTAATTTGAATTTGTAAAATGAAGCGTGTGTAGTTGACCTTGGAGAAAGTTTCTAAGATTGGAGATGGTATAAATACAAGGAAAGAGGTTAAGGATTGCACACCACAAGTGTGAGAAGCAAGATAAATGTGAGGAATTATGTGAAAGTGAATTGAGGCAGTGAGAACTTCAATGTGTTAGATTCTTGAAAGTAGTGAGTTGATGGTGTCTATAATTCTTTGATAAAGGCTGTAGATGTGTGCGAGTTGTTGTGGTGGATCTTTTGTTACATTGAGATAATGTTCTCTGTATAAAATTCTTCATTATATCTTTCTGTATTTGTAGGCAGTGAGCCTCCCATTTGGACAATGAGTCCTATCTAGACAAGTCCTATCTTGGGCAGTGAGCCCTTTGGTAGTGAGCCTCTTTGTAAACAGTTTTTCAATTACTCTTATATTGTGAGTTAATCCTCACCGTGGTTTTTCCCTTATTGGGTTTTCCACATAAATCTAGTGTTTCTTGTGTTGATATTCCTTTTTGTTATTTGCACTTCATGCTCATACTTAATAATAGATTAAAGTGGATGTGAAGCTAATAATTGTTTGAGGTTTGTGATTGGTGACAACTGGTTCACCCCCCCTTAGTTGTCTTATGCATTTCAACAATTGGTATCAGAGCTCTAGTTCCTGAGAGAAGAGCTTAACCGCTTGAGGTAGATCCAATGACACACAAATTGACAATCCCTGTGTTTGATGGATCTGACTATAATTTCTGGAAAGTGCAGATGAGAGGTTACCTGATATCTCTTGGTTACAAGACTTGGAAAGCAATTGAGACAAAATATGTTGAGCCGACAAGTGGTCCTTCTTCTGTAGATGAGATTTCTTCCTATGAAGAAAATGAAAAAGCAAGGTATGTAATCTATAGTGCTTTATCTAAGACCGAGCTGACATAAGTTATTTCATTAGGTACTACTTATGAAATTTAGGAAAAGTTGAAAGTTATCTATAAAGGAAATGATAGAGTCAAACTATCAAAGAAGTTAACAGCTAAGCACAAATATGAGAACTTGAAAATGGAAGAAGGTGAAGACATTGCAATCTACTTTTAGAGGGTTGACATTACAATAAATGAAGTCAAAAATCAAGGTGGTACTTTGACAGATGAAGATGTAATGGAGAAGATTCTGATTACCCTATTGGAGAGCTATAGTGACAAGGTCTCAACCATTGAGGAAGTTTATGATCCAAAGAAATTCACTAAAGAACAACTATTTGGCACCTTGACTACATTTGAAATAAGGAAATTTGGAAAAGAAAAGGAGAAAATAGAAACAACCTTCAAAGCCACAAAGACAAAAATGATCCAAATGGCGATAGTTCAGAGGAGTTGGAAACAAATATTACAAGGAAGTTGAAGAAAGGTACCAGAATGTACAAATGTATGTTACCTTTTAAATGTTTCAATTGTGGAAATATTGGTCACTATGCTGTCCAAATAAAGCTATACATAAGAAGAATAGAGACAATAAAGACAAAAAGGACAAAAAAGTTCAAGAAATTGTATTATGTTAGAGAAGATGTTGGAATTTTTGATGATGAATCTGATTTTGAGGGTGATAAAGATGAATGCTTGTTTCTAGCCTTAGAGAATAAATTAGTGTCTACTAACGATGGAAGATGTGCAAGGGAATGTGGTCCGAAAATCAAGAAGGAAGAGATGGAAGGTACTCTGGTTACTACCTTTCATGCTAGAGAAGACAAAGATTATTGGGTGATTGACAATGGCTGCTCAAATCATTTGATTGGACACAAAAGTAAGTTTACTAAACTTGAAAAGTATGATGGAGGATTAGTCATGTTTGGAGACAATTTTGGTGCAAAGATTCTTGGAAAAGGAATAATTAGTTTTGATGGGAAGCATAGTACGACCAATGTCTTTTATGTTAAGGGCTTAAGGAATAATCTCTTGAGTGTTGGACAAATGGGTAGAAAAGGATTTAGGCTTGTCTTTCAAAATAATATTCATGAGATCAGAAAAGGGTTCGGAGCCGTGGTAGCTACAGGTAGAAGAACTCATGGAAATATTTATCAGCTTAAGGGTACTAATGGTCAGTGTTTTGTGTCTCAAGTTAATGAAATTTGGCTATGGCATTGAAGGATGGGACATGTAAACTTTAACAACCTAATCAAGATTAGTTCAAGGAAAGCTGTCAGGGATTTTCCTAGAATCACAAAGCCTACCGACACTGTTTGCAGAAGTTGTCAATTGGGAAAACAAACAAGTTGCAGCTTTAAAGAAAAAAACAATCAACTACCGAAATGTTGGAATTGATTCATATAGACCTCTGTGGCCCTACAAGAATAAGAAGTCTTAATGGTGACAATATTTTATGCTTCTTATTGATGATTATTCTAGAATGACATGGGTTTCTTTTCTTAGGGAGAAAGATCAAACTCTAGAAAGATTCAAGGTGTTCAAGGCTATGGTAGAGAATGAAGTGAACCTGAAAATAAAATGTTTAAGGTTTGGCAGAGGTGGAGAATTCACTTCCAATGAGTTTAATATGTTTTGTGAAGAGCATGGTATAAAAAGGAATCTTTCTTCTCCTAGAACTCCTCAATAGAATGAAGTTGCTGAGAGGAAGAATCAAATTGTTCAAGAGGCTACAAGGACTATGATGAAAGAGGAAAATGTACTTGAGGTATATAGGAGAGAAGCAATTCACACTGCTGTTTATATTCTTAACAAAGTTGAGATCAAAGGTAGCAACACAAAGACTCCTTATGAACTGGCATGGAAAAATTCCTACTGTTAAGTACTTTAAGGTGTTTGGAAGCAAATGTTACATTAAAAGAGATGATGAGAATCTTGGGAAGTTTGATGCAAGATGTGATGAAGTTATTTTCCTTGGATACTCAACTAATACCAAAGCTTATAGATGCTTCAATAAAAGATTGAGAAAGATTGTTGAAAATAGAAATGTAAAAGTTGATGAAGATATGCACATATCCATTGAAATAAGTGAAGTTGAACTAGATGAACCTATTTGCGAACAAGAGAAAGAAGAGAATAAGGAAGAAGAATAGATTAAAGAAGAAGAAGCTCTGGAACCTGCTCCTAAGACTCCAAAATATGTATAGAAAAATCATCCAGAAGAATAGATAATGGGAGACAAAGACAAAAGTGTAATGACAAGAAGAAAAGTGGCAGCAACTGAGGTAAATCTATGCTTACTTTCCAAGATATAACCTAAAATATCATAAGTATATTCACTGATTTCTTTGACTTATTTATCCTAGGGAAACTAAGTATATAGTATACAAAGATGGGTGAAAGAAATCAAGGTGAGTCTAAACTCATAGAGCATGGAGGTGAAACATCTTCTAGAGGAGGATATAACAGAGGAAGAGGACCTCAAGGAGGTTCAAACAGAGGAAGAGGAGTAGGCAGGAGCAATTCCTATTTTGCAAACATGAAGTGTTATCATTGTAATCAAATAGGCCATCCTGCTTATAGATGCCCGAAGAAAGCAACCTCATCTAGCAATGAAAAGAGAGTGGCTTATGCACAAGAGGACACTATGAGTCCTAAAGCATCTGAGATCAGTCATATAGAATCTGAGGTAGGAGAGAATTTGATGTTTAACAGAGTTCTGATCAGACAACCAGTCAAGGAGGAACCTAAACAAAGAAGAGCTCTTTTTAGAGTAAGGTGCAAGCTACTTGGCAAAGTATGCAAGGTCATAGTAGACTCAGGTTCAACAGATAATATAATCTCAGAGGAGGCAGTAGCAAAACTGAAATTGGAGAAGGTACCCCACACTAATCCCTACAAGGTCACATGGTTGAACAAAGGGCAGAGTGTTTTGGTTAATGAGCAAGTAACAGTGGAATTTTCTATTGGAGGATACAAGGACAAGTTAGTTTGTGATGTATTACCCATGGATGCATGCCATCTACTACTAGGTAGACCATGGCAGTATGAAAGAAGTGCTATTTATGATGGGAAGGAGAATACCATTTCATTCAAAAAGGATGGAAGGACCTTCAAGCTGCAGTCACTGTCAGAAGAAAATGAATTATAGTCAAAGACACCAAACATCATGTTGAGCAGTGGTAAGGAGTTTCTTAACAACCTACATCAAGGGGATGAAGGATATGTGATCATGATGCAATCCAAAGAGGAAGAAAAGGATGAAAGGATAGTCTTACCAGAAGCAATCCAAAAATTACTTGATAAGTACAAGAGTATAGTTAGTGATGGTACACCTACAACAACTAAGGTAAATCTATGCTTAATTTCCAAGATATAACCTAAAATAGTGTGTGAAGCATGCAAAGATGAAAACTGGGTTAGAGCAATGAAAGAGGAATTACAATAGATAGAGCAAAATCAAACATGGGAATTGGTTCCTAGACCGGTAAATAGGAATGTAATTGGTACAAAGTGGGTATTCAGGAATAAGATGAATGGGAATGGTGAAGTAGTAAGAAAAAAAACAAGGCTTTTGTGCAAAGGTTATTCACAGGTTGAAGGAATAGAATTTGAGGAGACATTTGCCTCGGTGGAAAGAATGGAGACTATTCAAATGTTTTTGGCACTTTCTGCTCACAAAGATTTCAAGGTATACCAGATGGATGTTAAGTCTACATTCCTAAATGGAGAATTGGAAGAAGAGGTATACATGGAAAAACTAGAGGGATTTCGATTATCAGATCAACCGGACATGGTCTATAAGTTGAAAAAGGCATTGTATGGACTTAAATAGGCTCCCAAAGCATGGTATGCAAGGTTGGAAAAGTATTTGACACAACAAAGGTTCAAAAAAGGCTTCACAGATAGTAATTTATATTTCAAGGTTGAAGGAAACAAAATTTTGATAGTGGTTGTGTATGTTGATGATATTATCTTTGGAGGAAATAAAGGTATGTGCAAGAAATTTGTAGAGGAGATGTAGAAAGAGTTTGAAATGTCCATGATTGGTGAGTTGAATTTCTTCCTTGGACTTCAAGTGAATCAAACTGATAAGGGAATATTCATTTCACAATCAAAGTATGTTAAAGAATTACTGAAGAAGTTTGGAATGGATGACTCCAAACCGGTCTGTACCCCTATGGTGACTGGATGCAAGTTAAGTAAGGATGATGAATCTCCTAAAGTTGATCAGAGCATGTACAGATCTATGATTGGTGGACTATTATATCTTACTGCTACTAGACCAGATATCATGCATGCACTATGTTTGGTTACCATATTTCAAGCATAACCTAAAGAAACACATGTTACAACTATAAAGAGGATATTTAGATATCTAAAAGGGACTCCGGATTATGGTTTGTGGTATCCTAAGGATACTAATTTTACTTTGAGTGCTTACACTGATATAGATTGGGCTGGTTGTGTAGATGACCAAAAGAGTACAAGTGGTGGTACATTCTTTCTTGTATGCAGGTTGGTTTCATGGTTAAGCAAGAAACAAGATTCAATTTCTTTATCCACTGTAGAAGTTGAGGACATTACAAAAACATCTTGTTGCACATAGGTACTATGGATGAAGCAAAAATTGAAGGATATAGGAGTGATGTGTGATGAGCCTATCCCTATCTTCTATGATAATACAAGTACAATAAATATTTCAAAGAATCTGGTAATGCATTCAAGGACAAAACATATATCTATTAGATATCATTTCTTAAGAGAGAAGGTATTGGAGAATGAAGTTAGGCTTGAATATGTGCCTACAAAGGATCAGATTGTTGATATATGTACTTAGGATCTTTGTAAGGATGTTTTTGAGTATCTAAGGGAGAAGTTGGGGGTTATTGTCCCTCCTTCTTTGAACTAGGTGCACATAGAGGTGCATCAGTCCAATAGATATACAAAATCATCATTTGTATGGACTGATGATTGGTTTCCACTCCTCAGGGGGAGTAGGAAGTATCATTGTTGTAGTATGAGATGTGTGGGGGAACTCCTAAGGGGGAGTGATCAAAATTATGTAAAAACCTTTTGTTCTTTGCCATTGATGTCAAATGGGGAGAGAGAGTTGTGTGTTGCCATCAATGACAAACGGGGAGATTGTTGCAAGTATGAATGAGTATGGTGGTGTTGTCATTAATTTTTTCATTGATGTCAACATAGAATAGGTTGTTGCAGAGAAAGGAAACATGTGGTTGCAAGTTGTGCATGCATAGTTGAGATACTTGTTACGCCTTGCATAACCACCCCATTTTGTTTTTGGTCAAATGGGTCCCCCTTGTGTTTTTTGTCCTTGATCTTTTTGTTTGAGTCTTAGGAGTTGTTCTTTTCCCTCCTAAGTTCTTGTTTCTTATGTTTTTCGGGCTCAAGTCATGGGGAACATGCACTTGTTCCTTTTCACAAGGTTTAGGGCCTTGTTCCTGTCTCGGTCCTGGCCCCATCTCTTTCCTTGTTCTTTTTTTTTGTGTTCTTTCAGGATCGGGTCGCGTATCGACACTTACACTTGTTGCTTTGTGAACTATTAGTTTCAGTCCATGTCTCAGTATCAGTTTCCTTTTTTTTTGCCTTGTGTGTTTTGTTCCTATCGGAGTCAGGTTTCTTTCTAACCCAATCCTGATGTCTGACTTCTTTTCGTGTCTTTGTTTGCTCTGGGATCAGACTTCGGGTTGTAACTTTAACTTTGCACCTTTTGAAAGTTCTAGTTCCTTCCCATACCCTGATCCCGGTTCCCATTTCCTTTTGTCTTTCAGGATCAAACTTCAGACCGTGACCTACACTTTGTGTTTTCGTTCGTGTTTGAACCCATGTTGGGTTCATTGTGCATTCTTTTGTGTTTTGGTGTCATCATCTTGTCTCTTGGTTGTAGGATTGTCCATCTCACTGTGCCCTAGTTTCCTAGGGTTTTGTTCTACTTTCAGGTCAGATTGTTTTAAATTGTCAATTTTGAATTGCCAACCATTTTAATCCAAAGTTCTTGATTCTACACATGGCCTGGTTTTGAGGGAACATTTTTCGATACTGTTACAATTTTTACCACCTTTGTTGTCCATTTCCCTTTTGATTCCCATTCCCTGCATGTATATCAGGGTCGGGACTCAAACCAACACTTGGGTTTGTTCCTTCACTTGTTCGATCCCTGCATTACTATCAGGATCGGGGGTTGGACTGGTACCGTAAGTTTGGTTTAATTTTTTTGAATAAGTGTTTTTCCAAGTTCCGCTTCTGACCCCCACATTACCATCGGGGTCTGAAGTTGTTTCGACATTGGACCTTCAGCCCATCAATTGGTACCTAGACCTGAGAATACCCCGATCTTGATTCCTGACATGTTGTCGGGATCGAAACTCAAAGCTAACCTGTCCCCAGTATGAATTTTAATGCTTGGTTCATTACAAAGGCCTAACCCTGATCCTCGATATATGATCTGGTTTAGAACTCGGGAAGCTACTAACACTTGTCCTTTTTGATGGGTCTAGTTTTGAATGATAACCCGATCTCGTAGTCTAATGCAAAGTCAGGATCAAAAATCTGCATAATCCTTTTCATTGATTTCATTGGTTAAACACCACTTCCGAGCCATAACTTGATTCCTAAACTTTGTGGGGTCAGACTTTGAAATTCCACTGAATTTCTTTAAACATAGGTATGGTACCTGATTGAGACTTGAACCCAGTCCCTATTCCTGAACATTACGGGGTCAGACTAGGGAATGGTATTGAACTTCTTTCATAAACATGGGTCTAGTGCCTGGTCATAACTTGATCCCAACTCCCAACAAAACTCAGTTTATGCATGAAATAGGATAAGTTCTTGGTTCTGTTTTGAGCCCGAAGCCTAAAAATGATCAATTTAACTTATTGAACTAAATTTTTAAGTTGATGCTTATTTATTGTGAATGACTATGTTATGATGTTATTTATATGTTTCCTTTTGTATCTAATGATGGTTAGTAGTGCAGGATATTTAACAAATGTCTGACTTTGAAGAAGAGATACCTACTAAGGGATTGCCTACTAAGGGAGCATCTGAGAGAACTGTTGATGCCAAAATTTGATGAGGTAACAGTGTCTTATGGGAAACTCAGTTTATGGGGGACCTTTTGCGCTAAACTGAGTGACCTCCAGGTTTTTAGAGAAGCCGAATTCTTCTGTAATGGGGGTTTGGAAAGGGAAAAAGAAACAGATATAATAAAATAAATTCTAACCTAAGGCGATGAACCAAGACTTAATGATAGGCACGATAAATCATAGATCTAAGGGTTTGAATGGTGTTTGTAGTGTTCCAGAAAATTAGAAACTGAAGATTACAACATAGACAATCCATTCATTGACATAAAATAATATCGCATACATTCCTACTGCTAGGAAGAGTCATTAGACATGGTCTAGGTCAGAAAACTTTCATTCAACATATATAGAAGTTCTCAAATGAAATGTCTAGACAATAAAAACATAGTTTACAGTTTGATTAAATAGCATGAAAAATAGAGAGGTCAAACAATTGGCACATTCTGAGAGTCTTTGCAATAAAATAAAATAGCAATAAAGGCTTGGTGTCTTTAACCAAAACCAGTGTTTCCTCTAAATTCCAGACCCTTTTCTCACAACAGAGAAAAGTATATATAGCAGGAAAAAATCCCCACTGCTTCGGAGAGTAGAAACAAAAAAGATTTCGCAATCCCCTGGCAATGATGCAAAAATTAGAATATTCCCCAAGCCGTTGCAACAAAAATGATTTGAAACCAAGCATCTAGTCATTCTAGGCATAAGTGCATCCTCTGCAAATGATGGCGGTGGTCCCGACAAGGATTAATCAAACAAGTGTCACCATCCCATGCAAATTATTATAACATGTAGTGGCCAATAGCAACATTTGGTTCGTCTGGTCCATCGCCCGAATATGAGATCCGCTGACTAGGCACATGGTAGCCTTTCGATGCCTGTGTGAACCTCTCTTTCTCGTGGCTAAAGAATTATGCTAAGGATACACATATCAAATGGGTGGAGCACTTAACCAATAGTGGAGGGAATGATCACCAGCCAGGCGTAAAAGAGACACGTGGTAGAATTTTGCTGCCCGCTGTTGTTCCTTCATCTCTACGCTGAAAGTTTTGCGAAGAGAAGACACGTAGCAAGAGTACACCATAGATAACAATTGTGGGGCACACCAAACCTTTTGGGAATGAGGGCTTCGTGGAACTCGAGTGGAACCCAATGAGGTAGCAAGAAGAATGATCAAAAGTATCCCACAGTCACGACACATGGAAGCATAGCGGGGTTTCCTAGGATGTGAAAGGAATGCAGAAACTCAGGGTTGCGAATAGTAGACATGTGGAGCGGGAGAGAAAAACTTAGAAAAAAGGCTGAGTTGATTACTTGCAATGCATGGGCCGATGCATAGAGAAAAATACACGCAAAGGGAGCTTGTTAAATATTTATTAACAGGAACATGAAAGAAGGCGAGAGCCAAGAGATTAAAACCAGAACAAGTTCCCTACACAATGAAGCATAAGTATCAAGGGAATCCAATTCCATCCATGTTTGACTCTTAGGTCACGAACATAACTGACACATTGGTGGGACATATGGATTTGGGGCAGTTCCGTACATATGTATTTTTAGAGGATGCTGCCCTGAGAGCAAAAAGAATTGCAGAGTCAAGAATAGATCATGTAGCTAGCTTCCTTGTTGTAGTATAGTTTCTTGAGTTTATTTTGACAACTGCTAAAACATATAACCCCACTCAAAGACAATGTATTGATGCTTAGGGCAATGCTATTATTGATTTAACTCCAACCATGATTAGACATGTCTTTGACCTCCCTCCTTACCCTTATTTGAAGATGATGACTAAGGCTAAGGCACTTGAACTATGGAACATAGATGTGGAAGGAAACAACCAACTCATCAATAAACATTGGTTGAAAAATGAGAAGTTAGTAAAGAAGGTGCCACCTAATCCTAAGAGGTCAAATTTCTTTGAAGACATAGGAGATATTATCACACTGCTAGCCATAGCATTTGGCAAATCAAACTCTCATATTTTTGAACACTGAATGTTTCCTTTTATCTAGTTGATTCTAGATGGAAAGCAACACTTGGATTGGGGACAAATCATTTCAAATAACATTCATTCCTAGCTCCTCTAGGTAACACAGACCAAGACATTTTACATGTCTTCTTACGTTATATATTGTGCAACAAGGATTGTAAGGTTTCCTAGACTGAACACTGTAGGGTCAATGGATGATGGCCCAAATCAAAAGAAGGTTTGGGAACACTATGACCAATTGGAGATTAAGGAATTAGAGAAGCATTTAAAAAGAGTAAATGATGCTTTTTTGTATGTCATTATAAATCAGCTGATAAGGGACATAGGTTTCAGATTGTCCCGTGAAGCCATGGAGTTCATTCAGGAATGGGGGTATTGGTTCATTCAATATCCCAGGTCTACTTATCTTAGATTATTTGGTTTCAATGGTCATCCTTTTAAATTGCCAAGATGTTGTGGCAATAGGTGGATTTTAATGGAGTTTGCTAAGCAAATGACAAAGGTAAATGTTGTTTTCTTTTCACAACATAGGACTGTTGCACATTCTTTTCCCTTGGAATTGGGATTTTTTTCTTGTTCTTCATTAGTTATGGCTAAATCAGCAATTGAAGAATTCCAGTCTCTAAATTTCCAGTAGCATACTTCTAGGAATTGTAAGATGGGGTTAGAAATCAAATAGCATAGATAAAAGTGACAGCCAACACTTCTAAGCTATAAAACCTCATCCAAACAAGAGAATACAATCATATGAAAGGAGCAAAATGAAAAAAATGAAATAAAATACTCCCCATTGAATTTGAATCACTTCTCTTGCTCTCCTTCTTCTTATTATGCAACTTTTCCCTCAGATTTGTTGAAACATTTGTGCAAAACCTGCAAATGGTAGCAAGAAAGTTGGAGACAATTAGCTGTTAAGCTGAAAATGGAGAAGGAAGGTTGCTTTTATAGACAACCCTTCAAATGGACGACTGAGATTAATCCTCTAGAAGGATTCCAAGATCAATGGTCCATAATTGATGCACCAAGAATATGCTATTCTTGGAGGAATCATGACAGACAGACACGCAGGGACATGCAAGCTATGACAGACATGCAGGGACATGCAAACTATGACAGGAACATGCAAACTATGACATGAAATAATGACATGGTATCTTTGACTAGGTGGAGGTGCATAAATAATTTATTTTAAATTATTTATTCAAAATGGAGGAAAATGACAAGTGGCAAATAAATAATTTATCCAAATAATTTATTTAGAGAAAATGACAAAAGGAGCATTTAATTAAATGGGGAGGTGGAAATTAGACATGGATAATTAATTTGAATTATTTATCCAAAAGAGAGGAATGAAACACAATTAAATAATTTTGACAATTATTTAATTATAGAAGAATAAAAGGTCAAATAATGATTATTATTATTATTTGACTATAGATGAAAGATAAATAATTAAATATAAAAAAAATGATTTATTTAATTATTGAAGAAAGGGATATATTAGTGACTTAATTAAATAATTTTAATTGATCAGGATAGAATAAAGATGAAAAGGTGAATTAATTAAATAATTAAAAATTATTTAATTAATAGAGGAATGCGGTCAAACCTAATTGAATAATTAAAGTTATTCAATTATCAAAGGACAACGACCAAGAAAAATGACGCTCATGGACTTAGAACATTTTTCAGTGTCTACATTTTGCCCCTCTTTGAGACAATGTAGTTTGTCGCGTTGTTTCAAATAAAAAGATTGATCAACTGATACGTGCCCCAAAGATATCTTGGTAAGGATTATGATAAGGATGATATGCCCCCTCGAGAGATTGATCGAATGGATTGTAAGAAGATTAATCTCTCGATAGATGTCTAGAAAGTGATTAGATACCTTATATTGCACAAGTGATAAAGCGGTGATGTACATTTTGATGAAAATGCAAAGTTGATGGGCGTAACTGAACAATTGATGGAAATGATCAGTATAGCCAAGTTGATGAGCTGATGAAGCTGATTGAGCTAATTAAGCTGATTGAGAATTATGCTTACACAAGACAAGGTGCTGCAATGATGGATTGACTGATTGATTAAGGGGACATGAAATTTCAAGAAGCAGGTTGATTGATTTGAGATTTGATTCAAGAGACATATATCAGTGATTTAAGCAATTGATTGATTTCTCTGTGACAAGAAAGATGAAAATGAAAAGCAAGATGAAAGAGAATGAAGGTGATTAAGCCTCTTGTACCTTTTAAGTGCTTTTATCATCATTGGGCTTATTATGTCGCAAATTAGTATAAGCGTCTAGATAACATGAACATCTAGACGACCTGAATATTGTTTGCATTTTTATTTAGTAATGAAGTATAAGCATCTAGGTATAAGAACCTTAGATGACCTGAATACTTATTGCATGGAAGACACTATCAGACAAGGAATGCTCTCATCCACATTAGACTCATAGGTCTTCGATGGTTTTAGACAACCATGTCCTAAGATGAGTCATCCTGTGAATAAGAAACAATCCACAAATAGCAAACAAATGAACATGCCCCATCCTTGCCTCTCTAGTCAAAGACATCCTGAAGAAGCTAAAAGACATGTCACCAAAGATAAAACCATAAAATAAGAAAAGATCAACAAACAAATAGGAGTCCTGCTTCGATGTAAAACTGATTCTTGTTACAGTTTATGCGTTTGGTTGGATTTGAAAGATGGGTTGATATATATGTTATAATGTTTGCTTGATTGTCAACACTTGCATGTTTTGATTTTGTTGAAGTTCAAAGTTGCGTGGTGATCTGAAAGTGTCACTATTTTTTGGGATTTTTTATTTTTTTTGGATTTCTCCAAGACATTTTATGATTTTTTGGGATTTTTTAAGGACAATTTATGATTTTTTTTTGAATTTTTTAAGGACATTTTATGGTTTTGGATTATTTTAGGACATTTTATGATTTTTTTGGATTATTTTAGGACATTTTATGATTTTTTTGGATTTTTTGGACATTTTATGATTTTGGACATTTTTTTTTTTTGGATTTTTTTCAAACATTTTATGATTTTTGGATTTTTAGGACATTTTATGATTTTTTTTTTTTTTGGAATTTTTCAGGACATTTTATGATTTTTTTGGATTTTTTTCAGGACATTTTATGATTTTTTTGGATTTTTTCAGGACATTTTATGACGGGGATGGATGAGCATATAGACAAAGAGGGTAGTTTCTTTGACCGCGAGATGCTTAGTATCCTAACCCATAGCTAAGGTTAAGGAGATGCCCCAGTGAGGGATAGGACCAACCTAGTATGTGTGGCAAAGTGAGCAAGCGAGGGGAATGTCAAACAATTCATAAGCGATGGTGAGTGTGAAAAGGTCATTATGAAGTGGAGGATGAATAAAAAGGGAATGAAAAGATCAAGTAGAGTTCCAAAGGAAAGAGGAGCAAAGCCTCTACACATGGCGCTGATTTCTCAGTTTTCAGCATGGTACTTGCTCAAGGCATCATCGAAGTGGTTTTCACCATTGAACGAATGGATTTCTCTTTTTTTTAGGACTTTTTTCCCTTTTTTTTGTATTTTTTCAAGACTTTTTTCCTTTTTTTGTATTTTTTCAGGACTTTTTCCCTTTTTTTTGTATTTTTTCAGGACTTTTTTCCCCTTTTTTGTTTTTCAGGACTTTGAAAATATTGTACCCTATGAAGCATTTAGGTATAAAACTTGTGAATGTGCATACTATTGATGGGATCACTAAGCAATTCACCTTCTAGAGTAGATAACTGGTATGCCCCAGATCCATACACAACAGTGATAACGTATGGACCCAACCAGTTAGGCTCAAATTTACCCTTCTTTTCTCTGTCTTGTTGAGTGCAAGGATTTTCACGAAGAACAAGATCTCCAACCTCAAATGTACATGGTTTCACTTTTTGATTATAACTTCGACACATCCATTGCTGGTATGCTCTAAGATGATTGAATGCAGTTTGTCTTCGTTCATCCAACAGTTCCAACTCCTGCAAATGGGAAACTCGGTATTCTTCATCACTGATTTGATTACACAAAGAGATGCACAAAGAGGGAAACTCAACCTCAATGGGCAAGATGGCTTCAGAGCCATAGACAAGGGCATATGGGGTAGCACCTGTGGGAGTGCGGACACTCGTGTGATAAGCCCACAGTGCAGGATTCAATTGAATATGCCAATCTCGACTAGCTTCATTGACTGTCTTTTTAAGAATTTTAAGAATGGTTTTGTTAGAAGCCTCATCCTAGCCATTACCTTGAGGATAGTAAGGTGTGGAAAAATGATGTTGTATATGGAATTTCTCACAGAGTTCACAGACATCTTGATTTTTGAACAAACAACCATTATCTATGATGATGGATAGAGGAATGCCATAACAACAGATGATGTAGTTTAGTAGGAAGGTGGCTATTTGTTTTCCAGTGATATGAGTAAGAGGAACAACTTCAATCCATTTCACGAAATAGTCGGTGGCAACGAGAATGAACTTATGACAATTGGATGAAGGTAGATGGATCTTGCCCACGAGATTGAGTCCCCATTGATAAAAGGGACATGGTGTAGCAAGAGACTGCAATTCCTGTGCAAGAGCATGTATTAAGTTTGCATGTTTTTGAGACTGCTTGCATTTTTAACAAACTGATAAGCATCCTTTTCCATTGTAGGCCAATAATAATGCATACGCAAGAGTTTCTTGGCTAAGGTAGGACCGATAGAATGTGCCCCACATATACCTTCATGTACTTGCAAAGTAGTTTTGACCTCATCGTGGTCAAGACATCTAAGTAAAGTACCATCAAGACCTCGATGGTAAAGGGTATCAACAAAGATCACATAGTGGGAAGCTTGATGGATAAAGGTTTTATGGGATTTATTAGATAGGTTTGATGGCAAGGTGTTATTTCAAAGATAGGTATAAATATCCCCATACCATTGGGAATTAGGACCAACAATGAGACAAATCATTTTAGATTGTGGTATATTGTAAGCAGGTTCCAAAAGAGGTTCCACTAGGAACTCACAGTAAGTGGCATTACTTGGCATTTCTACAAGTGAACCAATTATTGCCATTGCATCAGCAGCTCTGTTGTTATCTCAGGGAATCTGCTCAAAAGAGATTGATGTGAAATAGGCCTTGAAGTCATCCACCATTCTCTTGTAAGGCATCAATTTTTCTTCTTTTGTTTTATAGTCATCATTAACTTGTCTGATCACTAGTTGAGAGTCACCAAGAACATGCAACTCAAGGATCTTCCATTGCACAGCTATACGGAGCCCATAAAGTAATGCCTCATATTCTGCAATATTGTTGGTACATGGAAACTATATCTTATAAGCTTTAGGTATACAATCCCCTTGCAGAGTGACAAAGAGAATTCCAGTGCTAGAACTACCTTGTGTGAAGGAGCCAACAAAATATAAAGTCCACATATGTGTAGATTCCAAGTTGAAGATTGATTCATCAGGAAACTCTATAATAAGAGGATGGTCATCTGTCATAGGAGCATCGACGAGTTGATCTGTGATAGCTTGTCCTTTGATTGCTTTTCTTTATATGTACTCAATATCAAACTCGCTAAGAATCATCGCCCATTTAGCTAATCATCCTGTGAGTGTTGCTTTGTTCAAGAGGTACTTAAGAGGATCAATTTTTGCAATGAGCTTTGTCTAAGCATGTAATGTCTCAACTTCTGGGATGCAAAAACTATAGCAAGGCATGCTCTTTCAATAGGACTATAATTGAGTTCATATCCCACTAGGGTATGATTGATGTAATAGATTTCACGTTCCTTTCCTTCAAAGTCATGTTGTGCCAAAAGTGCCCCCAGTGCTATGGTGGTTGTGGATATATATAGAAGTAAAGGCTTGTCATCTATAGGAGGTACTACTACTAGTGGTGTCATCAGATATTCTTTTATTTTCTGAAAAGCTTGTTCACACTTATCGTCCCATCTAAATGAAGCATTCTTGTGTAACATATGTTGAAAGGGTTGAAATTTATCTACAAGTTGTGCTATAAAATGACAGATAGACTGAAGTTTTCCTTGTAATGATCTCAACTGTCTGATATTCTTAGGTGGGGGCATTTCAAGTATAGCCTTTATTTTTGTAGTATCAACTTCAATTCCTTTAGATGATACAATGTAGCCAAGGAGTTTACCAGAGGTTACCCCAAAGGCACATTTCTTTGGATTCAATCGGACCTTGTATTGTTCTAATCTTGTGAAAATTTTATCCATGATCTCTAGATGTCCCGCTCTGGTGTAGGATTTTCCCAAAAAATCATCTACATAGTCTTCCAAATAGTTATGCATCATGTCATGGAAGATAGTGGTCATTGCACATTGGTAGGTAGCTCCAACGTTCTTCAACCCAAAGGGCATGGCATTCCAACAGAAGGTTCCCCAAGGACAAGTGAATGCTGTCTTAATTTGATCTTCAAGAGCAATTTTAATCTGATTGTAGCCTGAGAAACCATCCATGAGGGATAACATTTCACGCCCTATTGTCAAATCCACTATCATGTCAATGTTTGGAAGTGGCAAGTCATCCTTAGGACAAGCTTTGTTTAAATCTCTAAAATATGTGCAAACTTAGATGCCCCCATCAGGCTTTGAAACTCGTACTAAATTTGAAATCCAATCAACATAGTCAATAGGTCTGATAAATCCCACATCTAGCAACTTTTGTAATTCACCTTTTACCAATAGAGCAATTTGTGGGTGAATTTTTCTCAACTTTTGTTTAACAACTTTTGCCCCCAGTGGTAAAGAAAAGTGATGCATTACTAGATTTGGATCAAGTCCTAGCATATCTGCATAGGATATGCAAAGTTAACTTGTCTTTCCTTGTAACACTGCATATGCTCTATTCTCTCTTCAGGTGTTAATGATTCTGCTAAATGAATTATCTTTGGTTTTTCATCTGTGCCCAGATTTGTTGGTACTGTCTTCTCCACCAACATAGATGATTTTTCATGATATATTGCTAAGGGAAGTGTGTCAAGCCTTCCATCCTTGGGCGCCTCAGAGAGGTTTTCACTCTTGGATATGTCCTTTATTTTTACTTTTTTTGGGTCTAATAGTGCCGCAGAGTAGTTTTCACTAGAAGACCTATTTATATTTTCAATAAATTTATGACTAAAAGGCTTGGCACTCCCCCCAAAATAAGCTGCACTGTTGAGTTCTATGATGAATCTTGCTTTATGATCCTCAAGGGGTGTGTCTTCTCGTGCTCCTACAAATTTTATGATTGCCTCATCATTTTCAAATACATCCAGTTGTGGTGGTCCCTTCTGATCAAAATCAATGAGTTCGGGGTGAACCAAGGGTAAAGAATCATGATTTGAGTCAAGATTTTGAATGGATTCAAGGGTACAAATATTATAATCAGGTTCAGGGGTAGGGACACTATCATAGTCATAAATTTCAATGAAGTCATCGATGGAACTTTCCACATTTGTCTGTGTAGCATTAGAGGAATCTACTTCCTTACTTGAAGCACACACAGTACTCAAGGTCTTATCTTTCTGCGCGTCATATCCTAAACTAGGGAATTTTTGTGTACGAGTAGGTTGTATTGGTTCCAAGATACCCTATTTCTGTAACCCAAGAGGAATTTTACCATCATCTCCCATTTGATTCATAAGATCAAATCCTTTACCATATTGTTCAACATGTATCTTTATTTCAATCTGTTCTTTTTCTGTATCATCTTTGTATAACCATTTTAGGAGATCAACTTCTTCTGTTTCACTATAAAGGGCTCCCCATTTTTTGAAAGTAGTTGATTTACAAATCACTGTATTATTTGCACCTGATGTGGTCTTAGTCATTTTTGGTTTGCCATAGGTTTGGGGAGATAAAGGTAGCTTTCCAATGCAAAGAGCACAATTCAAGGTATATTCTCCCACTCCTTGTTCTTTTACCTGTATTTTGATCTCAGCTGCATTGGATTTTGAGGAAGATGCTTTTAAGGACTCATGATCAACATATGCTTGCGAAGGAAATGCTTCATAGTTGTTTGGGATTGTGATTTCAGTTGTAGGGCTTAGATTATGGCAATACATGAAAAGGTTTGGATCTCCTTGTATTGTGATTTCAACACCATTGTGGGGAAATTTAATGTACTAGTGGTATGTAGAAGGTACTGCTTGCATTGCATGAATCCAAGGTCTTCCAAGGAGGATGTTATAGGTCAGTGGGAGATCAAGGACTTGGAAAACCACATCCTTTACCACAGGGCCAACTCTGATTGGTAGAGTAAGTGATCCTTTAGACGAGCATTCCTCTTCATCATATGCCTTTATGGTAATCCTTTTACTTGGATCAACTGCATTTTTAGAGAACCCTAATTTTGTGATCAATTCTTGAGTACAAATATTAATGCCTGCTCCTCCATCTATCAAAACTCGCTTGATCTTAACATTATGGATAAGGACGTCAATGTGTAAAGCTGCGTTATGTGGTTGTGGAAGGGATGAATCATCATTTTCTGTAAAAGTGAGCATATGAGGAGAAGTGATGTGTCCCACCATAGCTTGGAATTGATCTACATGTAGGTCTATAGGCACTATAGCAGTAGCAAGTGCTTTATCTAAGATAGCTTTATGCTCAGGAGATAGGCATAGCAGCTCGAGTATAGAAATTTGTGCGGGTGTTTTTCCTAAGTGCTCTATGAGGTTGTATTGTGAAGCATGTGTAGTAGGTTTTGCATTAGGACCTTTAAGGGTAATGGTTCCTTTTCGGGTAGTAACCTTGCAATCAAGTTCTTTTCATTTATGATGAAAGTGTTGACATGATTATCGACCTCACTGATGTTATGTATGGTATAGTCATACTTAGTAGTAGTATAATTTACACCATCACCAGATTCAAGAGCCTTTCCTTTATCCTTGTCATGCTTAGGGAGAGGGTTTTGAAAAACCTCACGATTAGAGTTACTAGAAGGAGTGTGTCCATCAACTAATATCTTACTGTCATCAATAAGGTCTTGTATTAAATGTTGAAGTTTATTGCAACTATTAGTCTTATGTCCTTTGTGTCTATGATAGTCACAAAAGTGATCTTCATTCCACCATGGGGGTTTGAATTGTGGATTATATTCCTTTATTTTGGGTAGTGTTATAATATTAATTTCAAGAAGTTCTTTTCATGTAGATTTAAGTGATTGTCCCAATGGTGTAAAATTTTGTTTAGGGAAACTTCTTTGTTTTTCTTTTCCTTTATTTGAAGATGGACCTTTGAGATTGTAAACAAGCGATGATGTTTTAGTTGTTTTTGCATCGAAAACTCCGTCATTGACTACTTTCTTGTTCTTAACCCAAAAAGGGGTCTTGTTGTTTGAATTCAATTTTTGATCTTTGTCATTATTAAGTTTAATAGTTCCATCATCAATGAGGGTTTGTTCAATTCGAAATCCCATTTCTATGGCTTCATCAAAGGAATCCAAGCATTTGAGGCGAAGTTCCCTTCCGATTTCTTTGTTCAAATTTTGACAAAAGAGGTCAACCAATTCTTGATCAGGAATGGAATAATGCAATCATTTTGTTAAATGTCTCCATCTTTGTAAAAATGACACAAAAGATTCACCTTGTTTTTGTTTGGTGTTGAAAAGGTTTGTCATGGTCACTTTAAGGTCACAATTGAAACTATAATTGGAGACAAATCTATCAGCCAATTCTTGAAAAGATTTGATGGTCGGGGGTAATCGTGAAAACCATTCCATAGCTTCTCCTAGACTACGAGGAAATAATCTCATAAGGTATGTTTCATCAACTGCAAATTCCATGGTAGTGGCACAAAATTGTCTTAAGTGGTTCTTAGGATCTCCTTTTCCATTATATTTGTCAAGTTTTGGTATGTCCCAATGGTTAGGAAAAGGTGGCATTGGTATGCTTGGATCGAAGGGATAAGGACATATGTCTTCAATGGAGAACTTGTGAGTCGATATTTTACTGTTCTTGAGAGTATCCAATTCTTGTCTTAATGTTCTAAGCTCATCCAAAATAGGATCGTTTGTAGGTGTAGGTTTTGATGTCTTTGAAGATCGCTTGTAACCAGGTTGTAGATAAAAGGGTCTATGATCTTTGATCCTACCATTGTTGTTTGTTTTGGGATTCTTAGATTCACTAGATTTAGGTTGGTCATTCATTGTGAGTAATGATATGTCAAAATCAGGAGGCATTTTGATTCCTTCATCAACAAGGGCCTTGAAGTATTGTTGTGGGTTATGTTTGACCACCTCTGTAAGAAGTTTAGTGAACCTATTATCGTTAAGAGCTTCATTATGGTGGATTGTGTTATTTCTTCACTATCAGTTTCACTTGTTTCACTAGTTGCAACACTAATGTGATCTTCCCCATCAAAGTCTTTTCCCCAAGGGTTGCCTTCTTCTTGAAACATTTTTGCTCTTGTTCTAGGGGTCATAGGTGATTCATTATGATTTTCAATCCAAGGTAATGTATGAGACCTAAGACTAGGATGCAAATGAAAAGGATATGATTCTAAGATGGGATATGAAAATGGTATGGTATGACATGACAAGCTAAGAATGAAAAAGCTAAAAGGAAACTCTAGGTCCAAATTTGGTTATGATGTAAAGGCTTTACTTGTGTTATGATGGATAGACAAAAAGACCAATAATCAAGAGAGGGTATGTAGGAGATGATGGAATCCAAAAGGATTTATCTACTCAAGGATAATGGTATGTTTCCCTAACTCAAGGATGGTGAACCTTAAGTGATGCGGGTGATAGATAGCCAATAATTTGATTTCAAGACCTAGGAAGAGTAGCCTAAGTGCAAGCTAAATGTTTTATTTGATCAACGATGAATATGCAAAGGGCTAAATTCTTAGAACATGCAAAGATTAGGTGAGATGGTCTTGATATGCAAAAGGGGTTGAACATGAAAGAACTAGGTGGAATGATATATGTATGCAAGGACTATGTAATGTGACCTATGTATGCAAGACTAGGAACATGCAAGAACTAGGATGAAAGGGATATGAATATGTAAGGACCATGAATATGCAAGGACTAGGTCGAAATGCAAGGACTAGGTGGAATGAAAGGATTGAAAGATCAAAACTGAAGGATGATGACCCCAAAAAATCTAAGTGATAGGTTCACGTGGGATGTTTATGTTGTTGGACCTTTTGAGGTTTGTAAAGTTTGAGATGTTGCAAGTTTCTAGGTGTGATGTTTCTTTGAGGTTGATTGTTTATGTTTAGATTTGTGAATGTGGTGAATACTGTTTAAAAATCTAAAAAACACTTGACAAGCATGATGTTTTGGTGTATGCAAACACACATGAGACAAGCACAATCCTAATAGGCCAATAGGCCAAGGGTTTGTATACTTGATATAGCCCACCAATATACCCCAGATTGGTGCTAAACATCTTTCCTTCTCGAGAGCAGATAACTTAGGAGTTTGGTGGCACTGGCTCCCCTCCACGACTCATTAACGTCATTCAGGCACACCAACTTTAGATTCTTGGGTAGTCACTTCCCAAGAATTTCTATCTCTACTCAAGGGGATCAATAGTGAGTGTCTTCGGGCATGATATTGTACCCTGCACTATACCAAGCAACGACTGAAAAATGGTTGGCTTCTAAAACAATAGGTGTTTAGTAAGGGCATTCCGTTCATAGGGCATGATCCATGTGGTGAGAGTCCCCTTTCAGATCCATCTCGTCAGAACCATATGCGTGATTCTTGGGCTTTCCCCAATAATCCACTTTTATATACTGGCTGGAAGTCCCTTGGGTTAGGGGTGCTACCAGTTTGAGTCATCCTGGGGTGAGTAGTTTTTTCCACCAGAATAGGCCCAAGTTCTAGAGTCAGTAACTATTTCTCTTACACCCAAGATCGCTCGAAAGCGCAAGGGGAGGGGATACTTCGATTACTAAGTCTTAAAGGTTACAAAAAATAAAGTGGGTTTGGTTTTCTGATCACCAAGTTTTCATAGGGTGAGAGCATAATCACCTACCACATCAAGCACAGTCAAACACCTACAAATAAAAGTTCATTTTAGTGCACCAAAAGAAGTGTTCCTAAACTAAAAATCACAAACAAATGGTTTGAAAGATTAGTCTTTGAAAAATGTAGCTGCAAAATCATATGTCAGTAGTTTAGATATATGTCTTTCACTCACGAGCGCTACAAACCCACATGTTAATAATTTCATAAATGTCTTGGACCAACGAGAAAGCTGCAAAAAACTAAGTTAGAACAAGATATTAAAAACCAAACGAAAAGTCAGTAAATAACTAAACTAGAAAATGAAGAGACTAAACTAAACAAAGAAAAATAAATTAAAGAAAACTAAAAACTAAGAGCTCAATTTTTTTGTTGCTCCAAAAGAAGCAGTTTTTGGGAGCCCCACTTCAAAGCCACACGCTACAAACAAAAGATTAGTAAAAAAACTTAAAAGAAAACAACAAACTAAAATAGTGATAACTTTCTCAAAACTAAACAAAATTTTAAACCGTAGATATCTATGGAAAACAAACACATAAACCTTCAAAACCCAGAAAACGTTTTGCAAAATCTTGCAAGACAAAAGTGTTACAAACAAAAGAAAATTCGGGTTTTAACAACTAAATCGTAAAACAACTATGATCACTAAAACAACCATAACTTTCTCAAATCTTAACAAAATTTTAAACCGTTTGAAGTTCTAGAAAGCTGAGAACGAGGCCTACAAAAATTAGATAACCATTTTAGAAGATTTTATTTGACCATTTTTCTATGCTCAAAAGAAGATGATAGAATTTAATATGAATTCTTGGCTGTAACCTGCAAAATAGCTAAAATAAACAAGAAAACACACAAATTTCTCTACATTCACATCAGGTTCACCAAATGTGAGATGGGGTTAGAAATCAAATAGCATATACACAGTGACAACCAACACTTCTAAGCTATAAAACCTCATCCAAACAAGAGAATACAATCATATGAAAGGAGCAAAATGAAAACAATGAAATAAAGTACTCCCAATTGAACTTGAATCACTTCTCTTGCTCTCCTTCTTGTTATGCAACTTTTCCCTCAGATTTGTTGAAACACTTGTGCAAAACCTGCAAATGGTAGCAAGAAAGTTGGAAACAATTAGTTGTTAAGCTGAAAATGGAGAAGGAAGGTTGCTTTTATAGAAAACCCTTCAAATGGATGGTTGGGATTAATCCTCTAGAAGGATTCCAAGATCAATGGTCCAGAATTGATACACCAAGAATATGCTATTCTTGGAGGAATCATGATAGGCAGACATGCAGGGACATGCAGGCTATGGCAGACATGCAAACTATGACAAGAACATGCAGACTATGACATGAAATAATGACAGGGTATCTTTGACCAGGTGGAGGTGCATAAATAATTTATTCAAAATGGAGGAGAATGACAAGTGGCAAATAAATAATTTATCCAAATTATTTATTTAGAGAACATGACAAAAGGAGCATTTAATTAAATGGGGAGGTAGAAATTAGACATGGATAATTAATTTGAATTATTTATCCAAAAGAGAGGAATGAAACACAATTAAATAATTTTGACAATTATTTAATTATAGAAGAATAAAAGGTCAAATAATGATTATTATTATTATCTGACTATAGATGAAAGATAAATAATTAAATATAAAAAAAAATGATTTATTTAATTATTGAAGAAAGGGATATATTAGTGACACAATTAAATAATTTTAATTGATTAGGTGATCCGGTGGACATTTTTCAGTGGAAATTGAAGTGTCTCATTTTTCTCCAGAATCTGCACCATCAGAAAGAGCTTAGCGTCCTGATTCCAACGCAACTCGAACGGAGCGAAAAGGAGTCCGTTTGTGCAAGTTATGGCCAGTCAAACCTTCGGTCAAACTGGGATTAGGGGCGTCCAGGAAGCGAAAAAAATGATTGTTTCAGAAATTGACAGGAGCAGCATCAAGTCAAAGAGCTCGTCGAGATGATTCCGGCAATGTTCGTTTTGTTGAAATCCGATGCCGTATGCTCGAGTTACAAGCAGTCAAAGTTCGGTTGACTTTGAGGGTACAATTGCTGACGTCATCATTCCGTACTGTATGGACGGCGAATCATAATTTGACACGTGCCATTCTCGTCAGCACTGTACAGATGAATCAAAATCTGACACGTGGTAGTCCGTACATCCGTACACATAGTCAGCGTTGAGGTGGCAGCATGGTCAGCATCCAGTCAGCAGTCTGTACGCCACGTCATCATCCGCGTCAGCATGACACGTCATCTTCCACATATGCATCTGAGTCAGCAGTTACGTCGTCAAGTTTATCCAGTCAAAGCCTGCCACGTGGCACCCTCTTGGTGCGGCACGTGGACTTGTCTTCTACCTGCGAGCAGTTAATTTGTTGCATTTGTTAAAAGGTAAGTTAGAGGGTTTGGAACCCTTCACCTCATCTTCACCGCGTAAATCTCCGACCAAGCCGGCTACAAACTCGCGCCTAACTCATAGTTGTCATCTCTTTTCTTTGTTGTTAGTTTGTTTTGGATTAGTTATTAAAACTAGCGGCCGGAGTTGAACTCGGAACCACCGGCTTACCAAAACACACTACCACCAATGAGCCAACAAACGGCTTTAGAATAAATCAGGCATCGTTTGGTTTTGTTGACATTTTGTTACAGTTTGGTGAGGAAAAGCCAACGGCCGGGGCTTGAACCCAGAACCGCCGGGCTCTTTAAAAGGCAAGGCCACCGTTAGCCCATTCTACGGTTTTTGTAACAAACGTGGCTCGGTTTTATTTTCTTAGTTGTGCAAAACCGATTGCTTTTTAAATTAAACAAACCCCCTACAATTATTAAAGCATAATCCTTTTTAAGGATTAAATGTAACTAATGGAGATAGTTTGAGCCCGAATAAGGATAATAAGGGAGATTATCCTGATTTTTTTATGTAATTAGGGGTTTATGGAAGATTTGAAAATATTATGGAGAGATAAGGTGAATATTGTAAAATCTTTTGGTTAAGGGCCAAATTGAGTTAATTTTTTGTATTTAAGGGGAGTGGGAGGTGAGAGTTGCTATTAAGTTTTTTTTCAGGTGACGAAGTCTTGAAGCTGTGGTGACACGAAAGAGGGGTCTTGTGGAGATTCTTTGAGTCATTCTTGCACGTCAGAGCGCTGTTATGCTGCCGAAGTGCTTGGAGAATGATTGTGGTGCTTTGTAATTGATTTTTGGAGTTAATCGGATCGGTCTCTCTATTGGAGTGGACCCGGAGATGTAGTCACGTTTTGTGACGAACTCCGTTATCAATTGTTTGCACTTCTCTTCTTCTCTCTCTTTCTTTCTCTCATTTCCTTCCTTTCTGTTATAATCACCTTGTTATTACTTTCATTTTGTTATTTCCATAAGTTAATTTTGATTTAATTAACTTGGAATAATCATTGTAAAATCATTGTAAAAGTTAAGCATTTAAATACTGCAATCTAGTCTAGATCCTATACAGATCATCAGGATAGAATAAAGATGAGAAGGTGAATTAATTAAATAATTAAAAATTATTTAATTAATAGAGGAATGTGGTCAAACCTAATTGAATAATTAAAGTTATTCAATTATCGAAGGACAACAACCAAGAAAAATGACGCTCACGGACTTAGAACATTTTTCAGTGTCTACAGGAATAATTTTGATCCAAAGAAGAAAATGCATGCACTCTACTTTTCTCACTTTACTCATCATGTTCCTCTTCTTGTGGATTTTTGGGCTAACCTTCAGGATCGGTTTGAAGTAAGGAAAAGGGGTTACAAGAGGTTAACAATTCCCCAGATGAGGGATTTTGATATTAAAACTCATATTCGTGAAGGAACTATAGATGATGGGATCACTCTTGATCCCCGGTATGATATAGACCAAGTGGCTACAAAAGTTCTTTAACCCATCAATTGGGAAAAAAAGGAAGAGACTAAAATTGAAAAAGTGTCATGGGTAGTGATAAATATAAGTTTGAAATGGATAGAACTTTGGTTGAAACAATGAAGTGTTGGGGTGATAAAGAAAAAAGATTCTAGCAGTGAACCCACTTCCTCTGTAGAGACCAAACAATATAAAAGACTGAAGAAAGGTGTTGCAATGGTGGAAGCAGCTACCAAAGAGCCTCCACAAACAGAAGAAGATATTTATTTGCAATAGATTGATGATGCTTTGCATAAAGTAAATGTTACTTGTGAGGTGGCTACTGCAGGTGTTACTTTAGGTTTTGTTGTTGTACCTTTGGCAGTTGTTCACCTTGGTGAGGAGAGTTTTGCAAAGAGACAGGCTGCTATTCCTCCACCTACCGAGGAAAGTTCTCCTACCATACCATCAACTTTAGGAGCAACAACTATTGGAGGAGAGGGACAACCTGAGATTGATGTTGAAGATATTTCCTCATATTCTAAAAGAACTCCATCTCAAGAGGGAGAAGGACTTGAATGGGAGGAGTATTTGAAAAAGGTTGAAGAAGAACCAAGAGAAGAAGGAGCAGAATTTGAAGTTGGCAGTTTACATAGTGCAGAGATGGAGTTAGAGGATGTATTGACAGAAAAAGAACAATGAGAATTGATGGAAGGTGCTCAAAAGCTAGCTAATGAACAAGCTTCCCAAGAAGAAGAACAAAAAAGAAAAACTGAAGAGTTAGCTCAAGAAATGGAAGAATCTAAAGCATGGAAGAAGGTAGAGGATGAGGATCTTGAACTGGAAAGGAAAGCTACAAAAGAAAAGGCTACAGAGGAGGAGCTCCAAGCTAAAGAATTAGAGTAGCAAAGGCTGAAAGATGAAGAAGAGGCTACTAAACGGGAGGATGAAATGAGGAAGATAGAAGCAATCAGAGCTGAGAACGAGAGAATTAAACAAGTGAGGTTACAAAAAGAACAGGAAGATCTACAAAAGGCTTCTTAGAGAATTGTTGTAACAATTTCTTCTACACCTCCATCCTCAACACCTCCTAACATTCAACAAGTAGCCACTCAACCAGCTACACCCACTTGGCTAAAACTGAATCTAGAGAAGAGGTAGTAAGTACAAGCCCAACTAGTAATGTGGGATGATATGAGGACATTAATTGATAAAGTAAAGGAAAAGAAGAAGGCTCGTGCAATACATTCAACCAAGCTCACTGATGAATGAGATATGGTAGCTGAAATTGCTACCCCAATTGCTGATAAAGATGATAGAGAATTGTAGCTAGAAGATTATCAGATAAGTACTGTTAATCTAGGAAAGCACACTAGAAATCAATAGATAAATTTAATTGATATTGTTGCCACTACTACCAAGTATAGGTTGATTAAAGACAAGCAGGCTAAAGATGAGCTTAAGGCTCAATTTTTTAAAATGAAAGATTTACTGAAGGAGTTAATTTCATCTACTCCTGAGTAGCCTGCACCATTAGAGATCCCCATTTTAATGAGCAGAAAATAGGTAGATGGTTTGACCGAAATGAAAAAGAAAGCTACATGGTTTGATAATTGGCTTATTATCTTTAAAGCTGATATGAATAAGTTTTTAGATGAAGGTTTTAAGAATTATTACAAGGGGCTTAAATTAGACAAAACCATAGAAGGTTCTATGAAGAAATGGTGGGAAGAAGAGGAGAAACTCAAACAATATTTGGGAAAGCTTAGGGCAATTGAATTTTTTTTGATAAAGAGCTGGTCCAGTCCCAGATTTTGGGTGAGGAAGATTCAGGATATGTTGCAAAGGCTATTCATATATTTGATTTTAAGTCTTATACTCTTATTGAATATAGGATAATCATGCTCAAGAATTTTCATGAGATATTTGAGCACATAGGTATATTTGAAGAAATTGTTTCAAGGTTTATTGATAAAGCCTTACCTCCAGATCAGAGACTTGAATCATTGGGAGATGTCAAAGATGCATGGGAGGAATAGATGGATAGAATTCTAACAGAAGGAGATACTACTGAGTCACCACTCATGGACAGATTGTTGGAGCTTAGATGTGACTTGCAGTAGGCAACCAAGGATGTTGGTCAAATGAAAGTAACTGTTGATATAGTAGAAAATAAATTTGAAGAATTAGAATTCAAAGTCGATTGGGTCGATGGACCAAATGATGATATAATGAAACATTTTTTTTCCAATTATGATGAATATCGTGGGACCAAACATGAAGGTGACAAGTTAAACTAATTGTTTTAATTATCTTTTGAACAACAATACCTTTTTGGATGAGTTTTGAGTAAAGGGACAGCTAGGGAGTAGAGCTAGCAAGTCAAGAGTAATTTGTGGTAGTTGGAAGGGATCTAGGTGAAGACTTGAAGTTTAGATTTTGGTTGAAGGAGCAGCTGGCGCACCTGTTCAACTTCAACAATTACAACAGAGACAAATACTAGAGTTATCTGAGTGTCCCTACAATTGTGGATATGAAATCTTAGATTGTGGATTTTAGTTTTTGATAGGAGGAATTGGTGCTAAAATTGTCTATATGTAGAAATTCTCTCCTATTTGTAAAGGTTGGTTGATTGAAGTCAGGATGGGCTGCCTAAGAGAGATTTAGGATAGTATTTACAAATTTTTAATTATTTTTACATCTTTCATGCAACGATACTCAAAAACACTTTTATAGTTTTAATGCAGTTGGTTTTGTTTCAGAAGTTTGTTAGTTTAATGATAATGTTAATGAACAATAGTTATTCGTATTCCAGTGAGTTTTGCTGTGCATAAATGTCTCTTATTTGATGAAAATCAATAGAAGATTCTGAATCTGAAATTATTTCGTTAAATTATCTATGAATGAGATCTCTTTATATTTGTTGATCCATGAATTTTAGTAATGAGCTGGTGATGTGTTATTTGAAAATAAAGTTCTAAAAAAAGTGATGATGAATGGTTGTACATTCTTTGAATTTTCACTATGAATGAATGAAATGGTATAGATCATTCTATAGATTGTATCATTTTATGGTTTTAATTAGTTAAAGAAATGCTCATTATGAAGTTTATATTTTTGGATTAAAAGAAATTTGTGTTCATGCTTTGCTATCCTAAGCCCTATTATATCTTTTTCTGTTTATTTACACCCCCCAAATGTTATATTAGTTCCTATTATTCAGTTTGTACTCTTTACCAGCAGGCCCCTTGAACATTACAGTTGCATAGGCCACTAAATGAAAACAACATAGTTGAGAACCAACTACAAAGACCTTGGAAGATGGGTAGTGAAAAGGGGAAAAATAAAAATAAGTTCATGGGATAGGATGGTGTCAAAGATTAAGAGCTAATTTTTACCAGGTGATCATGCAATACAAACTTTTAAAAAGTTGCAAAACTTAAAAAAAAAGGAAAAGGATGTCATGGCCTACACTAAATAATTTCATAAATTAAGCATTAGAGTTGGTCATGTTGAAGATGAAAATGAGAAGATAGCAAGGTATATATGAATGGTTTGAGATTCCAAATTCAAGATGAATTGAGTCTTGCTACTTCTAGGATGGTTGAAATTTTTTTTCAGTTGGATGCTAGGGAAGAAGAGAAGTTAAAAAGAAGGCAAGAAAGACAAGGAAGAGGCAGATGCAACACTAGTAGAGGAAGAGGTTCAAGGCAGTCCTGTGAAGACCAAGAAGATGCAAGTAAAAGCAAATACCAAGTTGTTGATCAAAGAGGTGGATTTAGAGGCTTTAGAGGAAGATTTGGTGGACAAGGTAGAGGTTCAAGAATTTTTTCAGGGAGATGTTATCATTGCAATCAGTTTGGCCATCAAGCATGGAAGTTTCTAGAGAAAAAAAACTTCTACTTCAACCAATGGTGATAAGAGAGTTCAGTTGGTACAAGAGGAAGATTGTGAGAGTGTTAACTCTCCTAATTAGCTTGCTACTCCAGAAGTTGGAGAATCCTTAATGGTTAGAAGAACACTCCTCAAAGAATCCAAGGAGAAGGAGCCACAATAAATGATAACACTATTCAGGACAACTTGTAAATGCAATGGAAAGGTATGTAAAGTAGTAATAGACTTTGGAAGTACTGATAACATGGTGTCTATTGAAATGGTTCATATACTTAAGTTGGAAAAGATACCTCATGAAACACATTACAAAGTGTCTTGGTTGAATGAGCAAGCTTGGGTTGAGTTTAATATTGGTGGATATAAGGAAAAAATTCTTTGTGATGTGTTGCCTATGGATGTGTGCCACTTGTTGCTAGGAAGACCATGGTAGTTTGATAGACATGCAATATATGATGGTAGAAACAATACTTATGAGATTAAGAAAGATGGAATCACTTTCAAATTAACTCCATTGGTAGAGGATGAGGACAAGGTTAGGAAGCTAAGGTGATCATGTTAGTAAGAAAGAGTTTATAAAGATTGAGGAAGGAAAACATGAGATTGTAGCCACTTCAAGGCTTGAAGGTACCAAGACAATAGAGGTGAAGAGTGATATGATTTTGAAGGAAAATGAGATTGAGAAGGTCAAGGATGAATTAATTGTGGAGGTTCAAGAGTGGGTTGAGAAGCATGTTGAGGTCATGATGGAAAGAGTGCTTTGTTCTTTGATTTCAAAAGAGACTAGTGGGTAGTAAAATTCTGTCAATACAGAGGTTTGTAAACCTGATAAAGTAGAGGTTCTAAGGGTAGAGAATCTAAGGGAAGAGATGGAAGGAAAAGGTGAAGTGATTCAAGGTGAATTACAAGGAAATGTGGGTAAGTTAAAGCATGCAACAAAGGTAAGGAATAAGGTAGTTCATGGTAAGGATGGAAGAGGTATGTTAGCAAGTTCTCAAGTAGGTTTAACATCATTTCCAAATGAAGAGAAGGTCAAACAACATCCATCAAGCAGATTGTTCAAGTTGGAGAAGTTTCTAGATGCCAAAGAGTTCACAAATGCAAAGAACAATATAAATATTCAGTACCTAAATCATTGGAAAGGATTACTAGATGAAAAGGAATTTGGAGATCAAAGAGATGGTGTGGTCAAACATGATTTACTACAATACAGTCTTCAAGGGATTTGAGTTCTTTTTTTGTTTGGGTGTATGGTGTAGGGAAACCATGTCAACTTATGTAAATATGGTCTTAGGTTAAGTTTTTGGTGTGTTGAGTCTAAATTTCATGTAATAAGGTCATAATAGACCATTTTCCATGTTTTGAGTCCTTTTTAGTTGGTTCTAGGTAAAGTTATCACATTTTGTAATTTTTGCAAATGTTGCTTCAACAACTTTGCAATTTTTTTGTCTTTTGTGGAAGTTCAAAGGTCAAGTTGGTTTTGTTCAGTGGGGAAGTTGGTTTTGTTTAGTGGGGAAGTAGTTGAAATTGATTAGTCATGATATATAATGCTTCAAAAATACTAGGTGAAAATTGTGAGAGAGGTTGGCTAATGTAACTTTGAATTTTGAATAGTGAAAGTGCTGATTTCCTATGTTTTTCATAGAAACTTGCTGCTACAGGATCTTGTATGGCCTGATATGATAAAAAAGTACAAGTTTATGAGTTGGGATTGATAAAGGGATGGGTTAAGATTCTTTTGGATTTTTTTGAGAGTTTTTCATTAAGTCTTGTAGATTTTATAAAGGTTTTATTGAAACTTCCTGAGAAACCCTGAATTTGAGGGTTTGTTTCAATAAAATGAGTTTATAAGCCATTCCACCCAGTGAAAAATGCTACAACATGGTGGAATGGAATATTTAGGCATAGGTTTTGTATTTTTGTATTTTTTAGGAGTAGGGAAGGAAGTTTGATGAAATTTGAATGATACCCTAGTTGCAAACCTTCATGATTTTGGTGTAAAATGATGCTTTGAAGTAGGGTTTTGTAGAAAGAATGGTTGGAACCCTTTCTAGTCGATGAAATATGCTTGTGTAGACCTAATGTGATGTGTTTGGGGTGTTGGTGTGAAATAAGGTTTGGAGGTCGTAGATTCAATAAAGCCCTATGTGACAAGCCTACAAAGGCCTAAGTAAGGGTTTAGTGGTTTGGTGAATTTGTAGGAGTTTCAATTGATAAAAGTTGTTGATTTGGACCATAGGAAACCTGGTTGAGGTCTTGAAATGGAGGTTTGTGGATTTTCAATTTATTTTGAAAGTTATGTTGAATTCTCACTATTTGGAATGCTACAAGGGGATATGAGTGAAAGAAGAGTTTGACACCAAGTTGGGGTTGTGAAGGTTGAAATATTGTTCCAAATTATTTAAATTATGTTTTTTTTGATTAACTCCTCCCTACTCTGCATCAACATGGTGTTTCCAACTGATTGTCTAGGTTTTCCTAAAGGCTAGCTAATCCTTATGCTCAGAGACCCTAGGTCTATGGCCAATGAACAAGTGACAGATATACAAGCTCTCCTCTACACTTTAGGATCTACAAAACCAAGGTGGGTACCCCTATAATATCATTTACCAATAAAACCTCTATGCAAATGATGCCTTTGATAACTACTCATCATACTACTATGATAGAATGCACTTGATGGGATAAATCATCTAATGAGACCTTTTATATTCTCAATGGTCCTTTGTAGTGTGGGAATGGACATTAAAATAAATAAAAAAAGTAAAGGTTTGTTTTTTATTTTTGAAGATTTGATTTTTCCCTAGCTTCAAAATTTGTGAGTCTCCTTCACCAATGCCTAATCCATATAGAGCTAGGAATGAAATAAACTTCTATAATAGAAAAACTATGGCTTCTCATAACCTCACTGCCTTACAGTGAGAAACCAACAAAAGGATAATACTATCACACTCCTTACTGATCCATATTGCAATGACAATATATCCACTACCTCTATTTAAGCATTTACATCACTCCTTGAATGATAGGAAAACACAAAAAATAGTTCAAATAGAAAATGTGTTTGAAGAATACAAATAACCCTTGATTACATTGATTCAAAAGGTAAATTTTACAATGTTGGGGAACATGACAATTTGACATTTAAATTTGAAATAAATACATGCATTACAATCATCTATTGTTATTATAGATTAAAACTTCAAGCATTTCCTCTTTGAATTTCAAAGACCTAACCTATTTAAATTGACACAATAAAATATTTACAAAAAGATAGAACTCAGAATCCTTGAAGGGAGAACACTACTCCAAACCCCTTAGGCTAGAGAGAAAAAGTTTGGACCCATGTACAATAACCACAAAGTTTTCCTTTATAGTGTAGGAATAACTAAAATTTGAATTCAAAAACCATAACCCTAACCTAACTATGGTTTATAGAAATATGAAATCCAATTAGATTTCAAACATCGCAATTTTCCCAAAAAATTGAGCAACAACCAAGCCATAAAGGCTTTAACACCTCAAGCACACTCTAGAATGATGAATTCATGAATGCAAGTATGGAGCACCCATGAAATCTACAACAAAACCTAGAAAAACATAACCTAACATGAGAATTTGATCACTGCAACACATCAAGGAGTAACAACATCATTCAACAATGAATATAGCATGATTATGATGCAAAAAATTGATCCATTGTTGATCCAATTCAATTTGATAGATGAAAATGTCATTGAGCAATAACTTTTGCAATTTTCCCATAATTTAGAGCTACTGACTATTATAGTTTGAATGTTGGCCATTGGATCCAACATGTGTTAAAAGAATGAAGAAGGAATCCTTTTATGTGCTATCATTGATTTCAACATTGATTTTTGATATTAACTTTAATCCGGTGAACAAAATAGAGATATCTTAGTCTAGTATTTTGGTCTTGGTGCAGGGGCACCATATGATTTCATGCCTCCAAAGGGGGTCAAAAGTTGATATTTTTTGTTGGTTGAGTTCTTGGCATGTAATAAGGTCTTCAATGACCATTTCATGTTTTCTTGAGTTGGTCTTGAGTCATTAGAGGTGATTTAGGAGCTAGGTGCAAAATGTTGTCATGTTGCATAAATGTTGTTAATACAACTTTTACACTTTTTGGCATAACAAAGTCTAATGGTGATTAGCTAAGTTTTTAATTTGAAAATTACTTATGAGAAGTTGGGAAATAGTTGTGAATGTTCAAAAATACCTTGTGTAGTTGAAGGAAAAGGCTGGATGTTGCAATTTTGAAGTTGAATCAATAAGAATACCTCTATTTTTTGCAATTCTGAATGTAATTTGCTGTTACAATGCATTGTACAGTTCTGTATGATTTCCCCATGGTCTAAATTCTATTGGAGTTGATGGAGCACTAAGTATACTATCCATTTCACTTGGTATCATTCATTTTCATTAGGATTTGAGTAGTTTAGAGCCAATTCTTCTCAGACTGGTTAAAACCCTAGATAGGGTATCTTGAAGGGAAGAAAAATGTAAATCTCTCCATTCCACTAGTGAAAAATCTTGAAACTTGGTGGAATGGAAGAAGTAGGGTTGTTATTTGTTTCATAAACTTTTGGATATAGGGGAAGGTGTTTGGCATGTGCAAGGTTGTTTCCCTAGCTTAATATCTCCATGTATTAGGCATAAGAGCCCTATAGGCTTAGGGTTTTGATGAAAAGATTTTGGAAAAATATTCTATCTATTTGGGATTGGTGATTCAGACCTTGGATGATGTGTTTAGAGCCTTGGAATGTGTGGATAGCCCTTGAAGATCAAATACCCTGCCGCTACCTAGCCCATTCAAGTAATTAGCCCTAATTTGAATGAGGACAACCATTTTTTGAAGTATTCCATACAAAGGAACCTACCCTAGTTTGGAGATATTTTTGTAAATGAGGAAAAGGGTAATCTAAAATGTCTTTACATTTTGAGTGTCATTCCTACTTTACAAGTTATGCTTGAAAAACCAATTTTGAAAGACTACTAGGAGATTGAAGGCTTGTGAGGAAAAAATCACCATTGGGTGTTTAAGAGAGTGAAATATTGGTTGATTGAGGTTTCTTTGGAGTTGTCCTCCTATGCTATGCATTAGATTGGTATCAGATCCCAAATATCTGGGCAAGGAATTTTTGGGAGTTTGTGTGTTGCTTTTGATAGGTTGAAGTGAAGAACTTGACTGCCAAAAGACTAGGTGGTGAGGAAAAGGAAAGGAGGCCTAGGTGAGGCACAAGAAGCAAGGTGAATGAGACTTTTTTGAGAAAGAAGAATGGAAATGTTGAGAAGATTAGTTCGTGGAGACTTGCAGAGTAAAGAGTTACCAAGCAAGAAACAACAAGAGAAAAAAAGAGAGAAAAGTGGGATGGAGAAGAAAAATAAGAAGGAAAAAAAAATTTCAACAAGAGATAATAGACTTGATACAAGCCTTGGAACAAATGCAAGAAAGAATGAATCTTGAGATGAAGCAGTGTCTTGAGAAGGTAGAACAAGAAAGTGGTTGACATTTCTGAATGGAAAAGAAGGTAAAGTGCCTATCAAGAAGATCATTAAGAAGAGAAGAAGACAAGAGAGGATAGTAGAACTAGACATTGAAGAGTCTTTGTTGATAATGGAAGACCCTAAGCCATCTGATGAAGAGGAAAAATATGCAGATAATGAGCCCATTGAGATTCAAAATTTTATTTATAACAATATTTGTGAGTATGTGTTTACAGGTGCAAAAAATGAAAATGAAGATTGAAAAGAGTCTAAAGAAGGAGGAGAAGTGCATACAGTGTATGAAGATTGTTATCCAAATGCAACACATTATGGTGACGAAGATGTTGCCAAAACAACCGAGGTAATGGTTGTATTTTCTAATTTTATGAATGATGAATCTACTGACAATTTGTATTCCAATGATGAAGATGAAGACATAGACGGTGGTACTAAGGAATATGAATAAGAACTAGAATTTTGGAACTTGGAAGTTGAGAAGATGCTAAGTAAGAGACAACACAAGAAGAGGAAGAAAGATCCATGGAAAGTTGCAGAAATGAAGGAAAAGTTGTAGAGAAGTGGAAGATCTAGGGCCAAAATGAAACATGCATTTGAATGTTTGTAGGAGTCCAAGATGGAAGGCATTGACAAATTTACAAATCACATCTAAGATGGAACTAAGATTTTTCTTTTCCTTGGGAGTATGGTGTAGGAGCACCCTCAGGACCCGATACCTACATGAGGAAAAGTTTGAGTTTTGTCTCTTTTTTTTGTTGTTCAATGGTAATAAGGTCATTTTAGGCCAATATAATTCATTTGGAGTCATTGATGAAGGTTTGGTGTCATTTAGTTGAAAAATGAAAACATTGTCAAAAGTTGTCAAATGTTGTCATAACAACTTTTCTTGTCAAATGATTTTTTTAAAAAAGTTTGTTAATTTTTTCTAAATGGTATTTGTAGGCTTGTTGGGTGAATAACTTGATTTTACAAGCATAAATATGATCCTCCAAGTAGAATGGAGGGTTGGTGTGTAGATTGAACAAGAATTTTTGAATGAAGACTTGAATTTTCTGCAATTTCCAACATTCCAATGCTATTATTTATGTTTGTATAGATTGTAATTTGCATTTATTGAACTACACGTGGTATGGTTGGAAATATAATTGAGTTACCTTTCATTTGGTTAAATTTAATTAAGTTTAGAGAGAGTTATGTCAATTTTACCATTAGCAGCCTTAGAAGACTATTTCTTCTGAAAGTTGTAGGTTGTAGTAGCAAGTTGTATAGACTGTATGGTGCACCATTTGATATGAGATTACTTAGGATAGATTTCCACATGAATATAGTTTATTTTCCTTTTTGTTTCATCAATTTTCATGGTATATTTTGGAAGTTATAGTATTTTTATTAAAAATTGCCTGGAACCCTACCTAGGGTTACCAGTTTTGGGAAAAACTCATAACTCTTATTCCCACCATTGGATTTTGATAAAATTTGGAGGAAAGGTTTGTAATAAGGTCCTCTTCAGTCTCACTAAAGCAATTGGATTCATTATTTATTTTGTGCAAGTTATTAATGTTAGTTCCTTCTAACATTCTCTTATATCAGACTAACAGGGCAACAAAGAGCAACATTTGATGTTGTATTTGCAAAGAAGGATTGGAGAGGATGTATCAAGGTACCAAAAACCCATTTGAGTGTATTATTGGTAAATTTTTAGTGTTTTGTGTTCTTATAGGATGAATATCCTTATGACACTAGTGTTGACAGTCCTAATGATGAACACACAAATTTGTGAAATTGAAAGCCTATAGAGATGAAATGGAGTCTTGGTAATAAAAGAAGAGGGTGGAAATGTGTTCCAGGGTTTGAGTGACCATTTCCAAAGTTCCTATGATTAGAAGAAGGATATTTGAAGCCATTCTTATGATTGTCCTGTTTGGGCTTACATTGGCAGTGCTGCCCCATGTTGTGATCGGTCCACACAAAGTCCTATTTTTTGTGTCCCTCTTGAAATGTTGTCATACAAATGTCTTTAAGTCATGCTAATAATGTATTTTTGTTGTTGGAGAAGAGTAGAATTTTCATTGTGTTCAATTAAGGGGGTCTAGTTGGGAACCTAATTGTCAATGGAAGTCATACAAATGAACAAACCACATACAAGTTGAGCCATTATCATTGTATTTGTTCCCTACCTCTGCATTAGGTCTGTAATTTCTTGTGTAATAAGATCTACTTATGAAGTAATAATATGTTATTATTGACTATTATGTGTATCTATGTTCAATATTTTAGTTGGTTTGGATTATTAGTTTGAAAGTTACAAGTGATAGTAGTTTGACATTTAGTTTTGGCTTTATATAGTGTAAATAGGTATGTGTAATCGAATCTGTGGTTCTCTGGCGATTGGAATCAGAATTTGCAATTTTGGGAGATTGCTTAAAGATGTTTGTACACTATATATTCTATATGGAACATGATTATATGATCATATGGATCATTGGTGTTGATTAGTTGGCTTATTTTGTGATTAGGTCTAATTCTCAACTGACCTAATGTTTGATATATGTTGTGGAGATTAAATATGTATTACAGATGTTAAGAGGATCTATTATAGTTCCATGCCAACCTAAATCAAGTGTTGCATTGCGAAGATTTTTTTGATTCAAGTGTGGAGCCGACAAGGAAATTTTGATTTAATACAGGGCTACATCTAATTAGGCTGACCTAATTAATGTATGTGGTTGTATTGGATATATATGTAGGAAATTTTTGAGATTATAGAAGTGAGATGGGATGTGATGAGATGTTAATATGAAAATTTTATATGTACATGATCAGATCTATAGCAGAATTGTGGTGAATGTTGAGTGACTATAAAGAAGAGCAGTGTTTTGTGTTTTATATCTGAGAAAGTGCATAGTGTTATTATATTGAGATTCAAAGGAACTAAATCCAACACAATGAAGGTGCATTTGTATTAGTTCACATCTTGGCTATGTAGCCATTTTTGTTTTGTATCTTTTTGTGGTTGTGAGCCCTATTGGATAGTGTGTCCTGGTAGTGAGCCTCTATAATATCTTATAACTGGTTATAATATATTGTGAGCTAATCCTCATCATGTTTTTTCTCTTTTTGGGTTTTCCATGTAAAAATATTGTTTTGTTTCATGTGATCTTGTGATTATTTCATGCTTTCATTCCTTGGTGTAGTTAGATATGTTTTGATAATTGTATGGATTATGATTAAATGGTTTAATGGAATACTGATTCACCCCTCCTCTTAGTATTCTAGGTTTTCAACAATTGGTATTAGATCTTGGTTCCTTCTAAGAAGCCCAAAAACTTGAGGAAGATCTTGGAGGTTGAAAACATGGCTGACAGAAAGTATCCTATTCCTCTAAAAGAAATTTCTGCAATTGAATACATTGAAGATGGATGCATGATTGACAAAGAAGAACTTAAAGATGCTCTTGAAGATCTTGACAAGGTTCAAGGTGAAAACAAAGATCTAAAGGAAAATATGAAGGAAGCAAATGAATGCATTAAAAATTTGAGAGAAAAAATCAAGAAATTGAGTGAAAGGCATAGGGATGTCAATGAACAATTGAAGAAAGCAAATGAAGACATCATCAGTCTGAAGGTGAAAGTAGAAGAAAAGAAAAGAATTGAGGAATGTTTGAATGAAATAGTAAAAATAAAGAATGATGAATACACAAGACTTGAACAAGAAGTGGTAACTCTTAGATCAGATTTTGAAAAAGCAAGAACTCATGAGGAAAAATTCAAAACAAGTTCTACATTGCTTGATGAGATAATTGTAGGAAAAAAACCATCTAAAGATAAAGGTGGGTTGGGACTTGAAGAAGGAGAAATATCAAAGGAAAATCAGACTCTTAACAAGGTTGACAATCAAAAGAAGACTCAAGGAAATGACAAGAACATCAGGAATCAAAGGAGCAATGCTAGAAGACCCCCTATTAGACAACCAAATACTCAAAGGTACCCATCTTTTAATGATATTTTTTTTTCATGTAATAAATTTGGACATGAGGCAATAGAATGTAGAAGTAGAATGAATCAAAATGTTAGATCCTTCTTTGGACAATGTTTTTCATGCAAGAAATTTGGACATAGAGCTATTGAATACAAAAATTAGATGATGAATAAATATAATGTTGGTAGAATGGTTCAATCCTTCTGTAGACACCTAAATTTGGACACTTAATTTATCCAAATTTATCCATTTTCATCTAAACATTCCCTTATCCGCATTAATTGTAATATCACTATTATTTAATTAATACCTCTAAAGTTCTTTTAATCCCTAAGGTATCTAGTTAAATAATTAAATACCTTCCCCCTTTCATAAAATAAATTAAATAAATATGACATTTATTTAATTCTACACATGTCACATCCCTTTCTCAATCCTAATTATTCTCCTAATCTCATAATTAGGGATGTGCACATGCCTAATCCTAGATTAGGATGTCACATCCTCCAACTTTTGCAAGTTGGCCACTAATCTCTCTTAGCCACCTAACCCTCCTCTAATCCTTCATTAACTAGCCTAATAAACCTCTCAAAGAATTTGTAATTCCTTTTATCCTTCCAAGGAATATTAAATTACTTTTTCTCTTCCTCATGTGATATTTGAATTGTCACATCAAGTCACATGTGAACTCTCCATAATCTCCCACTTGCCTCCAATATGTCATTAATTTTCCTAATCAGGTACTTGCACAACCTTAATCACTTAATTAGGTCAATCTAATCCCCATGTCATTTATGGAATGTGTTCTAAGTCAACCTTATTAAAGACTTTCTCCTTTTGGAGAAGACACTCCATTCTCTATGTGAATTTTTAATTCACATTTAATTCTCCAATGCATTTCAAGGAATTTTAAATTTCTTCTCTCATCCCCATGAGGATATTTGAAGAATTTTTAATTCCTCACATGTCCTCTCACCCACATGGGGACAAGGACCTCCTTTATGAGGAGATCTTGTCCCAATCCCAAGGTACTATGTACTACCTCCATGTCATGTACTCTCCTTCCAACTCATGTACACATCATCTCTTACAAGCCACTTCACATGCCACATGTCAAAATGTGAGGGCTTGTGAGTTCTCAACTCACCTTAGCCCTACATCTTGATCTTGGTGGCTCAATCTCAATTGAACATTTCTCTAGAAAATCCAAAATTATCTATAAATACCCCCTCTTTTCTCTTATTTTAGAGAGATCATTTATGCTAGCCAAACTCTTGTAAATTTTTCTCTTGAGCCATACTTAGTTAAATTATTGCATTTGCACCCATTTTCACATATTTTCCATCCCCATTGCATCTCGAAAAATTGCATATTTTTCCATCAAAGGAGCATACAACATCAAATATTGAAGGGCCAACCAAAGGATCGATTCAAGACAAGTTGAATCAACTTCATTTGTTATCTTTACATTGTTTTTGAATCCAACTAGGCCAAGCTTGAGGTGTAGGGTGTTTATATTGGTTATTTGCACTCTTTTGTTTGATGCTCATTTTCTAACAAGTATCTTCACCCTATCACATTTTTGGCACGCCTCTGTAGGACCCACAAATGGGTCTGTATCTTTCATGTTTGCTATTTTTTCACTTTTTGCAGGTGCAGGTTGCAGAGGGGTGGACCTGACCTGTAGGGGGTAGACCTGACCTTCTAAGGGTGGAACCGACCATCCATGGGTGGACCCGACCTCAATAGGCAGACCTGACCTAACAGGTAGGTGGACTTGACCTCCCGAGGCGGAGCTGACCTTGCCCAGGGGCGAACCTGCCTTCCACAGACTCCAAAAGTTGATTTTTGCAGATTTTTCACAGAGGGGTGGACCTGACCTGGACAACTTTTTCTAGAAGGTGAAATTTTAGTTTTTAGAACTTCTTTTGGCTGTTTTAAGTGTATCTAACCCCCTAACATGTCTTGTTTGAGTTTGTGCAAGCATCTAATCAACATTTGGCAAGGAACAAGGACAAAATTCACTAACAATTTTGCTTGCAGGGTTAGTTACTTATTAGCCACTACTTGTTGTTTTGCCTAACTTAGGCACATAGTCTAACTAGGGGTGTCAATGAATCTTGTTTGCCATGCTTTTTGGTAAGATATTTGATGTATCCAATCCCCTTGCACTATTTGGTGATCTTGGGTGACGAGAAATCGTAGCTTGCCAAGTACTTTTGAGTTACCCTCTTTTTCTTTTTCTTAGTGGGACTTGCCTGGGGATTTCATCACCCCAAGGGACGGTTCCAACCATGTGTACTGGTGGGGTATATAAAGGAGGGAGAGCAAAAGTTGTACCTCAATCCAACCACGTTGTAATTGGCGAAGCGTCGGGATGACGTGAAGAGTTGGTCTAAGCCTCTAGTATCTCGCTAAGGTTCCCGACTCATGCTTGTAATAGGTTGGTGTTCATAGTTTGGGCCTCATGTACTGGGTGTATATTGATGAATCCTTAGCAACCATGTTCATCCTAGAATAGAAGACTTTGTTAGCCATCCCCCTTTCTACTAATCTTAGGATTGTGTTGTCTGAATTGTCTTCTTTGTGCAAAACCAATAATTTTTTGTTTAGCCATATCCTTTTGATTGATGTTTGTTGTGTTTTGAGTCCTTTGCCTTAGTCATCTTTTCAAAAGTCAAGTTTAAACCTCCTGATAGGTGGAACTACCCTCCCGATAGGTGGACCTGCCCTCCAGGGGTGAACCTGACCCATCCAGGGGCATACTTGACCTGTAAACCAGTCCTTTGGAGCCTATTTTAGCCAAATTTGACCAAATTTTGCTACATAGGTGGACCTACCCTCCCGACAAGTGGACCTACCCTCCTAACAGGTGGACCTTCCCTCTAGGGACAGACCTAACCCATCCAGGGGTGGACTTGACCTGTAAACCAGTCCTTTGGAGCCCGTTTTAGTCAATTTTGACCAAATTTTGCTCCATAGGCAGACCTGCCCTCCTGACAGGTGGACCTGCCCCCCTTCGCAGGTGAACTTTCCCCCTTGCATAGGTGGACCTTCCCTTGTACAAGAGGACTTTCCCTATAGGTAAACCTGCCCCTTGCATAGGCAGACCTGCCCCCTTGCACAAGAAAATCTGCCCTTGCACAAGCAGACTTGCCCCTGTACAGGAAAACCTACCCTACAGGTGGACCTAACCCTGCACAGGTGGACCTACCCCTATAAAGGTAGACCAACCCTATAGGAAAACTTTCCCCCTTGGACAGGCGGACCTGATTTGATCCAGGGGCAGACCTGCCCTTCAGACAACATTTTCCACCCTCCCTTTAGTCGTTTTGAGCACCCATTTGCCCATCATCAAAACTGTTCCGTAAGTCATTGTTTCATCACCAAAATCACATAAGTGCTACTTAGAACATCATCAGAGTCCATATCCATAATCAAATCATCCATCCCAATCACCTAGACTTTGTTTCGAGAGTTTTGATTTTTATGCTGAAACTTTCGGGGGCCATAACTTTTGACTCAGGTGTCCGTTTGAGTTGAAATTTTGTGGGTGGTTGCATTATGAGGTGGCATGTGGATTCCCAACCAACCTTTTTTGGGGCCTCAAACTTTCATCTTGACCTTCAAAATCGCAAATTAGTGTTTTTTTTCAATTTTTGAAAATTCATTTTCGTTAATAACTCCTAATGCATGTCTTAGATTTGGGATGTTAGTTGGAAATTAATCCTATCTTAGTTTTGGGTATTTTTTGGGAAAAAATTGGACTTCAAAAGTATGTCCATGAAGTTTCCTAAAATGGCAAAATTTGACAATTTTTGAAAATTGCCAAATCTGGAAAAATCTGATTGTCAGCACCTTACGTCCTTTAAATCCCAGAACTTGGTGTAGAATCAATCCCATCACACCCTCCAATCATTCTAGGCTTCAATTCAATCCTAATCTGAGCTTTAATCTAATCCCAATTTGAGCTTAACCAAAACCCTAATCTAAGCTTTAGTCCATCTATAGTCAAGATCTTTGGATATCAAAATGAATCTTAAGTTCCCTCCTTCCATCTTCTTCAATTCAACCTTTCATCCATTCCACAAGTCAAACTCCTAATCCGAGCTGTCCTTCATTCATTCAGATCAATTGTTTACTCGTTTCAACCTTTCATTCATCCATTCTGAACAATCATTCTCCCTTTTCAATCATTCGTTTACCCATTCCGAGTGAACGTTCATCCACTTCACACCTCCCTCTATCATTTCAAACTTTTTTTTTAGTCATTCCAATCATTCGTTTACTTATTCTGAGTAAACGTTCATCCACTTCACACCTCCCTCTATCATTTCAAACTTTCATTTTGTCGTTCTGATCATTTGTTTACCCATTCCATGTGAATGTTCATCCACTTCACACCTTCATCTATCATCTCAAACTCTCGTTTAGCCATTTTGATCATCCATGTACGCGTTTCAAGTAAATGTTCATCCATTTCAAACCTCTTTCATTCGAACTCTCGTTCAACAATCCTGATCAATCGTTTACTCATTCCAAGTAATCTTTCATCTATTCCATACCTTCATCTTCTCGTCCTGAAAATCATTCATCTATTGTGAGCGGTCGTTTACTCATTCTGAGTAGTCATTCATCCATTTCGGTTAATTGTTTACTTGTTTTGAGTATTCGTTCATCCATTTTTATCATCCATTTCCCCAATTAGATCATTGTTTTCCCCATCCAAATCCCTTGAACTTTGTCTTAGGTTATTACCCAAATTGACCAAAGTGTCTGATCTGATCGTCATCATCAACATTTGCTTAGGATTTTCATTTGTCCTGAGTCAGTCAATCATCGTCATCGACCCAATCAATCCATTTTCTATCTCAAAGTGGATTCGGTGCCATAATCATCCATTTATCCTTTTATCCGATCAATCAGTATCCTAAGTCATCTAAGGTAATCTTTGAACGGGGTTTATAGTCTCTTTCGTCATCTTATCCAATCCATCAGTCGATATTATTAATCATCGATCGATCCAATCCAATCCAATCCAATCCAATCCAACCGCATCCCTATCCAATCACCTTCGACCCAATCAATCTACTTCCATCTCAAAGCAGATTCGGTGTCGTAATCATCCTTGGATAATCAAATCCGATCGTTGGAATCAATTCCATTGCATCATCCAATCATCCTAATCTGAGCCTTAATCCAATCTTGATCTGAGCTTGACCTAAATCCTAATTTGAGCTTTAGTTCATTCCCATCCAAAATATTTTATCCATCCTCTTTATCCTTTCATCATCATGAATCCTTATCCTCCATCAATAATAGTGAAGGAAAACCCTAATTATGTCAACAATGATAACGAAAGTCTTGTTGATCAGGAAGAATATGACATAGATCCCCTTGACACTATCATTGCTAGTAAGTTTTCTCCACCCGCTTTCCAAAATCCAATCACCCCTTCGAGTTATCCCGTTATGTCTTCATCCATGCTTAATCATGTTGCTTATGCTACCTTCGACAAGGGATATCCTTCATCTACATCATCCTCTTATCCAACACCCACATCCTCTTATCTTAATCCCCCATCCACATCCTCCTATCTCAATCCTTCATCCGCATATACCCCCTACCCTAATCTCCCATACCAATTTTCTCACCCTAATCCTACATTCACACCTTCCTATCCTAATCTAACATCCACATCTTCTTATCCTAATCTGGCATCCACATTTCCCTATCTCAATCCACCACCTCAATCTTCCCATCCTAATCCACCATCCCAATACCCTTACTACAATCCATCACCCACATCCTCATGTCCTAATTCACCATTCCAATACCCCTATCTTAACCCTTCATCTAATCTTAATCCCCCATCTAATCCTAGTCCACCAATCCCTAGTCCTAATCCCCCGCCAATCCATAATCCTTCATCCACTCCTACCACACCATCTTAGCCTAGAGTATTCAAGTTTCTCACTCCAAAAGTTCTCCAAGGACTTATAATAAAGAAGACATCTCCCACTCCACACCTTGAAGTTGTGGAATCATGCCATCCCAACCCATCATCCATGGTCATTGGTGATGAGACCATTCTCCACCCAACACCTATCATTGATGATACCACCCCTAACACCACTCAAACTGTCAAAACCATCACACCCTCTAAATCCACTGAGCCCCCATCTCCTATCATCACATCTACCAAATCCATTGAACACCCTCTTCCTACTCTGAGAGCCATCAAACCCATCAACGACACACAAGTCCAAGCCACTCTTCCCACTCCTAGTGACAACACATAAGTCCAAGCCACTCTTCCCACTCCTAGTGATGACACATAAGTCCCATCCATTCCTCCCACTCCTAGTATTATCAAAATCCATTCCCTTGAGCTTCATGAATCCTCTATCCCTCCATCTTCCTCACTTAAAGAGTCCCACCAAGACTCCATTATCAGGCCTCCTGCACATGAAGAGTCATGCCAAGAGCCTGATCCAAAGCATGCCAACATATCCCCTTCTCTAGATCAAGACCCTACCATCCCATCTAGTCCACCTCAAGATCACAATTCCACATCCATTCCATCCCATGATCCCCTTGTCATTCAAGATTCCACCTTTCCATCTCCATCCCCATCGCATGAGCCCACTACCACAAATCTAGATCGTATAATATTCCCTCATCCCTCTCCTGATACCACCCATCCAAATGCTGCTACCACATCATCTCCCTCTCATGATCCCCCATCATCGCCCAAGACTGCTATCCCCACACCGCTTGCATATCCCCTTGGTACTCTCACATTCTTCCATGGTGGCATCCTTGTAGAAGAAAAACATAGTGTATATACCACCCATCATCCTCCACCTAATAATGGACTTGCTTCATGTTTTCAGAATAACACAAATCCTATCATGGATCGCATGCTCAAGAAAATGAACTATCAAGGAAAAAGTTTAGGCCTTCATGAGCAAGGTATTTTAGAGCCCATCCAAGTCAAAGAACAAATCTGCATGCAAGGTCTTAGACCTATTTCCCAAGACTCACAATCTAATGATGTTGGTACAACCTCTAGATGTCCTCAACGAGCCTTTTCCAAAAGCAATGTCGGCTCTTCCCATTGCTCCACCAGATCATATGCTGCCATCCCTCCTCTATCATATCGCCTCAAAATAACCGTCCATATTCCTCCTTCATCTGCTCCATCCATTTTGGGTCCTTACATCCCTCCATCCACCATCTCCCATCCTTCATCTACTCCATCCATCTTGGGCCCTTATGGCCCTCCACCCACTACACCTGTTTTGGACCCTTATATCCCAAAATCACCTCCTCCATCTTTTCTTATTCATCCTTTCATCCATCCAACACCTATCCATGTCATCCATCATAAAAATCCCTCTCGCATTTCCCCTAATTAGGATCAACAAAGGCACATACCTACACATAATCCTCATAATTTTACCTCCATTGCTGTACATCATCCATATCCTTGCACCCATCCCATTGCTACTAAAAGCACTTTGGATGCTAAAGTAAAAATACTTAAATCCAAACATCCACATGAATCTAAAGCTCCCCATGTCCCCTCTAAAAGACATGGTGAAGAGAAGAAAATTCTAAATCCAAATCAAATCCGTAGGCCACAAAGGCCCACCAAAGCAAATATCAAAACCATGTAGATCCCAAAGAAAAAAGATGCAATGCCTTCAAATAAAAAATCTTTAACAACATCCAACATTGCTCATTCAAAAGCTAATAATTTTCATCCACCCTCTCCTAAATCTATTTTGGGTCCCTATGTCCTAAAATTCACTATTGCATCTCCTCTATTATCCCCACATTCTCCATCCATTAATCCTCTTATCTTTTCACATCCACCACCACATGTGCCAATGTTGGTCCTGACCACATCTTCCCATCACATATCCACCCCATCATTCCATCCATACACTTTCCAACATCCCACCCATTATCCCATGTATCTCCCCTCTAAAATCCCTCTAATTCATCCTCTTGCATAATCTATTTCTCCTAATAAGGTTGTACCAATGTCCAACAGTCGGTTCAAACATGGGCTCTTAATACCTCATATAGAACTTGATGCTTGAGTCCTTCATCCATCTCCTTATCGCATGTATTCTAAATCCACTTATTCACCTCCCTATCCTTATCCATCTCCTTCCGCATGCTATCCAAAAATCTAAAAATCCAAAAAAAGTAAAAAATCCAAAATCCAAAAATCAAAAAACCAAAATAAAATAGTAAAGTTAAATAATCCGTCTAATGGTGAAAATTGAAAATACACCTTGGATAAGTACCATGATGAAAACCTGGCAAACAGGTGTCATGCATAAATCCCCATCTGCACTTGGGGGCAACTTCCTGATATGCGTTCCCTCCGTCCGCTATGCTTCTTGCTATGCTTCCAGCTATGCACCCATCTTCCTCCTATACGTCATTTTCATTCATCCCCTCCATCCTACCTATCTTACACATCTTGCTTGGCATATCTCATTTATCCCAATCCTTCCATCCTCTGTGTGATCTTGATAATGATAGGGGCAATCATATAAACATGCTTTGGACACCTCTTAGCATACATTCCCCTCATCTACACACTATCCTACTCCTCATTCGCACTCGTCTACCTTCCTTATCCACCGTCATGCTGCCCTCAATCTCCCTTCCTTATCCATGCATCCTATCTTCGTCCATCTCACTCCTTTATTTTCCTATCCTTCTCTATTACATCCTTCATGCCTCCTCACACATGACATATCTAGAGTGGGGGCATCTATCTTCCTTTGTGATATAGTCCTTGGGGACATCATTCATTCCATTAGAGAAATCCCTTCCACTTCCCTATCCTCATCTTCTTATCATTATATCCATCTCCCCATCCTTATCTTTTATCCCTCCAAAAAATCCTTATATCCATCTCCCCATCCTTATCTTCCTATCCTTCCATCATAGCATCCCTTTTCATCTATCCATCTGGTCACTTTTTCCTCATCCAAATCCTTATCTTCTATCCAATCCATCCAAACAATCCTTTTCCTCCCCCCATCCTCTATCCTCATCCCATCTCTCAATCCCTTGTCATTGGTATCTAGCTATAGGCTACTCCCCATGCAACCCAATGACATCTATCTTATCGTCATCACTTCTGCTTCTTTTGCACATCTTTTCAATCTCCTTTCCTTTTTCATCCCTCATCTCTCCATCATATCATCCTCCCAATTCATCTTTTGATGATTTGGATAACTATCCCATCCCTGAGCTTCATGATCACCATCATCCCATCCAATCCAAAAAGTCTATCTTGTCTCATCATATCGGTCCCATCATTTTATCCACTTATTATGGTTATCTCATCATCTTTTATCCATCAATTGTCTTTGGCCTTTTATCGAACTATGTTGCCCCTACGCTTTCACGTAGGCAAGGCCTATCATTTGATCCACCCCCGGGGCTTTTTCCATCTGTTCCTTTATCACCTATCATCGGTCTTTCTACTTTGTCCATCTTCTCTTTTATCATCTATAATTGATCTTCATTGTCCATTTTGCTCCTTTTCTCCATGATCCATCGAAGTCTCCATCATGGTCTATCGTTAGCCTTTTATCAAACTATGAGGGTTTTGTGCTTCCACGTAGGCAAGGCTAATATTTGAATGGCCCTCGAGCCCCTAGGTCTTTAGGGTGTGTCAGTCTCATTTCTTGTCTCTCTTGTGTCGTGCCATCGAGTTATTCCCTTATCTAGTTGGTTTATAACAAATGAGATTCCCTTGTATTAGCAAATCCAATTGGTTTTGAATATCCTACGTCATATCGATCTTCTAACTTAGTGTCCATCATCGGTCTCAATAGGATGCATCCTTCCTAACAGACCTCATTAATCCCATCCATCCCCTTGATCCTATGGCAAAGGACTTTTGAAATTGATTGTGATATTTTTATGCTTTTGGCTTTTGTTTATCATTTGAGCTCCCTATCATCACTTGTCATGGTCGCCTTGATCCATCATATCATGGTGTGCTTTGACTAGTCAACATAGGGGCATATCTTGATTTTTTCTTTGTTGTTGTCTTCTCATTTGTCCCACGTAGTACCCACCAAGATCCTTGAGGTCTTGTGTTACACTGGGGAATCCTTGTGTGCTTGTGGTTATCCCAATACCTGGCTTGACCAAGGTCATCACGACTTTGGGGTTTTGGGATAGACTTCTTGTTTGATGTGTTTGTTTCATGCATTAGACACTAATCTACCTTGGTCCTTTATACCTTGGTGTATCGTGTCTTCTACTATAGCAAAAATTAGTGCTCCTAAAGATGGAAAATTGCATTTCAATTGCATTTCATCTCCATCCTCTCATTTATCAAAATTCCCCCCCATCCATTCATCCTTCATCACTCTCCCCTCCCAATCTCTGCCTTTTCATCCTTTCTTGTCCATCACTTTGCATCATCTTCCTCATATACCCCTTTGCATCATCTTCCTCATATAACCCTTGCATCATCTCCTCCATTTCGAGAGCACACCCGTGTTCTCTTGACCCCTCATGTCCTCTTGAGGGGGCATCCTTCATCCCTATTTTTCATCATTTTTTCCCTTCCTAGTCATTCCTTTGAATGACTGGGGCATCTTTCCCAATCTAACCATATTCTTTTAGGTTCTATGTTTTAATATTCTTTGAAATGATGCTACTTCATAACACCATCTCAAAGAGGGTAAAAATTTAGACACCTAAATTTGGACACTTAATTTATCCCTTTTCATCTAAACATTCTGTTATCCACATTAATTAAGTAATATCAATATTATTTAATTAATAACCTCTAAATTTTTTCTAATCCCTAAGATATCTAGTTAAATAATTAAATACCTTCCCCCTTTCATCAAATGAATTAAATAAATATGACATTTATTTAATTCCTCACATGTCACATCCCTTTCTCAATCCTAATTATTCTCCCAATCTCATCATTAGGGATGTGCACATGCCTAATCCTAGATTAGGATGTGTCACCCAACCTTTTCAAGTTGACCTCTAATCTCTCTTAGCCACCTAACCCTCCTCTAATCCTTCATTAACTAGCCTAATCAACCTCTCAAAGAATTTGTAATTCCTTTTATCCTTCCAAGGAATATTAAATTTCTTTTTCTCTTCCCTATGTGATATTTGACTTGTCACATCAAGTCACATGTGAACTCTCCATAATCTCCCACTTGCCTCCAATATGTCATTAATTTTTCTAATCAGGTACTTGCACAACCTTAATCACTTAATTAGGTCAATGTAATCCCCATGTCATTTATGGAATGTGTCCTAAGTCAACCTTATTAAAGACTTTCTCCTTTTGGAGAAAACACTCCATTCTCTATGTGAATTTTTAATTCACATTTAATCCCCCAATGCATTTTAAGTAATTTTAAATTTCTTCTCTCATTCCCATGAGGATATTTGAAGAATTTTTAATTCCTCACATGTCCTCTCACCCACATGGGGACAAGGACCTCCTTTATGAGGAGATATTGTCCCAATCCCAAGGTACTATTTACTACCTCCATGTCATGTACTCTTCTTTAAACTCATGTACACATCATCTCTTACAAGCCACTTCACATGGCACATGTTAAGATGTGAGAGCTTGTGAGCTCTCAACTCACCTTAGCCCTACATCTTGATCTTGGTGGCTCAATCTCAACCATCCATTTATCTAGAAAATCCAAAATTCTCTATAAATACCCCCTCTTTTCTCTAATTTTAGAGAGATCATTTATGCTAGCCAAACTCTTGTAAATTTTTCTCTTGAGCCATACTTAGTCAAATTATTGCATTTTCACCCATTTTCACATATTTTCCATCCCCATTGCATCTCACAAATTGCATCTTTTTCCATCAAAGGAGCATACAACATCAAATATCGAAGGGCCAACCAAAGGATCGATTCGAGACAAGGTGAATCAACTTCATTTGTTATCTTTACATTGTTTTTGAATCCAACTAGGCTAATCTTGAGGTGTAGGGTGTTTATATTGGTTATTTGCACTCTTTTGTTTGCTGCTCATTTTCTAACAAGTATCTTCACTCTATCACACCTTCAATGGTTACTATTATTCATGCAATATATTTGGAAATAAAGCTAACTTGTGTAGATCCAAATTGAATAGAGGTTAGTTTGGTTAGAAAAATGTTGTATGCTATAGTTGTAACAAATTGGGACACATTTCAAGATTTTACAAAATTAAGAATGAAAGATAGACTAATCTAGTAAAGAGGAATGAGCCTATTAATAAAATTGATCCTACTAAAGTAAAGAAGAAAATGGAGAAGCTTTGGAGAAATAAAGATGAACTTGAGAACAAAGATGAATCAAATAAATTTGTACCTCACTCTGGTGCATATAATTCCCTTGAAAATTAAACCTAGGCATGGGCTTAGGGGAGCAATAACAAGAAAATATAACAACCCCCTAGAAATGTGAGGTGTCAAGGAGTGACACAAAGATATGTGGTGCAAATAAATATGCTCAATCTTTTGGAAAAGAAGCCAATAGAAAATATGCAAATCTGAAGAAATGTAGAGCATTTTAGGGTTTATAGTGTATTAGTGAAGGGTTTATCAATTTTTTTGAAATTGAATCAATTAATGCGTAATTAGGGAAAATAAAAAAGGTTTAAAGTGAGCTCCTAAGTTGATTTTAATCACATTTGTGCATCAAAGAAATTAGAGAATAATTGAAGGAGATTTGAAGGAAAATTTGGTGTAGAATATCCAAACACTAGATCCCATTGTGTGCATAAAAGGAATTTATCGCTTTCTGTGCTTTGTGGGTTTAAAATAGAATTGATTTCATCAACATTTGAGTTTGAATCTATTTGTTCCCAAAATTTCAGGTTGCAAACCCTAAGAGGATGCCAAGCTCTATAGTCAGGCTTACAATGTTTTAGCCAACGAATAGAGTCAACCAATGTGGTTTAGAACTCCCTGCACTTTATGTTCTACTAGACCTAGGTGTGTGTACCTTTGAAAATAAGGAAACTTAAGGGTTGGATGTACTTTTAACTATGGAAATCTACTCCACAATGACATATAAGTGGGAAATAGATGCAAAACTAATAGCTATTCCTTCTCCTAATGTTTGAAATTTGAATGTGTGAATAAGATTTATATGAAGTATTGTTTTGAAATGAGTGTGATCAGTGCCTATTCCTATTGGGTAAATGGAGTCAAGATGTGTATGGTATGTGGATCCTTCTTCTTGGATTAAATCTAATTATTTGACACTTTTAGAAGTTTATACCTTGTATAAACGTGCAAGGTTGTCAGTTACCAGGCTCTTCTTACAAAGCCCAATGATATCTTTCCAAGTTACTATGATATTTGAAAGGATTTTAATTTGTACTTGAAGGAAACTAGTTAAGAGGATTAATTTAAAAGAATTTTAATTCTAGGAATTTTTTTTTTAAAAGAATCTCTTAAAAGGAATTTTAATTCTCTTCTTGTAGAAACAATCAAGAAAATCACACAAAGGCAGAAAATGTGTCTTGAAAAATTAAGTATATGATTGATATATTCAATTTGAATAACAAGAAAAGACCACTCTGGAGACAACATGATAACATATATGAATTGATATTAACAAACAATTGAACACCAAAAATTTGGCCACTAGATTAAATTTTCTCCTCCATTATTTTATTTAAAAAGATAATACAATTCATATCATAAGTATTTTGTGCATTCTATTATGTAAATATGTCTATGATTATGATGATGATTCTCCAAAAACTCGGTCCTAGTTTCCCTTTATATATAGGAAGCAACAAGCTTCAAACCATTACATCTAAAATTGCGTCTCTTCATTTACATTTTTCTAATCACAAAATAAAACCCTAACAAATGCAATTAACAAAGAGAAACAATGATGTCCACAACATACATGATACAATCCAGTCTGTTAATCTCCATAAGGTACTTGTGATCACTTAAGATTTGTTCAAGGTTCTTTCTCCATGATAATGTATTTAATGCTGAGTGACTTCAGTGAAACTTTTGATCCTTATGTTGGGTGAGCAATGAACATGTTGACCTTGGAAAGATGTTCAATATAATCTTGGCTAGCATATGTATCAACATTGGTGATTATGTCTTTCATAACAAACTCCAAAGTAAATATTTTCTCCAACCATGAATGTGTGTTTTCAACCACCATTGATTCATCATTTACTTTATTGAGAGCCACAAATAACAATTGAGCCAATTCATTCTTCCATATGCTCTATTCTTTTAGATCTCCTTCATCATCAAAGAAATTAGGTAAAGCCATGTATAGGGGTTGGTCAAAATCACCCAACTCTTTTTTCAGCATGATATAAATTTTTTCATGCATATCAATCAATTCATCATAAATTTCAAACACCTAATTGTCAACATTTTCCTTGGTTGTTAATTCTTCCTTGTATTCTAGTGCAGGTACACCAAGTTCAAGTCATTAAGTTAAAAGGTCCTGGTTTGAGTTTTGTGAAATTGGGTAATTTCAATGTAATAAGGCCATGTTAAGGCCATTTTAGTGTTTTAGGAGTCATTTTGTGTCATTTGGGTGATTAGAGAGTTTCTAGTGCAATAATGTGTTAAAATGGAAAAGTTGTCAAATTTGTAAGTTGTAAAATTGCAACAAATTTGAATGTTAACAGTTATATTTTTGAAAGTTGGTTCTTTGTGTTAGAGCCTTTTTGGTTGTCTTTCAGGTTCTGGTTGTGTGCCCTTGTTTTTCATTGCAAATCCTTTCCTCGTGAGTTTTATCTTTCATTTTAGCACGTGGGTTAAATGGGCTCCCACAAGGGTTGAGCCCAGTGTGCTTGTTTTCATCTCTCCGGTGGGGCAGCCTGTGTTAGGGTTTTTCTTTTCCCCATTTTTGGGCTTTTAGTTCGGTTCCCCTTTCTCTTTTGCTTGCCTTGGCTTTTCTTTTGTTTTATTGGAGGCGAAATGGATGCTTGAACGGAACTAGAACTTTTCCAAATTCTGAAATTCTAGTTCCTATTCACCCATCCGTCCTGGTTCCAATTCCACATGATTGGAGTTTCTTTTCCTTTCTACCCTGCGTCGGTCGCTGGTCGTTTTCCTCTCTGCATTCTTCCCTTTGTTTTTTGCTTTGTTTCCTTTGGCGGGTGCGGGATCAGAATGAGAACAAGTTTTGGAACCTTTTCAGGGGTTCCAGTTTCGGGTTCTGTTCTGCTCCCATCTCCCTTCCTTTGTCTTTTGTGGAGGCGGATCTGGGTTGGGTTTTGGTCTCGGGTGGTCATTTTGGTTTTTGTTTCTTCGCCCGCTCCAGCTCTGAATCCATCTCTTTCTTGGTTCTGGATCCGACCTTGTTTGGTTCCCATTCTGCTGGCTTTTTGATTCATTGACCTACTTGGCCGGTACACCTACAACTTAAGTTCCCCCCGAGCCCCTTTTTCTTGTCATTAATCAGCCCCTTATTACCATTTTCATCGGCCCCGCGGTGACTTCGCTATGACGTCTTGCCGAGTATGCCTAGTCTTCCCGATCTAATTTGAAATGTCTGAGTTGCCTATCGGCAAGACATTTCAGATGTCTTGGAGATTGAATTTATCATTCAGGCCGCAGTCGTCAAGACTTCTATTGTATTTCAGCAACGGAAAGTATTCTCTATCGGCTTATGGTATGCAGTCGAGATAAGGTCTTATCAAAATTGAAATGTCACACCGACTCGCTTTAGAATGAGCATTTAGGAAAAGTGTGATGCCATCGGTGTGAAGTCACATCAAATTTGTGGGGTCACACTGACTGATGGTGGATGGAAGCGTATCGGCAAGAGTCTAGGTTTTCGGAATAGGTCTCGGTGAAGTGTCTTTGTCTCGCAGACATAACATATGGGATTCACTTCAGCCAGACTTGGAGCATTCGGTGTAACATCTCAGAAAACTCCTCTTGGTCTCATCAACAAGAGCATATGGATGTCTCTTGGCATGAGTTATGGCTATCGATATAACGTCTTGCCGAATTCGAGAGGTCTCAGTGAGTGACCTTCGGTCTCGCTGATGGAACATAAAAGGGTCTTCATCAGCATAGGCTTTGAGTTGTCTCAGTGACACACAAGTGAATGAAGACTTTTGGAAAGACATGGTGTGCTCTATAGGAGATCTTCCCGATATCTTAATATTATAGCGATGCAAAAAAAGAAAAAGGTTTCGGTCAGTGTGAGATCATTAACATCTTGGTGATCTATTGTGAGCTGCAGGATGCAGTAGGGTAATACCCGAGCAACTTAAAGGCCGTAGGTGTGCATGTGCCAAATGTGAATGATAATGTTTTAATCAAAACAATACAGGTGCTCGATGGTTATCAATGGCCGAATGTCAGGTATGCCATGCAGAGGACTGCATAGATCAATGGCCCACGGTGGCCAATGATAGAGATCAAGGGCTCTCATTCGGCTCACTGATACAAAGTGATCGATCAATACATCCTATGAGGAATGTTATGGCCATCTGATCTCGGGTGATCGACAGTCGAGTTTCAAACTAAACCATGGTCAAGGTTTGGTATTGATGATGCATGTGAAAACCAGAAGCCTGGAGCATTCATGGCGACAGAGAGTTGGTCGCTGGCTCTCCCAGGCTAACATTCATGGCGACGTGACTCTGGGACAAGGACAACATGGCTCGAGTATGGGCGTGCGGATTTGGCGGAAGATTTGGTGCAAGTTGATTGATCTTTGTTTGTGCGGAAATGTTTTCCTTATAGAGATCTGACCAGAGGCATTTATGAGACAAGAGAAGTTGTTGGGGTCTGATGTGGACTGGTGATGTGGCCTGCATGCTGTTTAGGGTTTGTCCAGTCAACTGCTGACATGTAATTTCCTTGGCCGGTTGCTTGTTGCTCTCCCTGTTCCTATAAAGGGAGATTTCATGGCCAGGATGATGGGTTTGGTTCGTTGTGTTCAGTTCCACACTTTCTGAATTCTGGGATTGGTCTGAGATAGGCTAGGGTTTAGTCTTGAGTCAATATTGAGTTTGTAAGTTGTGAAGTCTGAATTTCTCTGTAAATGCAATCAGTTGTACAATGAAAACATGAAGACTCTTGTCTCTCATGCATACATCATCAGATTTTCTTCACATTTGTATGCTTTTAATCATTTGAATGAATGGCATAAGGTGTCTTTATTCATCTGCTTGTATTTCAAAAGTTTGTGTTGTTTGTTGATAGGTCTGCTTCAAGGAAGTAGTTAAATCCTTTGAACAGATAGTAGTGATTACTTGTTTGTAGGTTGGATTTGGTAAGTAGAGTCTGGTTGATACAAGAGTTTTAATTGTTAGTGTAAGGCATTGACAGTTGGTGTAAGGCATCAACAAAACAAGATCCACTGATTGAGCTCTGTTTGCAGATGAATTCTATCTTTTGTGTATGACTCCATGACCCTGGATTAGGCACTAATCTGTCTTGCAACCTGGTTCCTCTTAGAAACCTTTTAATCTACAAATCATTGAATATCTTTTGTTTAGTTTGTGTCCTGCCTCCTAGTTGTTTCAAGGTTGAGCTACTGAGAATCTAGCCCCATTTGAGGTCCTCAATGCTTGGCATTAGGAGTTATCTACTATAAAAAGCAATGTATGGTCTTCTTTGAGGTATTGTGTGGGTATACCTACCCTAGTTCTTCAGAGCCTAAAGTATAGAAGGTCTCAGTCTTTGACTGAATCTTGTCAGTTGGTCCAGGTCCTTCGAGCTGCCCTTGATTGGAGTTGGCTACTCCATAGGTAGAATAGGAGACCAACCTGGTTTACAAGAAAAACAACCAACACTTTGGTAGTTGAAGTCAGTTGGGACAATTTATATTGGTGTCTTTGGGTTTAAAATACCTCACATGGTTTGAGGTTGGATTTGGAGGCTCTAAATTTTAAAGTTCATCAATAAAAACTTCTTATTTCCTTGCAAATTTAGTCTTTTCTAGAATTTCTGATGTTTCTTTGAACTGTACGGTTCTATACAGGGGGTTCTTGCTCTCTTTTGGATTGAATCTAGTGAGAAGCAAACCTAACATCATTATATATATTTTTTGGTTGGGTTTCATTTGAATTTGTGCATTTTAGGGGCTAATCACTAAGGATTGGTTTGTATACCCTGTTAAGGGTTTTGAGTGTGTTAAAAATGTCATTCTAAGCCTTCCACCCACTGTATTCTTCTATAACTTGGTGAAAAGGATTAGTTAGGGTTATAAAACATGTGTAAAATTTTTTATGTGTAGGGGAGGTATGAATGATGGTTTTTGTTGATGCCCTAGATGGCATTTTATATGATTTTGAATGAAAACAAGAGGTTAGAGAGGGGAAAAGTGAGAAATCCCTAAGGGAAGCAACTTTTTATGTATTTTTAAGTTTGTGCAGATTTTTTTAGAGGTGTTGAATGCATTGGGAAAGTATGGTGGGGTTTGCAAGTTGGTTTTTCAATAAACCCTTGCCTAAATTGTGAAAAAAGAGGGTTTTGTGGATGCTGGAAATAGGATGCCATTTAATTACAAATCCTAAACATTAATTATTTCATGTATCTCCTAATTTCTTGGAATGTGTTCAACAACACTAAGATTAGGATGACATTAATATTTGATGAAATAAATCATGAAATTGACATTTGTAGTTATTCCTAAATAATAGGAACATGTGGGTGCACACATGGTAAGGTGACACTCACCTTGAGTTCAGTTAACTATTCAGAGTAAGAGATAACACTTCTGAATGCATGTAAAGATCCTAGGAGTTAGGGTTTGATGTTTGCATGCATGAAATTCAGTTTAATTTAGTTCAGATGAGTTCAGTTTAGAATTAGTTTAGTTTAGTTTAGTTCAGTTCAGTTATGGTTCAGTTGTCTTCAGTTAGTTTTAGTTGTATGCTAGTTGACTTTAGTTAACTTGGAATGCATGGATAATAACTTGAGTTGCATGATAGATAATAGGGACTACCTCTAATTAACAAGAGAAGACCATTCTTGCATGAATGGTGTTGAGTAATGTTTCAGTTAACAAGAAATCACTTGGAACCAACTTGGGCTCCCAAGATGCTTTCTTGGAATTACCTCTTATGTATTTTGAGATATTTTTGAAGACTCAGTTAGGTAGGACCTCTGATGGGTGCCTACTTTGAGGAATAAAGCAAGAAGATATTTACAAAATAGAGGTTCAATTGCCACTTTAGTTTGGGATGCCCAAAAGCATGAAGATGACCATTTGACATTTTTCTTCATGGGATAACCCTATTTGCATGAGATATGGCATACCTTTTAGGGATAGGGCTTGAGCATTGTAATTGTAACTCATGTTGGAGTTTTCAAAGTAAATCAAAGCCTATTTATCTCAAGCAAGTTGAATAGAGTTATCATAGTTTTATTGTAGGTTGTGAAGAAGATTGGTGAAGGTAGAAGAAGCATTATCAAGCAAGAATTTGAGCTATTGTATTTCAGAGATTGAATAATAGAATAATTCTTGGTGGAGTTTTTTCTCGAAAGGGTTTCTCCATGGTACATCTTGTGTAATATTTATAATATCTTGTCTAGTTCTTCTATCAACTTTTGTCTACATTCTACAACAGTAAAATGTATTAATCAAGTTAATCACCCACAAAGAATATGTAACAAAAGGAAAAGCTTATTTAGATCAGCAATATTAAATTTTTATAGAGTATTAAGCTAAGAAAACACCTCATTTTTCAACAGTGGAATGGGTTCTTTGAAAGCAATTTTTTGAAGAAAAGTTAGAAAATTAGGGGTTTTGTTACTTGGTGAGTCCCGACCCATTGAATTTTGGGCTTTGTGGATTGTTTCAAAGGGGGTTGCTTTGTTAATTTAGCCTAATTTGCCTTGTGGTTAGCGTAATTTTCTTGGTTTGAGAGGACTGGTCTAAACAAGTCTTATGAGATTTTGATGTATGTGAAAGAATGCTTAAATGGGTGCTTGAAATGGTTATTGGTTGCAGGGGTTAAGAAATTTTGAGAGTTAAGGTGGAGAAAATAGGTCTGTAGACCTACTAGGGAGATTAGGTGAAAAATTGAAAACAAGCCTAGATTGAGGTTGTGAGAAGAAAAGTGGTTTGGAATATCTTGAATTAGGAAAGTGAATTGTTTTCCTCCCTGTATTTCTATCAGTTGGTATAAGAGCAAAGGGAGTAGGTCTCTTGAGGGAGAAGGTTGAAGGTTTGTGTGCAAGGGAAAGGTATAATTGAGGAGTCAAAATGCCTCCTCAAGGAAGCAATGTTGTTAGAAAGATTGATCAGTAGGCTAGAGAATTAGAAGCCCTGAAGAAGGATATTGCTACATTAATGTCTAATGTTGGGGTCACCATGGATGAAAGTGATTCTAAAGAGGAAGATACTTCCAGTGAAGAGGAAGAGTTGGATCCAAAGGATGTGAGGATGCTAAAGATTTTGAAGGCTGTGAAAGGTGATGGACATAGAAAAATGGATTTTCCTATGTATGGAGGTAAACTATATGGTGAAGATCTCTTAGATTGGATAGGAGCCATGGAGAATTACTTTGAAAATGAAGAGGTAGATGAAGATCACAAGGTAAAGAAAGCTAAGACCAAGTTAAAAGGACATACTTTTCTATGGTGAAACTTTGTGCAAGATGAAAGGAAGAAAAAAGAGAAGACCAAGATCACTTCTTGGGAGAGAATAAAGACAAAACTTAAAGGTAAATTCCTTCCTAGTGATTACAATGTTCAATTGCTTAAAAAACTCCAAAATCTTAAGCAAAAGGATCTAGATGTGCAAGCATACATTGAGGAGTTCTATAGGTTAAGTATAAGGACAAAGCATGAGGAATATGAAGAAGAAAGAGTAGCAAGATATCTTAATGGTTTGAGGTATAACATTCAAGATGAAATCAGTTTGATGACACAAAAAATAGTAGAAGAATGTTTTCAAATGGCTATAAGGGCATAAGAGAAAGTGAAGAGGAGACAAGGAAATACAACAAAAGGTAGAGGCAATACTTCTAGAGGCAGAAGTACCTTTTCTTCTTCAAAATAGTCCAATGAAGACCCAAAAGATGTTGGTAAAGGTAAAGAACAAGTGGTTGAGTCTAGAGGTGGATGGAGAGGTGAAAGAACAAGATTTAGGGGAAAATATATAGATCAAGGAAGAGGTTCTAATGCATTTTTAGGGAGGTGTATCTAATGTATCTAATGCTGAGTGACTTTAGTGAAACTTTTGATCCTTATGTTGGTTGAGCAATGAACATGTTGACCTTGGAAAGCTGTTCGATATAATATTGGCTAGCATATGTATCAACATTGGTGATTATGTCTTTCATAACAAACTCCAAAGTAAAGATTTGCTCCAACTATGAGTGTGTGTTTTCAACCACCATTGATTTGTCATTTACTTTATCGAGAGTCACAGATAACAATTGATCCAATTCATTCTTCCATATGCTCTATTCTTTTAGATCTCCTTCGTCATCAAAGAAATTAGGCAAAGCCATGCATAGGGGTTGGTCGAAATCACCCAACTCTTCTATTAGTACGATACAATTTTTTTTATGCATATTAATCAATTCATCATAAATTGCGAACACCTAATTATCAACATTTTCCTTGGTTGTTAATTCTTCCTTGTATTCCATCATTCTAAGATGCATTCTTTGATGTTCTTGAAAAGTAGCATGTGTTCTATTGTGAAATTCCCATACCTTGTTAGCATTCTCAAGTATTTTGTCAAACCTTCTATTTATCAATTCAGAGACACTATTGAACTTTATTGACTTTATTTCCATTTCCAATTTTTCACTTTTTCTTTTGTGATCTCTTAGCCCTATTCTTCCAATAGGTAGTTTCAACCATGGATTCTAACACCCTGTTATTATTGCCTATCTATGGAGAGTAGGTACTTGAGGAAGATGGAAACTTATATTTATAGCTGGCTATTTGTTGTCTCATGCTCTCATTTTCAATCATATATATTTTATTATCTCTCACTAGCCTCTTACTTTGGGCTTTAGTGAAACTAGCAACATTAACATTCAAATCTGTAGTCTCTAAAGGATCACTATCTTCAACCCGTTGCACAAGGAGATGGCCAAATTCCTTATTAGGATCATCAATGACTAAAGTTATTTTTTTAGGTGTGTACAAGGCCCACGTTAATAAAGTTGCATTGTATGGATTATAACCTGATCCAGTGTATACTCTTTCTACTTCCTGTATGCTCAATTAGGAGGTTTTATTCAAACTTCTCTAGAAGCTGTCAAATATAATGGCAGAGCTCATATCCCATCTAGGGAGCAACATGAACCCTACCTCTTCTAACAATGTTCTTTCATTTTTTGGGGTAATGGCTTCCATTTCCTTATCAACCTCATCTTGTAGCTCTTTTAAAGATTCTACCTCCTATTCAGGTGTGATATCCTTAATCCTTTCCCTGCTCAATATTCCTTTATACTCATAAAAAATGTCTTGAAATTAGAGGTTTTAACAAAAGCATCATCAGAAATAAACTTTTAGTTGACATGATATCTAATATCATCTGAAAGCTCATTTGGGGATTCTATTACAATAATGTTTCTTTCCATTGGGGGCTCATAATCTTCAATCACAGGTTTAACCTCTTGTACACCTTCATCATCACTCCTCATTTCTTCTTCTTCTACAACAAATATGTCAACAAAGAAGCTAATATCTGGTATAGGCTGAGGAGAGAGCTAACATAGTGGAGTTTCACTTTCAGCTTGCATTTCTCCAATATCCTCATTTATTCTCTTTGTGAACACCAAAGGAGGTACTTCCCTAGTCAACTCTGCTTCATGTGAGATCAAAGCATCCAATCTCTCTATGGTATCTTCAATTTCTAGAAAAGCACCTCCATATTTGGGATTATTGTGTGTTCTCCAAGATTTTTTTGTCATCACTCTATTATATAGGCTTCTCTTCCTAGCAACATGATGTTCATCAATATTTCTTATTAAATCATCTTCTTCAAAAAGTATATGGTGATACTCTTTCAAATTTTGTCTTGTTTTGACATCGTTTATAAAATGTTTGTTGGCCTCCAACAATGATTTAACAAATAAGCCCTTACAGTTGTGATTCAAAGACTGGACATCTAAACTAAATAGCCATTTCAATCATCATGAAGGTGCATTTAACTTGTCAACCCAGGGATGTAAACTTGAAATGGGTCAGCACAATATGTGCACTAAGGATCCAAAGTAGCCATTTTCATTCTATAGCTAAGAAAGACACAATGCTAAAAGTAAATTACTTAGAGAGAAATAACATAAATACTAAATATCAACCAACAACTATACTAAACTAATATGCATGACATAGATAAAATTTTGAGCAAACAAACAGGAAACTACTCTGTCTACTTTGGTTGCAAGAATAGTCACAAAATGGAATTCTAGTGGCTGCAAGAACAATCAGTTCCAGATTCTTAACTAATTACTGAACATAGAGTAATAACTAAACTAATACTAAACTAAAGGAAAGAATGCTCACCAAGTTGACCCCCTTGGATGAGTATCCTCTAAAACTAATGTAAAATTAGATGCACAAACTTATAACTTCATTTTATTCATTGGAAAACATGAGTACAATAGAGCAATGTAACAGTATTGCTGAAAACTAAGAATGCATGTACATCATTAGATTGCGTAACCTTTTGAGAAGGAGCATCCGAGTCTTATTTGTAGGAAAATAATCTACTAACTAATCACCTAGCAAGGTGGTCAAATCCAATTGATTAGGAGGATGCCACTTTAGGGAAAGCACAAAAAGTGGAGAGGCCGTTATGCATGCATGGAATCTGGTCAGACATGCTTACCTCAACACAAATTTAGCACAACAATAATGCCTATATTCACTCAACAGCAATAAAGACCATTACAAGGGGGTTACAACTTGATTTGTATGAGAAATCTACCGCCGTCGATAGTCTTCCCTTCATTGACCTTTGTATGACCACTTTGTTAACCATTATGGTGAATGACCAATTGGCAGAATATTCTCAATTTAGTGGCCTCTAATCATATCTACAGAGCAATATTAGTATGCACAATAATCGCATATCTATAACTATCTTAAAGAATATTCATAAATCCACATGTAGAATTAACATAGATAGTCCATATAACATGTCAGTGTCATTAAAGATTTGTAAAAATGAAATTAGGCCCAATGTCTATAGTTTTGAGGAAATATCAACATTCAAACATCAAGGTCCATGACAAATTCAAAAAATAGATCATAAATTCTACCAAAATTAAACCATAAAATAGACTCATCACTCCCCCAACCTAAGGTTTTGTTGGTCCTCCAGTAGGGGAAGGGTTGTTCTTCTGCTTAGTCAAAGCCCTAAAATTTGCAACCACCAACTATCCTACATCAATGTTTTCTATGCGTGAATTAGAATCCCAATAGAACCCTTGCTGTCTATCCAATCTATTCCATTTCTATCTCTCTGCAGCAATATCATAGTGGTAAAAACTAAAATTTGGCATGGGCCACATCAGGATGGGTGGCTGAAAAGTCAGTTGAAGCCAAAATCATCGCTTTGTCCTTCCAATTTGTATATATCTGTCAATTCTTTTAAGTGCTGCAGCATAGTTCTATATAGCGTGGGGCTTAGCTTGTTTTAGCTCATTAGTTAGGCTGTTCCATCTTTGTGAGAGGTATCTCTTCATAGTTTCCTCTTTTGCTTTTACCACCACCTCATACTCACTGTAAACTACTTCTATCCAAGGCATGATCCTATTACCATAGCTAGGTCTAAAAAGAATTTTGTGCCAATCCCAGTAAATGTCCCTTGGGTTTCTTGATTCAGCCCTGATGGGCAGAGGTTGGATTCCATTTGTCTATAAGCCCCGTATTGTTATCCCCAACCGATCTCATTCTGTACCCAGGATATAAATTCCCTTAATTGGACATCCCCAACATACAATAGTGGATTCCAATCATGGTCTTGTGTCACAACATAATTATGCAAATAAAATTCACACAAAAAAATCTTCATCTCATGGGAAGCAATCTAATAAGCATTGAAAAATTCAATAGGAGTCTTAATGGAAGGATTCAAACCTGAGAAAATCCTTGCTAGCTTAAAAGAAAGATGTTTCTCCTTCAAATGCAAAGCATAGACCCTTGGAGGGGTCCTGCATTCTAAAATCTATGGTACCAAGGCTATCATATCGTCCACCTTCTTCTTTAAAGTACCAATTTCTGCATCCTTGTCTTCAATCTCCTCATCTCTCTTTTGAATTTCCTTCTTTAGCTTGCATTTCTCCTCCTTCCCTTCTTTGCATCTCTTTCCATAAATTTAGAATTGCTGTGTGTACTATAAAATTAGGGGGGTTATGTATTCCTACCAACATTTTTCCTAGCACTAATTCTTGCTCTTCATATAGTACTAGCTGTAGGGATTCAGGTTGTTCAGTCAATTCTAGCTGTAGGGGTACTGATTGTTCTCCCAATTCTAGCTGCACAGCCTCTTGTTCCTATTATTGCTCATGCTATAAGAACTCTTGCTATAGGATCTCTTGCTATAGGGTCTCTTGCTATAGAAAATCCTGATTTTCCTCATACCCTTGATTCTCAACTTGTTCTACAATATCAACAAGATCTGCCAGTGTTATGTTTGCTGCTTTCTCAAATATGTCCTCTTCCTCGAAATTCACTTGCCCCATTGGAGCTTTTGTGTCCCCCCCATGGTGTTTCTCTAGGCTTAGGGATTTTTTGTGGAGGCATATCAAAGGATGGCCCGACTGGTCTTATTTCCTAGGAGGGCTTTCACATTTTTCTTTGGCTACAGGATGAATAGTGTTAGCCTTCCACTTCTTAGAGCTTGGTACTTCTTCTGCCAGCTGCTTTTTAGCTTTTCATTTTCTTATTTTTACTTCTCTTCTATGCCCTAGATCTCATGAGTATTCCAAGAGGAACATCATCATTAGAATTTGGAGAGGAACTTTCTTTGTCTGAGTGCTCTATCTCAGAAGAGCTAATCTCTATGGTTTGTTCCATTGTAGGAGGGTTTACACTAGGGCCTGTGCCAGAGATTGAAGCATCAGAAGTGGCTTCAGCCATGTTCAATCTCCTGCTAGACCTACGAGGTTGAGGTAAAACCCTAGGTCGCAAATGCTTTGGTCTAATTTGATCAATATTTATGAAATTCTTCCCAAGTCATCTCAAACACATCATGCAGAGACTTCTCAACTAACAATTTGATCAAACAATGGTGGGAAATGGAATTGTCCCTATCTTTTCGAGTCTCGGCTGCCATGATTGAAAGAAGGTGGTATAACACATTCAACACATTCATCCTCCTCCCGTACCTCATGTGATTCAAGAGTTTGAAATGCATGAAATGTAGATTCGACTGGCGACCTTCACATGTGATATATTTTATAACATAAACAACTACTTGCTTCCATGGCTCAGCCAGAGAGGTTCTTTTCACAACTTGTTTATCCACACCCAATGGAGGGTCACCAAGTTCTATAAATTTGGCCCTAGTTGACCTGGTTTCTCTGGAAGCAATGTAATTTTCACCATCTATAGGGAACCCTGTAACTTCTACAATTATTTCTTCAGTAGCTAATACTTCCAACCCTTTTACTATGGTTTTTCCCTTAGACAATGTCTGGGAAAATTCTAACACAACATTTTTATCAAAACCATTAAGCTTCAGGAAGTAGTCTAACCAGCCGTAGTTTCTAAATTCATCTTGTGAAGGTGCATCTTGTAGTAATACATTGTGAACCATGGGTTCATTCCTAATTAACCCACCTCCCATTGTTCAGTTTCCTATAATCAAACAATCGCTTTGCAAAGTTTTCCTTCATGCAACACTACCGAATTTCCAACGCCAATGTCGTCTGAATTTTCCCTTTCTGTTTTACCTTTTTTTTTTTTTTTTACCTTTTGGTGACTTAAGATTATGATAGGATCAATATTGGTAGTAAAGGAGTAATAAAGGAAGGTTATGATGGAGAAAAATGGTGGTGGCGGTTGGTGTCAGCTCACACATATGAGCAGACATCTCACTCAGAATTCAAATTGGCTCGATTTAAAATTTTTTGATGTAGACTAGCATGGACTGAAATGTAGGAAAAGTACTCACATATTCCCCCCCAACCTAAATTTGAGCACGTGTCCAAACATGCGAGGTGGTAAGGATGATTTGATAGGGATAGGGAATAATGATATGCTATAGTGAATGTCCATATTAATTCACAACAATTAAATGAATGCACTAAAGACAATTAAGATAGAGCATTTAATGCGTACATACCTAGATTCATGGAAGATTTGTTGCAAAGATCATGGAGGAAGTACCAGTTTCCTTTTAAGAAATAAGTTGAGTAACTAATGAAAATGAAGTGGAATGAGGTGAAGTGGAATGAAGTGAAGTGATGGAAGAGAGAGAAAGGTGGATATGGATGGGCAGATGGGTGGATGGGTGAAGAAGTGGACTTCCACAAAAGTGGTAGTCTTTATTATGATAAGGTACATACCTTAATTAACCAGAAGGAGGGAAACTAGGTCCACTTCCCTCTGCTACAAGAAGCTCAGGTGTTGCATGTTGAGTGAATTGCTACAGGAACTACTCTTTGGAAGTTGGCTTGTGATACAATATGAGGCGATGATGATTGATGAGCAACTTAAATCTAACTAGGTTAATAGTAGTGAACTGAACAACACCATTAGGGAATACTTCAAAAACCTCATGTGGTCCTAGCCACCTTGTCTGCAATTTTCTTGCATTATCCTGATACTTTGAGTCATAGAGAATGACCCAATCTCCTGGTTGGAATTTATTGTCCTTGATAAATTTATCATGCCACTTGATTCTCTAATTCTGCACCACCTCTATGTGATGCAACATTGCTCTCCTCATCTCATCCAAAGCATTTAGTTGCATGATTCTTTCTCTTTGTGCCTCAGAGATATCCATCCCCAAGTCTACTGCAGTCCTAAGAGTCTTATGTTCAAATTCAATGGGAATCATAGCTATCTTTCCATACAACAACTCAAATGGAGTGAAGCCTGTAGTTTTTTTCTAGGTAGTTCTGTAGGCCCAGACAACTTCTGGTATCTTGTTTGCCCAAACCTTTTTATGAACAACCACTATTTTAGTCAGGATGGCTTCAATCTCCTAGTTGGTCACCTCTACTTGGCCATTGGCCTGAGGGTGATAAGGAGTGAACTTCCCATGTCTTATGTTGTACTCATTGACCAGTGCTGCAACAAGGGTTGATGTGAATTGAGCCCCTTGATTAGTCACTATCTCTCCTAGAACTCCATACCTTGTGAAAATCTCCTCATAAAGAAATTCAACAACCTTATTATCTCTTTCATGCTTCATGGCCTTAACTTCTACCCACTTAGTTACATAATTAGTGCAAACTAAGATATACGACTTACCATTTGATGGAGGCTCAATGGGTCCTACAAAATCTAGTCCCCATTTGTCAAATGGAGTGATTACTATTGATGGGTGTTTTGCACACTTTCTCAACATAGGCAGTACACATGTGCACTACCTCTCTTGAAAGGAAATCTCCAACAACAAGTTGCTGAAAATATCCCCAAGGTCTCTCGGGTGTTAGGTCATGACTTGCATGGAACTCCTCAGTTGATGTTTGATGTAATTTTTTTGGTAATCATAGGGTAGACTTACATAGATGGATGTGGAGTGGATCTTAAAATTTGAAGTTTTTGAGATGAGAGTTTAAGGTGCACTTTGCTGTAGGTTCAGTCAGTAGTCTAAAACTTCAATGTTTTCTTCAAGTTTTGGATTTACAATGTGCAATGAACCTTAGCACAGGCTATTTCTAAAAAAGGGGAAAAAGAGTAGGGAAGAGGGAAGGTTCCTAGATCTACAACTAATTATGAACAGTAATCATGGAGTTCCTGCTATGGATAGCTTCCTTCAAACAAAATTTCACTTAACCAAAAAATTCACAGTCTCATGAAATTTGTGCCATCTTCTAAGGTCTGCAAAGATTTCACCATTCATTCACCATATACATGCATGACCAAAGATAAAAGTGTGGAGTAGCTTTGAATTCATGTCCAGACTAACTTTACACAACCATCTACTAGCAACAAACAACAAAAGGTATGGACTAGGAAGGCATCTACAAAGCAGAAATTTCTATAATCACAGAACAATATTACTAAAATCTACCCAAACAATTTAAATCTAACTAGAACAACAATTCAAATATAAATAAAGCATCTATCAATGGGAGATTGAATCATGAAACATGTGAGGAACTCAAAAAATGCACCAAGTCAATGTATTTTCATTAGAAATTTCTGCAACATGCCTTTACAACAACTCAACTCCCTTTGAAAATGAGAGGAGACCCCCTATTTATAGTGCCCAAAAAGTAGAATGAATAGCCAAGATTCACTAAAAACTAGGGTTCTACCTACCCCCCAATATATTACAATTTAAAATACAATTTTGTCCTCATCCTTATTTCGTCCTCTAGTGACAACACTGTAGCATTTTGTATTTTGTTGATTGCTCTTTTTGCTGTAGCTATTCCTTTAGAAGTTCTTCACTAAAAATGGGGCTGCCTTCCTGCTTCTTCAAAGCTGCATACTCCATTAATTTCAAGATTACCGGTTGGAGCTTGTCGACCTCCATGATCTCAGACCGCAACACTTGATAATTCCATTCCTTGGAGTTGTCTTCAAGCCTCTTCCAATCTTCATCATATTTGGTGGTGTGGTCTCTAAACAACTCTGATTGGGAAAAGGCATGGGCGGAAAAACTCATGAAATCCATGGTTATCTCATCTGACATCCTGTCCTCCATCTTTTTATGGAAATGGGGCTTTATCTTCTCTAGATCTATTTGCACCATGGGCATGTCATATCCTGTCATCAGCCTCAAATATCAGGTGTAATCTGCCCTAATTTCTGGCCCATTCAATATCTGGATCCACCTTACCAATTACCTACTCTAGCCTTTCTTTCCTATTATCAAAGTCCCACTTCCACACATCCACTAGCCAATGATCGTCCCCTTTTAGTGCGAGCTTGTTTTCTCGTGTGGCTTTTGGTAGCTGAAGGATAGCTTCAATCTTTGGATAGGTGGATCTATACGCTGTAGGGAAGTCGATGAAAAGCTTCTTTGTGCCTTCTAGAGACTGCTGTAAATTCAGGAACTTTTTTGTTTGAATAGCCTGACTGATACCCATGTTCCTGATGTATAGAACTTGTCGGAACCAGCTCTCTATAGTTTTGTCCAAGTTATTTCTTTTTTCTAGCTTGTCAATTTGTTCCTTGGACAACAATTGGGGTGGAGCCATGGATGTGGTAGGCATGTCTTCAATTGAAGACCATTGTTGGATGTAAGCAGTAAAGTCAGCCACCTGTGCTTTAAGCTTGTCCTTTGAGACTTTATCCTATTGTATTATTTGCACCACCATAACCATTGACTCCTCAAGGTGTTCCACCTTCTGCTCTCTAGTAGCAGTTCCCAAGTTAATGGTGGAGATATTACATCTTACTCCCTCTTGGCCTACCACTGGCGTTGCCACTTGCACATTTCAAGACCCAAAATCATCCATCGTTACCTTGGATTTGACTTTGGGCTTCTTCTCCCTTTTAGTTGTAATCTGTGCTCAGGCCAGGATAGCCTCTAGCCTTGCTCTTGGATAATTCGGGGTAGGAGTCTTCTTTTCAAGCTACCTCTCCAGCCATTCGGGCATAGTGGATTTTCCCTTGGGTGATTCTCGATCACCCTCACCTTCCCTTGTTTGGATCTCTATTTGTTCACCTGTGGGAGCCCTTTCTTTCATTTTTATGTTGTCTCCTTCTTCCTCATCAAAGTCTTGGATGAACGTGAGGCATTTAATGGGAGGCTTAGTAGGAAATTGCTCCCATGGGATTTCTTCTATCTTGATTCCTTTCTCTTTCCTTTCTTCAACTTGTTTGTCCTCATGAACATGCTCCTTGGGCTTGTCTCTTTCTATATCTCCTTCTTCATAAGGAGGTGGCACATCCTCCTACTGTTCCCTTGCAGGGAGTTCTACATCTTCTGCTGCCTTGTCACCTTCTTGCCCTTCTTCTCTAGGAGGTGGCCTTTCTGCCTCTTCTTCATCGTGCTTCAATTGTCTGGCCATTTCCTCTTCAAGATCATCATTGAAGGTTTGTATAATGGTTCTACCACCTACACCCTCCTCTTCATCCCCACTTTCAGAACAACTTGTTTCTTCTTCTTCGTGAACCACCCTGTCAATCTTCCAGTGTTCATACTCTGGGTGTTTGTGGTAATCATCAGCTTCCACCTCCATTTCCTTCAAAGCATCTTTCTCCCACCTCTCCCACTCTTCAGAAATTAACATTATGGCCTCCATTGCTAGTGGTCTCGTTAGAGGTTGTGAAGGCATAGTGATGGCGAGGACCTGTGCTAAGGCAGCTTGGATGGTGGGATCCAAAAAGTTTTGAGAGATCTTAGAGGGGACATTTTTCATATGCCTCAAGAAAGCTTTTGGAAAAGTGAGTGCGGGAATTGGTGTTGTCACTGCTGCCAATGGGAGTGATGTAGTAGGTGACATGGTAGCGAAGGAAAGCAGAGTAGTTGCGGTGGAGGAAGAGTCAACCATTATTATGGGTCAGCCGGGGGAGAGGAGGCAAGATGGACTGAGATGTCCATCGCAAGTTGGGATGTGGTGACCATGGCTTGGGAAATAGGCTGAAGGGCGGTGGAGATAGGGAGAGTTGGAGGAGGCTTTGGCTGATCTGTCTTCCCTTCCTCACCTTCTTGAATTGTTGGCTGCTCTGCGGTGCTTCCCATTCATTTGGGCCTCTTAGAGGGTGAGCCTCCTGAACCTTTATTTGAATAAACCTTGGGATATAGAGACTATTTTGCTTCAATCCCCTTCCTCTTCTTTGATCTTTTAAGTGAAGGAGACTTGGATGTTCCTCCTGTTGAATTTGTGGTAGTGACATCTCCCGTGGTACTAGGCTCACTCTTGAGCCCTTCATACATCAGGACAACCCCTTGTTGCTTTAATTGGGCTACTTGTCCCTTAACCCATTCTTTAGTATGAGCCACGATTGGTTTAGTTACAATATTGAGGTTATCGACCTCCTACTCATCCCAATCTATTGCACGCAGTGACAAGTTAGCGATTGCGTTATATTTGGGATCCATGATGGTGCTCTCATTCTCCTCAACCTGATCAGGTATGGGAAATAGCTACACCCTTCTTATGAAGTGCACAATCATCCACATGTAATTCCTTGTGTGCACCTTCTTGTCATCCTAGAAATATTCCCATGAATCTTCAACGTGATGTAGGTGGGCATACCTTGGTCCCAGTGCCTTTCTTACATGCCCATATGGGTCCACCCTTGGGCGAGCAGTGTGTAGGCGGAAATGGTACTCTGCCAATTCCTTCTCAAAATTCCTAGCGCACTGGGAACTTTGTAATTTGTACATTCCTTGGCCAAAAGGTAAGGGATAAGGGATCCCTACCAAATTTCTGCTACCGTGGACTGAATGCACATGTTGCAACTATCGAGAGAATTCTAATAATATAATCTGGTCATTGGGGTACCAGGGTAGCTTATTCGGCCTTTCTGTAAAACCCTAGGCACAAATATATGTGAATTTGGGGTACTATAAGAATAATAAAGCGTATTGCTTCAAGAACACCTAAGCACTATGAGAGACCCTTCTCTCAAAATCCCCTTTGAGCAACCTGATGATGTGGCCAATGAAGGCGTCATTCACCCTGCAATACTCCTTCTTGAAGTTCCTAAACTAGAGTTGGGGATATCTATCATAAACCTTCAATCTTCGGACCGACTCCTCATCGGGTGCCACAAAAAGTCCACTATATTGCCTTTGCTCAGCCAGTGAGTACACTAGATAGGAGGTCATGTAGAACTTAGAGATTTGCTTCACATTCATAAAATGATCGTGGAAACAGTTGCTTATGATGCCTCCCCAGTAGAATGAGGCTTTGTGGTGACATCCTCATCCCCACAGAGGATCTGTTAAACGAAATACACCATCCACTCTTGGAAAAATGCAACAGTAGGGAGGCCCATGACCCTGCTTAACATGGTTACCAGGTCGTGGTAGTCTTCATAGAAATAGCTGCGAAAGAGTTCTTGAGGCACTTTTGCAATGCTGCCCCTTTTCTCCTTGAGCTAATACTAGTTTATTAACTTTTTGCAGCCCATAGGGTCCTCATCCCATGTTGCCTTACCTTCCTCCATGGTGGGAATCTCCATCTCTTCAAAGGGGGGAATGTGGAAAGTTTTAGTAATGGCCTCATCTGACATATCAACAAGGATGTTCCTGTCCCTATCAACGATAGTTCTTGTCTATGGCTGGTAGACCTTCTGGAAAGCCATGACCAATTCAGGGGCTATGAGAGATGGAGGGGAACTTGTAGCTTTTGCAATCCCACTTTGTTTGATTGACCTGGCATTATCAATTTTTGGGTAGATTCTAACCCTTTGCTTAAATTCATCAATATCGACATGGCCGATATTGGTGTTTGTGATTTCCTTCTAGTTAGTGATGATTTTTGAATGTAGAGGCTCACCCTAGAACTGGTATTTCATTTGATCCTTGTCCTCTTTTCCATGAGGAGTCTTTCCCACTTTCTTCCCTTTGTCTTTTTTTGCAGTTGCCCCCGAGGGTCCTACACCCGATTCCATATATCCTGCAAACAAAGGCATAATGAGTTTAACCAATCATGAAAACGTTAACATTAGTTGAAATCCCATGGAAAAAATCCAGTTAGACAATACATCATTCATGAAATCATACTTTTACTTCTATATTATTTTAGTCATTTATTGGAGGGATTTTGGACAATCCAGGCCTAGGGGGCTAGATTTCCCTAGCAGGAATGCTATTTTGAAGGGAAAACAGGGTGGGGCAATCCATGTGATTTCTCCTGACTTCATATTTTGATGGTTTGAAAGGCTTGTGTTGAAGAGGGTCGAATTTGAGCACGTGGGTTGAGATTAGTTTTCTAATTTGAGGTTATTTAGATCACTTTTGGAGCACCCGGGGGTTCAGGGCCGGAAAGCTATCGAGACTTCACCATTTGGAACAACCAAGAGGGAATGGAGTTCCAGAGTCGGAACCCTGGGGTCTGGGACTCAGGAGGTCTAAGGACGCCTGATTCTTTCTTTTAAACTTTGAAGCATTTGGGCTTGAAGAGGTGGGGAGCCGTTGATGAATTATTGTTTTGAACGGCGGTTGTTGGACAAAAATCCGAAGGGAGTAGCCTGGCGGGCCAGACCCGACACCAAAATTGGATACTAGATTTCCTTGTTAAGTTTCTTGGAAAATAGGAGGGTGGAACTCGGAGGTCGGGAAGGTGAGGTAGCTTTTTCTTTGCATGTCGATTGAAAGGGCACAAAATCCTTGTGGTCGGGGCCTGACGAGGGTATGGAAGCTGAGGTTTGATGTTCTTTAGTATTTGCAACCAATGAACGCTTGGGACTCGAGACATGGAAGGATGCCATTTAGTGGACATTTGAAATAGTGAAGATGTTATAGAAGGCCGCAGACGGACATCCAGGGACTGGGACCAAGGGATGCATTGGGTTAGTTGATTTCTTTGTTTAACTCTGAACGATGAAAGGTGGGGCGGGCCTCAGAGCTCGGGTGGATGGGTTCTCCTTGCCATTTTGGAACCACATAAACTTTGTGGAATCCCAGACATGGAATTTTGGGGGTTTAGGCTTGGGAAGGAAAAATCGAGGTCGAATTTTTAGTTTGTCAAGATTAAATCTGATGGCTAATGGTCGACAAAAATCTGGGGTCTCGTGCCTGAGAGGGTAACCCGCCCTTTGGAAAGTTTTTTTTGTTTTGTAAAATATTGGTGGTGGTGGGTTGGCATGGACCTGGAGGGAAAGAATTCTTTGTGGGAAGAATAGCCATGACAAGGCCTAGTTCCGACTTCAAATTTGAGGGTGTTTTGGAGGGTTTACAAGAATTTGAATTCATGGGTTTTTTAGGTGTTTTCCTCCTTTATTAATTTAATGCATTTCTAGCCCATTTTGTTTAAATTTTTAAATGTGAATTCACAAAATACCTCTTGGGAGGGCGGGTGACAAACCTACCTCAAAAGTCTGATGGTAGAGGTTGCTAAATCTGCTAAGGATGGCCAAATGATGACAAGGACATGAGGGCGACGGTCGATGGATGCATTGGACTCCTCGAACTCAGCTCTAAACTCCTCTGGAAAACCTAACATGTGAAAATGATAGGTCAAGCCAGGTATTTATACCACATTTAGCATTTAATACCCTCATTTAATGCCTATACGGACGACAAGTGGGTTGGTGAGTTTAAATCCTGGATGGTGGCGAGATGACCAGAGCCCGGGGTTTAGAAAGATGTGGCCTTGTGGCCGCTTCTAAGTTCATTTCGGAAGCCATTGGCGAAGGGGAGCTTGAGTCCCAGAGGGTGGAGTGCCACTATAATTTGATCGTCGAGAATGATGAAGTCAGCACGAAGTTCCAAACATGGAAGTTCGGGAGTGTGGGCCCAGGAGGGGCAAAAGTAGTTGAATTTTTCACAAGTTCAAATGAGGTGGAAAAGAAGGAGCCGGGTCCTGGGGCTCGGGAAGGTAGAATCCTTCCCCTGTTTTGGAATGGCGAACACCCAGAGGAAACTCAGTGAGGTGGGCCCACCAGGCCCCAAGGCCGTTGGCAGAAGCAAACCACCAAGGAGAGTCTACAAGGCACTAGGACTTAGCCAAAATAGAGGGGATGAAACACAATCAAATCAAGATGAGGCCTTGAAAAAATGTTGACCACTTAGGACACCAAAATGGGGCACGTAAAATGAGGCAGCGATAGAATGACCCAGCAAGGTGAAAGAAAAGAGGCTCTCCATTCCGAACGGGGTGTGTGTGCTAAGGGCACAACAATTAATACTTGAGAGAAAAGTGGCATCTCATCAAATTTGGTTGGCCGACCCATTCTCTGGAATCTATCACATTTTCTTGTATACCTTCTTGCATCTTTGTGAATTGTGGGCCAATAGTATCCTGTGTTCAAAATCTTCATTGCTGTCCTCTTGGCCACAAAATGTCCTCCACACGTTTCGTTGTGGCATGCATACAAAATATCATATGTATCATCTTCCCTCACACATCTCCTCATGACATGGTCTGGTCTAGTATAAAAAAAACATTCGACAATCCATGAAAAAGGAAAAGATTTTTCAATGAGCACCCTTCTCTCTTTTGGAGAGAAGTGAGGAGGAAATCTCCCTGTGACCAAATATTTAGCTATGTTGGCATACTAGGGTGTTTGCACACTGATGGAAAATAGATGCTCATTAGGAAAAGAGTCATCTATGACCTGATTATCTTCTGATGTAGTCAACCTTGAAAGAAAATCTACAACAACATTGGCCTTCCCTGGTGTATAAGAACGAATTTGCACCCTAGGTGCAATTCCCCTTTTAGGATTTATCCACCTTAGAAAACCAAAGTCAGAGGCTTAATTTTACTTAAGCCCATTGTTGGTGGTCCACGTGGTGCCTATTTTGTGTGTCGGTGGAGGTGTATCTATCAGGGACACCTGCATGGTGTGCAGACATCTGCATGGCGCGCTTATGTCCCTGGCAGATTCCTGTGGCTAAGCCAACAAAGGCATTACTCTTCTCATTGGTAGTGAAGTTGTAATGCCTCCTTTAGCTGACCGACCTGAATATGGCCGTTTTCTTCCTCATTCCTTCATATTCACTCTTTCAACTTGCATTCCAACTCTAGAGAACTCTTCACAACTTCACTTGAACTTCTGGACTTCATTCACAAGCTTATTCCATACTCTTGTACTCACTCTAAACATTCCAAGCATTCCATTGCAACAATATCTCACTCCATCAACTCAATAGAGCACGTTTGGGACCACACCATTCACAACAGAGGTTTGAGTTCCTCTCATTTCTCCCCCAAGCAGCCTTGAGTGCTCTTGGTGGAGGTAGTAAACTTCCCTCTCATCTCCTCTATCATTTGGTTGGGTAGCATAGTATTGTTTTGTAGTGCTTATGCTTTCTTTACGTTATTACTTTTTTATCTCACTCTTTTGGCTGTCCATGGTGGTGGAAACACCTAAACGGGGGTCTGACTAAGGCAAGCCCCTATATAACCACCCAACATTTTACCTCTTGTTGTGTGTAGGTGTGTGAGCTCTCACAGGATCAACTGGCAAAAAAGTTCATTGGTGAGATTCTCCTCATTTTCATCACTCTTGCTTATTTACTTTATAACATTAGAGAGTACTTAATCTATTCAGTTATATCATTCTTGCCTTTTAGTTAAAAAGCTAGGCCATTAGTTGTTTTGGTGAGTTCAACCTTGTCTCTGCTATTGTCTGACCGTACAGACTACAACACGCTTTAGAGATGCCAGCGCACTACACTGTCATCCAAAATTCACGCTGACGTCCTCAAGCAGAGAGTCCCATGAGGCACAGAGTTGGACCTAAAAATTGACTTGCCTAGCCCCACATTGGAACTCAGGATTTTAGAGTGATTGTGGGGCATCATAGTCCTCATCATTCTCATCCTCAATACCCTAAACAATACACTTAGTTGAGGTAAGTTAGGGCAGCCTCTCATGTGTTGGAACTTCATGACCTAGGGTCTTGCATGTAGTGGTCCCACTCTCTTAAATTTTTGGTGAACCCGACATGAACTAATGTTTGTTCATCTGCTGGTGTTAAAAAATTCTCTTGGATATTTTGTGGTTGTTGTGACCTTGAGTGTTGTGAAGGCTTATGAGCATCACAACCCAGTCCACAACTTTTGGGAATATCATGAGGAGAAGTTTACAACACCTCTTGATGGATAGGATGAAGGTCTTTCTTAGTCTCTCTACGAGCCTTTTCTCTGGTCCCACTGTTAGTTTGGTTGCACAGGAGTAGTTATCAAGGAATGAGATGGGGTTCACTAATGAAACTGATCACATTCCCACTCCTCCTGCATCTCCCATGCCATCATCGATGGATGAGCACAAGGCCATTCAAATCCCTACTGAATATGTGTCTGCCCTTACAAAGGGATTGGGCGACCTTGAAAACCATTTGGAAAGAAATCCGAAGATGGCTAGAGCTGCTCAAGTTGTTAGTGAATTAAAACATATGATGAATATAGATCAAATAGGCATGGAGCTTCTAAGTAGTCTCTTTAGTATCGCCGAAGCGTGTGCTCCTTCAAGCAACTCTAGCTTTTCACAAGGAGTCATCTTTGAAGAATGTGAGGGAAAATTAGGAGTATCAATGCCTCCCACTTCCATTTATATGGATGATGCAGTCCCTTCCATTAGTATCCCTTCCATCCCTAATCAACTAGAAACTATCAAGGTGAATAAGGTCCCGTTGGGCTTCAACTTTACCCCTTCTTTCACCTCTGGTGGTGGAGGATTTGGGAAAATAGGTGGTGGAGGCTTTGGTAGTGGTGGTAGATTTGGTAGCAGAGGTAGTGTTGGTGGAGGTCGTTCTGTTAGAGACCCTACTGGTAGTGGTGGCTCTAGTAGTGGCTCTAGCAGAAGTCATACTAGTGGTGGTTCTAGAGGTGGAATTAGCGGTGGCCCTAGAGGAGGTTCCTTTGGCCCTTTATCTTCTAACGACCCTATTTTGAACACTCTGCTTCATAATATGGGTAAGATAAAGAGTTAGTTAGTGAGCCTTTTCAAAGCCTCCATCCAACCCATTTTCTAGCCTTTTTTCTGACATAGCCCATTTTTCAGTTGCCATCTTGAACATTCCCTTCCCTCAAGGAATTGAGATACCTAAATTTGGAAAGTTTGGTGGTAAGGTAGATCCACAGATGCACATGTTTTCCTTCAATGCTCTCTACACTGACTTCTTCCATCATGATGCCTTGATGGCTAAAATTTTTCCTCGATCCCTCAAGGACACAACACTCGAGTGGTATTGTTCCTTGCCTGACAATTCTATTTTCTCATTTGATCAACTTGTAAACCAATTCCTTAGAAAATTCCAAGAAAACATCAAACCTAAGATGACCTTCTTGGATCTCCTCCGATGTAAGCAAGGAGACAATGAAAAGATTACTGATTTCATAGTGCGCTACCAAGCACTTCTTTGACAAATCTCATATCAGCTACCCGATTCTGACATACATAAGGTATTCATAGGGAAGTTACAAAGGCCTTGGCAAGAGAAGTTCACCCTTATGAAATACCCTTCTTTTGCGCACCTATGTGCAACTTTACGAGAGTACCAGCATATGGTTGCTCAGTTTGGGGGATCCTATTTGTGCTCCCATTTTAAATGAAAGTCCATTGTATCAATCTCTGGGAAAGGAAAATCCATTGTAAATGTAGTAGCCACTATTGACAACAACGGCCTCAAACACAACCAAAAATTTACAAAGTTGTCTGAATCTTATACTTCCATCTTGCAAAAGATGTTAAAGGATAAGATCATAACTTTGCCAACCCCTAAGCTTGTTAGGGAACCTTACCCTAATTGGTATGATGGAAGAACCTATTTTTAGTACCATCATGTTAATGGACATGATACCAAACATTGTATGTAGTTGCATCATGAAATACAAGACCGCATCGAGGACGATAGCATTTGTCTCAATGGGAATAAACAAAACACTAACAAATAAGTGGTGAAAGAAAATAGTGAATTGTAGATATACACGGACCCATTTCCGTGATTGTCAATTCCACTGATTCTATTTCTCAGCCCGAGGCCTATGTAAACATGGTCACAGTAACTTCCACTATTCCACCCACACCTGGTTCGCTAGATGTTACATTTACATCACAAGATTTACCCTTGAACAACAAACCTTCACCTCTCTACATTCACACTCATTTCAATGGTAACATTGTGATAGGAGTCTTAATTGACCTTGCAAGCCATGTGAATGTTATTACCGAAGAAACATTAGTATTGAATTCACTACAAAGGAAAAAATATGAAGACACAAAATCTACCATCTGTACCCACGATGGTATGAGTCTTAAACCTTATGGCTCGATCACTTTGTCCATCCTAGTTGGACCTAGGACTATTGACACAATCTTTGATGTCATCCCAGAGTCAGACCTATTCAGAGTGAAGCTAGGCATTCCTTGGTTGGCTTCCATGAATGGGGTGTCATCCATTATTCATAAATGTTTAAAGTTTTCCCATGAGGGTGTTGTGCACGTAGTGCATGATACCAGATATCAACCTTTGGTATCTCATGGTGGATATTCACTGGATCACTTTTGGCCCTCCCTAGTTGGTCTCGTTCCTCTCAGAACAGACCTACTTTACAAGAACTATGTGAAGTACAAAAATGGGGGTAAAGGAGAGCCAAAGCTAACCCTTCTTGCAATAGAAAAATCAGTCACCTCCTCTTCTCAAGAAGAGAATAAGGAGCCCGTACTGATGACTACTCCTTCCCCAAAAGAGAAGGAGAAGTCCTTGTCAGCTCCCTCTCCTTCCCGCAAGGGAAAAGAGAAGGCTACACCGTCTGATACCGCTTCCTTGAAGAAAGAGGAGAAGCCTACAACGGTTCCCTCTTCTCCTTGAAAAAGTAAAGGAAAAACAACTTTCCCTAGGACAGCCCCATCCTCTCCCCTTTCCTAGGAAGAGTATTGGATGAGAAAACCTGATGGTTACCCGCTGAATCCGATGATCCCTCCTTGGTGTAGACCCAAGATTAGGATCGCGAACCTCCCTAATGAATTTCCTGGACTGTAGTATTATTTGTATGATAGAAGGAAAGGTTCTCGTAGAGAATTCAATCTATGAACTCCTACTGCTCCTTCTCCTAAGGTAGTGAGCGGAAAGAGTCCCACTGCCAAGGCTCTCAAGTCAACTCCTCCTGTCACTCCTTAGCCTACTCCCCTAGCTCTCGTATAGGAACCTATTCCTCTGCCTAAAAAAATTGTAGTGGATGTTCCTATGGTTGAGCAGGAACCTCCTGTCCCTTCACAAGCTCTGGCTTCTAACTCCAAGAGCCATAGGAAGCGCCTTGCATGAGAACACAAGCATCATCGAAAGGCTCTCTTGGTCGAGTAGGTCGTCTCACAACAAAAGGAGGAAGAAATGATTGCTCCTATTTTAGGACCTCCTACAACGTCTCCTTCCTCCCTTCCCTCTATTCCTCTTCATTTTGGTTTATTCCTGGCTTCTGTTGTGAGTGCTAATGTACCTAACCCTAAATGGGTATAGGTGTTTATTACTCCTTCAACATAGTATCCTTTGCTGATGTCTATCCCAGATGTTCAGCCCTTCCCAAAGCCCATGGACATGGTTAATACTTTGGTCATGTACACTGTAGTTCTATCCTCCTCTTTCTCTGCACCCCTAGTTTTGTCTATAGGGAGTTCATCTCCTCCAATAAAGAAAGAGGTGAAGGTTGGTCCTTCTGGCAACGAAGGATGTAAGAGGAGTCCACCTTCCTCGCAAGGTGGCACTGTGATGACTTGTTTTGTCCTTGTGATAGAACTAGTCCTGACTTCCCCTGAGTTTGTCACCTCGAATCATTCAGTGAACCTAGTAGTGAATCTTAGGCATGACCTACCTCATCCACTGAGAATAGGCATGGTACCCCCATGGGATGCATGTTTAATTCCATGGATGAAGTCCCGACCTTGTCGACGATTTTCACGAAATCACTGACTCTAACTCCATAGGAGCTCAGTGGAGAGGGCCTTGAGGGGCCCTCTTCCTTGGCCCTTTTTGTGGGAGGGGCAGATACTCCTCCTCTTAACATTCCACCCTTGCAGGATATTCCTCCTTCCCCTTATGAGGATCTAGATTGGGAAGCAGATGACCTCTTGGCTAATCAATGTTAGGAGGAGGTCCCTTTTCTTGATCTTTTGTGTGTGTTTTGTGATGTTTTCCCTCGTACCTGTGCTATGTGTGCCTAGATTACCCTTGTCACCCTCGTTGGTGCTTGGGTACAGGTGTGGTTTTTGTGTCGTGAACCTTCTTCTATTTGTACCATCATTCTTCAATGTTTGTGATTGATTTTTTGATAAAATTAGGGATGATGCAAAGTGTTGAGGGCATTTAGGCTCCCCTTCCATGTTGACCCAATTTTTTATTTTTTCTTTGTTTTTGGTGCATTCCTCCTGATCTGGTTGGGGATTGATGATATTTTTCCTTACAATGTGGTTACCTATTATAAGCTCAGACAAATCTAACCCCACTAAACTAGATCCCCCTATGCCCTTTGTATTTTTATTTCTCTTCTCTTTTGCTTTGCCTTTATCTTTCTCTCTTCTTTTCTTGAGTTGTCCCTCCTATGTGAGACAACACTTTTTCTTTAACATTTTGATTTTCTGGTGCAGGAGCACCCAGGGCCTTCAAGGAGCTCTTCAAGAACCAAGAGAGCGCAGGGGTTAGGAGGACCTTCCAAGCAAGTCAAAACATTAATTATGGTGTCTTGGAGCCTATAATGGCATTTGGTATGAATAGATGTAATGAGAATGTTAAAAGTCCTAAGGGTCCTGAAAGGACCATAGGACCAAAGAACCTTGTAAGTGGACCAATAGTGTCCAAGAGGTGTAGGTAGGTTATTAATGTTCTAATTAGGTCAATTATGGTTAGACATTGAAGTTTAGATAGTTTTTAGTTAGTATAAATCAATAAAATGAGAGTTTGTAATTTCAAATTTTCAAATTTTAGTTTGGGCGGGTAAGTGAGTTTAGGGGTTTAATTAACCTTAATGTAATGGAAACCGACTTTAATTGGTTGGGACAGTTGGGGGATTGATCTATAACCCCAGAAGAATCACTTGTACAGAGGTTGATCAGTTTTTTGAAGGATTTGTATGGACTGTTCTTAGGAAAAGCAGTAAAATACAGTTTTTGCATTCTTTTGTGTTCTTTTTGGTGGTCTCTTGATTTCCTATTGAATTTTGATTCAACTTGATGGATTAGGGACTTGAATTTACATGTTTTCAAACCTTTGTATGCTCTGAAAGACAATAGGAATCAAATTCTTGCAAAATACATTGACTGTCCTCAAGGAAACACAGAAATTGCACTAATTTTGAAGGTTTTTCATGATGAATGATCCATTTCATGGGAATGTATGACTAAGACCAATGAAATGGATCATAATTAACTTGTATTATATCAAACTAACAATTTGAAAGTGCAGGAAGGAGGAATCATACGGTGTACACCAAGTTGTGACAGTGCAAGGTGCATGAGGATGGGGGTTGAAGTATAGCAGTGGAGAATCTATCTTAACAAGAGGTATATTTTTGAGTTGCAATAGTTGAGAAATGATGAATTAATGGTGAAAAGTCAAAATTTAAGACCTGGAAGTGTCTGGAAGTCCTAGAATCAAAAAGCCCTAGTTTTAAGCCAATTTAGGGAGGGTTTTGTAATTGGGCATGTTAAGAGTAACCTAGAAGATTAAAAGTCTAAAAATATTTGGTTTGGGAATGTTTTGGAAGACTTTTGAGAGTTTCAAGGTCAGGGGACAACTTTAAAGAGGGGTTGCTTTGAAAAATAGGGCTAATTAGGCCTTGTTTTGAGGAAACAGCAGGGTTTGAAGAAAGATTGTCTGAAACAAGTGACGCCTAGGAGTTGACATGATGTTTGTCATCACAAAAAACACCTGAAAAAATCTTTAGATTGGAGGTTCATTTTCAAAGTTTGAGGAAATAGTCAAGAATCCTTGGCCAAAGGCCTAATAGGGCTAGAAGGCTAGTTGAGCAGCAAAAGTGAGTTTTGTTCAAAACAGAGGGTTAGGCTTGAGAACCTTTTGAGTCAAGTTAGGTTAAGTCTTTTGAGATCATTCAAATGGTTTGGAACCATAAGGGAAGCAAATAGGTCATGAATGCAAAGTTGAGGCCTTATTTTTAGGTTGGTGCTTAGTTGAAAGGTTAAGAAGTGAAGCATTGTTAATCTTATAACTTGGTGTTTCTTTCAAGATCCCTGACCCTCTGCATCATTTTCAGAAAATGAATTCATTGCCAATGAATCTTTTCTTGAATGTCTTCACAACAATTCCTTCCTTAGAATTGCATTCTCAACTTGGAACCCTAATGAAACATGTTTCCTTCATCATAGGTTCATAAAGAAAGGACTTGAAGACCTTCCTTTGAAGCATGGACAACTCTTATCTCTCCTCATGTGGGGGCATATCCTTCCTTTCAAATTCCTTAATGAAGTGAACATCTTTCGAAAGGATTCCTTGATGATGAATCATTCTAAGAGAATAGTTTCTTTCGAATTGTGTGTCCCTTGAACGGATCCCCCCTTCTTCCTCACGACAGGTTCCCAAGGGACCCTTCCTTCAAAATCCTTTATGACGAATGGACCTTTTCATGTCTAGCTTGGGGGTAGCCTAACTAGGCTCATTCCATTCGCCCTTCCATGTCTAGCTTGAGGGTAGCCTGACTAGACCTTACCTTTCAAACAATGCATCCCTTGAGTGGATCCCTCTCCTTTTGAAGGGTTCTCGAGGGAACCCTTTGAAAGATTTACGGTCTATGTGACTGGCCACTTTTTGACATGTTCTATTTGTGGGTAGACATGTCGCCACTTTTGATATGTTCTATCTGCGGGTAGACATGTCGCCTCCTTTGACATGTTCTATCTGCGGGTAGACATGTCACTGCCTTTGACATGTTCTATCTGTGGGTAGACATGTTGCCGCCTTTGACATGTTCTATCTGCAGGTGGACATGCCACCACTTTTGACATGTTCTATCTGCGGGTAGACATGTCGCCACTTTTTGACATGTTCTATTTGTGGGTAGACGTGTCGCCACTTTTTGACATGTTCTATCTGTGGGTAGACGTGTCACCACTTCCTGACTCTGCAGAGTCCACTTCCTTGGGGCTTCCTCCACGAGAGAGATCTTGGGGGTTTACTCCTTGTAGGTCTGCGGGCCTGTAAAACACTTTGTTGTTCTAAATTCATAGTTCTGAGAAGCTATCGAGTCCTTTGCTTCTCCTACACCTTTAGGTATTCCAGGATGAGTACTGCTTCCTTGATGGTTTAGGTACAATTTTCTAACCCTACTCTCTTCTTGATCTACTTTTTTGAGCACTCATCAGTACTCGTGCTTGCTAAAGTGGGGGAAAAATTTATAAGAGAAAATTTGCACCCTAGGTGCAATTCCCCTTTTTTCCTTTATCCACCTTAGAAAATGAAAGTCGGAGGCTTAATTTTACTTAATCCCACTATTGGTGGTCCATGTGGTACCTATTTTGTGTGTCGATGGAGGAATTTCTATCAGGGATGCTCGTGTGACACGCTTACGTCCTTGGAAGATTCTTGCAACTGAGCTAGCAAAGGCATTACTCTTCTCATTGGCAGTGAAGTTGTAACACCTCCTTTGGCTGACTGACCTGAATATGGCCATTTTCTTCCTCATTCCTTCATATTTACTCTTTGAACTTGCATTCTAACTCTAGAGAACTCTTCACAACTTCACTTGAACTTCTGGACTTCATTCAAAAGCTTCTTCCATACTCTTGCACTCACTCCAAGCATTCCAAGCATTCCATTACAACAATATCTCACTCCATCAACTCAGAAGATCACGTTTGGGACCATTCCATTCGTAACAGAGGCTTGAGTTCCTCTAGGCTTGAGTTCCTCTCATTTCTCCCCCAAGTAGCCTTGAGTGCTCTTGGTGGAGGTGGTAAGCTTCCCTCTGCTCTCCTCTATCATTTGGTTGGGTAGCATAGTACTGTTTTATAGTGCTTGTGCTTTCTTTACGTTATTACTTTTTTATCTCACTCTTTTGGCTATCCGTGGTAGTGGAAACACCTAAATGGGGGTCTGACTGAGGCAGGCCCCTATATAGCCACCCAACATTTTCCCTCTTATTGTGTGTAGGTGTGTGAGCTCTTGGAGGATCAACTGGCGAATGAGTTCATTGGTGAGATTCTCCTCAATTTCATCACTCTTGCTTATTTAATTTATAACATTAGAGAGTACTTAATCTATTTATTTATATCATTCTGGACTTTTAGTTAAAAAGCTAGGCCATTAGTCATTTTGGTGAGTTCAACCTTGTCTCTGCTATTGTTTGACCGTACGAACTACAACGTGCTTTAGAGATTCCAATGCACTTTAGAGATGCTAGTGCACTACGCTATCATCTAAAGTTTGTGCTGACTTCCTTAAACAAAGAGCCCCTTGAGGCACATAGTTGGACCTAAAAACTGACTCACCTAGCCCCACATTGGAACTCAGGATTGTAGAGTGATTGTGGGGCATCATAGTCCTCATCATTCTAATCCCTAATACCCTAAAAAATATACTTAGCTAAGGTAAGTTAGGGCAACCTATCGCATCTTGGCCCTCCGTGACCTAGGGTCTTGCATGCGGTGGTACCCCTCTCTTACACTTGGTTTATCTACAATGGTTATGTCAAACTCCTACATCAACAATAACCATCTTGCCAGCCTACCTATGATTAGGGGTTTATTCATGAGGTATCTAATGGATGCATGATCGGTGTGCACAAATATTTGATAGCCTGTTCTGTAGTTCCTGAATTTGTTTAGGGCATAGATCACTGCCAACATTTCTTTTTCTGTCATTGTATAGTTGAATTCAACTCCTTGCAAGTTTTTGCTGACAAAATAAATGGCATTTTCAATCACTCCTTATTTCTATCCTAAGACTACTCCTATGGCATAGTCTGATGCATCTATATGGAAGTGGAAAGGAAGCTCCCAATTAGGACCTTTGAGTATAGGAGCATGATTCAAAGCTACCTTCAAATTAGAAAGTGCTTTGTCATAGTCTTCTATCCATTGAAATTCAACATCTTTGGTGAGAAGAGTATACAATGGTGCTGCTATTTGTTGAAATCTTTGATGAATTTCCTATAGTAGCCTACATGTCCCAAGAAACTCCTAACATCTTTTTGTTTTGCAGGGATAGGTAAATTGGTCATCAACTCAATCTTTGCAGGGTCTACCTGAATTCCTTTGTGAGAGATGTAGTGGCCAAGGACTACACCTTCCTACATCATCATGAAGAACTTTTTACTATTTAGAGATAGATTATGATCTTCACATCTCTGTAGGACTCTCCTGAGATTCTCCAATGCTTCATTGAAATCAACACCATAGGTGGTGAAATCATCCATATAAATTTTCATGCAATCATGAGAAATGTTTGAAAATATGCTAATGACTTTCCTCTGAAAAGTTGCAGGTACATTGCATAAACCAAATGGAAGTACCGAGTAGGCATATGTTCCCCATGGATAGGTAAAGGTAGTCTTATCCTAGTCCCTAGGTGCAATTTGGTCTAGTTATAGCCACTAAAGCCATTTAGAAAATAAAATTATTATTTTCCTACAAGTGAGTCCAAAACTTGATCTATGAAAGGTAAGGGAAAATGGTCCTTTTTGGTGGCAACATTGAGTTCCCTATAATCAACATAAACTCACCATTTCCATCCCTTTTTGGGCACAATCACCAATGGAGACACCCACTGGCTATCCAAGATGGGGTAGATAAATACCACATCTAACAATTTGTGTAGTTCACCTTTTACAATTTCTCTTAGTGCAGGGTTAATTCTTCTTGGTGGCTGCCTCACTAGGGTGCAATCATCTCTAATGTAAATTCTATGAGTGCAAAGCTTAGGGTCCAATCCCTTCATATCATGATAGTCCCAAGAAAATGCATGCTGGTGGGTTCTCAGTAAGGTTTTCAATGACAATTGTTGTTCTTCACTCAATTTGCTATTGATGTGCAAATGTTTTCCTTCTACCACTTGCACTTGAGTAGTTATCTCTATCATGGCTGCTTCACTAATTCTTGGTAGTTTGAGTTCATGCGGAAATAATGTATGAGACATGCCTATTGCTGTAGGAAGTTTAGCTATAGGAAGAGTGTCTGTAGGAAGAGCGGCTACAAGAAGTGTAGATAGAAGTGTCTTGATTGGAACTACAGAATAAGAAGATGATGCTTCCTCCACTTCACGATGATTCTAAATAATGTTGGCCATATAGAATTAACTTCCTTGACCTCTTCACCAACATGTGGCCATATAGAACTATCTAGATCATGGGACGGCTAAGTAGGACGGTAGAGAGAAAGATTTTTGGTGCTCTTTTCATCAGAAATAGTCATGTCTCTTGTCTTGCATCCAATATATGCATATGCTATTGCTAACCATGGCCTTCCAAGAATGATGGGATACCCACCTAGTGTAGCTTTAGGATAAAGAATCATGAAATATGTTGGGTACTCCCAGGAGTCTAGAATTATCACAAGATCCTCTACTATACCATTAGACTTAATAGTAGAACTGTCAACAAGCTGCAGGACAATAGGAGTAGGTCTCATGCTTACAAAATTTAGTTGCTGTAGGATATCCTTGGTCATTACATTTATTGCTGCTCCCAATTCAATCAAAGCATTCTTTATTTGGATCCCATTTATGAAAACTCCTACCACAAGAATCCCTAGGTCATTTTACTTAGGGACAATCACTTTCCCAAGCATGATGTCAGCTAGCTGTCCCACCACATGAATCGTAGTGGGGTCTTTCTTCTTCCTGCGTGGCTTCTTAAGGCATGCTTCCTTGATTGATTTTTCATTTATGGGAACATCTTTTATGGCCTAAAATAGAGGTATTTGAACACATATATGCTTCAGCTGATCTATAATGGCAAAATTTGTGTCCTCCCTTTCTTCCATTTTCTTGGCAACTTCCAATCTCTGAAGAAATGGTGGTTCTTGTTCAGTCTGCTTGACTGGGACTAGTTCAGGATTTTTAGGTGCATTGGGCTGAATGAGGGTATTCAGAGGATCCTCTTCTTCCACATGAATCTTAGTGATAATGGGTGTGGAAGGAGCTGGAAAAGTAGTTCCTAAATGCAAGTGGATTTCACTTACACTCATAACATATGCAGGGAATTGATTTGAATCAGCAGAGTATACTAGCTGCTGTTATGGCTTGTTATTTGAGTTAGGTGTGGGCTGAGTTGGTAGTTGAGTAGGTTTAGGTGGGTTTGAGCTTGGATTAGCAGGAGGAGGCATTATAGCAAGTTGCTGGGGATGAGAAGGTGGCTGCATGTAGCTATTTGTCGGGTTTGGCCATTGCTGTGCTCTGCTCCATTGATTTGTTTGTTGCTAATTTCCTAGGGTTGGCTGTCAATTTACTTCAAACTGATGCCAATTCCCTTGAGGTTTCTGCCATTGGGGTAGAGAGTTTTGATGATGAGGCCAGGTATTTAGAGGGTTACTCTAAGGCTGTGGTGGATATCCTCCATATTTGGATGGATATGGAGGTTTCCATTGGTCACCAGATGAATAAGAATTTAATTATGGCCCAAAAAAAGAGATTGGATATGGTGGCATACCTTATCTTGGAGCCCATGTCCTCCTTTGTGCAACATATTAGACTTGATCTTCTTCAACCTAGATTGGCTTGAACTTGGGTGCAATCTGCTTGCTGTCAATATTAGCTATCATCTTGCATCTATAGTCCTTATTCTTCTATTAGCAATGGGGGCAATATTCTGCCAACATTTCCTTTGGCTCCTCTTGTTTCGTCTTGGCCTGAAGTGTATCCAACTGAGTAGCTAGATTGTTTATAATGTCTTGCTTGAAGTCTGCCGGAAAATGAGTAATCTCCATTCTTGAAACTCCACTGGTAGATGAATTACCCATAGAGGATTGGTAAGCTCTCCCTTTCTTTGAAGCTTCCCTAAAATAGTTTTGGCATATCTTCTTGATATCCTCCTATGGAACTTGGGAGATATCTCCTCCTCTAATCAAGTCTAAGGCATCGGTGTAGTTGTCATTAATTCCTCTTAGGAAAAAAAACTTTTGTGAGTCTTCATTGAGTGTATGGTGTGGAGATTTCTGTAGGTAAAATAGAAACCTTGAAATGTAATCCTCTAGGCTCTCATCTTCCTTTTGCTGTATCCTAAAAATGTCATCTCCTCTCATGTCACTGCCCCTAGAATACTCCTTGTATTTCTTAAGGAATTTTGTCTTCATGTCATCCCATGTCTCCATAGTATTTCTATCTAGGCTCATGAACCATCTTAATGTAGCTTCTTTCAGAGTGGTAGGAAATAGCTTGAGCCTATGGGCATTGGTGGTATGGTCATAACTCCTACAAAGTATGTCAAACTCAAACAAGAAGGTATTAGGATCTTCTGTGACAAGTCCATAGAACTTAGGAAGGGTTGAAGAAAGGATATTTTTGAGGTTGTCTACTTTATTCTGATGAGCAATGGGGAAAGGAAAAGTCGGTTGGTTAGGTCTATTTCTATTTGCATCAGCCATGCCTTCCTGATGTAGTTCCAAAGCAAAGGGATTCTCAAGTTGATTTTGATCTTCAAAGGAAATTTCAGAACTAGTCAGATTAGGAAATGCATCCGCAAAGGGGTGTGGATCTTCTTCTTCTTCTTCTTCTTCTATTGGAAAGTTCTGATATTCAACTAGTAAGAATGGATCAAGAGTGTTAGGAAGGAATCTCCCACGAGAATCTCTCCTCCTATTGGATCTTAGTTGTTTTAGATGTTTCTTGATTTTTCCTTGATAACAAAACTGGTTCTATGGTTCTTTGTTTGATATGACAAGCTACCAAGCTGCACAGATTGGTGTAGATGATGCTGGAATGTTTCTTGATTAGAGTTGTGATGTTCATAACTAAGTTTTTGACTCAATTTAGTTGCTTTTTCATCATTGTCATCAACACACATGGTATATATGACGATTCTAGCTTACTTGTTTATGCATCATTAGTTTGGGTAATTGTCTTGGTTGGCACAATAAACTTTTTAATGCATCATCATTTTGGGTAATTGTCTTAGTTGGCACAATATACTTTTTAATCTTTGAACAGGTATCTCTAACATGTGCTGTCATTTACATTTTGGTAACACTGTGGAAAAAATTTGATATAACACTAGTTTGGATACATACCTATACATGGATACATATGGAACTTTGGAATAGGATACATTCTTGTTCATGATCTTACATATGAGGTTCTCACAATGATTTACTTGACTCAGTGTGTATCATGATTCATTTGACTATGGGATTTTGATACTCTTGATATATGCATGTTGGTACTGACAGTGATTATCTTTTAGGGTGCTACAAGTGATAGTGATCATCTTTTAGGAAGCTCCAAAACATGACTTTACATGATAACATGGGTTTTGATCAAGCATCTTTGACACCATGGACAGTGGTTTGGCAAGCTCTTAGTGAGGTATACATTTGCTTATATATATTTGTGCAAATTTATTTCTATATGAGCTGACAGTTCAAATGTGATGTGAAGTCTTATGTTTGATAATACAAGTTGCGAGCAAGTACAGTTTACAGGTCTTCAGATTTAAAACATTGTGAAGCATATGGCTTTAGGAAACTTGTACTTCTTTATTACATTGTATGTGCTTTAAAGGATTTCATTGATTGATTTTTTGGGTGGCCTATGATGAAGTTATTGAATGATTTATATGTAATACCATAATGGTATCGGGAACTTAAGATAAATGTGATCAATGTTCAAACAATGCAAAGGAATCAACACTTAAGATATATTTGGTTGATATTTAAACTTTGTGGAGTCAACATATTGAAGTTTTTCAAAGATTTTTAAAAGCTTAAGTAGAGGTTGGCTTGAAGTTTATATTTTAGTCACATTACTCATGTGACATCAGCTATTATGAATATAAAGTTTTTTGGCTTAGTATAAAGTCACTTGGCAGTCGACAACAACATGGTTTCGATGCATAAATTTTGGTCATAATAGCATTTGACATCGGGAAATATGTTTTGTTAAGGATTTTGACCTGGCTAAAGTCACTTTGTAGTGACATGGGTATCGACAACCATTATGTGTTAATGATTTAATATTTGATAGCGGATTCTAAAGGCATTAGATGCTCAGATTTCAAATGATGATATTTGTTTGAAAAGTCTTCGAAAGACTTGAAGGAAGTTTAGGGAAAAGTTATTATCAATTCTTATTTCTGCAATGTTATTTTACTCTACTGTTACAAGCACTATCAAAGTCATATGTTGTAAACTAATTTAAAATCTCTATTTCACCAAACATGTTATACATGTTGTGATGAAAAGAATTTAGTCTATCACATCACATGTTCTTTCATTGACTCATAGTTCAAGTGTGTTTCAATCTATCATAATGTACTAAGGCTCTCTATTGTTTTATGTATCATATGTCATTCTATGACATAGTTATTGTAGTGTCTCATAAAGCTAAAATTTGGTGGTTGTAAAGTGATTCAATGATGCTAGTCTTTATATACAGTCTTATGAGTTGCACATGTTTTGTCATCATGCTCTGATTGTTAAACAATGTCAGTCACATCTTTTGTAAGTGCAAGATATATCATGCAAGTTATATTGGAATAAGTTGTCTAAATGGACTATGTTGGTTTTATCATATCTTACATCTTTATCTCTTTACCTGTTTATCAACAGAAAGGATATTTGAACTAAAAGTCTTTGTTGAAAGTTGAAAAGGTTTAATTTTTAGTCTGTCTATTAGACACTGATTCGTCCCCCTCTCAGTGTCTGTCCATACTCTGACAATTGGTATCAGAGTATAGGGTCCTCATATAGGTCTAATCCACCTAGGATTGATTTTGGTTTCTTGGAGTATTCATTATGGCTAAGTGAAAAAGAAACAAAGGTCAAAATAAAGCCCCTGGTTTCAAGAAAACAATTAATCAATCAACTCTTGTCAAGTTTAGTGAAGTTTTGTCTCAAGAAATACCCATGCCAATTGATACTAAAAGTGATCCTGTAGTTGGAGTAGAAGGTGATCACTTAGTAAGTGACTTTGAACAAAAATTTGGTGAAAAGGAGTGTGAAGGTAATGAGTTTGAAGTTGATTTGGAAGAATAACTATTTGTTGCCTTAGATGAACTTAAGAGGCTTAGAAAGGAAAATTAGGATATCAAGGTATGCTTACAACAAAGTGTTAATGTCAATACAATTGTAATAAAAAATCATAATGATGATAAAAATATTATTGAATTTATGAAAGGCCAAATGGTTGATAGAAAAAGGACTAAAGAGGGATTGCAAGTCAAGTTAAAAGACAAGGATGAGTTGTGTATTAAACTAGAAAATGAGGTTGCTTCATTAAAGAAAAGTTCAGATATTGATTCCTTGTTAAAAGATTAACTCTTAAGGACAACATGATTATAAGTCAGAAAATTGACATTGAAGAATGTAAGAGAATAGAAGGTGTTGTAAGGTCTGATTTGGAGGATAAAAAGATTGATTGTCTAAAAATTGAAGAAGTCGCTGCATTAAGAAAAGAGCTTGAAAATTTCAAGGTTCAATCAGGTAAAAATTAGAATTTTGATCATAATACTAATATATTGAATGAGATGTTGGGTAGACAAAATCATTCTAAAGATCCTATAGGAGTGGGATATGAAGTTGGAAAAAGCTCTACTAAAGAATTTAAACATGAGACAGTGTTTTCTACTGCAAATGGAAAGAGATTTATAGCCAAGCAAACACCAAGAATGAAGATTAATCTTGGTTACCATATTGTTGCACTGAAGAATAACATTGATAATAGAAGACAATTTAAAGGAATTCACAGAGAAAGGAGAAATTTTTTCAGATCTTTACATCCTTGGCATGATCAGTCATTTAGGTACAATCATTTTTTTTTAGGATATTGCTATGTGTGCAATGACTTTGGTCACAAGGCAATTGATTGCATGAGATGGTCAAATAAGAATCATTTTAATGTCTCTAGAAATGGGCTTGCGATGTGTTATAATTGTAACAACTTTGGTCATTTAAGAAGATATTGTAGAATGAATACAAGTGATAATCATGAAGGGAACAAAGTTGAAAATGTCTATAGGAAGTCTTTTGTTTAGCAGATCAATCATAATATTATTTGTTTCAGATGTAATAACATTGGGAATAAAGTACAACAATGCAGTTTTAATAAGAAGATAAGAACTTTAAATAGACAAATGAATTTTTTTACATTGGTATGGAGAAGAAAGAAAAATCAAGATGACAAGAAGAGAAATAAGGATGAATTTGTGAAGAATCCATGTGTACTCCTTGCACATGTGATACCATCTGGGTTCTGAGAGGAAGCAAAGTCCTAGGGGGAGTCTATAATGGTAACATATTTTACCACTATGGAGTCAAGAATGAGATATGATAGCACACATGCCAACTTGTTAAACAAAAGGTCTCAGACATTGATAGATTTGATATAACAGAGATCATCATGATTATTGTACTATGCATAAAAAATTTACTATTTCAGGTTGCTAAGATTTATATGCTGATCTGATGCAACAAGAAGCATTAATATTCTTGTATCATGATCTTCTAAAGTTATTCTCACCATATCTTTTATGTGTTTCCACTAACACATTTATTGTAGGAATTCAAATCTGAAAGTACATTGACAGTTTTGTGGCAAGTTTGATGCTTTGATGGCTCAGTTCTTAAGGTGCAGGTATGAGTTGGACAGTAGTTCAAAATTTTGTAAACTGCAACAAGTAGTTTGATGACTACAGGGTGATAGATCTTATGCAGTAGAAACAAGTGTTTGGACAGTGACATTTGTTGCTTGTTTATTAGTGTATTTGAAAGCAACTTTGCTCATGAAAAATGGTTTATAGGCAACCATAGTGATAGTGAAATTTCATTTGATTGAAGGAAGTTGTGTGATACTTTTCTTTTCTAGTTAGCCCTTGTCCCCTTTTTAAGTTGCAATAGTGCACAACACAACTCATTCATTCAACATCACTTAGTTTTTAAGATGTAATGAAAAAGGCATATTATCTTACACAATATTCAATCATTACACAAGTGGTATAATAGTGAATTAGCTTGGAAAATCAATGGTTTGAAGGAGAAATAATGCTTTACTTTGGTTCACATAGTGGTTTTCATAACAAGTATTGCTATGAATCAAGAAGTAAAAGACAACATGAATGGTGTTTACACAAAATTTGTAGACAGATAGGCCATTCAATGATAGTAATTATTCTCTAATCTAACAAATTTGAAAGTGCTAAATGTTTTTTTTATGCTTTGATGCTAGCATACACTTCTATGGAGAACAATACATTTGGTGATGAAAATGTATGGACAGTGTGGCTTGTACACTACTTGATGCATACTAAATTTGTTTGTGATACTGTATCTTGACTGTATCAATAAAAGTTCCTATACAATTTGGTGAAGTAGTAGCTGTTGTTTTCTCTGGTCAATTATGTTGTGCTTGGACAAAGAGCATGCATAAATTTCATGGATCAAAAGGTAAAGTATAATGATGCAGTGTCATGTCAACACAGTTCTATAGTGTTGCGTTCTTACTTTGACAAGTACACATTCAGGACATGTGTTTTAAAATGTCATGACAACATGATCATTTCTATTGTAACAAGCCTATACTGTTGAAGTACAAGTTGAGAATAAATGGAAAATGTGTTAGATGTGCATAGTGAGCAGTACTAATGAAAATTTTGTCAGTAGGTCCATCTTTTGGCATTTCATTTACAAAGAATCAGGGGGAGCTTCATGTTGCAATTTGTCCTTAAGTATCTAAATTGATAGGGTCTTTGATTGTTGTGCATGCAAAGATATTCTATTTATCCATGTGATTAACACAAGGAGATACATGCATCAACGTTGTTTGCTTATAAAGTGATTGTATATTGGTTGATCCCTGAGTCTTGATTCATACTTTCAGTTGGATATGTGTTGGTTGGACTCTCAGTTGTTTACCTTCATGGCATCTCACATTCTTATCTTTCATCCTTTGTCATTGAGTCAAAAAGGGGGAGAGAAAAGTATGCATTTTTCCATCAAGGACAAAGGGGGAGTTTGTTGGCTCTCAGTTGTTTAAGTTGTTTCTTGATTTGTCCTTGATAACAAAACTGGTTCTATGGTTCTTTTTTTGAGATGAAAAGCTACCAAGCTACACAGATTGGTGTAGATGATGCAAGAATGTTTCTTGATTAGAGTTGTGATGTTCATAATTAAGTTTTTGACTCAGTTTAGTTGTTTTTGCATCATTGTCATCAACACACATGGTATATATGATGACTCCAACTTACTTGTTTATACATCATCAGTTTAGGTAATTGTCTTGGTTGGCACAATATAATTTTTAATGCATCATCAATTTGGGTAATTGTCTTAGTTGGCATAATATAATTTTTAATCTTTGAACAGGTGTCTCTGACATGTGCTATGTCATTGAAATTTTGGTAACACTGTGGAAAAAATTTGATATAACTCTAGTTTGGATACATACCTATACATGGATACATATGGAAATCTGGCATAGGATACATTCTTGTTCATGATCTTACATATGAGGTTCTCACAGTGATTTACTTGACTCAGTGTGTATCATGATTCATTTGACTATGGGATTTTGATACTCTTGATATATGCCTGTTGGTACTGACAGTGATTGTCTTTCAGGGTGCTACAAGTGACAATGATTATCTTTTAGGAAGCTACAAGATAGGACTTTACATGATAACAATGGTTTTGATTAGGCATCTTTGACACCATAGACAGTGGTTTGGCAAGTTCTTAGTGAGGTATACATTTTCTTATATATATTTTTGCAAATTTATTTCTATATGAGCTGACAGTTCAAATATGATGTGAAGTCTTATATTTGATAATACAAGTTGCAAGCAAGTGTAGTTTACAGGTCTTCAGATTTAAAACATTGTGAAGCATATGGCTTCAGGCAGCTTGTACTTATTTGTTACATTGTATGTGCTTTAAAGGATTTCATTGATTTATTTGTTGGGAGGCCTATGATGAAGATATTGAATGATTTATATGTAATACCATAATGGTATCGAGCACTTAAGATAAATGTGATCAATGTTTAAACAATGCAAAGGAACTGACACTTAAGATATATTTGGTTGATATGTAAGCTTTGTGGAGTTGGCATATTGAATATTTTCAAAGCTTTTAAAAATATTAAGTAGAGGTTGGCTTGAAGTTTATAATTTAGTCACATTATACATGTGGCATTGATTGTTATGAATATAAAGTTTTTTGACTTAGTATAAAGTCACTTGGCAGTTGACAACAACATGGTTTTGATACATAAATTTTTGTCATACTTAGCATTTGACATCGAGCAATATGTTTTGTTAAGGATTTTGACTTGGCTAAAGTCACTTTGTAGTGACATGGGTATTGACAGGAATTATGCGTTAATGATTTAATATTTGACAACGAATTCTAAAGGCATTATGATGCTCGGATTTCAAATGATGATATTTGTTTGAAAAGTCTTCGAAAGACTTGAAGGAGGTTTAGGGAAAAGTTATTATTGTTTCAATGTGGAAAACATGTGAAACCCTAGCTGCCACCATGAAGATGTGTTAGTAGATTTCTGAGCTCAACAATGGAAGAAGATAGAGTGTTGACTGAGGAAGTTGGAAGATAATAGATCAAGATCTTTAGTTTGGAAGTTTTGAAATGGTTCCTCTAGTTTTTATTTGTTTTCATTACTCCCTAAACAAGTATTAAAGTTAACACATTTTTATGGGCTTTGATCATGATTTTTGTTAAGGTAATAACAATGAAGGTTCAATGGTTAGTTTGATTCAAAACCCTTGGTTATTTCTTTGCAAACAAATAAAGGGTTAAAATGCAATCAGTTATAAAAAAATAGTTATTACAATCTTGAATTTTTGATGAAGATTCATGAGATCATTTGTATATAAAAACAAAGATGAAACATGAGTTTTGTTGTTGGCATTTTTGAGAGACTTGTGCACACATTCTACAATTGAAATTATTGTAAACATAAAGAAAAAATCTTAACTAGTATATCTGGTATTTTAATGATTCAAATAATGAATCTTTAGGATATTTGGTGTATTGGCTTGAAAGAAGTATGTGGGTTGAATTGTAACAGAGAAACCCTCTGATATTTATCAATCTAATTTGTAGAAGGGGTTCATTCTCCTTGTTATGGGTGTTCCTAAATTTGTAAGGGGTTGGTGCTCCTAGAGTGGCTGCTCTAAAAATTTTCTAGTAAGGCATTGTAAACAGTGGTTTTTTGAAGTAAGCCAGCGAGGCATCATTTCTAGAGGGGTTTTTCTACCCCAAGAGGGTTTTCCACTCGTCAAATTTTGTGTTTTATGGTCTCATTGCTTTGATATGAAAACATGTTATGTGATAAGTCCTTGTGTGACTACTTTTCATATCTATCTAATTTTCATAAGTTATCAAATGCATTAAAGTCTATTTCTACAATGTTATTTTCCTCCGCTATTACAAGCACTGTCAAAGTCATTTGTTGCAAACTGGTTTAAAAGCTCTATTTCACCAAACATGTTATACATGTGATGAAAATAATTTCGTCTATCACATCACATGTTCTTTCATTGAATAATAGTTCAAGTGTGTTTCAATCTATCATAATGTACTAAGGCTCTCTATTATTTTATGTATCATATGCCATTCTATCACACAGCTGTTGTAGTGTCTCATAAAGCTGAATTCTGGTGGTCTTAAAGTGATTCAATGATGTTGGTCTTTATATACATAGTCTTATGAGTTGCACAATGTTTTGTCATCATGCTCTGATTGTTAAACAATGTCAGTCACATATTTTGCAAGTGCAAGATATCTCATGCAAGTTATATTGGCATAAGTTGTCTAAATGGACTAAGTTGGTTTTATCATATCTTACCTCTTTATCAACAGAAAGGATATTTGAACTAAAAGTCTTTGTTGAAAGTTGAAAAGGTTTAATTTTTAGTCTGTCTATTAGAGACTGATTCACCCCCCCTCTTAGTGTTTGTCCATACTCCAACACCTCCTTCCTCTATACATGTGGTATCAACTCACTATCAGCAAACTCACACAAAGAATTGGAAAAATAATAGTGGATCATTAATTTTCTAAATGAGGGGTATACTAAGAAAAAAATTTCAAAAATACTACAACAATAAAGCTATCAATGACTTCAAATAACTCCTTAGTTTGACACCATCCTTGGCAACGATGCCAAAAATATTGGCCTCCAACAATGATTTAACAACTAAGCCCTTGATATGAAATATTGAATTGGATGGCGTTTCACGGTGCTCTGGTGCGAGCTAGGGCCCATGTGCCCTAGCTTGCCTCGCTGGTTTTCTGCACGCGCTGGTGGCTACTTTCTGCTCGCGGGGGGGGTTTTCTGTGTTTGTAGGGGTCTGGAGGGGATTGGACAGGGGTTTGATCTCCTCTCTTCTGTGGCTGGGCTCTTTCTGGCCACTGTCTCTGGTGCAGGGATCTGTTGGACGTAGGACACGAAGTCGTTTGAGCATTTGGGCCATCTGCCTCGCCCCTCTCTCCATCTTCTTTTTGGTGCTTGGGCTTGTTTTGCCATGGATATTCCAGGCCTAGCTTCGTCCTTGGATTTGGAGATGGCAGATCCATCCTCTTTGTTGCATGTCAGTAACAAGGATCGGACTGTGCTTCCTCCTTCTGGGGAGGGTACCTCCTCATCAAAAGGGGCTTTTCGAATTAAAAAAGTGAATGGATGTTTGGAGAGATCAGAGGATAGACCAGTTTTAGTTATTTAGCCTAAGCAGGTTTTAGAGGATGTTGATTACTGGTGCAAGCATGCCCTTATCTGCAAATTTTTGGGCCTTCGCCTATCTCTTCCTGTGTTGGAGTCTTGGGCACGTCGGGTTTGGAACCCTGAAGGAGATATGGAGATTCTTTTAGCGGCTAATAACTATTTCCTGGTTATTTTCTCAAGCATGTCAGACAGGAATAGGGCTTTTGAGGGTGGCCCTTATTCTTTAACCAGGTTGGACTTTTTATCAAGCCTTGGCATATGGGCTTCAACTCTGCTGAAGAGATCCCGTCGCGGGTGCCTATGTGGGTTCGTTTTCCGAGGCTTCCGTTGGAATTCTAGAGGGAAGATATCCTCCACTCAATTTCTTTACTTCTTGGGAAACCTGTTGGTTCGACTTCTCAAACTCAAGATCATAAGGTAATTTATTTTGCTCGTATTTGTGTTGAAGTTGATTTAAATAATCCATTACCAGACTCTATGGAAATTTGCATGGGTTCTTCCTCCTGGATTCAACAGCTAGACTATGAAACCCTTCCGTTCAGATGCAAAATTTTCCATGAATATGGTCATCTACATCGCAAATGCCCTAGATTGAATTCTTCCCCCTTGCCTGCCTCTGGACCTCCTAGGTTGCACAAGGGGAAAGCTCCTGTGTTTGATGGGCCTATGGATAAGGAGGGATTTATCCCGGTTAAAACCTGTAATAAGGGCAAAGGCAAGAAGAGACCCTGGATGGATAGATAGGAGGATGACACATTTAACAGGTTTGAGGTTCTAGATAGCGTAGTCCAGGAAGATGGTATTCCAATTGAGCTTTCTTCTGGGGTTATGGGTCAGGTAGAGAATCAGGAGGTGGATGCAAGGAAGGAGGAGCCGATTCTATCATCAGGGGCTCAACAAGTTTGTCAGCCGGCCTTGGACTTTCCCTCTCAAGGTCAGAATATTGGTGGCATCCAGGAGCCACAGATTATGGTGGGTAATGTTAGGTTGGATCCTTGTCCCGATGTTGTGAAGGCATCCGCAGATCCTGTGAAGGGTGTTAAGGCTCCTCCTGCCTTAGGCCTGCATCAAAAATATTTTAAAAAGGGACCTCTAGATAAACAGTCAAGGAGTGGAAGGAAGACTGATCAAGAGAAGGTTAAGATAATGGGTGATACGTTGGTTGAGTCTGGGTCTGCGAAACCCATTGATTCCCACTTCTCCCACCCCCCTAAATGTTAGTTTTATCATGGAATGTAAGGGGGTTGAACAACATCCCCAGACAAAAGGTTGTTCGCAGATTAATCGAGTCTCAGGCTCTGAATGTGGTCTTCATACAGGAAACCAAGCTTACGATGGATGGTTTGAATAATTGTGCTGTGCGTATCTGGCCCCATGGCTATTGGCAGGGGGTTGGGGCATTGGGCAGTTTTGGGGGGGTGGCTTGCTTCTGGAACCTGAGGAAAGTCACCCCCTTATGGTGGGTTTCTAGTCAGTCTTCTATCTCTATGGTTGCCTCCATTTTTGAAACTAGAGAAAGATGTCTTTTCTCCAATATTTATTCTCCTTCTGACCTTCCAGGTAAGACCCACCTTTGGGATCATATCAAGTTTGTCCGTTCTTTGGACCCGTTTCTCCCTTGGATTTTGGCTGGTGACTTTAATGCTGTTATTAGTATGGATGAAAAATGAGGAGGGTTAGCTAGGCTTGATCCTTCTTCTCTTTTGCTTAGAGATAATATCAGTCTCCTTAATCTCATTGACGTGAAGCCAACCAATGGAATTTTTACTTGGAATAATAGGAGGTGTGGTGATGAGGCTATCTCAGAATGACTCGATAGATTTTTGGTGTCCTATTACTAGATGAGAAGTAGGTGGACTACCATTTCTGATATCTTAGATTGGAGGGGATCTGATCACTGGCCTATCAAACTTTGTGTCTCCTCTTATGGGGTCACCAAAAATCCTTCTTTCAAATTTCAATTGATGTGGTTATGGGATCACTCTCTTCGGGATCTGGTGCTGGATTGGTGGTATGAAGGGCTTCCTGCCCACGGGAGGGCCATGTACACTTTTTGTAAACGGCTCCAACATGTGGAGTATAGGCTTAAGAGGTGGAATAAACAATGCTTTGGGAACCTGCATGCTCAGAAACTTGCTGCTCAGTCCAAGCTGGATAGTGTCACTCGTCAGATTCGAGACCATGGGCTGTCCTTTGACCTTTTGAATGCTGAATCCTTGGCCCTTAAGGGCTTAGAAGAGTGGGAGCTTTGGGAGGAGATTTTCTGGAAGCAAAAATCCTGTATTGATTGGCTTCAGGAGGGGGATAGAAACAAGTCTTTCTTTCATAATTCAGTTAAGGCCCATAGGCAGGGGAGCTCTCTTTCCACGCTTGTCTCGAGTGATGGAACCCTTCTCTCGTTCGGTGGTGAAATTTCCAGGGAAGCTGTCAACTATTTTTCTAATCTTTTTACAAAGGAGGATATTGCTGCTAGAACTGAGGAGAGGGCTATCTTGGATTCTATTCCTCGCTTGGTCTCGGATGAGATGAATGGGGCTCTTTTGGGTCCAATCTTGTTGCCTGAATTGGAGAAAGTTGTGTTTAGTATGAAAAAAGGCAAAGCTCCTAGCCCAGATGGGTTTCTGATTGAGTTCTTCCAGGAATTTTGGGAAATAATAAAGTCTGATCTCCTTGAGGTGGTTCAGGAATCCCTTAGGACCAAACAAATGCTTAAGTCTTTGAACTCGACTTTTCTGGCTCTCATACCTAAGAAGGATGGGGCTAACCGGATGGAGCAATTCAGGCCTATTTCTTAATGCAACGTTGTCTACAAGATTATCAACAAATTAATTGCTGAGAGACTCAAACCTCTCCTTGGTGCTTTGATTTCAGCTGAGCAGGGAGGTTTTGTGCAAGGGAGACAAATCTTGGATGGTGTCGTGATTGCTACAGAGGTTATTCACTCTATGGCTTCATCTAAGGAGAGTGCGATGTTCATTAAGCTTGACATGGCTAAAGCCTATGATCGGGTGAGCTGGGAGTTCCTTCAGAATATCCTCTTGGTCTTTGGCTTTAAAGAGGAATGGGTGAATTGGGTCCTCAGTTGTGTTACCTCATCCTCCTTCTCTGTTCTCATTAATGGGGAATCTTCAGATTGGTTTAGTGCTTCTCGGGGACTTCGGAAAGGGGACCCTCTTTCCCCTTACCTTTTCATTATCATGGCAGAAGGTCTTGGTAGATTTATTAAATCTTAGGTGTGGCAGGGTCGTATTCACGGCTGGTGCTGGAACAATGATCTCCCTCCTTGTTCTCACCTTCAATTTGTGGATGATACTGGACTGATGGGCTTGGCTAGAATTAGCGAGGGTGTGAATTTTAGGAGAACTTTAGACATCTACTTGAAAGCTTCTGGTCAGAGTATTAATGATGATAAATCTTCCATTTATTTCTTTAACACTCCTCATCTCATTCAGAATAGGATTGCCAGGATTCTAAGATTCCAAATTGGATCTCTTCCCCTGATGTACCTAGGGATTCCTTTGGCTTTGGGACCTCAGCGGAGAAATTTTTGGCAGGGGATATTGGATAAGTTCCAGAGTAAGGTCAGTCATTGGACTTACAGATGGCTCTCATCTGCTGGTAGGGTGCTTCTCCTAAAAGCTGTGGTGCAGGCTCTCCCTATTTATAGGTGTTGTGTGCAGATTCCTCTTGCCTCCTTTATGAGGGATTTTGATGCTCTTTCCCAGCAATTCCTTTGGTCGGGTAACCTTCTTTCCTCGAAGTGGAGTTTAGTCAAGTGGGAGTCTGTTTGTAGGCCAAAGCATGTTGGGGGCCTTGGCCTTAGGTCTATGGCTCTTGTGGTTACAGCTTTGGCGGCTAAGCTGTATTGGAGATGGTGCAATAACCAGGATCAGGATTGGGCCAAGATTCTTGCTTTCAAGTATGTTCCTGGTGTTGAGAGCCAGGATGTACCACGGATTGCCCTGTTGGGCAAAGGTTCTTGCATTTGGGATATTCTTAAGAAGGGAGCTCATCTTGTTAGGAATGGTCTCTTCTGGATCTGTAATAATGGCTATGATGCTCTATTTTGGCTGGACTCTTGGGATGGACACCCTCCCATCCTATCTAGTTTCCCTCAGCTTCTGCCTCTCTGCCAGGTGTTCTCTGATGCTGGTTGGATTAAGGTGGAGCATTTTAAAACTGTTAAGCGTATTGGTCATCTCGAGGTGTCATGCTGGAAGGATCCGCAAGAGTGGCCTGTGGGTGGTTCTGAGGAGGATCAGGCAGCCTTGTGTAAGGTCTTGGAGAGTAGGCTCTGCAGCTCTCTGAAGGAGAGGGACAAATTGGCTTGGAGTCCTAGCCCAAAAGGTAATTATACTGTTGCTCAAGGCTATGCTGTGCTTGATAGGAATTTACATGGTCCTGCTGAGGTGCCTTGGTGGAGGAAGGTTTGGAACAACTTTTCTTGGCCCAAGTGTAACTTCTTTTTATGGTTGGCTGCCCAGAGGAAATGTCTTACTTGGGAGAACCTTCGCAAAAGGGGGTTTCAGGGACCTTCCATTTGTGTTCTTTGTTTGAGCAGTGAAGAGTGTTCTTCCCATTTGTTCTTTCATTGCCCCTATTCTCGTGAGATTTGGCACAGATGGTGGGAGGCTTGGCATCATGGCTGCATTCATGCTTCCTCTCTTATTGAGTTTTGGGAGAGCCTGGGCAGGCCTCCTGCGAAGACTCCTTTTCTTCAGGTGGCCTGGTTCATTGGGCCTATTTTCATTCTTTGGAACCTTTGGCTGGAAAGGAACCATAGAGTTTTTTGTGATTCCAGATTAGACAGGGGGAAACTGTGGAAGAAGATTATCAGTAGGCTTCAGGAGACTATTCATGCCAAATGTGATATGTCTGAAAGTATTGATCCTGGGGATGTTGTTGTTGTGTGGGATCTGAGCTTGGGTGTTAATAGTAGGGGTTGCACTACTGGTATTATGCCCCGTCGTGTCAAGAAATGGGTCTGCCGTGATGGGAGATGGGCACCTCCTCCTGATGGGGTCCTAAAGATTAATACTGATGGATCTTCTCGTGGGATTCCTGGGCATGCTGGCATTGGGGGTGTTGGTAGAAGTAAAGATGGTGATGTTGTTTTCTGCTTCTCTGTTTACAAAGGGCTTTACTCTAATAACCTGATGGAGGCCCTGGCTATTAAGATTGCTGTTGAGAGGAGTTGTTCTCTTGGCTGGAGGAGGATTATCTGTGAGTCTGACTCTCATATTGTTGTGGATATGTTGAACAACCAGAGGTTGGATGGTGTTAGTTGGCATTTAGCTTCGATGGTCAGACAAATTCTAAGTGTTTGCAGTTCCTTGGAATCTGTCTCTTTCTGTCACATCCCTAGAGAATGGAATACTGTGGCTGACTGCTTGGTGAAGTGGGCCTTGGAGAAAGGGGATGGTTGGGATATCAGTGGTAGGGATGAGTTACCTTCTGATTATCAGGGGACTTTGGAGAGAGCTTTATTGGAAGACAGGACTATGTAGTGTTGTAGTTTGGTTTGTTGGTTGTTCACCTTTTTATTGAGCCTGTGGCTCTTGCCTTGTAATTCGCTTTGGTTTGAATAAATTTTTTCCCCTTAAAAAAAAATAAAAAAATAAAAAAAACAACTAATCCCTTATAGCTGTGATTTAGAGACTAGACATCTAAAATAAATAGCCATTTCAATCATCATGAAGGTGCATTTAACTTTTCAACCCAAGGACATAAACTTGAAATGGATCAGCACAGTATGTGCACTAAGGATCCAAAGTAGCCATTTTCATTCTACAGCTAAGAAAGACAAAATGCTGAAAGTAAATTGCTTAGAGAGAAATAACATAAATGATGAATATCAACCAACAACTATACTAAACTAAAATGCATGGCAAAAATAAAAATATAAGCAAACAAACAAGAAATTACTCTATTTGCTTTGGCTGCAGGAATAGTCACAGAATGGAATTCTAGTGGCTACAAGAATAGTCAGTGCCAAATTCTTAACTAATTATTGATCATAGAGTAATAACTAAACTAATACTTAAATAAAGGATGGAATGCTCACCAAGTGGGCTCGCTTGGATGAGTATCCTCTAAAACTAATGTAAACTCAGATGTATGGACTTATAACTTTATTTTATTCATTGGAAAACATGAGTACAATAGAGCAGTGTAACTATATTACTAAAAACTAAGAATGCAAGTACATCATTAGATCGTGCAACCTTTTAAGAAGGAGCATCCAAGTCTTATTTATAGGAAAAGAAGCTACTAACTAATCACCTAGCAAGGCGGTCAACTCCAACAGATTAAGAGGATACCAACTTAGGGAAAGCATGAAAAGTAGAGAGGCGGTTATGCATGTGTGGAATCTAGTCAGACATGCTTGCCTCAATGTAGATTTAGCACAATAGTAATTCCTATATTCGCTCAAAAACAATAAAGACCATTTACAAGGTGGTTACAACTCGATTTGTATGAGGAATCTCCCATCGTCGATAGTCTTCCCTTTGTTGACCTTTGCATGACCACTTTGTTAACTGTTATGGTGAATGACCAACTGAGGAAATCTTCTCAATTTAGTCACCTTTAATCATATCTACATGGAAATAGTAGTACACACAATAATCACATATCTATAACTATCTTAAAGAACATTCATTAATCCACATGTACAATTAACACAAATAGTCCATATAATATGTCAATGTCATTAAAGATTTGCAGAAATAAAATTAGGCCCAATGTCTATGGTTTTGAGGAAATATCAACATTTAAACATCAAGATCCATGAAAACTTCAACAAATAGATCATAAATTCTACCAAAATTAAACCATAAACTAGACTCATCAATGTTTAGGGTCAAATTTCTCCCTGGCATTCCCTTTGGACATATTATAACACGCTAGCTTTTTGTCAATCAACTCATATCATTTTTTAGAAACCACAGTAAAGTCTCCAAAGTATAGTATTTTAGTCATCAATGATTGCTTGTTATAACTCTTAATATGCATGAAATCTGAGTAAGCTAATTGCCTTATAATATCTAAATATGCAACCCTGTTTGGACAAGTTTTTGGTAGCAGAAATGGTGCTCCTTCATAACCATATACTCTATTTTTTGTACAGTCATCATAGGCATACAAATCACCCCAGTTTTGATTGACCTTCCCTCTTTCATCCTTATCCTTGGGTTTGAGGAATCTTTGTACTTCAGGTGACAGACTATAGTCATATGGATGACCCATAAGTTTATACAAAGGCTTCACAAAATACTCTTCAAAATATAAATAATGTAATCTTGCACACCTACTATCCCAAATGGCCTTCTACATCTGGAATGGTATGATATTTTCATTATCATCTAAGTCTTTTATTCTTAAACACTCACTCCACATTCCCATACTTTGTCCTTCATATAAAATGAGATGCATAGTTAAAGAATAATGCCAAAATTTTATACCTCCATCATTATTTTTGATAGAAACAAGTGCATTGTGAATGTCATTGGCTAGGTATTCAACATAATCAAGGGGTTAAACATCCTAAATTTGCACATTAGCTATTAAAATAATTGGTTCTATGGCCATAAATATGGGGGCATCCAAGCCAAGCACCTGGAAAATAGAGTAGTATGTGTATTGTAAGTATTCTTCAAATAGGTTCACAGAATATGGAGGGTATTCCTCTATAGAAAATACCCTAGGCCAGTTCCCTTCATTGCGAGGCCTCCGTAATGTTAATCTCCACCTTTTGTAACTAGAGATCATATTGTGGTATTCATTCAGGAGGTCTTTAATTGTAAATTTCTTATTGGTACTAGTGTCTGATTAGAACACCATGGAAATATAGTTCTTAGTAACAAGGATGAAAGAAGATCCATCATCTAATGTAAGTGTGTGGGTTTAGGGATCATATCTATTGGCTAGTGCCTTAATCAATTTGATATTGATAGAAACATTAGGTATCACCAAATTTCCTAAATTGATTCTCCATGGGTTGGAGATTGGTTGGTGTCTGTGCATCTTCTTATAGTGGTATATAAACAAATCATATCCCCTTGTTGGGGTCCATGTATCTACTGCCTCCTCATTTCTATCCTCTAATTTCTCAGCCGAAGGGTTTAATTTTGCATTTTTCCTGTACCTTTGTCTAGAGCCAAGACACTGATCAATCAAGTCCTGATTCAGGTGTCTAGTTTCCAATTTTTGTCTCTTATTTTTAGGGTTTTTAGATGTACTTTCCATAGTATGAATTTTGTAGAAAAAACCTACTTTTGTGCTTAATAATTCAACTAGATTTTAGATACTAAGAATTTCAGCTCAGGTTTTGGGTACTTACTTGGATAGTAAACACTTTTCCTAGTCCTGGTGTCACTGTCCATCGCTATACTTTGTTTCCTTTCTCTCTGGTTGCTTAATGATTTCAAAGCGATTTTAGGATTCAATTTTTAATGTCTTTGGATCTGGTTCATTAATCCTGTTTGATGGAACCTTCATGTCATTGAGGAGTGTAATTAATTATTTTGAATATAAGCCATCGGTATTGCTCATCATCATGTCTAAATTGTTTCTTCATCATGCCATTGTCTTGTCAATGTTTTTGCTTCATCGAGAGGACAATTTTTTGCTCTTACTGATATTTCCCCTTTTCCCTAATATCCTTTTTTATGGTACATTCCTTCTTTGTTTCAAGATTTTGAGGAGACTCCATAAGGATTCTTTCCAATATCATAGTGTCCTTTCAAAATCTTCCTTGCTAGTAACTCCCTCAAAATTCTATTATTTTTTTGATATTTTACTTCTTTTCCTTTTGTATCATTAAAATTGAGGCACCAGTGTCCTTATTCTACCAATATGTGTTCTTCCCTTCGATGGAGTACTTAGTTTGGTCATTTTCTCATTCACTTTTAGTGTTTTCTAATGGATTTCTATTTGGTTCTCACTAATATACTTTCTTTCCCCTGATGTCTTCTTTCTTTTCTATTTTTCGAAGGGACTGTGAACCACTTTACCTCGATATTCTGAGTCCTTTTGAACCCCCTTTTGATGTTATTTTTAATGAATGCTATCATTTCATTGAAGAGATGAATTTACTCATCCCTTTGATATATACCTTTCTCTTCAATGAATCTTGTCACTTTCATTATATTGAGGGCACCCATAAACTGCTCATCCTGACATTCCAAAGTCTCTTCAAATTTTCATTGTCACTTTGATATATATTGTTGCATCATGTCTAAAAGATGTGTTTTTGTTTCCTGAATGCTAAGGTGTGATTATTCCGTACATTGTACAAGAGTAATACAATTTAAAATATTATGTTCCTTGGTAGTCTATGTTTCAGATTATCAAAGAGACATCAAGACATTACCCTCCAATGTGCCAAGGTGTCTTTGACAGGATTTTAGTCAAATTGTCGAAGGGACACAATTTTTTTTTTCCTCGACATGATATAATTTCCTCAATAATGTTCATATTGTCTTGCTCCATCATTCCTTCAAAGGGACCTTAAATGGCTCTTGCCGATGTAATGTAGTCTCATTTATATGACTTCCTTTATATAGGGTTAGGATGATGAATGTGATTTTTTTGGGGTGATGACTATGAGGTGAATAAATGGGGTATTTTGAATGATTAAGTTTTTAAACAATATGCTAGGTGATAGGATATTCAACAAGAAAATGGGTTTTTTCTGGGAAATTTGGGCTGATTTTTAGTCCTAATAGTGGCTCTAGTTGGGTATGAATGACTATTAGGTAATTGCAAGAATCCAAAAAAATTATCTGGGATGTAGACCGATGGGTGAAGGTGGCTAAAGATAAAAGGAAAAAGAAATAAAACCTAAACTATTATGCGTGGAAAATAGTGATGAATTTTAAGAGAAGTATTTTAGGGATTGTCCATGCACTGGCAATTCCTGATCTTCACCAACCATATTTTGTAAGTAGTATGAGTCATCACCACATTTACCAATAATGAAAAATGGGTCCAACCACAGTGCCTCAAATTTCCCATGTGTTGGTTGTTTTTCTTGTTTAGGAAACAACTAACCAGCAGGTCTGAGCAAACACCTATGAGCTTGCCACACTCAATGCTTGAATGCTTGCTAGACAGGTGGCCAACTAACGAGATGCAACACATTGTTGTTGCTTTCTCCTTCACTTCGGGCTCTGAAAGACCTAGGAGGCTGTTCCTTAAGTACACCTTGATATTTCTTGTAAGCAACCAATACATACTCCTACAAGACTAATATAAGATTAAGCAGATGCATTCTCGGCCATGGTTAAAGTGCACACACTCATCCAAGAGATGGAAAACTATTGGATGAGCGAGGAAAGTTAATAGAGAATGGGATTAAACACAAATGTCATTCATGAAATAGGAAACATTAACTTGAATGAATGTTCTTAAGCAAGATAATTGAAACCCTAAAGATAAATAGCATATATCAGATCAGTGCCATATCCATTGGGCTAGGAGTCAAGACAATATGCAAACAGAAGCAATGATTACTTGGACAAATAAAGCCTATTTGAAATTAACCTTATTTATCCCACAGCTAGTGATCAAATCTTAAAGACTACTTATCAAATCCTTCAATCATACATATGAATTTCTGAGATAATGAAAGCAATTTAACCTGTTCCTTGAACATGAGCTATTATCAAAACAGGCAATGCAAGAAAGTATTACAAAGGCTAATGGAATGATCCTTGATCAGTTTCATTAACAATTCAAATGTACAATCCAAAGGAGAGACTCAAAGACCTAAACATATACATTCAGGTTTTGGTATGCATCCAAGAACCTTACAATTTGTAGACTGTAATCCTAGACCTCAAAATATGGTAAAAACCTGACTCTGTCACTTAGTGCTCTTTTAGTTCTAATTTTAGAATCTGGCCAAAGACCCTTACAAATGATTCAAAAATTCCTTTTAAATAGTCTAGGGATCATCACCCAGCTCAGAGCCACATCAACATGCCACGTCAGACCCCAACTGCATCATGACCAATCAAAACCCTCGCTGTGACCTTCAACAACTTCTCTGGTTACATAAATGCCTCTGGTCGGATATCTATCAGGAGGGACAATCTCGCACAGATAGAGATCAATCAACTTGCACCAAATCTGCCGCCGAATCCACGTGTCCACACTTGAGCCATGCCGTCCTTGTCCCAAAGTTTCATCGCCATGAATGCTGGTTAGGCAGAGCCAACCACATTCCACCTATCACCATGAATGCTCTAGGCCTCTATTCTTCATGCACATGTTTGAATCTCCACTGTCAATCACTGAGATCAGATGGATATCATTTAAATATCATTGGACCATTGAAATAGGCCACCACTGTCGGGAAGACCTCCAGGCGACAAAAATAGTTACACCGAGGTCACCGAGCATATCAGCCAGAAAGAAGGAACTCGGGGAGATGTCTGGCCGAAGAGAACATGCTACACATCTCCCCAAAGAAAATAACTCTCACCAAAGAGCCTATGAAAGAAACCCCCCATGCGATGTCACTGAAACAACCCAAAGCCTATGCCGACGAAGACCCTTTATGTTCCATCGGCGAGACCGAAAGTCACTCACCGAGACCTCTCGCCAAAAACCCTAGCTCATTCATTATATGTCGCCGAGACTTATGACCTTCTATACCGATGCCCTTGCACTCACCCATTGTCACTATAGCTTATTGGTCTTGGGGAGACCCTTTCTAGATATCACATTGCTTTGCTGAAAACTTCTGAGGTCACTCACATTCACCAAGACAAAATGGTTCTCTTGCTAATAGAGTCCACCTATCGCCATAACATGAAATCCTTGGTGAGATGCTATGTAGAGTGAAAAGTTATGCCAAAAAAACCGAGCATGTTAGGTCGGTGAGAGAAGAGAGAACTCCTGCCGAGTGCCACTTTAAATCATGTTGGAAAGACCCAACCCATTCGCCAAGACCTCCTGCCGCAATAAAAAATGCACCTATCGCTGAGACATCTTTGAATGTTAGCCTGACCATCTAATTCACGCTGACGAACCATTCCATGTGCAAAAGTTGGGGAGACAATATATCTTCACTAAGACCTTATCTCGAGAACCTTGGCTTTTTCCAAAACACATCCATTCACCATCGGTCGGTATAACATTGCAATCTCACTGTGACTTCACACCGATGGTATTACACTAGGGGCAGAAAAAGGATTTTGGGGAGACCAAGGGGAGTCAGGAAGACCTCACCTCGAGCGGACACCAACACACCAATGGGAAAAGCCCATCGGTGAGACACAAAAAAGTTGGGGAAACATCTCCCCGACACAACCAACACAGGTCGACAGAAAAGAGACCTCGGGCAAACAACACAGGGTTGCCGAGAGGTTATCCCGAGTGCAAGAGGTCACATCGAAAGCAACGTGGGGCCAGTGAAAATGGTAACAAGGGGCCAGTTAATGATGAGACAAAGGGGCTCGAGGGGAGCTTAAGTTGCCAGTGCACTAGCCAGGCAGGTCAATGAATCGAAAGGCAAGCGGAACAAGAACCAAACAAGGTTGAAGCCAGAACTAGGAAAGAGATGGAGGCAGAGCTGGAGCAGGGGAAGAGATGAAAACCAAAATGACCACCTGAGAGAAAAACCCAACCTGGATCTACCTCCACAAAAGACAAAGGAAGGGAGACAGGAGCAGAACAGAACCCGAAACTGGAACCCCTGAAAAGGTTCCAAAACCTGTTCTCATTCCGATCCCGCGCCCGCCAAAGGAAACAAAGAAAAAAAACAAAGGGAAGAACGCAGAGAGGAAAACGACTAGCGACCGACGCAGGGCAGAAAGGAAAAGAAACTCCAATCATGCGGAATCAGAACTGGGACGGATGCGTGAACAAGAACTAGAACTTCAGAATTTGGAAAAGTTCTAGTTCCGTTCAAGCATCCATTCCACCTCCGATAAAACAAAAAAAAAGCCAAGGCAAGCAAAAGAGAAAGGGGAACTGAACTAAAAGCCCAAAAATGGGGAAAAGAAAAGCCAGGAAAAACCCTAACACAGGCCACCCCATCAGAGAGATGAAAACTAGCATGCTGGGCTCAACCCTTAGGGGAGCCCATTTACCCCACGTGCCAAAATGAAACACACCCCATAGGTAAAGTTTTATCATGAAAAACAAGAGTACACAACTAGACAATGAGAGAACCAGAAATGGCACTAACAAAGGCTCTAGTTGGGGATGTATGCCCCTGGTGGGCATAGCAAGAATTTAGATCACTGGGAGAGCAGACCAAATAGAAAAGACCAAAACAAACCAGGAACTGGCCTGGACAGAGCCAACAGACACAAACAAGAAAACAAAATGGAAAGCAAACCCTAAGCTATTATTCATGGAAAAGAGATACCTCAAGAGAAGTACAACTTCAAGAACTATCCATGAACTGGAAATTCAAGAATCTCACCTGTCAGAGCCTAAAGAATATATGAATCTTCTCCCCACTTGCTGCTGATCACAAATGGACCTAGCCAGATTGCATCAAATTTTCCATGTTTTCCCTTATCTTCCAATCTGGCATTCCATAATAAGACCAAATCTCCTTTCTCAAAATTCCTTGCAGTTGTCCTTTTGTCATATAGATTCTTCACTTGCATTTGCAACTTGGCACTTCTCCTTTGAGCATCCCTTCTAGTCTCATCTAGCTCTATGAGAGCATCCATTCTCAATTGCATCTCCCTATCAATTTCATCATCATAAACCTGGATAAACTTGTACATCTCTATCAGGTTTTTTTGGGGCAATCTAGCTCCTATCCCATAAACTAAGTCAAATGGGGCATAACCTATTGCCCTTTTCACAGTTACCCTTTCTGCCCAGAGTGCCAATTTCAATTTAGAATCCCATGCCCTTTTGTTCTGGTCCAGGATTCTCTTGATGATCTTCATCAAGCTCTTGTTGCTTGACTCAGCTTGTCCATTTCCTTACGGATGGTATGGTGATGAGTAGGAGATCTGGATACCATATCTTTCACAAAATTCAGTATATTCCTCATATCTGAAACACATAGCATTATCAGATACAATCCTCTCTGGGCATCCAAACCTTGTCAAAATGTTATTCATCAAAAAGTCGATCACCACTTTTCTAGTTGTTTTCTTTATTGGGATTGCTTCCACCCACTTGGTAAAATAATCAGTGGCTACCAATATCCAGGAGTGGCCCCCACTAGATTTGTATGATATCTCACCTATGAAGTCAATGCCCCAAGTCTGGAATGGAGATTGCACTACAACTGGTCTAAGAGGAAGGTTACCAGAGAATTTCAGCTTACCAGAGAAATGTTGACAAGCATCACATGTCCTCACAAACTGATGTGCATCTTTAAATATAGTAGGCCACCAAAAACCAGCCCTCATCACCTTGTGTGCAGTTGTCTTGGCCATGTAATGTCCACCATAGAATCCACCATGCATCTCCCTTAGAAGTTCTAATGCCTGATTCTGATCAACACATTTCAGCATGACTCCCTCTCTGTTTCTCCACCAGAGATTTCCCTCTACGATAACATATTTGATAGCATGTAGCTTTATCATTCTCTTTTCATTTTCACTCAGATTGTCAGATCATTTCATCTTCTGTAGATAATAGATCACATCCTTGTACTAGTCAGAGTGCTCCATATCGCAGATGTGTGATCTATTTTCCTCTTCCAATGAGTTTATCTGATTTGCTTCTAGATTGGTTTGGGCCATAAGCTTGGCCAATCCCTGTCCTCTCACCAACTTAGTAATTTGGACCTCAATGTTAAATTCTTGGATCTCATTGATCCATCTACATCTTCTTCCTGACACCTCCTGCAGTGTGAAAATGTCTTTGATAGCTGCAATAGGCACATACGCAACTATGACAACTCCCATTAAGCAAGGCCTGAAAGCTTTGACAGCCTTGACTAGTGCATATGCCTGTTTCTCATTTATGTCATATTTCAATTTTGCAGCTTGTAAAGACTTACCGAAGAAGGCTATGGGCTGCTCGAAACCGTTATCATTCTTCTGTAACAACACCCCTACTATAGTGTGAAAAGAAGCAAAGGTGAACAACTAGAAAGGCTTTGAATAGTCAGGTGTCTTCAACACAGGAGCATCTTTTATTGCTTCTTTAATGGCTTGAAAAGCCTTTAAGGGCTCTTCTGACCAGACTATCCTCTCATTCTTCTTCAACATTTTGGAGATAGGTCTGCTGATTTCTACAAAGTTAGTGTCAAACCTTCTCAAGAAGTTTATTTGACCAAAGAAATACTATATCCCCTTGACATTCTTTGGTGGTTGGATCATGTCAATGGCTGCTATCCTTTCTAGATCAATTCTGATGCCATCTTTTGAGACAATGTGCCCTAGTAATTTTCCCTCCTTAACCCCAAAGGCACATTTCTTGGGGTTAAGGGAAATACCATATTCCAACGCTCTGACAAATATTTTCTCTAAGTGAGAGCAATGGTCCTCTTCACTCTTGCTATGAGCAGTCAAGTCATCTTGGTAAACAACAAGGAATAGGTCTAAAAACTCAGCAAAGGCCACATCCATGGCTCTTTGAAAAGTGGCACCAGCATTAATTAAGCCAAAAGGCATTCTCACATAGACATAGGTTCCCCATGGTGTGGTGAATGCTATGTTGTACCACTCTGATTCTTTCACCATGACTTGGTTGTAACCAGAGAATCCATCCATCATGGACATCAATTCACATCCAATCACTTTCTACAACATTGTCTCGATGTTTGGGAGTGGATAGTTGTCTTTCAATGATGCAATATTCAAATTTCTAAAATCCACACACAACTTGAGATCACCATTCTTTTTTCTGACATGAACCAGGTTTGACACCCATGATGAGTGCCTTATAGGCTTAATAATCCCTGCATCACTCAATTTTGTTAGTTCTTCCTACATCTTGGATCTCAAGGTTGGATTGATAGGCCTTTGTTTTTGCTTGAATGGTCTCACATCAAGCTTCAAGGGAATTTCATGCTGGAACAAGTCTTCCCTATAAGCCTTCAAGTCATCATAAGACCAGGCAAACACATGCCTATATTTCCTCAATAGGGTAATCAGCATCTTCCTTACATGAGGTTTCATCTTCTTGCCTATGTATACCTTTTTTGGTGTGCTATCAGTCCCTAGATTGATTTCCTCTAGGTCTTCTTTATGGGTAGCTGCTTGTCTTGTATTGGACTTGTCTGGTCCTTCAAAAATTCTTTCCAGTGCTACCAGTCCTTTTGGGATTTTGTTGCTCTTCAGTTGAATTACTTCATTCCCAAACAAGGTCTCTCTACCATTTTCTTCTACCACATATGAGCCAAAATCAATCTCTTGATGTTCATATTGGTCAACACAGTGCAGGAATCTCAAGATATCATTGTCATCTTGAAACCCTTGCCAATTGTAGATATTATCAGGCACTGCAGGCCTAGTTTGTACCTCAATGCTAGAAATACCATTAAAGGTCACTTCATCTAGTTTGACAGCGATATTTTCTAGCAAGTCAACCTTGGCATTTTTACCTCTTTCTACCCAATCTATTCCAAAGGCATCAAATGCCTCAATGGTATCCCACACTTCATTCTTATATTGCCTCAAGCGCTTGTCCTTAGTGACAAATCTAGACCTGACTTGAGAGACTACTAATTCTGAGTCACCAAATACCCTTAGTGATTTTATACCATGTTTAGAGGCAATTTTTAGGCCAAGCAACAAGGCCTCATATTTAGCTATATTGTTTGTACATGCAAATTGGAGTAGAAAGGAGTACTTAAAAGTCTTACCTTGTGGTGATACCAACAAGACACCAGCACCTGAGCCATCCTTGGAGCAAGCTCCATCAAAGTACATAGTCCATATTGACTCTTCTAAGGTAGTCTGCATGAATTCTTTGACTATTGGTACTGACTTGGTCTCTCCATCCTCTTGTTCTTCTTCCTCTACTCGAAAGGTATCGATATCAGTGTCAACAAAGTTGATGAGTGGAGGTTCTTCTATTTTATCAACATATTCAATCATATGCTTGCACCTTGACTCTCGGGCAATCTTAACATCCTTCTGATCAATTAAGAATGTAGCAAATGATAAGTCACATTATATACTTCCTCCCATAGAAGCACACCACTTCCTTGAGAGCATCATTCCATATGTTGGAGGGATGTCAGCTACTATGACATTCATGAAAAGTTTCTTCTTAGGGCAAGCTACCAGTCTATATGATACTTCATTTATGATTCCAATCACAGGGATCTCCCTTGAGTCCATAGCATAGAATTTTCCATAAGTGCTATCCACCTTTAAGCCCATTTCCTCCATGATTTTGATAGGCATCACATTATTTGAGGCACCTGAATCAATCATACAATTTCTAAGCAAGTTTCCATTGATAATAAGGCTTAGAAAGAAGGGGTTGACTAGATCAGGGTTAGCAGTGATTGTAGTTCCTATATAGACTTCAAGATACCCATATGCGTTCAATCTAGCTGCATCATCCTTCACCTGACCTGCACCTATTTCAGGTATTTGAGCTTCCATTTTGGGTTGATTGTTCCCAGCAATGCTCTTGATGACTGCCATTGTTTTATGCTTATGGTCATCAATCCTCATCATCTCAAGAAGTGGGACTGTGACCCTTATTTGAGATAGGACCTGAAACATGTCAACTGGTGCATAACTTGAAATCTATGGGAATATAACTTCATGAGAAGTCAGTGCATCTATTTTCTTACCATCACTTTGATTTGCAGGCCTCAATTCTTTCATCTTTGTATCTGATGAAGTAGCTTCATTAGTTATCTTAGCTTTGTCATTCTTTTTAGCCCAAATTCTTGGCTCTTTGACTTCCTTAGCTTTGGTACTCACCTTTATGTTTTCAGTTCTAGTCCCTTTAGGATCAATATCACTTTCTTTGATGAATATTCCCCCTTGGTGACCTGGATTAGCCGTTACCACCCTATTTCTAAGGTGAATATCATTTCTAGCCTAAGCCTTGGTAGCCAGTGTGGCCACATACCTTTCTATCTCTTCATTAGAAGGTATTCTCAAAGAAACGCCATAGGTTTCAAGGTTGTAAGAAGTAAACTGATCATCCCCTTCTCCATTAGAAAATACTTGCTACTGATGAAGAAGACCTTCTTGTCTTTGCATATCTGTCTCATTTGTATCAGCACCACAGTCAGAGGAATATTCCTCATACTCCAAATCTAACTTGGTCATGAAAACATTCCAAGTCTCATTAGGGTTGCTAGAATAATCACCTTCCTCATAACTGCCTTGCTTTTCTTCCACTGCTTTGGCCGCAATAGTACACTGATGTGAGGAGTGTGGCATTTCATAGGCATCACACCATGGTAGATCATCTGCCATGTTTGAGGTATTCTTCTATAGCGGATCAGGCACTCCATGGAAGTTCCTCTGATTATTTTGGATAGGCCTCCCATTATTCCAGTTAGTGTGATATGGATAGTCTTGTAGCCTTGGGGGCCTCTCATTCCTCTGAAATTGAGGCTTTTCGGCCTTTGCTTGTTTTTGCAACAAACTCAAAACTTGATCCCATTTGTCATCTGGTGCTGCATCCTTGACCCCCTTCTCATTTGAAGGCTTAGAAGCCTTGGTAAGCCTGGGATCATCTCTCCTACCCATCTTACCAGATGCTCTTCTATTATTTTCAATGTTTACAGCCATCTTGTAAGCATCTTGCAGAGATTGTGGATCTTTATCTCTTAGCAAGTAGCACATCTTGCTGTCATAGGCATTACAGTAAGTAAACAAACATGATCTTTCATTAGGTCAGAGAGAAATAGGGACCTTAGCCATTGCTTTCTTGAATCTTGCATTAAATTCAGTAGCCATTTCATTATGTCCCTTTGTGATATTATTGAAATCATGCAACCTGAACCTTGGGTTAGTTTGGTCACCATACTACTCTCTGAAAAATTTGAAGAAAGAATTCTTAGAATCAATGCTTAAATTAGGCAGACTTCTATACCAGTCTCTTGCATCCTCTGTCAGAGATTGCATGAAGTATTTCATGGCTACATCCTCATCCCATAGCTCAAATTCCTCTAAAAAACTTTGAAAAGCTTTAAGGTGATCCTCACCACTGATAGCATTATTGCCTCCAAACTTTGGCACATGTTTCCTAGCATTATCAGGTATAGGGTTTGGGTAACAAAGGATATTATCAAAACATAATTGCCTGTATCTGTTAGTATGAGTCACTCCTCTTCTCACAGGTCTTCTTTCTTCACCTTGGGTATTAGTGTCTCTCTGTCTTTCATCTTCATGACCTGATTGTCGACCTTGAGGCTCTTGTAGATCAACAAAATGGATAGCCTTTTCATGACCTCTAGGGGGTGGAAGGGAACTAGAAGGATTATCCCTAGGTGAGCTTCTATCACCATTATTAGGGTTTAAAGAAATAGATCGACCACATGTGTTATGATCATCAGGGGCAGGGTCCTTCAAAGTAGATTCAAGGAAACTAAGCTTCCTTTTCATTTCTTTGTTTGTTGCAAGTAATTCCATCTCCCTTGTTTTTCTCTCCAACTCCTCATTTTCTCTCGTTAGCTTATCAAAAAGTGAGGTAGTGTTATTTTGATCTGTATTCTTCTCAGCACCTCCTTCATTTATCCTTACTCCCTCATTTCCTTTCTTTTCCTACATAGGACGCTTACCTTTGTCCACATTTTGAGGCTGTTTACTAGTATCCCTAGGAAGAGGAACAACATGTTCCTCAACCCTATGACTTTGATATTTATTTGTGATCTTATTAACCAGGGGGTCAGAAAGGATCCTTCTTGAAGTTTTTGGCAATACCAGGGTATCCTCCTCATTTTGTTGGGCTTCCAATCTATCCATGGCTTCCATCTCTTTAACTCTTCTACACAGCTCATCCCTCTGGTCCATAACATCTCTTATATTTTTCTCTTTTCCTGCTTCTCTCTGTTTCCTACTCTCATTTAGTGCAACAATCTGCTAATTAAGTCTTTGTATATCATTAGAGATCTCATCCTCATCAGGTAATGTAGACTCTCTATCAGAAGCTGTACTAGCACTTTGGTATAGATACGGGTTGTGGGAATAGTCATCCCTAGTGGATGAATCATTTGGGACAAAGGTAGCCCTAAGAGGTGTGGGAGTAGGGCATTCTACGGTCCTAGCATGCTGGGTATTCGTATTATTCCTTTCGAATCTACCCCTTCCCCTTTGTTGTATGGCATTTTGGCCATGATCTGATGAATATTCATTTACAATATTTTTCATATGCACTTCCCCTCTCTCATTGAATACATTATCATCTAAATCTACCAAATCTCTTTCACTTTGTGAACCAAAATGAGAAGAAACTTGATGTTTAGGGGTGGGATGTGGTGTAGACATACCTTTTTGTGTTGGTTTTTCCTTCACCCATTTTCCTTTGTTTCTAGGAAACTCTTCTTCCAACTCCTGCTCTGGATGGTTTTTGTAATAACCTCGTGTTCTCCTCATTTGAACTGGGATTCTTTCAGCCTTCTTGACTCTCTTTGAATTTCTGCTCTGAACTTCTTCTATATCTTTAAATATTGGTTGCACTGGTACAAAGACTTCAGAGTCGCCACCCAAGCTTCTTGGGATAGATCAGTAACAATTGTGTTACTTTTTGGAATACAACAAGACTTTCAGAGCTTGGTAACTACAACTTTAACAAGAATAAGACTAGGAATCACTCAGGAATATAAACACAAAGGAAGGGACAGAAGTTATGCTTGATCAATGTTCTCAAATGACAGACTCTATGAACAAACTGTGGGATAAAACACCTTGGAGATTCTATTCAATATGAAACATAGGTCCCTAGCAGAGTCACCATCTTGTTAGTTGTTTTTCTTGTTTAGGAAACAACTAACCAGCAGGTCTGAGCAAACACCTATGAGCTTGCCACACTCAATGCTTGAATGCTTGCTAGACAGGTGGCCAACTAACGAGATGCAACACCTTGTTGTTGCTTTCTCCTTCACTTCCGGGCTCTAAAAGACCTAGGAGGCTGTTCCTTAAGTACACCTTGAGATTTCTTGTAAGCAACCAGTACATACTCCTACAAGACTCATATATGATTAAGTAGATGCATTCTCAGCCATGGTTAAAGTGCACACACTCATCCAAGAGATGGAAAACTATTGGATGAGCGAGGAAAGTTAACAGAGAATGGGATTAAACACAAATGTCATTCATGAAACAGGAAACATTAACTTGAATGAATGTTCTTAAGCAAGATAACTGAAACCCTAAAGAAAAATAACATATATCAGATCAGTGCCATATCCATTGGGCTAGGAGTCAAGACAATTTGCAAACAGAAGGAATGATTACTTGGACAAATAAAGCCTATTTGAAATTAACCTTATTAATCCCACAGCTAGTGATCAAATCTTAAAGACTACTTATCAAATCCTTCAATCATACATATGAATTTCTAAGATGATGAAAGCAATTTAACCTGTTCCTTGAACATGAGCTATTATCAAAACAGGCAATGCAAGAAAGTATTACAAAGGCTAATGGAATGATCCTTGATCAGTTTCATTAACAATTCAAATGTACAATCCAAAGGAGAGACTCAAAGACCTAAACAGATACATTCAGGTTCTGGTATGCGTCCAAGAACCTTACAATTTGCAGACTGTAATCCTAGACCTCAAAATATGGTAAAAACCTGACTCTGTCACTTAGTGCTCTTTTAGTTCTAATTTCAGAATTTGGCCAAAGACCCTTACAAATGATTCATAAATTCCTTTTAAATAGTCCAGGGATCGTCACCCAGCTCAGAGCCACATCAACATGCCACGTCAGACCCCAACTACATCGTGACCAATCAAAACCCTCGCTATGACCTTCAACAACTTCTCTGGTTACATAAATGCCTCTGGTTGGATATCTATCGGGAGGGACAATCCCACACAGATAGAGATCAATCAACTTGCACCAAATTTGCCACCGAATCTGTGCGTCCACACTCGAGCCATGCCGTCCTTGTCCTAGAGTTGTGTCGCCATGAATGCTGGTTCGGTGGAGCTAGCCACATTCCACCTGTCGCCATGAATGCTCCAGGCCTCTTTTCTTCACACGCAAACACCCTTCAAACCCTAGCCGCGCGCATGTTTGAATCTTTGTCGTCAATCACTGAGATTGGATGGCTGTTGTTTAAATATCATTGGACTGTTGAAATAGGCCACCACTGTCGGCAAGACAGAGTGGTGTCGGGAAGACCTCCAGGTGACAAAAACAGTTACATCAAAGTCACCGGGCATATCGGCCAGACAGAAGGAACTCGGGGAGACGTCTGGCCGAAGAGAACATGCTACATAGAGGGGCCAACACAATCAACGAGATAGACAATGGTCGGGGAGACATCTCCCCGAAGAAAATAACTCTCACCGAAGAGCCTATGAAAGAAACCCCCCATGCGATGTCGCTGAAACAACCCAATGCCTATGTCGACTAAGACCCTTTATGTTCCATCAGCAAGACCAAAAGTCACTCGCCAGGACCTCTCGCCGAAAACCCCAGCTCATTCATTATATGTCACCGAGACTTATGACCTTCTATACCAATGCCCTTGCACTCACCCATTGTCGCTGTAGCTTATTGGTGTTGGGGAGACCCTTTGTAGATAGCACATTGCTTTGCTGAAAACTTTCGAGGTCACTAACATTCGCCAAGATAAAATGGTTCTCTCGCTAACAGAGTCCACCTATCGCCATAACATGAAATCCTTAGTGAGACGCTATGTAGAGTTAAAAGTTATGCCGAAACAGCCGAGCATGTTAGGTCACCGAGAGAAGAGAGAACTCCTACCGAGTGCCACTTTAAATCATGTCGGCAAGACCCAACCCCTTCGCCAAGACCTCCCGCCGCAATACAAAACATAAGCCGATAGAATACAAAATGCACCTGTCGCCGAGACATCTTTGAATGTTAGCCCGACCATCTGATTCACGCTGAACCGTTCCATGTGCACAAGTCAGGGAGACAATATATCTTTGCTAAGACCTTATCCCAAGAACCCTGACTTTCTCTGAAACACATCCATTCACCATCGGTCAGTATAACATTGCAATCTCGCTATGACTTCACACTGATGGAATTACACTAGGGGCAGAAAAAGGATTTCAGGGAGACCAAGGGGAGTCAGGAAGACCTCACCTCGAGCGGACACCAACACACCAATGGGAAAAGCCCATCGGTGAGACACAAAAAAGTCGGGGAAACATCTCCCCGACACAACCAACACAGGCCGATGGAAAAGAGACCTCGGGGAGACAACACAGGGTTGTCAAGAGGTTATCCCGAGTGCGAGAGGTCACAGTGAAAGCAACGTGGGGCCGGTGAAAATGGTAACAAGGGGCTGGTTAACAACAGGACAAAGGGGTTCGGGGGGAACTTAAGTTGCCGGTGCATCGGCTAGGTAGGTCAATGAATCAAAAGGCAAGCGGAACGAGAACCAAACAAGGTCAGAGCCAGAACCAGGAAAGAGACGGAGGCGGAGCCGAAGCGGGGGAAGAGACGAAAACCAAAATGACCACCCGAGAGAAAAACCCAACTCGGATCCACCTCTGCAAAAGACAAAGGAAGGGAGACGGGAGCAGAATAGAACCCGAAACTGGAACCCCTGAAAAGGTTCCAAAACCTGTTCTCATTCCGATTCCGCGCCCGCCAAAGGAAACAAAGGAAAAAAACAAAGGGAAGAACATGGAGAGGAAAATGACCAATGACTGATGCAGGGCAGAAAGGAAAAGAAACTCCAATCACATGGAATCAGAACCAGGACGGATGCGTGAACAGGAACTAGAACTTCAGAATTTGGAAAAGTTCTAGTTCCGTTCAAGCATCCATTCCGCCTCCAATAAAACAAAAGAAAAGCCAAGGCAAGCAAAAGAGAAAGGGGAACTGAACTAAAAGCCCAAAAATGGGGAAAAGAAAAGCTAGGAAAAACCCTAACACAGGCTGCCCCATCGGAGAGATGAAAAATAGCACACTGGGCTCAACCCTTAGGGGAGCCCATTTACCCCACGTGCCAAAATGAAACACACCCCATAGCTAAAGTTTTATCATGAAAAACAAGAGTACACAACTAGACAATGAGAGAACCAGAAATGGCACTAACACCATGCTTCCCTTTATCCTGGCTTCTGGCATTCTGCATAAGGACCATATCATCAATCTTTAATTTCCTATCCTTTTCCATTTTGTCAAATAGATGGTTCATCTATGATTGAATCTTCATATTTTTCTCTTGTGCTTGAGACTTTATTTCATCTAGTTCTGCCAATTATTCCATCCTCTCTTCCATAGGCTCAGGGATGTCTATATCTTCTTGCAGGATGAACTTGTAGATTAGTAGGAGGTTATGTATTGGGAGTCTAGCTTGAGCTCCATACACCAGCTCAAATGCAAATTTTCTAGTGGCATTTTTTTTATAGTGATCCAATCTGCCCATAATGCTAGTCTTAGTTTGGAATCCCATGCCTTTTTGTTATAATCTAGCATTCTTTTGATTATCTTTATAATGCTATTGTTGCTAGATTCTTCTTGTTTGTTTTTCTAAGGATGATATGGTGAGGCACATGAAATCACTATGCCATATGACTCACAAAAATTCTTGAACTCATTAGACCTAAAGCACATGCCATTTTCTATGATCAGTCTAGCAAGAACCATGAATCTAGTAATGATGTTTTCCATTATGAAATTGATCACAACTTTGCTAGTGGCCTATTTTGTTGGTATTGCTTCTATCCATTTTATAAAATAATTAGTAGCCACCATGATCCATCTATATCCACCATTAGACCTATCTATAATTTCTCGTATAACGTCAATTCCCCATTGATGAAAAGGGGATTCAACTTGCATAGGTCTTAATGGAAAATCTCCATGATAGTTCATTTTTCTAGAGAACTTCTGACATGCTTCACATTTTCTAACATATCTATGGGGCATCATTGAAGACTTTGGGCCAGTAGTATCTTACCCTTAATATCTTGCAGGCAGTGGCTTTTGCCAAGAATTCCCTCCACACACACCTTTATGCATTTATTTTAGAATCCTCTCTGCTTGTGTTTCATTTAGGAAAAAAATAAGATACCATCTTTATTCTTCCAACATAGGTATCCATTCACAAAAACATATTTTAATGCTCGGAGTTTCAAGGTCCTTTTCTAGTTTTCATTCAAATTTTTAGGACACTTCATATGTGCTGTGTAGTTTTTGCACACGCCCCACTAAAAGCAGGGACCCTCTTTCACTTTGGTTTTTGGTGTCTTGGCCTTTTCATTTTGAGGATTTATCTTGCTTGGGCATGTGTTTAAATGTTTATTTTGATTACCTAGGTGATTCCCTTAAGTTATTCATTGAAGATCTTTAGTTTTGAATGAAGTTCGGGTTTTCTCTGAAGGTTGGAACTTTCCACCCCATCCGGATTTTCTCGAATCTTGCTTGAGTTCTGAATGAATGCTATTGTTCAGGGATTTTGAGTTTTTGCGAAATTCCGCGTGGGTCAGATTTTCCTGAAATCTGTTTTGCTATCGGGTTTCCGGATTCGCTAGCCTATCTTGTCGCCGGCATTAATGCCCTTAATACAAGTCTTGGAGGATGTATTTAACCAATCTTTGAGGTCTTTTGTGCCATTATGCTTTGTTGTTTGTAATCGATTGAGCTGCGGAGTGCTTTCTTCTAGTGTTCAGTTTGATTTAAGGTGCCGAGTTGGTGAATTTTTTGATTTAAGTGGTGATTTCTTGAGCATTGTTATTATTGTCTTCGTTGGATGCCAGTAAATTGGTATTTTCTGCCTCATTCAATTTCTGCTATTCCAAATGGTATGTATTCAATTTCCCTGCTTTTTATTGATGAATGATTAGTAGTGCTTTGGCATTTTTGGTTTGCTTGGGGTTTAATTCTCTGCATTATTTGAACATTTTCATGGCTAGGGTTGCATAACATTGTTCGATTTATGGTCTCCCAAGTAATTTCTGAGCTTGTTTGTTTCTTTGCATTGTGAGGAACCTTGCTTGAGAGTCATGATTTCCCCTAGTAGTCACTTACTAATTAAAATGTTTGAATCCTGAGCTTGCCTGTGCATTAATGGTGAATGTATAGGGTTTGAAACCTAGGGCAATACCATTCCACCTTATTTCGCCTTAGAACTAGCCTAGAATGCAAAGAATATCAATGGAAGGCCCATACCTAACTCGTCTCAGGCCTAGATTCTCAAAATTTATGATCCATCCATTCGTCTGAGTGAAATCTCCATTTAGTGTCGAAGTTCGGGTTTCGTCCTCAGTTTGGGATTTTTCGTCTCCGGCGGATTTTTCGGCTTTGGCAGATTTTCTCGATCTCCTTTGTTTTCCTGGAATCTGCATACTTTTGGAGTTTTGTCTTGTCCATGGATTTCTGTTGACCCCAGATTTTCCTGAATTCCTGTGTTCATTAGATTCTCCAAAGTTTACGAAATATCTTCTCCCTCGCAGAAATCTGTCTCATGCGAATTTTCCCAAAATTTGATGAAATATGATGGAATATGAAATAACATGATTTGTTAATAGTTGATGGTCCATTTTATGATTAATTCATGCTATCTTATGATCTTATATGTGGTTTATTGATTGATAATGATCAAATTTAATTGTTAGTAGGCGCTTTCATGTTCATTTCGCTGGAATCCGTCTAGCTCAGAATTTCCCTGAGTTCCTCCTAGCTTGGATTCCGCGGATGGTCCTGAAACCCGAAGTTCATCAAGATCATTTTATATGAGATTTAATTACATCTTGTTTATATGGGGGTTCATTCTAACAGTGTTTCGATGGATTAGCATTGCTTTCCTATGGTTTTTATTATGGATTGTTTGTCAAATGCAGGCTGAGTCTAGCAAGACAGTGACTGGGTCTTCAATGTCTGAAGCAGAAAAGATTAAAGTGGACATCAAAAGCTGAATTCCTGAGAGTAAGATTACATCAATCTGGTCAGAAGTAACATATACAAATGTTGGCCTCTGGGATTACGAGGAGTTCAAAGGAAGAATGGCAGCAGATGATCTTCTCGTGGTGTCTAAGAGAATGAAGGAGTTAGGCTTGTCACATGTGGCCAGTTTTCCTTCCATAGTCTTGTGCGATGAGCTTGTCCTCGAGTGTGAAAGACACTATGACCAAGGTACACAGAGAATTATTGGTCCTCAAGGAAGAGTTGTAGCAAATTTGAATCTTGTTTCCATAGCCCAAACTTTTGATATGTCAGATAGGTCTCATGTGGTGGAATTCAACATGGAGGCATCTTAGAAATATTATGAAGAGGAGACTCTGAAATCACAAATTTTCAATTCTTGGCTGGAGAAGCCCAAGTCCCAGTATTCCAAACTGCCTAAGCAGCTATTCAGGGCAAAGTTCAAGAAAGAATACTATGATGCCATCACATTGCTCAACAGGGTGGTTGGATTAAGGAATGCAGGTATGTTTGAGAATTGGATGTGCCACACTATTGTGAGGATGGAACAACAAAAAATAAACTATCATTAGGTTAGTGTGATTAGAAGGGTGATCCATGAGTAACTATCTAATGTGTTGCAAACCAAGACCTTCACAATGACTTCATACTTGGTATATGTGGACCAAGAAAAAGAGCTCATCAAGAAATATGGGGCTTGGTTTATTCAGTTCCCAACTTTCTCATACATCCAGATTGATGGTTGAAAAAGGGCTCCTTATAGACTTCCAAGGTATCCTACTAATCACATTTTACTTTTGGAAGTCACTAGGCAGATATGTGACTTTGATGCCATTGTTAAGAGGGACAAGCATAAAACTAGTTTTGGTGGAGATTTCCCATTAAGGATTGGCATTGGAGAGGCTTTTCCTTCCATTGGTTCTGCCCAGGCTTCTATGGAGGAGATGAGTGCTCTTGGTTTATCCTTCCACTCTAAGAGATCAAGGTTTGACATCACAGGTGAAGTCCAAAAGAGAGCCAGTAGAGAATATAGCCATAAGGTTGAGTTAGAAGATTATTGGGCTAATTGCAGTGATGAATACGAGGTAAGGAAGAAAAAGTTCTCTTGGCTCCCAGTAGAATCAGTCCAATTATATAATGTGAGGGGAGTCCTGGATCAACTCGAGGATGATGGAAACTTGATTCAAGATCATGCTTATGAGGCAATAAAGGATAGGCCAATTGGTGATGTGGATGGTTAGAGGAAGAAAAGATAGAACTAAAATAGTTGATGGATCCAATCACCAAGTTCACTAGAATGTGGCTAAGGCATAAATTGTGGGAGTTGGAAAATGAAGGTATGCAGTGCACTTATGAGTTGATGGGAGATTTGAACCCTAACTCCACTTCTGAGGAATCAACTGAGCAGGATCCTAAGGGAAAAGGAAAAATGGATTCCCCTTTTAAAATACAGATTAAAGGTGTTCAAGAGGAGGAAGTCCAAGGAATAGAAAAGCATAGAAAACCAATTGCTAAGAAAAGGTCAAAGACTAAGAAGTCTGAACAGAAAGAAATTGAAAAGCAGATTCCTGAGGTCAATGTTTCTATGCCTAAAAGGAGAAGAATTATAAGGTTATCTCAAAAGGCAGGTTCTAAGGATGGGGTTGAAGTGGATCCACTTGTGGTAAATGTAGAGAGTTCAGAGGAAAAGGAACAGGTGTACACAAGGAGGTCGAGGAATCCTTCCCCTAAGGATAGTGTTCCTAAATCAAATTCTCCTCTGGTTACTTCTCATGTAGAGTGGCATGATGATGTTCCTTCTTCCCATGAAGCTCAAAGTGAACTAGGTGAATCCAAAGAGGCTGAAGATCATCCAGATACTGAGGGAGAATAATTTCATGAGGGTGACCTTTATAGTGTAGAAGCAGAAGTTGAAAAGGTAATGCAGTCTCCCTTGGTCGCATATGCAGAGTCACCTGTTGGAACTGAAGAGATCAGATCACCTCCAAGAGAAGAAGCAGAAAAGATTCCATCACCTGAGCACAAGGAGGAACATGCTGAAGACAAGGAGAGAAAAATAGATGAGACTCTTGAGAAGCAGGGTTTGAGTGAATAAGTGCCTAAAGACTAGCAGGAGGAAGTGGGGCAGACTGAAGTGCAATTGGAATCCACTGTCCTTGATTGGTTGGATAAGGAAATAAGGAGAAAATAGGTTGTTGTGGAGGATACTCCACCCAACTGGGATGAGATGCTAGTCAAGATTAGAAAGGATAAAGGTAAAAAGAAGGCGAGGGTGATTTCAAGGATTAAAAGAGATGAGGCAAGCAATAGGGTAGTCCAAATTGCAACTCCTGCTCAAGATAAAAACAAAGATGATGTGACTGGAAAAGATTATAATGTGTAGACTTTTAATTTAGGGCCCACTTTCATTGAGAAGAAAATTGAAGATTATCAAGGTTCTAGTGCAGTCATCTTGGGTAGATTGAGGAAGGAAATAAAGACTAAGCAGGAGCTGAAAAAGGAAAATGAAAAACTTAGGAAATGCTTGGAGGATCTGATGAAGCCCTTGCAATCTACTAACCCCTCCGCTTCTGCTGCAAAACCTTTACCTCAAGAGACTATCACCGAGATGGAAAAGATGAAGGCTTCCACTCTTGCCACTGCAAATTGGCTGCAAGGGGTGCGAACTAAAGGAAATGAGGCCATTAAAGATATTTTATCAACTGGGAAAGATGCTATGAGGGAAATTGATTGGTTGAAGGAAGTGTTAGCTCAGGACAAAGAAGATACAAATCTCCTACTACAGAAAACCAAAACCATCATGGAGTATACCAAGGACAAGCTAGTAAATGATAAAATTCTCATTTCCTCCAAAGTTGCTGAACCTTGGGAGTGGTTTGAGGCATTGCAAATTAGGCAGAAGGTTCTGAAAAATATCTACAAATAGAGGAGGCAGATTGATGATACCCTGGTTGGTGTTTATAATGGATCCATTAATTTCTTTGAAATTATGATAGGGAGAAGTGATGCAGAGGCTATGGGACTTTTGGAAACACACAATGATTTCAAGGATTTCAATGAAGCAGTCTCAAATCTCTTCCAGGCACCCTTGTGGAGATAAGCCTCAATAATGCACTTATGACTCAAAACCTTCTCCTATGGACCCAAACCCTAGGAATGTTCTTAAGAGATGCAAACAAACTTGTCTTGACTAGTTTCAAGCCCCAAACCTCTGACTTAAACACAAACTCACTTTTTGCACCTTGACTAGGCTTCTAGCCCAACTAGGCCTCCTGTGGTGATTTTTTAACTTTACTCACAACTTCCCCAAAGGAATTACCAAACTAATGATTATTTTAGATGTGGTTTATGACCCTACACAACATACCCAGACCTTGATGGCACTTGTTTTGGATCAGACTTCCCAAATCCTGCTGTTTCCACAAAAACTAGGCCAAATTAGCCCTCTTTTTCAAAGCAACCCTACTCAAATCTTAACTCCAGATTATAATACTTTCAAAAATACCTTAAAATTTTCCCAAACCAAGGATTTTTAGGTTTTTAGGTGCCTATGACACCCTTGACACCCTCAAACACAAAACACTCACTAAATTACCTCAAAACTAGGGCTTCTTGGATCTTAGCCTTCCAAACACTTCCAGATCCCTCTCTTTGACTTTTCACCATTAAATCAACATAATAAATCAATCCAAACTCAAAAAATTTCCCCTTATCAAGGCAGATCTCCTACTGCTATACCTTAGCCCCCATCCTCATGCACTTTGCATTGTCCAATCTTGGTGTACACCTTAATATTCCTCTTTCCTACACATTATTTTGTTAGGTTTGTATTAAACATGTTAGAATAGATCCATTTCACAAGTTACAACATCATTTCCTCATGAAATAGATCAAACATCCATGAAAAACCTCAAAATTAGTGAAAAATATGCACTTTCTTGAGGACAGTCAGCAATAATATACAAAGAATTGATTGTTGTTGCTTTTAGGACATTCAAATGACTTCAAAAAAATTTGATACAAGTCCCTAAACCATCTTACTGAACAAATCTTCAATAGAAATCAATAAATCATCAAAAGAGCATAAGAAAAATGCAAGAAATTGCTATTTTTTTGCTTTTTCCTGTAGTAGTCCGTACAAAATCCGTACCAGCAACCCAAACTTCATAAAAATGATTTTTTTAGGGTTATAGACCCATCCCACAACTTCTCAAACTATTTGGAATTGGTTTGATTACATTAAAGTTCCTAAAACTCCTAAATATCACTTTCCCGCCCAAAGTTGGAAGTTTAAAATTTGAATTTTCCAACTATTATTTTATTAACTCCTACTAACTAAAAATCCTTAAAACCTATTAAATGGAATTATTCAACCTTAATTAACATGATTAAAACACTAAAAACCTATCTAGACTCTTAGGACATTATTTGTCCAATTACAATGCATTTTGGTCCTATGGTCCTTATCAGGACCCTTAGGGCATTTGACTCCTTTAATGTTTTTAACCATTTCAAAAGCCATTATAGGCTTCAAAATGTCATAATTAATGTTCTGAGTTCCTTGATAGGTCTTCATGACCCCTGTATCCTCATGTCTCTTGAAGTGTTCCTTGAAGAGCTTGGGTGCTCCTGCACCATTCTCCCCAAGAAAGAAAAAGTTCTTGCACCAAGAAGTATCCAACTTGTTGCTGCCATAATACTCCTTGTTCCTGTATGTTTGTACCTTCTGATTACCAAGCATGAAATCTCCCAAAGTTATCTTCTTCCTTTTCTTACAACCTGCATTCATGTCACTCAACATGTTAGTGTCAAAAATCTGTTTTGTTTGTCCTTTTTGCTGCTTGAACTCAGTCTGATTTTGTGCCTTGTTTCTGCCTCTATGCCACTGATTTCCTTGTGAAGAAACACCACCCCTATTACCCTCAACAATAGGGCATTCAATACTTGCAATCTTAATATTGTCCAAGTCCCAAAGATTCTGATTTTTAGGACTGTATGCTTCATATCTTTGCTGCAACCTATCATTTCTCTTCCAACCAATATCTTCCCCTGTCTTACCCTGCACTTTCACCTAAAAATTCTTCTCAAAACATATCACAAAACTCTCATTAGACTGCTCCAAAGGCAAAGGAACCAACTTATATCTAGTAGCATCTTTATGCACCAAATATGTGTTGTGAAAACCATCATGCACTGTTCCCCTAGCATACTGCCATGGTCTCCCCAAGATGATATGACCACAAGTCATTGGAATGACATCACAAAGCACCCTGTCATGATAAGATCCAATTGAAAAATCCACAAAAGCTCTCTTACCAATCTCTACATGCTGCATTTGAGTTACCCAAGTGGCCTTGTAGGGAGTAGGATGATCAAAAGTTTCAATACCCAACTTGGTTACCATATCAACTAAAACTAAATTGATATGTCACCCTGAATCTATGAGCAATCTGCATATTTTACCATGACTAAGACAATTAGTCTTAAAGATAGTTACCTTTGGCTCTTAATGAAGTCTTTATCCTTGCTTGACCATAAGAAACTCACCATCAGTCACAGGGTCTGCCATGAATGTTTTTGATTCCTCCTTTTTGTCCTCTTCTTCTTGTACCAAGTTAGCTCTCCTTTCTCTGCCCCTATTAGATTGTTCCCATTTAGGACACTTGAAGGAAGGATGCCCTGGTTCATTGCAATTGAAACACCTACCTGTGAATGGGCCTCTACCTTGTCCAAATTTGCCTCCTCCTCTAGGAGTGTATCCACCTCTTTGATCAGAAAATACCTCTTTGCCTTTGTCATTGTTGCCTTGTCCTTGTTCTCTATTACCTCTGCCCCTGTTTGAACTACCTCCTCTTCCACCATTGCTTGATCTTTCTTGCTTCCTCTTCACCTTTTCTTCTTCTCTAATGGCCAATTGAAAATATTCTCCTAATGTCCTTGGAAATTGCAAACCAATCTCATCTTGTAGATTGTACCTCAAGCCATTGATATACCTGGCTACTTTCTCATCTTCTTCCTCATAACCTCCTCTAATAATAAGCTTGTGAAATTGCTCAGTATAGGACATCACATCCATGTCCTTTTGCCTTAAATTCTGCCTCATCCTCTTCACATGAATTGTGTAATCAGATGGTAGGAATTGTTCCTTGACCAAACTCTTCATCCTTGCCCATGTAGAAACTTTTGCCAATCCCCTAGCCATCCTATCATTCTGAAAACTAGTCCACCATGTCAATGTTGTACCTCTCAACTTAGTTTTGGAAAAATTAACCTTCCTCTCTTCATCCATCTCTTCAAACTCAAAATAGTTCTCTAAGGAATCAAGCCATCCTAACACCTCTTCACTATCCATCTTCCCTTGATAGATAGGAAAATCTATGTGACTCTTTCCTCCATGACCTTGTACTGCCTTCAACAATCTCAGTAGCCTCCTTTCCTTAGGGTCCTCTATCTCATCTGCTGGTGGTTCCTGATTTTCCCTCACATGCTCTTCATCTTCATCATTGTCTTCTTGGTTTTCTTGCTCTTCTCTCCTTCTACTTCTCTCAAGATTGTTTATCCTTGCTTGCATAGTCTCTCTCTCCCTTCTCCATTGTCTTTCTTCCCTTGCTCTGGCTTGCTCTCTTGCTGCTTCTTGTTCTCTTCTTTTCCTTCTCTCCCTTTCCAAGATTTCCTTCAACTCCTCTAACTCTCTTGCCAATTGATTTTTTAGGTGCCATTTTTATTATTCAATTCATAAAGGACCTACTTATTACTCTGATACCACTCTGATGTAGAGGCTATGGGACTTTTGGAAACACACAATGATTTCAAGGATTTCAATGAAGCAGTCTCAAATCTCTTCCAGGCACCCTTGTGGAGATAAGCCTCAATAATGCACTTATGACTCAAAACCTTCTCCTATGGACCCAAACCCTAGGAATGTTCTTAAGATATGCAAACAAACTTTTCTTGACTGGTTTCAAGCCCCAAACCTCTGACTTAAACACAAACTCACTTTTTGCACCTTGACTAGGCTTCTAGCCCAACTAGGCCTCCTGCGGTGATTTTTTAACTTTACTCACAACTTCCCCAAAGGAATTACCAAAATAATGATTGTTTTAGATGTGGTTTATGACCCTACATAACATACCTAGGACCTTGATGGCACTTTTTTTGGATTAGACTTCCCAAATCCTGCTGTTTCCACAAAAACTAGGCCAAATTAGTCCTCTTTTTCAAAGCAACCCTACTCAAATCTTAACTCCATATTATAATACTTTCAACAGTACCTTAAAATTTTCCCAAACCAAGGATTTTCATGTTTTTAGGTGCCTATGACACCCTTGACACTCTCAAAGACAAAACACTCACTAAATTGCCTCAAAACTAGGGCTTCTTGGATCTTGGCCTTCCAAACACTTCTAGATCCCTCTCTTTGACTTTTCACCATTAGATCAACATAATAAATCAATCCAAACTCAAAAAATTTCCCCTTATTAAGGCAGATCTCCTGCTACTATACCTTAGCCCCCATCCTCATGCACTTTGCATTGTCCAATCTTGGTGTACACCTTAATATTCCTCTTTCCTACACATTAGTTTTTTAGGTTTGTATTATACATGTTAAAATAGATCCATTTCACAAGTTACAACATCATTTCCTCATGAAATGGATCAAACATCCATGAAAAACCTCAAAATTAGTGAAAAATCTGCACTTTCTTGAGGACAGTCAACAATAATATACAAAGAATTGATTGATGTTGATTTTAGGACATTCAAATGACTTCAAAAAAAGTTGATACAAGTCCCTAAACCATACTACTAAACAAATCTTCAATAGAAATCAATAAATCATCAAAAGAGCATAAGAAAAATGCAAGAAATTGCTGTTTTTTTACTTTTTCCTATAGCAGTCCATACAAAATCCGTACCAGCAACCCAAACTTTATAAAAATGATTCCTTTAGGGTTATAGACCCATCCCACAACTGCTCAAACCATTTGGAATTGGTTTGATTACATTAAAGTTCCTAAAACTCCTAAAAATCACTTTCCCGCCCAAAGTTGGAAGTTTAAAATTTGAATTTTCCAACTTTTATTTTATTAACTCCTACTAACTAAAAATTCTTAAAACCTATTAAATGGAATTATTCAACCTTAATTAATGTGATTAAAACACTAAAAACCTATCTAGACTCTTAGGACATTATTTGTCCAATTACGATGCATTTTGGTCCTATGGTCCTTATCAGGACCCTTAGGACATTTGACTCCTTTAATGTTTTTAACCATTTCAAAAGCCATTATAGGCTTCAAAATGTCATAATTAATGTTCTGAGTTCCTTGATAGGTCTTCATGACCTCTGCATCCTCATGTCTCTTGAAGTGTTCCTTGAAGAGCTTGGGTGCTCCTACACCAAGAAGGAAGATTGTCCCTAAGTATTTGAGTTTGGAACAGTTGAGAAGGTGGTGTCATGATGTTTATGCTCTAGTCAGCGATGATTCTGTTACTAAACACTAGTTAGATGATGCAGCCACATACATTGCTTTCATTGATAAATATCTAGCAGATAAGGTTGAGTGGGATAAGTTGGTAAAAAAATCAAGGGAAGAAATTACATCAATTGAGAGTTGACTTAAGGTTTTTCCTTTACCACATGTGGCTGACTTGGATAGGGTGCTTTGGAAGGTGCATGAGATACTGGATCAAAATAAAGAAAAATGGGAAGGAAGTTAGTGATGGGCTACATCGAGATTTGTGCTTCCCTATTAATTTGCCATGCATTGGTCCGAGCTGCATTGGAGATCCCAGGCCGACTTGGATGAAGCTCATGCATTTAATGCATATTTATCTCATTTTGAATTTCTCTTGGCCAACTTATTGTGCTTAATTATTATTGTAAAACCTTATCTAGGCCGACATGTTTTGGGGGTTCTATAAATATGGGATTTCGCCTCATTTGTAAGGGTTAAGATATAAACATAGACAAATAGAGAGATAGCCAATGTAGAAGTGAACAAAGTAGAGAAGGAGTTAGTAAGTAGTTGTTCTCAAGCAAATATAGTAATAGAAAGCTGGAATTGTTGCTACAATGGATAATTTTGATGCAAGTAATGACATTGTGATTTGGTGCCATACTTGTGTTCTTCTTATCTTGCATGGTTCTTGTTATTCTATCTTTATAATTGCTTTGAGGAAATCTAATATTTAGATGTTTAGAATTAGATTTGATTCAATGATGTTTATGATTTAATATTTGGAGTGTTGCAGCAATCCCTGGTCCATACTTTTTCCAACCAACTGATTGTTAGTTGCTTTGCAAAGTTAGCCTAGACCTTTATATTCAATGTGCTTAGTTCAATTGTGAGGGTTTATTCATTTCAATTGCAATACGGTTGTTTGAATGAATGTTCATGATCTGAAAATCCTAACACCCTAGAAGATTGCACTGTTTCTATAAGATTACAGATCCATCTGGGTCAAGTAGAAATCAGTTTTGAGGGATTTGTCCATTTCAAGTGTTTTTTCATTTGTATTGTTAATCTTAGGAGTAGTATTAATCTAGAAATATTTCTGAAACCCTTATCTTTTGTTATTTCTTTTGTCATTGGGTTAAATTTAGGATTGAAGTATCATTACATTGCTAGATCTGATAATTAGAGATTCAGTATTTTTCTTGTAGTAAGGTCCCATTGTGATTACCAACATTTTCACATTTATCACTGAGTTGTTTATGCATTGTCAAGACCTGACATTAGAGACCTTGGGGTTATCACTTGAGGCTTGTTGATAGAGATTTACCTTTCAAGAGAAATAGGATACTATATTTTGTCTGAGTTGTTGCTGTGCAAAAAAAATCATCAACAATATGTTTGAGGTAGTATGCTATATTTGTGTACCACAATGTATGTTCAATACTTGATACCCACTTTTCTTCTCCTTCCATATTGTAAACCTGTGCTCCTTCTAAATTGGATTTGAACATCAATTTTGCTAATCCTTGTACCCTCACTAGTTTGGTAATTTGAATATCAATATTGAATTCCTGAATATGGTTTATCCATTTACATATCCTCCCCATGACTTCTGTTTGGGAGAAAACATCCTTAACTATTGTGTTTGGTACATATGCAATTACTTCTTCCCTACCAAGTAGGGCTTGAATGCTTTGACTTCCTTTACCAGTGTGTAGGCTTGTTTCTCAGTGATATCATATTTTAGTTCTATCCCTTTAAGTGATTTACTAAAGAATGAGATAGGCTGTTCATATCCTTCTTTATTCTTTTGTAACATTAAAGCTGCCATTATATGAAATGATGCAAAGGAGAAGATCTGAAACAGTTTATCAAAGTCTAGGTATTTCATTACAAGGACCTCCTTAATTTCTCTCTTAATTGAAACAAATGCATCGATGGCTTCTTCTATCTAGTTGACCTTTGAACCCTTTTTTAGCATCTTTGAGATTAGTTTTATAATCTTAGCAAAATTTGAAATGAATCTCCTAAAAAAGTCAATTTTTCCAAAGAAAGACTGAATGGCCTTTATAGTTTTTGGAATGGGAATCTTATCAATAGCTTCCACTGATTTAGGATCAATCCTTACTCCATCCTTTGAGACTATAGGTCCTAAAAATTTACCTTCTGTGACAACAAAATGACATTTCTTTGGATTTAGAGATATGAAATATTCTAATGCTCTGATGAAAATTCTTTCTAGGTATGCACAATGGTCTTCTGCTCTTTTGGAATATGCTATCAAATCATCTTAATAAACCACCATTATAGTATTGATCAGATTAGAAAAGGCTACATCCATAGCCCTTTGAAATGTTTCTCTAGCATTAGTGAGGCCAAAAGGAATTCTCACATAAACATATGTACCCCAAGGTGTGGTGAAAGAAATTTTGTATTGTTCCAACTCCTTAAACTTCACCTGGTTATACCCTAAGAAGCCATCCATCATAGACAACAATTCACACCCTATCACTCTTTGAAGCATTACCTCCATGTTAGGAAGTGGATAATTATCTTTGAGTGATGAGACATTCAAATTTCTGAAATCCACACATAACCTTATGTCTCCATTTTTCTTTCTTACTGGCACCAAGTTTGAAATCCAAGAAGAGTGTCTAATGGGTTTGATGATGCCACCATCTCTAAGCTTCATAAGCTCTTACATTTTTGGTGCTAATGTGGGATTTATGGGCCTTTATTTTTGTCTAAATGGTTTAGCATTGGGATTCAATGGAATTTCATGTTGGAAGAGGTCTTCTCTATATGCTTTTAGGTCATCATATGACCAAGAAAATACATGCTTATATTTTCTGCGCAAGGCTATAAGCATTTCTTTGACTTTAGGGCTGATCCTTTTTCCAATGTATACTCTTTTAGGATTCATTTTAGTCCCAAGATTTATTTCTTCAATATCCTCATATTTAACAGGTGTTGGTTTCAGATTAAATCTATCATGTCCATCAAATACTCTCTCCAGAGCTACAAGGCCTTTCTGTATTTTATTTTTCTTAAGCTATACCACCTATTTCCCAAAGATAGTTTCTTTACCATCTACTTCCTCTACAAATTCATTAAAGTATATTTCTTGAGATTAATATTGATCTATGCAATGGAGGAAGTTAATTTAAGTCCTCATCATCATTGAATACCTACCAATTATGGATATTATCAAGGATGGCAGGCCTAGTCTTGAATTTCACTTCTGTTATACTTGCCAAGGTGATGTCATCCTTTTTTAGAGCAATATTTTCCAAAAAGTCTTGCATTATGTTTTGGATCTCTCCACCCAATCTATTGAAAATGCATTGAAAATCTCAATAGTATCCCAAACAACATTTCTATATTGCTTTAGTCTTTTATTTTTTGAAGAATATTTTTCTCTAACTTGTGAGACAACTAATTCAGAGTCTCCATACACTATTAGCAGTCTTATTGCATACCTTGTGGAAATGTTTAGGCCTAGAAATAACACCTCATATTCAACTATATTGTTAGTACACTCAAATGTTAATAAGAATGAATATTTGAATGTTTTTCCAGTTGGTGAGATAAATAATATTCATGCCCCATTTCCACCTTTTCTACAAGAAGCATAAAAACACATTTTCCATACACCATGCTCATCAAGTTGAGCTTATCTATTGATTGGGTCTATTTTTTGTAGCTCAAGTTGTGAATGTTCAATTTTGAAGCTTCCAAGATTCACATCACAAAAATAGTTCATTTGATTTAGGTCAAAATGCTCTATAACATGTTCAAATATTGGTTCCCTATACAACTTGACCTCTTTTCCATTTACTGGTGTTGTAACATATGATAAGTCTAATTGAATGTTTCCCCCTAATGTAGTAGTCCACTATCTGGACAACAACATGCCATGGTATGGAGCGGTGTCTACTACAGTGATGTTAGTTTTGTAAGTGGCTTCAGGGCATGAAGCCAACTTCAACTCTACATCCCATATTACTCCAACAACTAGGAAAAACTTGTTGTCCATTGCATAGCACTTCCCATATTTTGTATCCACCCATAAGCCTAAGTCTTTCATAACAACCATTGGCATGATATTTATTGCCGCTCTCGAGTCGATCATGAAATTCTTTACCAATTTATTGTTAATCAATAGTGTAGTATAAAATGGGTCTATCTAAGAAGGGTTCTTTGTTAAAGTGTCACGAAGATAAAACTCAGGTGTCTTTGTGATCTCTTGTTCAACATTATTTACCTTTCTTTATTCTTATTCTAATTTTGTTGCTTGTTAGGTATATTAGAGATCAATTTGAGGGAACTATCTCTATATTCATCCACTTTCATCATCTCCAACAATGGCATTGACATCTTGATATGAGATAATGCTTGTGCTATGTCAAATGAGGGGGTGGTCACTGATTGTTCTATTTTCTCTATCTTATTGCAGTTCTTCTCCTCAACTTACAGCTTAACATTGTTATATTTTCTTTATCTCAGGGAATCTTCCTTATTCTTTCGATCTTTTATGAATAAGATTCTACATGTTCCCTGATTTTGTTTCTTAAGTTTTAGTTACTTTTATCCTACACTACAACTATTGTAAGATCCTTTTTCTCTTCTTTAGTTGGTTTCCTTAACTAGAATTGTGGCATTGCATTGGATGTATAAGAAATTTATTCATTGTCATTTTCTTGATCAGAAAAAATCTCCTGCTGACCCATGTTAATATTGTATTTTTGATTACTCACATCATATTCAAACCCATCCTCTTCGGAAGATGAGTATTCCTCATCAATTTGATGGGGTCTCATCCCTAGCATGTTTATAGTATGATCATTCCTCTCTTGATCATAAGACATTTCATTTTCCTGTAATAACTGTGCCACTATACAATATTCAGGTGAGTGTGATAGATTGCATGCTAAGCACCATGGATTTTTTTTACCACATGTGTCCCATGCTTTTTCAACGGGTCAGGGGTTTCTTTACTAAAATTCTATCTTTGATTATTATCCACATGTCTCCCATCCTTCCAATTAGTATTGTATGACATATCATGTAGTCTAGGCCTTTTATTTCTATAATTATTTGCTTGCTTGGTTTGATGGTTGTTGGGATTTTTTGGAACTCTAACATTATCCCTCTTGCTAACCTTCCCCATGGGTCTTCTATTATTTTCAATGTTCACAATAATGTTTTGAGCTTTTGCAAGGGTAAGGGGAGCTTTATTTCTAAGTTCATACCCAGTTTTAGGATCAAAGGAATTCAGGTTAAGGGCCATGGCAATAGCATCTGAAGGCTTTAATTTAGGTGATATTTTATGGTATAGTTTTGACAACCTCATGTTGAAATCAGCTACTAATTCATTGTGGTGCTTTTGGATGGTTGTTAATTCTTGCACAACAAAGTTTGAGTCATAATGATTTCCATATTGTTCCTTAAATTGATCTTTGAAATATTCCCAAGAGTTGATTGAAGTAGTAGGCAAGTTCTTATACCAATCCCTTGCATCTTCAATTAGGGATAACATGAATAGCTTCATGAGGAAATCTTCATATTGTACATCATAGACATCCATGACTATTTCAAAATTTCTTATATGCTCCTCTGCTGATATGGCATGATTCCCAAAGAATTTTGGGAGTGAATTTCTCAAATCATTACTAATTAGGTCTGGACAAACTTGATATCTAGATAAGTCTAGTTGCCTGTAACTATCTATATTTATGGGTCCTTTCAAGAAACGGTTTAAATGGTTAGGTTGGTATTGTTGGTATTGAGGGCCTTGTTGGTAGTGATGGTAAGGCACATTTTTTTGTATATTTTGTTAGAAAAATGGTAGAGGAATAACTATAATGGAAGCTTTAAAAAATTACTATAAACTAGATTATGCAGTGTAAACCATATGAAGATTTAAAAAACTATAACAATGAAATGCAAGGATAGAAAGCACAACACATAACATAGTGTTTATGTGGAGAAACCATTTCAGGAAAAAAATCCACCAAAGAAGAGATGAATAACTATATTAACAACAATGGTGTTCCATAATACAATAACTCTAATTCCTCTTCAATCTGACATCATCTATTTACCTGTAAAAGATATCATAGTGTCTCCATCTCAACTCAATATATAGACTCATGGGGGCTCAAAATACCACCATAAAACATTACCATGGGTCAAAAAAATGTTTGGAAATACCATGGTAAAAATTCATTCAACCCATTACATGCTAAACATGGTCTCTTACATGAAATTACACCTTCTTTCAAGATGTCATAAGAATCCCTATAAAATTGGAGATACTCTTACATGCATCATAAACCATCAATAGCTATGAAAAGATTTTCTTACGCGTGTTATAAATGATTCTCACATCCAAAATGATATCCCCCACTTTTATCCCTTACAGTTGTCATAGAATCTTCATAACTTCCTTAAAAATAGGCTTTCCATGTTATTATTTTTTAGGGCGCCAAAATGTGGCAAAAGTGCCAGCTCAAAATCTCATGCCCCTTTTGATGGAGCACAATTATTTAATAACATAAATGATTTTTATCTATGGGAAAAACTAAATTAATAATAAATAAACAACTTAGGAATTGCCAGGGTTGAGACACCTTAATTCCCAACATTCTCCCAATTGTTGAATACCTTGCAAGAGCCAGGCGAATCACATCATCATGGAATCAGCTAGGTACAAGTAGCAAGGCTCATGGCCTTCTTGCACCAAGTAAATTTCTTTGTGCTCATAGGTTTGGTAAGAACATCTGCAACATTCTCTTGTTTGTTAATCTTCTTCAACTCAATTTTACCATTAGCAATCAACTCACAAACATAATGATACTAAATATCAACATGTTTAGTTCAAACATGATACATTAGATTCTTAGCCAAATGAATTACACTTTGACTATCATAGTTAATTTGAACAATATTGCAATCAAAACCAATACCTATACACAACCTTTGAAACCATACTGCCTCCTTAGAAACATGGGTATCAACCATATACTCTACTTTAGTAGTGGATAAAACAATCGTAGGCTACCTTTTGCTCATCCAACTCATTGCTCATCCAAACAGAGTAAACACATACCTATTGGTGGACCTTCAACTATCCAAGTCACTTGCCCAATCTGCATCAACGAATCCCTATATGTCCAATGACTTGACCACATTATCAGTACCATGATAAACCAAACAATAATCAAAAGTACCCTAGAAATATGTAAACACCCTTTTAACAAAAGTCCAATGCTCTTTACCAGGGTTAGACATAAAACTGCTTAGAATTCCCACTACTTGGGCTATATATGGTCTAGTACAAACCATTGCATACATAAAACTATGAATGACACTAGCATAAGGAAACTTAGAAGTATCCTCAATATCATCATTGAAATTAGGACACATATCCAAGCTCAACTTAGTACCAAATGGAAATGGAATACTAACTGGCTTACAATCATGCATATTAAACATCTACAAAATGATGTCAACATACTTACTCTGACTCAACCAAAGCTTTATATTACCACGATCTCTTCTAATTTCCATTCCAAGAATGTATTTAGTAGCCCCCAAGTCCATATCAAAAGCACTAGAAAGTTGTTTCTTGAGTTCACCAATCATTACCTTGTTGTTACCAATAAACAACATGTCATCAACATACAAGATAATAATTAGAATATGATCATCAATAACCTTAATATATACACAATTATCCTCTTCACTCCTAAGAAATCCCAACTTCAATGCAAAATCATGAAACTTTTGATATCACATTCTGGGTGATTGTTTTAAACCATACAAAGATCTTTATAATCTACAGAACAATTTTTATTTTCCCTTCACAAAAAAACCATCAAGCTATCTTAGGCTATCGCATATAAATCTCCTCCTCAAGATACCCATGCAAAAAAATAGTTTTAACATCCTTTTCTCTATCTCAAAATCACAAGCAACAACAATAGATAACAAGAATCTAATTGAAGTTTATTTAGTGTCAGGAGAGAAAATTTCACCAAAATCAACTCCCTCTCTCTGGGAGTAGCCCTTAGCCACTAATATGGCTTTATACCTTTCCAAGTGACCACCTGCTCCAAATTTCTTTTTAAATACCCATTTACATCCGATGGGATTTCTTCCTTTGGGAAAGTCAACAAGATCCTAGGTGTTACAATTTTCCAATGCCATCATCTCCTCTTGCATAGCCTACAACCAAGAATCATTTTCCTCTGAAGAGAGAGCCTCCCTGTAAGATCTAGGTTCATCATCAACACTTAATAAAGAAAATATACAATGGAAATAAGGTGGGATATACCTATCGAATGCATTTCGTTGTCTTGTGGATCTTCTAAGAATAAGAGTATGAGGCTCTTTTTGTTCTTGGCCTTGCTCAACCTCTTCCTAATTTTCTTCCTCATGTTCTTCGGTTTGATCAGTAACTTCATCCAATTCCTCATCTTCTTCCTCCTTATCAAATCCATCCCTTTGTTCTTATCTAGGTGCATCTTCTTGCTTAATTCCCTTATCCTTTTCCTTTGGCTATTCAGGTACAAAAATAACACTATGCGCCTTGAAAATCACATCTCTAGAATGCATAATTTTCTTGGTTAGAGGATTCCATAGCTTATAACCTTTAACATTATCATCAAATCCAATGAAAATGCACTTTTCATCTTTAGGATCAAACTTAGTCTATTTTTCTTTAGGCACATGAACATAAGCCTCACACCCAAATACCCTTAAATGTGAAACAAAAGGTTTCTTACCTATCCACATATCATAAGGTGTTGTTTCAAGAGTTTTACAAAGAGATCTATTAATCAAGTAACAAGCAGTTCTTACAGCTTCTGCCCAAAAGCATCTATCAAGTTGTGAACCACTTAACATGATTCTAGCTCTTTCCATGATCATTCAATTCATCCTTTCTGCCACACCATTCTGTTGAGGAGTGTACAAAGTAGTTTTACAAAATTCATGAAATTCCTTAGAAAAATATTCCCCTCCATTATCAGACCTTAATACCTTAATTTTATAATCTGATTACTTTTTGACTAAAGCTTTAAATTGCTTAAACTTAGTGAAAAATTTAGATTTATGTCGCATAAAATATAACCAGGTGAACCTTGTAACGTCATCAATAAAGGAGACAAAATATCTAGATTTTCCAATTGATTCAACATCCATAGGGCCAAACACATCCGTATGAATTAATTCCAATTTAACTTTAGATTTTGTACTGCCAAAAGGAAATGATTTTCTATTTTGTTTACCAAACACACAATGTTCACAAAAATCAAAACTCTCATCAGAATAGGATAAAACATCTAACGAATTTTTATTCAAACTAGACTTTAAAGTAGTCTCACTTATGTGACCCAATCTATGGTGCCACAACATACAAGTGTTTTCAGATTTTCTAGTTACATATGTAGAGTTTACAAAAGTAGTGACTTCTAGCTTAAATAAGGTTCCTTTCCTTGCTCCTCTTGCTATCACCAAATTATCTCTTACCAATCTACAACCATGCTAATCAAAAGTTATACTTATTCCCATATCATTCAACTTTGAAACTGAAATCAGATTTCTATCTACTCCTGGAACATGCAAAGCAACAAGAAGGGATTTAATCCTCCCATCATTGAAACACAATTTAACCTTACCCCTTCCGACAATTGGGTATGAAGTGTTATCACCGAGGTAGATTTCACCTCCATCATATTTCTCATATGTGGTAAACCACTCCTTGTGAGGAGTCATATGAAATGAGCATCCTAAATCAATTAACCAATTTTCATTAGTCATAACCTGAAGACAAGAAATCAAAGCTTCATCACCTGAGTTTGAGGATTTCTCTATGGAGGATTCAACTTGTTTCTTTGGATTTCTACATTCCTTCTTCACATGTTCTGTTTTCCCACAGTTCCAACACTTCACTCTATTCTTCTTTCCAAGAGTTTTAGATCTTCCTTTAGACTTTTCCTTAGGCCCATTCTTATCTCCTTTAGACCCTCTTTCTTAGGCCTTCCCCTTACGTTCAGAGAATCACCTGTACTATCCATTTCCTTTTTCCTCATTTCCTGTGACAACAACGTTTCTACAAGAGCATTCATCTTTAGATCTTCCATGTTAGCAGTGATAGCAAGTACAAAGTTATCCCAAGATTTAGGTAATAAACAGAGAAGCATAATACACTTATCTTCTTCTACTTTGACATCAATAGAGGCTAACTAACTCAAATCCAAATTAAAATAATTTAAATGATCGACTATAGATTGACCTTCCCTCATCTTAAGAGACAACAATTTCCACTTCAAGTAGAGTTTTTTTACTAGTCTTTTCGCTTGATATATTTCACCTATTTGGTTCCACAAAGCGTATGTAGTCTTTTCGATGCAACATTCAAGAGAACAAAATTAGAAAGACATAGCCTGATAGTGCCTCGTTCCTTTTTATCAATCTTCTCCTAATCTTGATCACTCATTTTCCCGAGTTTCTTTTCATTTTTTATAGCTACCCATTGATCTCATTCTTCAAGGGGATCCTCCATTTTTAGCTTCCACAACTCAAAACCAACTCCATGAAAATTCTCAATATCCAAATGACTAGAAGTTGCAGGCATGGTTAAACACAAAATATTGCAGCAAAAAATCTCAACAAAACTCCCACTAAAACTCAAAAAACCTTCATTCTACCACCAAAAACATAGAACTGGCTAGGCTCTAATACCAAATGTTAGAAAAATGGTAGAGGAATAGCTATAATGGAAGCTTTAAAAGATTATTGTGAACTAGATTATGTAGTGCAAACCATATGGAGATTTAAACAACTATAACAATGAAATGCAAGAACAAAAAGCACAACACATAACATAGTGTTTACATGGAGAAACCCTTTTGGGAAAAAACTCCACCAAAGAAGAGGTGAATAGTTGTATTAACAACAATTGTGTTCCATAATACAATCACTTTAATCCCTCTTTAATCCAAGAACATCTGTGTACATGTAAAACATCTCATAGTGTCTCCATCTCAACCCCTCAATATATAGACTCATGGGGGCTCAAAATACCACCATAAAACATTACCATGGGTCAAAACAAGGTTAAAAAATACCATGGTAAAAATCCATTCGACTCCTTACATGTTAAACATTGTCTCTTACATGACATTACACCTTACAAGATGTCATAGGAATCCCTATAAAATAGGAGATGCTCTTACATACGTCATAAACCATCAATAGTTATGAAAAGATTCTGTTACATGTGTCATAGATGATTCTCACGTCCTAAATGATATCCCCCACTTGAAGCCCTTACAATTGTCATAGAATCCATCATAACATCCTTAAAAATAGGCTTTTCATGTTATGCCACTAAGTGGGCATCTTTTGACAACTCATAACTTATTTTTCAAGGCACTGACATGTGGAAAAAGTGCCAACTCAAAATCTCACAACCCTTTTGATGGAGCACAATTATTTAATAATATAAATGATTTTTATCTATGGGAAAAACTAAAGTAATAATAAATAGACAACTTAGGAATTGCCAAGGTTGAGACACCTTAATTCCCAACATATTTTGATGAGGGGATATTTTAGTTTGCACATTTTGCTGAGGTATGTAATGTTGATGAAGTGACATATTTTTGACCAAGAGGTGGGTAGGTTTTAGTCATGGGTTGGGGATCTTTAGGAATGTTTTGTGGTTTTGAGTTTTTTAGTGGAATATTTTGTTGCACATAATTAGTCATGCTTGGATTTCCTAGTGCATTGTGGGATGCCTTTGAAAATTTAGGACCACTTGTGTTTTGGTGTGACCCTTGTGAATTAGTTATGTTTGGATACCCACCCTACTTATGGGGAGGCACATATTTTGGACTACTTGTTGTAAGCTGAGCATCAACCTAGAGCAATTTTTGAGTCAATTCCTCTTTAAGTTTTAACAACCACTCCCTCTTAAGTTCCTATGGTTCTTGTTCCAATTCCATTGTTGTGGTAAAATCATCGTAACCTTCTGTGAAACACACCATTAGTGGTATGTCATTACCTATATTTTCTACATATTGTTGGGCCATACTTTCTTCATAATCCTTTTGTGCTTTCACCTACCTAGCTTCTTCATCTATATGAGCATGAAATTCACTCATCTTTTGGGGGTTAGCTTTGAAATGGAGAACAATATTACTCAATTTATTTTTTTTAGGCTGGGTATGGTAGTCTCTTGATGGAAATCCTTCACTATTATGAAATTTTGATCCATGCAAAAGACTAAATCTATTGTGTATCGTGAAAGGTTGTTCTGATGTATTTTCTTGATCATTATGGGTATCATTCTATGTGGCTTCTAGTGGATTTGATGTTGATCCACCCTTATTAGTAGTGGCCTTTGAAAATTGGGGGGGGGATGCTTATCATTCCATTTCTTACCATCTAAGATTGGACTTCCCTTATGTAAGGACCTTCTTTCATCCATGTTACAAGAGACTGTGATACTTTGGTGCCTAGAATTCACCCTTTTTGATGTATATTTCAAAATTTCACTCATGCAATGATCTCAAAAAGGTTTGGTAGAGTCACCAACCACTTTTCTAAAAGTGAGAAAATGATATTAATTTAGTGTTAAGGTCTGAATATGATTATTATTTGTTCATCCCTAGGAGAATCCCCTACTTAGTTATATGATGGTGTGGCTAAAAAAATGTAAAGTTTTATGACTATAATGAAATGGTCTGGATTCAAAGCTTACTAGGCTACTCCCCAGTAGAGTTGCAAATCTGTTGGTGGCGTGACTTAGATGGGAAGTGAAAATTACACAATTGTGAATCTCTTGTTGAAGACCAGTCTCAAAATTCTGTTGACTCTTTAATTGGATAAGATGGAACCAAATTTATTTCCGAGTTTGTCCCTATTAGAGTCACTAATCTATTGGTTCCCAAAATTGTAGATTTCAAACCCTAAGAGGATGCCAAGCTCTATGGCAGGCTTATAATGTTTTGGTCGATGAATAGAGTCATCCAATGTGGTTTAGAACTCCTTGCAGACCTAGGTGGGTGTACCTTTGACAATAAGGTAGATTAAGGGTTGTATGTGTTAGATATTGCTGATATGTGGTTGTCATTGATGTCAAAACTATTGGCATTAATGTATTTAAGGCTATATATGTCGAGGATAGTGAGAAAATTGTAATAAAATAAGTTTCAGGTTGTTGATGATGCAGTGAAGTTAAGTTTAGCCATCATGCTATTGGCAAGCTCAGTATATTGATGATAAGAGGTTATGAAATAAAGGGTTTTTTTTTGAGTATATCTAGTTTATCCACATTAAGTATTAGAGATATGCATGAAGATTTGATTGAGTTATGAGTATCTATGTTTTGATAGTTGTTTTGTTGCTTCAGTTGGTGTTCCTGATTGAAGATAATGTGATTCTAGTAAGTTAAGTTGTTGCGAATGCTTCTGTGGTGATTCATGATGCTTTTGGATGTTTCTAGATCATGCTCTATCTGTGTTGTACATTTGCATTGATCATTCTACTCATGATTGGTGATTTTCCTTTGTGAGTTTGTGTTTTTCTTTTTCATGGCCAAAAAGGTGATTGTAGCATGTTGTGGATCTTCGAGGCATAATTGTTTAAATTTTTTCATGTTCGAGGATGTTGTTTTGGGTCTTCACTATGTTGTGACCGACATTGGTTGATTCTCATTGATAATTATTTATGGTTTGGGCCGACAGTTTGTACATATTTTATATTTTGTTAAGGCCAACATGTAAATGATGTTATCCTAGTTGCGGATATATATGAGCAATTGTTTATACCATTTGAAGGCATGGTGTGCGTGAATAATGTTCTAATATTTCAAAGACAAAGGCAGAGAGTGAAGTAGATTGAGTGAGTGAGTAGATGTTTATGTGCTTAAATCAGATCTATAATCAGGCATTAGCAGATGTTATTTTCTTAGTTTAAAATCTTGTAGATGTAATCTGAATGTTTCTATAAGACAGTGTGTCCTCCTTTGGGTAGTAAGCCTTTTTGTATTTGAGTAGTGAGCTCTAGGAAGTGTGCCTGAATGCATGTGCATTCCTCATTTTCTTTTATACTTTTAACAGGGTATAATCTTGTGGACTAACCTCCACCATGGTTTTTCCCCTAATAGGGTTTCCACATAAAAAATCTTGGTGTTATGTGTGTTTCTGATGTGGTGATGGTTTATGCTTTCATGTTTATTTATTAGATTTGAGAATAAGTTTAATAAGAATAATTTCTATGACAATTGATTCACCCCTCTCTCAGTTGTCTACCCTTGTTTTGCCAACAATTGGTATCAGAGCAGGTTCCTCAGAAGAAGTTTAATAGCTTGAGGTGATCTAGGATGTCAACATATAAGAAGGATAGCTCGAGATTTGATGGAACTAATTATTCTCTATGGAAGACTCTAATGGAGTATCATATGAGATGCATTGGTGAACCCTACTGGAACATTACAAGGAATAGGTATATCATCCCACAAAATGGTCCTTCTACTACTGTTGAGATTAAGGATGCCAAGTACAATATCAGGGCTAAGGAAGCATTGTTGAGTGCTCTAACTGATTCTAAAATGACAAATGTAATGGAGCTGAAGACTACTTATGAGATCTGGAAAAAGTTGGAAACTTTGTATGAAGGTGATGCACATGTGAAGATTACTAAGTTGCAAAGCCTGAAAGGGAAATATGAAATGTTGAGAATGGGTGATGATGAGAATATCACTTCTTTTATGCAGAGAGTGAATGAACTTGTGTGTAGTATTAGATGTGCTGGTGGAACATTGAAAGAATTAGAGATAGTTGGTAAAGTGCTCAAATCCTTGCCTGATGCATACAAGTCCAAAGCTACTGCTATTGAGGAGATCCAAACTGTGACAAATGTAAACAGAGATATGTTGATTGGTAAGCTTATTGCTTTTGAGTTAAGTGAGTTTGGTGATTCTCTTCATAAGAAAAAATCCACATTCAAAGCTACTATCTCTAGAGAAGATAAGCAGAGATATGATTCAGGAGAAATTTCTTCTAGAAAAATGTTCAAGTATGAGGAGGAAATGAGAGAGATTGAAGGAGAAGAGAGAAAACTAGATGAGCTTGAAGAACTTATTGTCAAGAGGGAAGCTAGAGGAGAAGGTAAGTATAAAGGTAAATTTCCTATTAAATGTTTTTCTTGCAATAAGATAGGTCATTTTGCATCAAGGTGTCTAGAAATAGTTCCTAAGCCAAGACCTAACAAGCCTAGATTCCAAAGAAAGTGTTATTATACTACTGATGAAGGTGTGACATATGATGAATCTGATAAAGGGAATGTAAGTGAGGATGAATGGGTATTTATTGCTATCAAGGAAAATAATCCGGTGCCTACTGAATCTACTAGTTGCACAAATGTGGAGAAAGCTCTAGTGGCTAGAGTTGAAGAAAAAGATGAATGGGTGATTGACAGTGGATGCTCTCGTCACATCATAGGTGATAAAAGTAAATTTGTGAGCTTGGAAAAGTATGATGGTGGTGTTGTAAGATTTGGTGATGATAAAGATGGTGTAATCCATGGTAGAGGATCCATTTATCTTGATGGTAAGCATAATACTGATGATGTTCTATATGTGGAAGGTTTGAAGCATAATCTCTTAAGTGTTGGACAGATGGTTGACAAGGGATACAATCTTCAATTCAAGGATGGAGAGTGTAGAATATTGGGGAGTTCCGAAAATGTGATTGCATCTGGTACAAAAACAAAAGGTAATATTTTTCACCTAAATGTTGCTAGTAAAAGTTGTCTGATTGCTCAAGTTGATGAAACTTGGTTGTGGCATAGGAGAATGTGTCATGTAAACTTTGATAATATTATCAAGATAAGTTCTACTCGAGCTGTGAGAGATCTTCCTAAGTTGATAAAAAATACTAATACCATATGCAAGGAATGTCAGCTAGGGAAGCATACTAGAGTTTCATTTTGGAGCAAACAACATTGTTCAAATGAAGTGTTGGAGCTCATGCATACTGACTTGTGTGGTCCTTCTAGAGTCAGAAGTTTACAAGGTTACAGGTATTTCGTGTTACTTATTGATGATTATTCTAGAATGATGTGGGTTACTTTCTTAAGGGAAAAATTTGAAGCTCTCGAGATATTCAAGATTTTTAAGGCTATGGTTGAGACAAAGACAGGTTTGAAGATTAAATGTTTGAGATCAGATAGAGGTGTTGAATTCACTTCTGGTGAGTTTAATTCTTTTTGTGAAGAGCATGGGATAAAGAGATAGTTATCTGCCCCATAGACCCCTCAACAAAATGGAGTTGTAGAAAGGAAGAACAAGACAATTGAAGAAGCTACTAGGACTATGATGCTGGAAGGAAATGTTCCTCATATCTACTAGAGAGAAGCTGTGAGTACTTCTATTTACAATCTCAATCGGGTACAAGTCAAAGGTGATACTAGTAAGACTCCTTATGAGCTATGGTATGGTCATAAGCCTATTGTTAGATACTTCAAAATATTTGGGAGTAAATGTTTTATCAAAAGAGATGAAGATATAGGAAATTTTGATGCTAGGAGTGATGAAGGAATCTTTCTTGGTTATTCTACTAAAAGAAAAGCCTACTGGTGCTACATTAAGAGATTGAGGAAAGTAATTGAAAGTGCTAATGTCAAGGTTGATGAAGACATAGTTTGACCATCCAGAACCTATGGATATGATTCAGATGATCAGAATGATAATTCAAATAAAGGAAAGAAAGTTTAGACTCAAAATCAAGTTCAGATCATTCCGATGAATCAAGAAAATCAAGAGGAAGGAAATAGTAAAAGTGTAGAAGTGAGATCACAAGAGCGTGAAGTTCAAGAACATCCGAAGACTCCAATGTATGTAAGACTAAATCATTTAGAAGATCAGATTATAGGTGATAAGAACAAAGGTGTTCAAAATAGGAGAAGGATTGCAAAAGAATACTATTTGATCTCAAAGACTAAGCCTAATAGTGTCAATGAAGCATGCAAAGATGAACATTAGATGGAAGCAATGAAAGAGGAACTACTGCAGATTGAGAAGAATGATACATAGATTCTTGTTCGTAGACCTAAGGACAAAAATGTAATTGGAACTAAATGGGTCTTTCAAAACAAACTGAATGAGCATGGTGAAGTTGTTAGAAACAAAGCAAGACTGGTGTGTAAAGGATATTCTCAAATGGAAGGAATTGAATTTGAAGAAATGCTTGCTCCTGTTGCTAGGATTGAAGTTGTGAGACTATTTCTTGCTTATGCTGCTTACAAAAACTTCAAGGTTTATTAGATGGATGTCAAGTCAGCATTTCTGAATGGTGAACTAGAAGAAGTGTATGCTGAACAACCTGATGAATTTCAATTGATTGATTAGGGAGATATGGTTTTTCAGTTAAAGAAAGCACTGTAAGGACTCAAGAAAGCCCCAAGAGCATGGTATGCTAGATTGGATAAGTATTTGTTGAAGCTTGGATTTAATAAAGGTACTGCTGACAGTAATCTGTATTTCAAGATTGATCATGATAAAGATTTGATTGTTGAAGTTTTTGTTGATGATATCATTTTTGGAGGAGATGATAGTTTGTGCACGAAGTTTGCTTATGAGATGCAGAGTGAGCTTGAGATGTCTATGATTGGAGAAATGAATTTGTTTTTGGGATTGCAAATTACTCAGCTAGATAAAGGGATCTTTATATCTCAGTCCAAGTATGTGAAAGAATTGCTAAAGAAGTTCGGTATGGAATATTTAAAGCCAGTTGTTACACCTATGGTGACTGGATGTATGTTGACACAAGATGATAATTCTCCTAAAACAAATCAAACTAGATACAAATCCATGATTGGTGGATTTCTCTATTTGACTCAAACTAGATCTGATATCATGAATGTCGTATGCATTGTTGCAAGATTTCAAGCTGATCCTAAGGAATCTCATGTGACAGTTGTGAAGAGGATTTTAAGATACTTGAAAGGGACAATTGAATTTGGCCTATGGTATCCTAAAGATGATGACCTTACTTTGAGTGCTTTTACTAATGCTGATTGGGCAGGAGATGTGAATGACATAAAGAGTACTAGTGGTGGTGCATTTTTCTTGGGAAAGAAGCTAATTTCATGGTTAAGTAAGAAGCAGAATGCCATTTCTTTATCTACTATAGAGGCAGAATACATTGTTGTTGCTAATAATTGTACTCAAGTATTATGGATGAAGTAGATGTTGAAAGATATCAGAGTTGTGTATGATGAACCTATTGCTATATTATATGATAATTCAAGTGCAATTAAAATTTCTAATAACCCGGTGCTACATTCAAAAACCAAGCATATATCTATCAAGTTTCACTTTTTGAGAGAGAAGGTGAGTGAAAAGGAAGTCGGATTGGAGTATGTGACCACAAAGGAATAGATTGCAGATATCTTTACCAAGCCTTTTCCTAAGCATACTTTTGAGTATCTTAGAGGGAAGCTAGGGGTGATTACCCCTCCTAATCAGAATTAAAATGGATTGAATTGCACCAGTCTGTGCATTGCATAGTCATTTCTTGATCCAGATTGATGTCGTGGTGGCTACTACTCAGGGGGAGTAGTCAGATGTTCAAAAATGTGGTTCAGTGCTTGTGTGGAGAAAGAGAATGTGTATATTTTTCATTGATGTCAAAGGGGGAGAATCATGTGAAAAATTGTGAAAGAGTTGAGGAGAAAAGTGTCAAAATCTAAGGGAGAGAAAGTGCTAAGAGAAAGTTGCGTTGATGGTGTTTTTCACATCATTGGATGCCATCAATGCCAAAGGGGGAGATTGTTGGATATTTCTGATATGTGATTGTAATTGATGTCAACACTATTGGCATTAATATCTTTAAGGTTGTATATGTCGAGGATATTAAGAAAATTGTAATAAAATAAGTTGCAAGTTGTCAGTGATGCAGTGAAGTTCAGTTTAGCCATCATGTTTTTGGCAAGCTCAGTATATTGATGAGAATAGGTTGTGGATTAAAGGGTTTGTTGTTGATTATATCTAGTTTATCCACATTAAGTTTCAAAGATCCACATGAAGATTTGATTGAGTTATGAGTATCTGTGTTCTGACAGTTGTTCTGTTGCTTTAGTTGGTGTTTCTGATTGAAGATAATGTGATTCTAGTAAGTTGAGTTGTTACGAATGGTTTTGTGGTGATTCATGATGCTTGTGGATGTTTCTATATCATTCTCTATCTATGTTGTATGTTCACATTGATCATTATGCTAGGGATTGGTGATTTTCTTTTGTGAGTTCATGTTTTTCATGTTCATGGCCGATAGGGTGATTGTAGCATGTTGTGGATCTTTGAGGAATAATTGTTTAAAGTGTTTCATGTTCAAGGATGTTGTTTTGGGTCTTCACTATATTGTGGCTGACATTGGTTGATTCACATTGATAATTATTTATGTTTTGGGCCGATAATTTGTACATATTTTATATTTTGTTAAGGCTAACATGTAAATGATGTTATCTTAGTTGTAGATATATATGAGTGATTGTTTATACCATTTGTAGGCATGGTGTGCATAAATAATTCTCTAATATTTTGAAGATAGAGGTAGAGAGTGAAGCAGAGTGAGCGAGTTAGCAGATGTTTATGTGCTTAAACTGGAATTGTAATCGGGCATTAGCATATACTATTTTCCCAGTTCAAAAACTTGCAGATGTAATCTAAATGTTTCTATAAGATAGTGTGTCTTCCTTTGGGTAGTAAGCCTTTTTGTATTTGAGTAGTGAGCTCTAGGCAATGTGCCTAAATACATGTGCATTCCCCATTTTCTTTTATACTTTTAACAAGGTATAATATTGTGCACTAACCTCCATCATGGTTTTTCCCCTAATAGGGTTTCCACATAAAAAATCTTGGTGTTATGCGTGTTTCTGATGTGGTGATGGTTTATGCTTTCATGTTTATTTATCAAATCTGAGAATAAGTTTAATAAGAATAATTTCTATGACAACTGATTACCCCCCTCTCAGTTGTTTGCCCTTGTGTTGCCAATAGTATGTACTTTTAACTATGGAAATATACTCCACAATGACATATAAATGGGAAATAGATGCAAAACTAATAGTTATTCCTACTCCTAATGTTTGAAATTTGAATGTGTGAATAAGGTTTATATGAAGTATTTTTTTGAAATGAGTGTGATCAGTGCCTATTCCTATTGGGTAAATGGATTCAAGATATGTATGATATGTGGATCCTTCTTCTTGGCTTAACTCTATTTTTTTAGCACTTTCAAAAATTTATACCTTGTATAAACATACAAGATTGTCAGTTACCAAGCTCTTCCTACAAATCCCAATGATATCTTTCCAAGTTACTGTGATATTTGAAAGGATTTTAATTCTTACTTGAAGGAAACTAGTTAAGATGATTAATTTAAAAGGATTTTAATTATGGGAAAAAAACCAATTAAAAGAATCTCTTAAAAGGAATTTTAATTCTCTTCCTGCATAAACCAATCAAGAAAATCACACAAAGGCAATAAATGTATCTTGACAAATTAAGTATATGATTGATATATTTGGTTTGAATAACAAGAAAAGACATCTCTGGAGACAACATGATAACATATATGAATTGATATTAACAAACAATCGAACACCACAAATTTGGCCATCAGATTAAATTTTCTCCTCCATTACATTATTTCAAAAGATAATACAATTCCTATCATAAGTATTTGGTGCATTCTATTATGTAAATATGTTTATGATTATGATAATGATTCTCCAAAAACTCAGTCCTGGTTTCCCTTTATATATGGAAAGCAACAAGCTTCAAACCGTTACATCTAAAATGGTGTCTCTTCATGTACATTTTACTAATAAAAAACTAAAACCCTAACAAATGCAATTAATAAATAGAAATAATGAATTCCACAACATATGTGATACACCCTAGTCTGTTAATCTCCGTAAGGTACCCACGATCACTTAAGATCTATTCAAGGTCCTTTCTCCATGATAATGTATCTAATGCTGAGTGACTTCAGTGAAAATTTTGATCCTTATGTTGCCCGAACAATAAACATGTTGACCTTGGAAAGATGTTCGATATAATCTTGGCTAGCATATGTATCAACATTGGTGATTATGTCTTTCATAACAAACTCCAAAGTAAAGATTTTCTCCAACTATGAATGTGCGTTTTCAACCACCATTGATTCATCATTTACTTTTTTTGAGAGCCACTAATAATGATTGAGCCAATTCATTCTTCCATATGCTCTATTCTTTCAGATCTGCTTCATCATCAAAGAAATTAGGAAAAGCCATGTCTAGGGGTTGGTTGAAATAACCCAACTCTTCTGTCAACACGATACAAATTTTTTCACTTATATTATTCAATTCATCATAAATTGTGAACACTTGATTGTCAACATTTTCCTTGGTTGTTAATTCTTCCTTCTTTTCCATCATTCTGAGATGCAATATTTTAATTTCCTGAAAAGTAACACGTGTTTTATTGTGAACTGCCCATACCTTGTCAACATTCTCAAGCTTTTTTTCAAACCTTCTCTTTATCAATTCAAAGACAATATTGAACTTTTGATTGATTTTATTTCCATTTCCAAATTTTCACTTTTCTTCTAGGATCTCTTAGCCCCGTTCTTCCAGTAGGTAGTTTTAGCCATGGCTTCTAACACCCTATTATTGTTTTCTATCCATGGAGAGTAGGTACTCGAGGAAGATGGAAAATTATTTTTATATCTAGCTATTTGTTGTCTCAGACTTTCATTTTTAGTCATATATATTTTATTGTCTCTCACCAGCCTCTCAATTTTGGCTTTAGTGAACCTATAAACATCAACATTAAAATCTACAGTCTCCAAAGGATCACTTCAACCCGTTACACAAGGAGATGGCCAAATGCCTTATTAGGATCATTAATGAATAAATATTTTTTGTTAGGTGGGTATAAGGCCCACATTAACAAAGTTTCATTATCTGGATTGTAACTTGGTCCAGTGTATACTCTATCTACTCCCTTTGTGCTCAATTGTGAGGTTTTATTCTGAATTCTTTGAAAGCTATCAAATAAAATGGCAGAGCTCATATCCCATCCATGGAGCAACATGATCCCTACCTCTTCTAACAATGTTCTTCCATTTTATTGGGCAAGGGCTTCCATTTCCTTGTCAACCTCATCCTATAGCTCTTTTAAAGCTTCTGCCTCCTGTTCAAGTGTGATATCCTTAATCCTTTTCGTGGTCATTCTTTCTTTATACTCATAAAAAAATGTCTTGAAGTTGGAGGTTTTAACAAAAGAATCATTAGAAATAAAATTTTGGCTGGCACAATGTCTAATATCATCTAAAATCTCATTTGGGGATTCTATTGCAACAATGTTTCTTTCCATTGGGGGCTCATAATCTTCAATCATAGGTTTAACCTCTTGCACACCTTCATCATCACTCCTCATTTCTTCTTCTTTTGCAATAGATGTGTCAACAGATAAGCTAATATCCGGTGTAGCATGAGGAGAGAGCTGACATAGTGGAGATTCACTTTCAGCTTGCATTCCCCCAATATCCTTATTTCTTCTCTTTGTGAACACCAAAGGAGGTACATCCCTAGTCAACTCTGCTTCATGTGAGATCAATGTGTCCAATCTCTCTATGGGATCTTCAATTTCCAGAAAAACACCTCCATATTGGGTTTTATTGTGTGTTCTCCAAGCATCTGCTTTCATCACTCTATTATATAGGATTCTCTTCCTAGTAGCATGATGTTCATCAACATTTCTTATTAAATCATCTTCTTTAAAAAGTATATGGTGATACCCTTTCAATTTTTGACTTCTTTTGACATCATTTATAAAATGTTCAGGGTCAAATTTCTCCCTGGCATTCCCTTTGGGCAGATTATAAGACTCTTGATTTTTTTTGGTCAACTCATATCCTTTTTTAGGACCATAGTAAAATACCCAAAGCAATGTTTTAGGCATTAGTGATTAATTGTTATGAATCTTAAGATGCATGAAATCCGAGTAAGCTAATTGCTTTACAATCTCTAAATATGCAACCCTGTTTGGATAAGTTTTCGGTAGCAGAAATGGTGCTCCTTCTTAATTATATACTATAATTTTAATACAGTCATCATAGGCATACCAATCACCCTAGTTGTGAATGAATTTCACTCTTTCATCCTTATCCTTGTGTCTGAGGAATCTTTGTACTTCAAGTGACAGACTATAGTCATATGGATGATCTAAAAGTTCATACAAAGGATTCACAAAATACTCTTTAAAATATAAATAATGTGATCTTGCACACCTACTGTCCCAAATGGGCATCCACATCTGGATTGGTTTGATATTTTCATTATCATCTAAATATTTTATTCTTAAACACTCACTCCACATTCCCATACTATTTCCTTCATATAAAATGAGATGCATAAATATAGAATAATTCCTAAATTTGATATCTCCATCATTATTTTTGATAGAAACAAGTGCATTGTGAATGTCATTGGCTTGGTATTGAACATAATCAAGGGATTGGACATCCTGACTTTGCACATCAGCTATTAAAATCATTGGTGCAATGGCCATAAATATGGGGGTGTCCAAGCCAAGCACTTGGAAATCAGAGTAGTATGTGTATTGGAAGTATTCTTCAAATAGGTTCACAAAATATGGAGGGTTCTCCTCTATAGAAAATACCCTAAGACAATTTCTTGCATTGCAAGGCCTGTGCAATGGAAATCTCCACCTTTTGTAACTAGAGCTCATATTGTGGTATTCATTCTGTGAGATTTGCTAACTAGCCTACCAGGAATCTAATGACTGAAGGAAAGCAAAACCATAAATATGAGGAGGAATAAACTGTATTCCTCTCAAGAATGCAAAACTATATTCAGCTTGAGAAGTGAGAATTACAAAGGAAATGGCTTGGTTATATAGGCCAAGGGGAGAGATAGATGCAACTAGATTGTGACAAGTGTTGGAATCCTATGAGGTGTGACAACTCATGTCATTAAAGGCTCAACCACCTTATCCCTATGTAAAGTTAAGCTAGTGTGAAGAGGACTTTAGTGGAGAACGAGCTAAGAATGAACTAGTTAGATAAAGTACCCCTTTCACACTAACACATTCAAGAGGTCTTTAATTGTAAATTTTATATTGGTGCTGGTGTCTAATTGGAACACCATGGAAATATAGTTCTTAGTAACAGGGATGAAAGAAGATCCATCTTCCAATGTAAGTGTGTGGGTTTGGGGATCATATTTGTTGGTCGGTGCCTTAATCAATTTGATAATGATAAACACATTAGGTACCACCTATTGGTGTGAATAAGTCTTGTACCTAGTTTATTCCTTTACTAGGGACTTAGGGGACTTAATTCACATGTTAAGTGTATTTAGGATATTAGTTGTATCTTCTAGAAGTCTTAGTTGTCTTATCTAGACTTTACACTTTCCTAAGTAGTTTTGAGTTAGTTGTCTCATGTGATAGGCTTAAGACACTTGTCATGATCTTGTCTTATCCTATCTCTCATCCTTGCCTTCATAAGCAAGGCATCTCTAGCATATTTTGAATTGTATTGTATTACATAAATCATTTGTATCATATTGCAATCCTTGTTTGGTGGAATAGCATCTTCCATTGTTTCTTCTCTCTATCTCTTGTGGAGGTTATTTGGTGTTGCAGATTGAAGATCTTGGGTTGATCACTTCAACATAGTATCAGAGCTTTGAATCTGGAAATCCCCTTCCATTTTTTCATTAGTGAGTTTCCATCAAGTTTTCTATTGTGATTTGAGTTTCTTGTATCCTATATTACATGTATGCATTTTGGTGAGATTTGGTGATTGCAACACTTTTGGCTATAGAGGCAATATTTTAGGCTATCCCATTGCATCCAGGAGGCTCAAGAAAGTCAGATTTGGATTTTGTTTCACTAAATTTGGTCACCATTTAAATTTTTGGCAAAGAAGGGTTTGGAGCTCAGATCTGGTGAACAACCTTTTACAAGAGCATTTTTGGCAAAAAATAAGCTTGTCATTGTGTCCGAGTGGCCGTTTCTGAGTTTTTTGATATATAATTTCTCTATATTTGACAAAAGTTGTTTTTGAGGCAAAAAATTTTTAGCAGGGCAGTCGTATGACCATCTCGCAGTCGTCCAATTTGGCCTGTTGCAAAAAAATTTAAAAAATATATATTTTGGATTTTTTAAATTTTCTAATTTTTTTGAATATTTGGGGTTATTTATTTCATTGGGAGGGCATTTAAATTCTCTGTGGATAAATATTTTTGTAGGCATTATTTGTAGGTTGTACTTGTAGGGTACACCTGTGTCAGCGTCCTTTGGTTGACCACCGGTCGTGGTCTAAGCTCACCGACTATTTTTTGCCAACATTTTTCCTCCGTCAGTCTTCATTCTTACCGGCCTACAAACAAGGGAACCGCTAGGAGGGCGGTGTTTATAGGAAGCCGCCAGTGGTCGGCTCTCTAATTGCCAACCCCAATAGTCTTGGGAATTGCTAGGCAGGTGGTTTACTCACAGACCGTAAGTGCCAGGCTTAACCGCTTGGAAAGTTAGCCGCTACATGTGAACGGAGCAACCTATAACTGTTAGCGGTTATCAAATTGCCAACTTTTTTGCCTAAGTGAAGGACGCGGTCACCTGGGTGACCAGGAGCTAGTGCCTGGGGGCTCTAATTTGTGCCTAGTTAATCTTCAATTTTGCTCTTGATTAGTGTTGAAAGTGCCTCAAATAGGCCTTTTTTTCAATTTTGCATAAATTTTCACCACGACGTCAGATTTTCGAAAATGAGATATTGTCAAAAAGCTGGTTCGATGAAGTTCATAGTGGTGGAGGTGATTTTTCCAGATTTTAACTTTTTATGCTAGTTTTTTCAGCTTGATGGTACAAGTGCATTTATTGCTTGTCATTGGCATAAATTTTGCAAACAAAGTCAAAATTTGGAATTTTTTTTTTGAAATTGCAAGGAATTTGTTTGTAACCTTTTTTTAGTTTTGGCAAGATCTCTTTTCTGAAAATTGTAAAAATCACTGTGTGTTATAAACGGTTGATTTGAGCTTTTCACTTGTACAAACTGCAAAATTTCTTCATTGTAATTTGCTGGGGGGGTTACAAATTGAGTTTTTTATACATTCTAGGGGGTGAAAGGAACAATTTAAATGCCACATTGTCATCTTTCTTTTGGTGTGCATGGTGGATCTCAGACAAATTGAACCACTCACTCCACATAATTATCATACATGGAATCTAAAAATGACTCAATTGTTACAATCTAAGGGTCTATGGCCAATGTTAGATGTAGAAAAACTTGAATTCAAAAGGGATTATGACAAATTTTTCCATAGATGTAAAATGGATGAAGCAAAAGGGCTCATTGGCTTACATGTATCTGATAACTTGTTTCATATTTTAGAGTGTAAAACACCTAAGAATGTTTTGGATAAACTTGAAGAATTGTATGGTAAAACAAATCATTTTGGAGCCTTGCAACTTTAAGCATATCTACAATCACTCTCTCTACATGCATTTCTTTCAATTCAGGATTTCCTTACACAATTCAAGATGATTTTGTCACAGTTGAAAGGATGTGGACATGATATATCTAGTGATGAATGTAGATCTTCTTGATTATGTCTAAGTTAAAGGGTCCTTATCAAGTGTTTTCTTCTACTTTATATTCAAATATGGATTCCATGGGGAAAGATTACAAAATTCCCTCTTTTGAGTTGTTTTGTGAGCATCTTACTAGGGACGAGACCAAGTTGATTCAGTTGGATGCACTACCTAGTTCTAAGAATCATGCTCTAATGGATCAATCATCCAAGGGTAAAGGAAAGAATAAGAAGAATCCCAAAGAAAAATCATCTTCAGTAGTGAGACTCCCTCCAAACTGAAGTTGAAGAACAATAAGAAGTCCACTCCATCTCCTTCTTCTTCTACCTCTGGAGATTCTTCTTCCAAGTCCAAGAAAAAGGAAGGAGATCCTTATTCATTTTATGGAAAAACTGGGCATGATGCAACTCGTTGTTTTAAGATATTGGAAGACTTGGAGGAAGCTATGAAGAAGCACAACATTTCAGTGGCTATGCCTTCTTCCATGAGCAAAGGGAAAGCTCTTTCAACATGGGCCATTCATTCATCTTCAGATAGTTGGATTCTTGATTCAGGTGCTTCACATCACATGACAAATTCATGTGACCTTCTTGATTCCATTGTTCATACTTCTACTTCTTAGATTGCAGTTGGGAACTCTTCACAAATTCCAGTTTTGGGGGCAGGCTCCATTCAGATGCTAGATGGGTGCATTGAGGATGTTCTTCTTGTTCTTGATATTTCAGGGAATCTACTTTCCATATATTAGATTTGTCATTCTGGAGATGGAAAGTCAGTTGAGTTTACTCCATAGAAAGTGACTATTAGACAGTTGCAAGATCTTGAGAAGGTTTTTGCTATAGGGATAGTTGATCATGAGAACCATTTGTATCAATTTGATGGCTTTGTGTCTTCATCGGGTTCATGTTTTGTTGCTCACGCCGATTCAATGAGCAAGCTTTGGCATGAAATATTTGAGCACTTGAACTATAGATATCTTCAGCAGATGCAAGCACATAACTTAGTGGTTGGTCTTCCAAAGATCTCTTGCATGGATGGTGTTTGTCAAGGTTGTGTTTTTGGAAAGCAACATCAAGATCCCTTTCCTAAGGGTCAAGCTACTCATGCAACCACTCCCCTTGAGTTGGTCCATAGTGATCTCATGTCATTCCCAACTCCTTTTTTTTAGGGGCTAAGTATGTGCTAACATTCATTGATGATTTTTTCCTAACAAACATGGGTCTATTTTCTGAAGCTCAAGAGTGAAGTTCTCACCAACTTCAAGACCTTATAAAAATTTGTGGAGAAGTAGTCAGGTTTTTCCTTTGACAGATACACATAGACAATGGGGGGGAGTATGTCAATCAAGAATTTCAAGATTTTTGCAGTGAGCATGGTATTCTTCATTAGCACATAGTTCCTTACACTCCTCAATAGAATGGTGTGGCAGAGAGAAAGAACAAAAATCTCAAGGAGATGGCTAATCGTATGATTCAGTTGAGGTCTATGGCTTCAACATTTTGGGCCGAAGCTATCAATTGTGCCAACTATATTCAAAACTGTATGCCCCACAAGGTAGTGTGGAATATGACCCCTGAGGAGGATTGGTCTCATCGCAAGCCTAATGTATCCTTCTTTAGAGTATTTGGTAGTGAGGCTTGGGCATTCATTCTGGATGGTCAACGTAAATCAATGGAGAAGAAGAGTTAGCGATACATCTTTGTTGGCTATTGTGAGGATGTGAAGGCATACAAATTGTATGATCCTGACACATAAGAGGTTCATTTATAATGTGATGTTCAGTTTGCTGAGACCTTCACCCACTTAGATCCTCCTTTGACTTCTTCTTCATCACAACCTACTTATTCTTCTTCAGTTGATGATGATTTGCTACTTAAGGAAGAATTTGATGATAGTCTTAATGCACCTCCTCCTCAGTCATCCACTAGGCCACAATGGGCTTGAGTTACTCTTAAGGAGGTTGGTCCTCTTGTTGGTGATCCCATAGAAACTTGCCGCACTCATTCTCAGACTTCAAGAATTAGTCTTTTGAGTCATGCTATTTTAGATGATCCTCAAAAGTTTTTAGATGCTTTAGGTATTCCAGAGTGGGATAGTGCTATGGCTAATGAGTATTCTTCTTTGATGAAGAATCATACTTGGGATCTTGTGCCTCTTCCTAAGGGAAGAAAGTTGGTTCAGAGCAAGTGGGTATATCATACCAAGTATGTAGAATATGGTTCCATTGAAAAGTACAAGGCTCGTCTTGTTACAAAGGGTTTTTCTCAGGTTGAAGGAATTGACTATTTCGAGACCTTTGCTCCTATTGCCAAGATGGATTCTATTCACCTTTTCCTTGTTATAGCTGCATCACATGGATGGTCAGTGTATCAGATGGATGTGAAGAGTGCTTTCTTGCATGGGGATCTTCATGAGGAGATCTATATGGAGCAGCCACTAGGTTTTGTGTAAGAATCTTCACTTGTCTGCATGCTTCGACATTCATTTTATGGTCTCAAATAGGCCCCTCAGGCTTGGTATGAGAAGATGGATAGTTTCTTGCTTGCTTCCAGCTACACTTACTGCCATTTTGATCCCACAATTTACACTCAATGACATGGAGAGGATCTACTCATACTTGTTCTCTACATGGATGATTTGATTCTCATGGGGAGTTCTACTTCCATGATTTAGAGTACACAATGAGCATTGATGGGGAAATTTGATATGAATGACCTTGGTATTTTTCATTACTTCCTTGGTCTTTAGGTTCATTAGGATTATGAGGGGATCTTCATTTTTTAGTAGAAGTATGCTCTTGATTTTCTTCAGAGGTTTGGCATGGCTGATTGCAAGCTTTCCTCTACTCCATTCTAGTCAAGTGTTGTATTGTCTACCAGTTGCACTACTCCTATAGTTGATCCTACCTTGTATCGAAAGTTGGTTGGCAGTATTTTGTACTTGAAACATAGCATCCTGATATTTCCTTTGTTTGTCTCTCACTTCTCATAGGAGCCTCATGAGAGTCATTGGAGGGCCATCGAATGTATCTTGAGATACATTTAGGGCACTAATCATTTCAACATTCATTACACTTTAGGTGCATCTCAGATAGTGGGCTTCATTGACTCAGATTGGGTTGGTGATGTCAATGATTGAAAGTATACTTTTGGCTTTGTCTTTTGCCTTGGTTCTAGTCCAATTGCATGGCCATGAAAGAAGCAGACTGCTATTGCATTATCATCGACAGAGGCTGAGTATCAAGGTGCAATGTTGGCTAGTTAGGAGGTTTTGTGGCTTCATCAATTGATGACTGATTTTGGATTCCCTTCCACTTAGCCCACTACTCTTTGGTGTGACAATTAGAGTACCATACATATCTCTCGCAACCCAGTGGAGCATCAGCATACTAAGCATATTGAGATCTACATGCACTTCATTAGGCAGCTCATCCAGGATGGTGTTCTTAGCTTGGAGTATTTGCCTATAGATCAACAGATTGCATAAATATTTACTAAAACTTTGGCATCGCCTCGTTATCTTTAGTTGCAATCAATGCTTGAGGTGAAGGAAGTTGTCCTTGGTGGGTCTTGAGGAGTCATCCTTCCTTCTTCACTTTTCATTTTTATTTTCAACTTTTTCTCTCTTTTGGAGAGGAGTTTTCTCCCATAGGGTTTTTCTCCTTTTCTCTGCTTATGAGAGTTTTTTGTTTTGTACATGGGTATCTCATCTAGCCTTGTTTCTGGGACCCATCTTTTGAATGTTTGCATTGGTTTATTCTCCCTAAGTTGCACTTAAGGGGGGTGTTGGTGTGAATAAGTCTTGTACCTAGTTTATTCCTTTATTAGGGACTTAGGGGAATTAATTCACATGTTAAGTTTACTTAGGATATTAGTTGTATCTTCTAGAAGTCTTAGTTGTCTTATCTAGACTTTACACTTTCCTAGGTAGTTTTGAGTTAGTTGTCTCATGTGATAGGATTAAGACACTTGTCATGATCTTGTCTTATCCTATCTCTCATCCTTGACTTTATAAGCAAGGCATCTCTATCATATTTTGAATTGTATTGTATTGCATATATCATTTGTATCATATTGCAATCCTTATTTGGTGGAATAGCATCTTCCATTATTGCTTCTCTCTATCTCTTGTGGAGGTTATTTGGTGTTGCAGATTGAAGATCTTGGGTTGATCAATTCAACACCACCAACTTTCCTAAATTGAGTCTCCATGGTTTGGAGACTGGTTGGTGTCTATGCATCTTCTTATAGTGGTATATAAACAAGTCATATCCCCTTGTTGGGGTCCATGTATCTCCTACCTCCTTATTTCTATCCTCCAATTTCTTAGCTTGAGGGTTTAATTTCACATTTCACTTGGACCTTTGTCTAGAGCCAGGACATTGATCAATGAAGTCCTGATTTAGGTGTCTAGTTTCCAAATTTTTTCTCTTGTTTTTAGGGTTTTTAGACGTACTTGCCATAGTATGAATTTTGCAAAAAAACCCTACTTAAATGCTTAATAATTCAACTGGATTTTAGGTACTGAGAATTTCAGCTCAGGCTTTGGGTACTTACTCAGACAATAAATTGTTTTCTTGGTCTTGGTGTTGCCATCCATCGCTATACTTTGTTTCCTTTCTCTCTGGTTTCTTAATGATTTCAAAGTGATTTTAGGATTCTATTTTTAATGTCTTTGGCTTTGGTTCATTAACACCATTTGATGGCACTTTCATATCATCGAGAGTGTAATTAATTAATTTGAATATAAGCTATTGATCTTGTTCATCATCATTTCCAAATTTTCTCTTCATCATGTCGCTGTCTTTTCAATGCTATTGTTGCATCGAGAGGATCATTTTTTTCTCTTACTGATATTTCCCCTTTTCCCTGATATCCTTTTTTATGATACATTCCTTCTTTGTTTTGAGATTTCGAGGAGACTCCATATGGCTTCATTCTAATATCATAGTGTCCTCTCAAAATTTTCCTTGCAAGTAATCCCCTCAAAATTCTTTTATTGCTTTGACATTTTACTCCTTTTTCTTTTTTATCGTTAAAACTAAGGCACAAGTGTTATCATTTCATTAAAGGGAGTAGTGTCCTTGTTCTTCCAATATGTGTTCTTCCCTTCGATGGAGTCCTTAGTTTGGTCATTTGCTCATTCACTTTTAGGGTTGTTGAAGGGACTGCTATTTCATTCTCATCGATATACATTCTTTCTCCTGATGTCTTCTTTATTTTCTATTTTTCTAAGGAATTGTGAACCATTTTACCTCAATATTTTGGAGTCCTTTCGAACCCCCTTTTGATGTTCTCTATAATGAATGCTATCATTTCATCGAAGAGATGAATTTACTCATCCCTTTGATATATACCTTTCTATTTGATGAATCTTTTCACTTTCGTTACATTGGGGGGACCCATAAATCGCTCATCCCAACATTCCAAAGTCTCTTTGACTCTTCAAGTGTATAATTCTAGCATTGTTTCTTTGATTTTTCATTACCACTTTGATATATATGACTTCATCATGTATGAAAGATTATTTTCTATTTATAGAATGTTGAGGTGTGATTATTTGGTACATCATGCCATATTAATACAATTTAAAATATTTGTTCCTTGGCGATCTATGTTTCTGATTATCGAAGAGACATCAAGACATTAGCATCTAATGTGCCATGGTTTCTTCGGTAGGATTTCAGTTGGATTGTCGAAGGGAAACTAAAACAAGTTTCCTCAACATGATATACTCTCCTCAATAATGTTCATATCATTTTGCTCCATCGTTCCTTCAAAGGGACCTTAAATGACTCTTGCCAATGTAATGTAGTCTCATCTATATGACTTCCTTTATATAGGAGTAGGATGATGAATGTGAAATTTTTGGAGTGATGACTATGGGGAAAATAAATGGGGTATTTTGAATGATAAAGTTTTTAAATGATATGCTAGGTGATAGGATATTCAAAAAGAAAATGGGTTTTTTTGTGGGAAATTGGGGCTGATTTTCTAGTCCTAACAGAATCAAAGGTAAAATTTATACCCCGATCATTGTCAACATTACTGAGAGGCCTAAAAAAAAATTTAAAAAGTATCTAATGAATTTTTTTGATAACAAACCCAACGATGCTCTCTCAAATATTTCGTATAGGGTTTTACCTACAGAGGACACTAGGGCATACATACATGGGAATTTATAAGATAAAAACCATCAGAAAATTAAAGATCTATGGTTTGATGAGTTGACTCGAGATGATTTCCTTGTAAAATCGTAATATGTTAACCTAGTGCAAAAGAAGCTTGATATCTGGAACCGGTTTCCTAACTACAATAGTGATGTGGATCCTAAGAATGTAAGGCTAACATTGAGTAGAATGCATGATAAATTCATATGGACTGACATGCCTGGACTAATAACCAAGGAGGTGATCAAGGCTATTACAGGATTATGTGATACCAAACCTATACCAGTACTTAAATCTATGAAAAATGAGGTTGTTATGGATCCAAATAGTGCCACCTATGATAGGAGAGATTTGAAAAAAAACCTATCAAGAATCCAACTGTGAAATATGTGTCTATGATGATAGGTCACAAATTTAATTTCATAAACATGGAGAATTCAGTTTCTGCAACGACTATCTATGTTGCACATGAAATGGTAGTGAATGGGAAGGAATTTGATCTATGTGAGTTTCTGTGACAACTCCTTGAGAACCTGGAGTAAAGTAGAGAAAATAAATATGCATTTAATTTTGGAACTTTGGTAATGTGCTTATTATTTTACTTTTTGAGAGAACTTCCTAGAAGAAAAGGTGTTGTATGGGATAGGATTAGACTTGTGGGACATAAAATTATTGACTATATGCATAGCTTAGGAAACTTGAAAGCTCAAGATGATTCTTTGACTACATTATTTGCAGTGTTTTAGAAAAATATGCATGAAAGGGAAAAAAATTCCCCACAATCTTGTAGAGAAATATGCTAAGGAAATTACTTTCATTGTGACAACTGATGAATGTATAATTTAGGTAGTTGAACCTAGAACAATGTGGATTGAGCCTCTTGGATATGAAGTTTCTGAGAATAATGTTGAAGGATATGTTGAGTTGCCACTTAAGAATCCTAAGGACCCCTCTCTACCAAGACATGGAACATACGAAGAAAAAGTATTAGAGGTACACTTGGAATTAAAGAAATTGGAAATTTAAAGGAATGCAAGGAAAAATATGGAAGAGTAGGCTAGAAAATAAGGCTATACAAAAGAAGAAATTAAGGAGGCTAGAGAAAGAGAAGCTAGCATTGCCAGTGAATCCTCTAGACCAAGGATATCTGGAAGAACAACTTCCACCCCTACCTCTGTATTACCTAAGTTCTCTAGAGCTACTATAAAAGGAAATAAAGTAGAGCCTAGTGATCCAGTAACTAAAGAAGTCACAACACCCTTCAAACCCAAAAAAAGGACTAGAAATAGAAAGAATATGCCTTCGGTAGCAACCCATGCTTCCTTTGGAAGAAGAAAGAAGCAAAAATAATTCAAGGAGAAGAATATAAGTGTTGTGGTTGAAGAAGAAATTGAGCTTGGGCTTGAGCATGAAGAACAATTAACAAGGAAGAGAAGAAGAAGTGCTACCACAAGTGGTGAAGGTGCTTCACAAGAAGCAAGCACCGAAGCTAAAAATCCAAAAGTTGACATTATTGAAACTTTCAAAGAAGAAATAGAAAGAGAAAAACATGCTTTCACTATACACATCCATAAGAAGCATGAAAAGAAGAAGGATAAGAAGTTAGATGAAGGCTCTTTGGAGCAAAAGGAAAAGAAGATAAAAACTCCTCCGTTAAGAGCTTGTACTTTGATGAAGTCAGATGTTTTGGTTAGTAATATGTTACAATATGATGATTTGTTAGAAGCTACTACAAAGTTATATGAAGAAGTGGATGAAGAAGATAAGAAACAATCATTGCAGTAATTATTTAGTTGTTGGATGTTGTGGTTGTGTTGCTGATATGTGGTTGTTATTGATGTCAACACTATTAGCACTTATGTATTGAAGGTTGTATATGTTGAGGATATTGAGAAAATTGTTAAAAGAAAGAGTTGTAGGTTGACAGTGGATTAGTGAAGGTCATGAAGGTGTCTTGATCCATACGTTGATGATAAATTGTTGTGGACTAAAGGGTTTATTTCTGAGAATATCTAGTTTATCCACCAGAAGTTTCAAAGGTCCGTGTGAAGATTTGATCGTGTTATGAATACTTGTGTTTTGACAATTTTTTTTTGTAGTTTCAGTTAGTATTCCTGAGTGAAGTTGATATGATTTTAGTAATTTCAATTACTGCGGATGTTTCTATGTTGGTTCTTGTTGCTTGTGGATGCTTCTAGATCATTCTCTATCTTTGTTGCATGTCCTTGTTAATCAACGTGTTCATGGTTGAAGATTTTTCTCATATGTGTTCCAGTTTTCATTTTCTTGGCTGACATAGTGGTTGTAATGTGTTGTGGATCCTTGGAGATTAAAATTTGAATGTTTGGCACACTCGAGGATGTTTTTTTGGGCCACAACATAATATTGGCTGATGATGTTTGATTCACATTGAAAAATTTGTTTGTAAATTTAGGTCGACATTGCATATATTTTTATATTTTCATGTCTTTTGGCCGACAAAGTTGTTGATGAAGTTCATGTTGTGGTTATATAATAGCGATTGTTTGTTCAAATTGAAGTGTGCTCGGTGTGCTCCTGTATGTGTATATGTGAATATCATTAAATTGTAGAGTAGAGTGTGAAGAAGTTTGAGCAGAGTGTGAAGAAGTTTGAGCGAAGTGTGAAAGAGTGTTTATGTGCTTAATCAGAATTGTAATAAGGCTTTTGGAGAAGCTATTTTCTTAGTTCATACCTTGCAGATCTAATCCATATTTCTCTTTCTTGGGTAGTGAGCCCTCTTGTATTTGAGCAGCGAGTGCTAGGAAGTGTGCCTAAATGCATTTTCAATCCCATTATTATTCTTATGCTTTTAACAAGGTATAATCTTGTGGACTAACATCCACCGTGGTTTTTCCCTATCAGGGTTTCCACATAAAAAATATTGGTGTTCTTTGTGTTTCTAATGTGTTGATTGTTTATGGTTTATTGTTCATGCATCAAATCTGTAATTGAGTTAAGTTAAGTTTGAGTTAAGATTGAAAAGTTTAAATAATTTGTGGCAACTGATCCACCCCACTCTTAGTTGTCTGTCCTTGTTTTTCAAAAAATTGGTATCAGAGCAAGTTCCTCTGAAGAAGTTTAAAATCTTGAGGTGATATGTGATGGCATCATACAAGAAGGACAACCCTAGATTTTATGGAACAAACTACTCACTATGGAAAACTAAAATGGAATGTCATTTGAGGTGCTTAGGTGAACACTTCTAGAAGATTACAAAGAACAAATATACTATTCCTCAGAATGGTCCTTCCACTCTTGATGAGATTAAAGATACTGAGAATAATATCAGGGCTATGAAAGCTCTGCTAAGTGCTCTGATGGATTCAAAAATGACAAATGTGATGGGTCTGAAGACAACTCATGAGATGTGGATGAAGCTGGAGACTTTGTATGAAGGAGATGTACATGTGAAGGTCACTAAGCTACAGAGTTTAAAAGGCAAGTATGAAAATTTGAAAATGGCTGAAGATGAAAACATTTCTTCTTTTATGCAAAAAGTAAATGAAATTGTGATGGGTATTAGATGTGCTGGTGGTACCTTGGATGAACAAGAAATTGTAGTTAAAGTGCTTAGATCATTGCCTCCCTCCTACAAATCAAAAGCTCATGCTATTGAAGAATTCAGATTAGTAACAAATGTAACAAGGGATATGATAATTGGTAAACTTGCTGCCTTTGAATTAAGTGAATTTGGTGATTATGCCCCTAAGACTAACTATGTGTTTAAGGATTATGTATTCAAAAGAAACATGCAAAGATATTATCTAGGAGAAAGTTCTAGAAAGACATTCAAATATGAGGAAGAGATAAAAAAGCTTGAAGATGAAGAAAGAGAAGTTGAAGAGCTGGAAGCATTGATTGTGAAGAAAGAAGGCATAGGACAAGGTAAGTATAAAGGAAAGCTGCCTATTAAATGTTCCTCTCACAATAAAATAGGCCATTTTTCTTCAAGGTGTCCTGAAAGAGTTCCTAGGTCTAAGCCCTACAAACCTAGATTTCAAAAGAAGTGTTATTTTGCTGAAGAAGGTGTGATTGATGAAGAATCTGATAAAGAAAAAGGAAATGAAGATGAATGGGTTTTCATTGCTATCAAGGAAAATAGTCTGGTGGCTACCAAATCTGCTAAAGTTGAGAAAGATCTTGTAGCCCGAAGGATGAGTGGGTTATTGATAGTAGATGCTCACATCATATGACTAGTGACAAAAGAAAAATTGTGAGTCTAGAGAAATATGATGGTGTGGTTGTAAGATTTAGAGATAATAATGCTAGTGTGATATGTGGTAGAGGATCTATTTTTCTTGGTGGTAAACATAACATTGATGATGTCCTTTATTTTGAAGGCTTAAAGCATAACCTATTGAGTGTTGGATAGATGGTGGACAAGGGTTATGATCTTCAGTTCAAGGATGGGAGATGCACAATACTTGGAAGTTATGGAAATATGATTGCTTCAGGTACAAAGACAAAAAGTAATATTTTTCACCTAAGTGCTGGTAATGTAAGTTGTTTAATTGCTCAAGTTGATGAAAGTTGGTTATGGCATAGGAGGTTGTGTCATGTGAATTTTGATAACATTGTTAAGGTAAGTTCCATTCAAGCAGTAAGAGATCTACCTAAGCTAGTGAAACCTGCTAACACAATATGCAAGGAATGTTAGATGGGTAAACAAACTAGAGTCTCTTTTCGGAGTAAGAAACACCATTCTAATGGAGTACTAGAGCTGGTGCATACTGATCTATGTGGTCCCTCCAAAATTAGAAGTCTACAAGGAGAAAGATATTTTATGCTACTCATTGATGATTACTCTAGGATGATATGGGTTGCTTTCTTAAGAGAAAATGTGAAGCATTAGAGAAGTTCAAAATTTTCAAAGCCATGGTAGAGAATGAGAAAGGTATGAAGATTAAATGCCTAAGGTTAGATAGAGGTGGTGAGTTCACCTCTAGGGAGTTCAATTATTTTTGTGAAGAGTATGGAATCAAAAGACAGTTATCTGCTCCCCGAACCCCTTAACAGAATGGAGTTTTAGAGAGAAAGAACAAAACAATTCTGGATGTTGCTAGAACAATGATGATTGAAGGAAATGTGTCTCACATCTATTGGAGAGAAGCTGTAAACACTGTTGTGTACACTTTAAATCGGGTAAATGTTAATGGTATTTCTGGTAAGAATCCTTTTGAGCTATGGTTTGGTTATAAGCCTACTATTAAATATTTCAATATTTTTGGAAGCAAGTGCTACATTAAGAGAGATGAGGACATAGGAAATTTTGATGCAAGTAGTGATGAAGGAATATTTCTAGGTTACTCTACCAAGAGCAAGGCTTAACGGTGCTATAACAGAAGATTGAGAAATATGGTTGAGAGTGCAAATGTTAGAGTTGATGAGGAATTTGCTAGATCATCTAGATACTGTGGATATGATTCAAATGACCAACAAGATAGTTCAGATAAAGGGAAGAATTATTAGACACAAAATCAAGCTCAAATTATTCTGGTAAATCAAGAAAGTAAAGGAGAGACAAATGGAAGTGCAGAAGAAAGAACAGAAGAACCAGAAGTACGAGTGAATCCTAAAACTCTGAGGTATGTGAGATTGAATCACTCAGAGAATTGAAGTATAGGAGACAAGAATAAAGGTGTCCAAACTAGAAGAAGGATTGCAGAAGAGTATTGCCTGATTTCCAAAATTGAGCTTAAAAATTTCAATGAAGCTTGCAATGATGAATACTGGATGGAAGCTATGAAGGAAGAATTGATGTAGATTGAAAAGAATAATACATGGATTCTTGTTCCTAGACCTAAAGATAAAAATGTGATTGGTACTAAATGGGTCCTTCAGAATAAGCTGAATGAACAAGGTGAAGTGATTCAGAATAAATCAAGACTTGTATGTAAAGGATATTCACAAATGGAAGGTATTGACTTTGAAGAAACCTTTGTCCCTGTTGCTAGAATCAAAGCTGTAAGATTATTTCTTTCTTATGTTGCATATATGGACTCAAGCAAGCCCCCAAAGCCTGGTATGCTAGAATGGATAAATACTTACTAAAGCTTGGATTCAATAAAGGTACTGCTGACAACAACTTGTATTTTAAGTTGGATCATGATAAAGAGATGATTATTGAATTCTTTGCTGATGACATTATTTTTGGAGGAGATGATGATTTATGTATGAAGTTTGCTGATGAAATGAAAAGTGAATTTGAAATGAGTGTGATTGGTGAGATGAAGTTCTTTCTGGGATTTCAAGTCACTTAGATAGAAAATGGGATTTTCATATCTTAGTCCAAATATGTGAGAGAGTTACTGAAGAAGTTTGGAATGGAAGACTCAAATCCTATTGGTACACCCATGGTAACTAGATGCAAATTAACAAAAAATGATGATTATCCTAAGGAAAATCAAACAAGATACAGGTCAATGATTGGCGGATTGCTCTACTTAACTCAGACCAGACTAGACATCACAAATGTTGTATGTATGGTTGCTAGATTTCAGGCTGATCCAAAAGAATCTCATGTGACTGTTGTAAAGAGAATTTTTAGATATTTGAAAGGAACAATTGATTTTGGGCTTTGGTATCCTAAAGATGATGATCTTTCATTGAGTGCATATACTGATGTGGATTGGGTAGGAGATGTAGATGAAAGGAAAAGTACTAGTGGTGGTGCTTTCTTCCTAAGGAAGAAGTTGGTGTCTTGGTTGAGAAAAAAGTAGAATTCCATCTCCCTATCTACTGTTGAGGTAGAGTATATTGCTATTGCAAATAATTTTACTCAAGTAATGTGGATGAAATAAATGTTGAAAGATATCATAGTAGTATATGATGAACCTATTGCCATATACTGTGACAACTCAAGTACAATAAACATATCAAATAATCTGGTGCTACACTCTAAGACCAAGCATATATCAATCAAGTTTAATTTCCTAAGGGAAATAGTGAATGAGAAAGAAGTTAGATTGGAGTATGTGCCTACCAAAGAATAGGTTGCAGACATTTTCACCAAGCCATTGCCAAAGGATACTTTTGAGTATCTCAGAGGAATGCTAGGGGTAATTATCCCTCCTAATATGAACTAGAGATGCATTTACTTACATCAATCTATATTCTTCAAAGCTATATTCTGATCCAGATTGATGTTTTTGTGGCTGCTACTTAGGGGGAGTAGTCAAATGTGCAGATATGTGGTTCAGAGCTTGTATGTGGGAAGATAATGTTTATCTTTGCCATTGATGTCAAAGGCAGAGAAGAGTCATGTGAAAACTATGAATTATTTGGGAAGAAGAGTCTTGTGGGGAGAAGATCATGCATAAGAAGTTGAGGAAGAAGAGTCAGAATCTAAGGGGGAGTAAGTACTGATTGAGAGTTGTGTTGATGGTGGTTTTCACATCATGTGTTGCCATCAATGCCAAAGGGGGATATTGTTGGATGTTGTGGTTGTGTTGCTGATATGTGGTTGTCATTGATGTCAACACTATTAGCATTTATGTATTGAAGGCTATATATGTCGAGGATATAGAGAAAATTGTTAAAAGAAAGAGTTGCAGGTTGCCAATGGATCAATGAAGGTCATGAAGGTGTCTTGAACCATATGTCAATGATCAATTGTTTTGGACTAAAGGGTTTACTATTGAGAATATCTTGTTTATCCACCAGAATTTTTAGAGGTCCATGTGAAGATTTGATCATGTTATGAATAGTTGTGCTCTGACAGTTTTTCTATGGTTTCAGTTAGTATTCCTGAATGAAGTTGATATGATTCTAGTAATTTCAGTTCCTGCAAATGTTTCTATGTTGGTTCTTGTTGCTTGTGGATGATTCTACATCATTCTCTATCTTTGTTGCATGTCCACATTAATCGATGTGTTCATGGTTGAAGATTTTTCTCATATGTGTTCGGGTTTTCATGTTCTTGGCCGACATAGTGGTTGTAATGTGTTGTGGATCCTTGGAGATTAAAATTTGAATGTTTGGCATGCTCGAGGATATTGTTTTGGGCCACAACATAATATTTCCTAACGGTGTTTGATTCGCATTGAATTTTTTTTTGTAAATTTGAGCCAACATTGCATATATGTTTTATATTTTCATATGTCTTTTGGCCGACAAAGTTGTTGATGAATTTCATGTTGTAGATACATAAGAGCATTTTTTTTTTCGAATTGAAGTGTGCTCAATGTGCTTGTATGTGTATGTGTGTATATCATTCAATTGCAGAGTAGAGTGTGAAGAAGTTTGAGCAAAGTGTGAAAGAGTGTTTATGTGCTTAACCAAAATTGTAATCAAAATTTTGGAGAAGCTATTTTCTCAATTCATACCCTACGGATCTAATCTATATTTCTCTTTCTTAGGAAGTGAGCTCTAGGAAGTGTGCCTGAATGCATGTGCATTCCCATTATTATTCTTATAATTTTAATAGGGTATAATCTTGTGGACTAAAATCCACCGTGGTTTTTCCCCTAATAGGGTTTCCACGTAAAAAATCTTGGTGTCTATGTTTCTGATGTGTTGATTATTTATGGTTTATTGTTTATGCATCAAATCTATAATTGAGTTAAGTTAAGTTTGAGTTAAGATTGAAACATTTAAATAATCTGTGACAACTGATTCACCCCCCTCTCAATTGTCTATCCTTGTTTTTCAAACATCAGTATATTATTGTTTTAGAAGCAGATATGAGTAATATCAAGAAGAAGGTCCCTAGAGTTGTGTGGGATGCCTTGGTGGAAAGAAGGCATGAAGAATTTGAAGCTAAATAAGATAAAAAAATGATTCTTTGGAGTAAATTGGATCCTCCCTATCTGAGTATGACAAGGCTACATTGATTGAAGTGTATACTAAAGAATTAAGAGTAAAACAAAGAGTCACCATTCTTATGGGGAGAGAAAAGGAATAAGTAGACAAGTTGAAACAAGAAACAATGAAGATTGTTAGAGATATAATAGAGAAATTTGGGATGATAACTAGTTCATCATCTAGTACTGCTCAAGAAAAGGATCATGTTGAAGAAAAGGTCACCGATGTAGAGTAAAATCTTCCTTCGGTTATAAATTTACCTATTTTCAAAGAAGTTTGGGAAAAGAAGATGTTCATATTGCTGAAAAAATTCATTATTTAATGTTACAGAGAATGTGGTGTCCTCACCACCATCGGTAGAAGAAACACATGCTTCCCTGGAGACTTCTCCTCTAAAAGACACTAAAAAGTCCATCGATGTTGATGAAAACTAGAGTGCAAAACAAGAAAAAGACAAGAAAAATGTAGATGGTATAGAGGACCATCCTAACAAACAAAATGAAGATGCTAGAAATGAAAATAAAGATTTATCAAAATGAGAATGGAGAAGAAAAAGGAGAAAAAGAAAGGAATGACAAGAAAGATGATGAGGATAAGGAGGATGAAGATAAATACAAGAAAAAGGAAAATCCCTCTGATGAAGAGGAGAAAGAGTAGAATGAAGAAGAGTCTGAGGTTGGAAATAATGAAGATGTACAAAAGACCATGGAGCAACCCAAATCCTCTAGAGAATATTTTGGTAATACTCTCAAGGGCCTTTTTTGAAGTAGATTAGATTTCAATAGAAAATTCCACCCTAGTTGTTACAGCTCCCGATGTACCAAGGCAATGTAGATTTGGATAATATCTCATCAATTCAAAAGTTGGAGCTTGAAGACATCTTTCATGCCTCTTGTAGAAAATAAATAATAGAGACAAATTAGAAGGGGAAAATTTTGATAAATGAAGCTATCAAGACTCTGTAGGATGCTACTTCTAGTGCCATAGTTGACAACTCTCTTGCCCCAATTTACAATCTAAAGTTTCTAGTTGATTCTCTTAAGGAGTATGCCTCCAATTTGAAGGAACAAACTAAAAAAGATGTTGTTTCAAGATTTGCAGAGAAGAGACTTGTAGAGTTACAAGATAGATGTGCATCTGCACATGGGAAAGTGGATAAATGCTTAAAAGAGGTGCAAGAATGTGAAGATGAGGCTAAAACTTTGTTTTTTTACTGTATGAGGTGGCCAGATGCCACTCAAGGAATTAAGGAATCAATGGATGCTATTGAGTTACAAATAACTAATTCCTCTAGAGCCAATAACCTAGCACAATATAGAGATCACATTACTTGGATTGCCATTACTGATCTAAAAATAAAAATTTTCACATTGCAAAGGTAGAAAGACATTATAAGGTGATTTGGATAGCTTGGGGACTTGGTGAATACCAAGCATATATCGGTGTCAAGTGCCCTAGCTAATGTCAAGAAACTTACAAAGATAAATCTAAATCCAAGCACTCTGAAAGAGGGAGTGAAAAATGTTTAATTGAAGGAGAAGGCACCTTCAAGCTCCTTAAGAATTGCTTGATAAGAAGAATTCCCTTCATTCCAAGTCTTTTTGGATGTTGCAAGTGATTTGTACATTGATTCGAGTTGAACACTTTTCACATGTATATTCTTTCATTGTTTCAATTGCTTTTAGTTTTTTGTTGTACATACAGATGGATCAAATTTTTGGGATAAATCATCAAGGGGGAGTCAGTACATTTAAATTAAGTTGTTCACTTGTACATATGCATCATGTGTGTTACAAAAATAACCTTTTTCCTTAATGTCAAAGGGGAGAAGTTTAATGCCTGAGATGTTTGAAGAAGTAAGACGATTGGAGATGGTGTATGACATATGTTTGGAGATTTTGAAAAGTTTGAAGACTCAGTTTTGGATTCATTTTTGGCACATGTTGCCATCAATGACAAAGGGGGAGATTTTTGAAAGAATGAAGAAGGAATCCTTTTATGTGTTGTCATTGATGTCAACATTGATTGTTGATATTTACTCTAATCTAGTGAAAAAAATGAAGATATCTTAATCTGGTATTTTGGTATGTAATTGCTTGTGTAATAAGATCTACTTAGGAAGTAATAATATGTTATTACTGACTATTATGTGCATCTATGTTCAAGATTTTATGTGGTTTGGATGAAAATTTGAAAGTTACAAGTGACAGTAGTTCGACATTTAGTTTTGGCTTTATACAATGTAAATGGGTATGAGTAATTAGGTCTGCGGTTATCTAGTGATTGGAACCAGACTTTACAATTTTGGGAGATTCTTTATAAATTTCAATACACTATATATTCCATATGGTGTGTGATTATATGATCATGTGGATCATTGGTGTTGATTAGTTGGCTTATTTTGTGATTAGGTATGATTCCTAGATGACCTAATGTTTGATATATGTTGTTGAGATTAAATATGTATTTCAGATATTAAGGATATCTATTTTAGGTCCATGCTAACCTAAATCAAGTGTTGCATGTTTGGTTTGAGCACATAGATGTTTTTGATTCAAGTGTGGAGCCAACAAGGAAATTTTGATTTAATATAGGGCTACATATAATTAGGCTAACCTAATTAATGTATGCAATTGTATTGGATATATATGCAAGAAATTTTTGAGATTATAGAAGTGAGATGAGATGTGATGAGATGAAAATATGAAAATTTAATATGTACATGATCAGATCTATAGCAGAATTGTGGTGAATGTTGAGCAACTATAAAGCAGAGTAGTGTCTTGTGTTTTGTATCTGAGAAAGTGCATAGTATCATTATATTGAGCTTCAAAGGAACTGAATCCAACACAAGGAAAGTTCATTTTTATTAGTTCACATATTATCTATATATCCATTTCTACTTTGTATATTTTGTGGCTGTGAGCCCTATTGGATAGTGTGTACTAGCAATGACCCTCTATAATATCTTATAACCGATTATAATATATTGTGATCTAATCCTCACTTTGGTTTTTCCCTTTTTGGGTTTTCCATGTAAAAATTCTCGTGTTCTTGTGTCATGTGATCTTGTGATTATTTCATGCTTTCATTCCTTGGTGCAGTTAGATATGTTTTGATAATTGGATGGATTATGATTAAATAGTTTAATTGAATATTGATTCACCCCCCCTCTCAATATTCCAGGTGTTTAACAACATGGATGGATGAGATCATGGCTCAATGAAAGTTTATAATTTGGTCATTGATCCCTATGATATTTACTATCAATGGCCCACACATCATCTCAACAAATAAAAACATCCACCTATAGGTGATACACTAAGTCCACACAATGAAATGGTATGCTGATACCTGTCTTTGGAATATTTGCTCTTGATCCCTCCATTGATCATACAATGAAAATATGCCTCATAATATGAAAATGTGACACAAACACCACATACAATAGTTGTTCGATGCTTGTCATCAAATTTGAACTATTGAAGTCTTCATCACAACCCACAAGAACATAACACATCAAGACCTAGTGCTACATCATTCAAAACTATGATGCAATCAAACTCTGCCACTTGTAATCCTAGACAATTGCTAGCACATTGTATCATCACAAATCCAAAGTAGGCCCCATTAGGTTTCTTATCACATACCACCGAAAGGCCTTGCTCATTTTAGCACACAAACATGATTCAAAGAGTGCATGCGATGACCATTTGATCACCTCCCCCTCATCATAGCCATTTCTTTTTGGAACATAGCATATTACAAAATGACCCTACCAAATGAGTATAAAAATATGATGCACTAGATCATTGTGATATACTGATACTTTCCAGAGAATATTCTACTCCCTAATCCTCCCTCTTCACATCACACATTACACAAAGGAACATGAAAATGGGAATTGAATTTGCAATGTGAAGAAGCATTGTGATGGAATAAGATTTAAACATGTATTGAAGAACCAAGATCAATAGTTACATCACACATCACACTTTGGAAGAGATTGGGAAAGGGTAACAACATGATACAAAGGAGACGCATGATGTGAAGAGAAACACATGCATCACATATCATGAATTAGAGACTATTAATGAGGAAAAAAAATGTGATGCAAAGGGGTGGTGTGATTGGTGTAGTCATGGTAGGAGGGTTCTAGAAAAAATAGTCTGGACCATGTAGCAATGGGTCAACATAGCGAAAAAAACACCAAAAATAGATGTGAAAAGATGAATCTTCCTTAGTATAGAATGCTTACATGCAACATTGGCCACAAGGGTGAATATCCAGTACTTATAGGCCTTACCTTAAAGGCTTACAACATACCACTAGCCAACATGCCTTATTACATGCCCCTATAGGGTTATTGTGAAAATGTATTGATCTCAATCTAAATCTATTGAATGATAACTAATGATCTACAAATGAATTCCATGCTTATAAATATGCTCCTCAAGCTCCAAAATAGGTCCATGTTGGTCATAACCTAATGAATTCTCAAATATGAATGTTGGCCTCAAGATGTGAAGACTTTAGCTCCATGCAAAAATGAATCAACTTGGAATCTCTAGGGTAGGTCCCAAATGAACCCACAATGCTTGTATGATGTCCCATTAGGATTTTCATGATTTGGAGTAGGTTTGTACTAATAAATTGGACCATGTCGGCCCCCAAATGCTTTGATTGGTAACATAGTGAAATTATGAGAGCGATAACTTCTGATAAGCAAATGCAAATGATCTAAAATTTGGATATGTAATAGATGTGAATGTGTAGATGCTATATCCTGCTCCATGAGTTGAGAAATAAAGATACAATAAAATCTAGAATGAATTAGTGAAACTACTACTAAATTTAATGCAAGAAAATAACTGGTTTTGGTTGATACAAGATTGCTTTACAACTAGGGATGCTCTTGCATCAGACACTTGGGGTTGGAAGAAAAGTGAGTCCCTCACTTTCTAGGGCTAAGAGGAAAACCAATATGGTCCACCTCAACCTGAGAAATCCATGATGAATCCTCCATTGGTCTACCTTTCCATTTCACAAGATATTCTTTGTACTACTTTTTCCTAGTGCTTCTTCCAGTTCTGGTATCCAAAATTTGTTCAATCTCCTCTGATTCCTGACGTGGTAATTGTTCCTTTAGATCCACTTCATCACTACTACCACTCTATTCCACTTTATGAAACTCATACATGTTTGCAACATTGAAAATAGGTGATATACCCAATGTCTCTGGTAATTCCACTTCGTATGCATTTCCATAGTCAAACTTCCTTAGAATCTTACATGGTCCAAACTTCCTCATCTTTAACTTGTTGAATGTGCCAGCTGGAAATATCTCATTCCTCAAATACACCATGAATTCATCTCCAACAACAAATTCCTTATGTCATTGGTGTTCATCTGCCTTCCCCTTATACTTACTATTCATGTCTTCCAAATTCTTTCAAACTTGACTATGCAATGTTTCACTGAAATCTACAAACTCTTTTTCTTTGGCACTCCTCTTGTTCTCCATGCTGATGTCTCTTAATTATACAACACCTCTAGGATTTTCTCTAGTAATAATTTGAAATGGTGTCTTCCCTATACTCTGACTCACTGAATTATTGTATGCAAAATTTTCCTATGGTAAAATTATATCCTAGCTTCCTACCTTATCTCCAACCAAACATCTCAATAAATTATCCAAACTTCTATTCACTACCTTTGTCTATCCATCTATTTGTGGGTGATATGCTGAAATGGACTTCAAATCTGTCTTCATCTTCTTCCACAATTTCCTCTAAAAGTATCCAATGAACTTGGTGTCTCTGTCTGAAAATATACTCTTAGGTAATCCATGTAATCTCACAATCTCCTTGAAAAATAACTTAGCAACATGCACAACATCATTAGTCTTCTTACAAGGAATGAAATGTGCCATCTTAGAAAATCTGTCCACAACTACCATTACTGAATCATTTCCTCTGTGTTCTAGGTAATCCCAGTATGAAATCTAGGCTTATATCTTCCCAAGGTCTCTCCTGTATGGTCAAAGGTTTGTACAATTTGATATTATGACTACTCCCTTTTGCAACTTGAAAAATTCTACAACTCTGAACATACTTCCTTACATCCTTGTATATTTGTGGCCAAAAATAGTGTTCACTCACCAAATCTACTGTCTTATTCACTTTGAAATGTCCTTCTAATCCTCCACTATACTTCTCCTTGACTAGATTCTTCCTCATTGAACTCCTCACTATACACAATTGATTTCCCTTGAATAATATACCTTCTTGAATGAAATAATCCAACCATTATCTTTGGTCTATTACTATTAGTTCTCTACATGCTTTCTAGGTTTCACCAAAATCTACATCTTCTTCATACATATGCTTCAATTCTTCAAGTCCTAGTATTGCTACTCACATCTTTGTTAGTAAATTCCTTCTTCTACTCAATGTGTTTTCAACTTTCTTTGACATACCACTCCTATGCTTCAACATAAATGTATAACTCTGCAAGAATTCAACCCATCTCATATGTCTCTGATTTAGCTTCCCTTGTCTGTTTAAATACTACACAACTTGATGATATGTATACAAAACAAACTCCTTAGGCAAAAATTAATGTCTCCACTTCTTCAAATCTTGAATTATGGCATAGAATTCTTGATCATAAGCTAAGTATCTTCTTATGGAATCATTCAAATTTTCCCTAAAATAAGCTACAAGTATTCCTTCTTGACTCAACATTGCTCCAATTGCATATCCACTTGCATCACAATCCACTTGAAATACTTTGTCAAAATCCGATAATGCTAATACTGGCTGCTCTATCACCTTTTACTTCAACAATTCAAAACTCTTTTGTGCTCTAGATTTCCACTTGAAATCCTTCTTGTCTCCTCTCATTATCTATATCATATCGTTACAAACACTACTGAAACTTCTGATAAACTTCTAGTAGAAACTAGCTAATCCATGAAATGATCTTACTTCTCTAATGTTTACCAGTGTAGGTCAATCTAAAATTACTCTTACTTTTTGCGAATCTATTTTCAATGCTTCAACAAAAATAACAAATCCAAAATATACCAACTTTGACTTCATGAAACTACACTTCTTAACATTAATCAACAACTTCTCTTCTCTTAACCTTTGTAATACTTTTTGAATGTGCCACAAATTTTCCTCTCTAGTCTTACTGAAAATCAGAATATCATCCAAATAAACAATGAAAAACTTACCCAATAATTTCTTCAATACCTCATTCATCAATCTCATGAAGTGCTCAGTGCATTGGTCAATCTAAAAGGCATCACTAACCACTCATATAATCCCTCATTAGTCTTAAATATAGTCTTCCATTCATCTCCTTCTCTAATTCTAATATGATGATATCTACACTTGAGATCAATCTTTGTAAAATACTTTACTCCACTCAAGTAGTTAGTAATTTCATCCATCCTTGGCAATGGGAATCTATACTTGACACTGATCTTATTGATTTCTCTTGAATCTGTACACATTCTCCACTCTCCATCTTTCTTAGGTGAAAGTATGACAAGTACCACACATGGGCTCAAACTTTATCTAATCAATTATTTTCTCAACAACTCTTGTATCTGTCAGTCCAATTCCACATTCTTTGTTGGTGTCATTCTATGTGCTACTTTATTTGGAAAAAATGGCTTCCGATATTAGATCTATTTGATGACTGATACTTCAAACCTCTGGTAAACCATCTAGTACATTATTTGAAATGATGTCCTTATACTTGGTCAACAACTTTGCAACTTCTTCACTCTCTCTAGTGGGATTCTCTATCTTCATACCATTTATTTTCTTTGGAATCAATGAAAGACACATGTTCTCATGCATTAATCCATCAATAATTTTCCTTCCATCTACCAAACATATTCTGGCAGTACCACAAAATTTAGTTTTCTCCTCTTCCTCCAAAGGTATCAGCTTGATTGTCTTTCCATTTGATGTCACAGTTTAAGTATTTCTTCTTCCATCATGAATATCTTTCTTACCATATTGCCTTGGTCTTCCTAATAGTAAATGGCATGCATCCATAGGCATAACATCACACAATACTTCATCCCTATATGATCCAATATGAAATTTCACCAAACATTGTTCATTCACCAATATCTTATGTTCATCTTGAATCCATGCTATCCTATAAGGGTTTGGATGTTTCAATCTATTCAAATTCAACTTGGCTACCATCTCCTCTAAAACCATATTATCAATATTACCACTATCAACGATAACTTTACATACCTTTCCTCAGGACTCATATCTAGTTTTGAATATACTTTTCCTTTGTGGTGGTTCTTCAGTAACTTCATGCATCAAAGCTCTTCTCATTACCAATGATCCACCTTTATCTGGTTTTCCAACTGAATCAAGGAATCCAACTTGTTCTTCCTCCACATATGTTGTTCTTCTGGTGTGCTCAGGTTTCTTTTCGGTACTTCCTTGATGACACTCAAACACTCTATGTCCACCTCCACACTTGAAATAGGTTCCTCTGAATGGTATTATCTCAAATCTTCCTTTATCTCTCTGGTATCCATCACTACAATAAGAATTATGACCTCTTCTATTACTAGGGTAGAAATTTTGATCTTCTCTTCCTTGGTGGTATGAATTAGCATCCTTTTCTTCACTCCGGTAGGGTTTTGAATCTTTTCTCTACTCCACATAAGGTCTTATTTCTTCAAATTGGGGTCCACTCTTTTGAAATCTTCCTCTTGCACTTATCTACCTTCAAACTTCTTATTCAGCTTCTCTTCTACCTTCAATGCAAATTGATAGGATTCTTCAACATATTTCATCTTCACCAAGCTCAACTCTTCTTGAATGTTTGTTCTTAGTCCATTAATATATCTGGAAACCTCCTCTTTGCTTGCTTCACTATGACCAGTTTTGATTATCATCTTGTAGAATTTTTTAGTGTACTCCTTCAAAAATCTTTCCTTTTGTCTCAAGTTCTGCAATCTTTTCAACAATTCAAGTTCATAATCTACTGGTATGAATTGATTCTTCAAATTTGTCACCATTCTATCCCATTTGATAATTCTTTATTTGCCTCTTCTATTTCAGTCTAATTGAACTTATTTCAACCATAATGCAACATGAACTTTCAATTAAGTTTTCACAAATTCGACTCTTTTCAGATCTTCAATTTCTTCATATTTAAAGTATTCTTCCATTTCATTGATCCAATCAATCAATTCTTCAGGATTCAAATTTCTTGTGTAATTTTGAATTTCAACTCTAGGTCGCTTTCCAATTTTTGAAATTTCCTTCAACATCTTTACGTGATCTAATTCTTCTTCTTCATCTTTTAGGGTTTTTGTAATTTGATTCACATATTCTGCTTCATCACTTTTGTCATTCTGCCTAGTGTTTTTGCCTCACCTTCAATCTTCTTCAACAACATCTAATCAAACTCACATTTTATGCATCATCTCCAACATTTCGTCTATTCTTCTAGCAACATTCACCATAGCAGGCACTCTCCTTGGTGACATCTCTCCCCTCGAATCTAGTGCAACTACCTCGATTCATTGATCTAGATACAAGGGTTTCAACTACCTCACAATCAGTGATCAATTAAAAAAAAATATAGGCTTCCTTAGGTCAACAATCTATCCACATCAAGGAATGCCTTCAAGAATCAAAAACTTTCTCTGATACCACTTGGTGCAGTCATGATAGGAGGGTTCTAGAAGGAATAGTCCAAACTGTGTAGCAATGAGTCAACACAATGAAAACAACACCAAAAATAGATATGCGAACATGAACCTTCCTTAATATAGAATGCTTACATGTAACATTGGCCACAAGGGTGAATATCTAGTACTCATAGGCCTTGCCTTAAAGGCTTACAACATACCACTAGACAATAGGCCTTATTACATGCCCCCAAAGGGTTATTGCGAAAAGGTATTGATCTCAGTCTAAATCTACTAAATGATAATTGATAATCTACAAATGATTGCCATGCTTACCAAAATAGGTCCACATTGGCCATAACCTGATGAATGCTCAAATATAAATGTTGGCCTCAAGATGTGAAGAATTTAGCTCCACACGAAAATGAATCAAGTTGGAATCTCTAGGGTATGTCCCAAATGAACCCACAGTGCTTGTATGATGTCCCATTAGGCTTCACATGATCTAGAGTAGGTCCACACTAAGAAACTAGACCAGGTTGGCCCCCAAATGCTCTGACTAGTAACACAATAAATTTCTAAGAGCGATAACTTCTGGTAGGAAAATGCAAATGATCTAAAATTTAGATATGTAGTAGATGTTAATGTGTAAATGCTATATCTTTCTTCTCAAGCTAAGAAACACAAATATAGTAAAATCTAGAATGAACTAGTGAAACTGCTACTGAATGCAATACAAGAAAAGAACTATTTTTGGTTGATACAAGATTTCTTTACAACCAGGGATGCTCTTGCATCAGCAATGGAACAACTTAAGGGAAGCAATTTTGCATGCGTGTAATAAGTTGTCTTAAGAAAGGGGACACTGCCTAGGTAATATATTAATAATATTTTAATAGAGGTGAGGGTATGACTTAGTCGACATATGATGAGGTTGTGAGAAACATGTTGGTGGCCAAAGAGGTTTAAAAAATTATCCAAAGGATTGGAAAACCTTAGACTTATCCAATTTTCAAAGGCTCAAAGGCATGAATGATGAAAAGGGAACAAGGGACCGATCAACCAATGACAGCCTAGACACAAGGTTGTAACTCAACAACATGGAATTGACAATAAGAGGTCAATCAACAAATAGAAAAAATAACCAAGGCATGGAAATATTTAGGGTTTTAAGAGGGTTTATACCCTAGATTACAGAAAAAGAACCCTACTTTGATACAATTGAGGAATTTTGAAACCTCAAAGAATTCATCAATTGAAAATGACCATGGATTTTGTAGGCTCTAGTTGGGGACATCTATTTTGTAGAAACAGAGCGAGGATTTAGATCTCTAAAGAAGCGGACCATACCAAACCCTTTGGCTACAGAGTCAACCCATCCTTTGAACCTCATTTGATGATCACCAAATGAAAAAGAGAATTCAACACTTACCCTTGTCAAATACCAACCTATTAAAGGATTTGATCTCCTTCAACCAACAACTATTTTTATCACACCATAGAAACACAAGTAGCCTTATTCCTGCAAGAAAAAATATTTGATTACCATTGAACAAGTGAGAACTTGCTCCATGATTGAATTTGTTGTTACATGGTAACCACATAACATAGGCCACTTCACTCCCACATACTACATATTTTAATTTTGCATTAGGTGACAAAAATTTAAAACCTTGATCAACATCACATGAAACCATAGTGTCTTCATATCTGCTAACCCTCTCACATGAATCAAGGTGAAAAGAAGATGCCTCCAATTTGCATGGAAAAGAAAGATATGCCATCCCATCATGTTGACCTACAAAGGGAAACTTATCCTCTAACATGTCAAACTAAAAAAATTGAACCTTTGGCATATGAGAAATATGAGCATCCAGAAAATCACCACCTTGTTGCTACTCATCACTTCTATAAGTAGCGTGCTTGGAGTCATCAATGTTGATGCAAACTTCATCAACACATCCTTCCAAATCATGAGAAATTTGGTGTGAATCTATACTCTTCAAATTGTCTCTCTATTTCAATCTCTTGGAAATTTGTTGAGACACATGTGTCACAAAAATGAAACTTATGGAACACATCTGTAGAACTCATGTCAGCAACACTGCCTTGCTATGATATATTTGAAGTCCATTGCTCATGAGGAAGACTATGAGTTTCACCCCCTAACAATAAGTTTTCATAGGAATCCATATGTATGATACAATCACACTACTCAAGTGCAAACTCATCATAAATAATATCTTCAAATGTAATAACATTTGTTTTTGTTTTTCATCTTCATATACAACTATATCTATGCCATCCTCATGCAAAATCTTAGTTACAACTTCAAAACCATAACAAGGGACAAAAGAAGGTGAGAAATCAAACAAGGAAGCAATCTCTTGTTCATCACTCATATCACCATAATATGCATGCCCAACATAATTAGCTATGTGACTTGTTTCATCCCATGAATATCTTGCATACACATCTTCTTCTTCTTCCATACTACTAGAACAATCAACAGAGTCATACCCCACACTATCAAACTAGAAATCATCATTTGTTTCATCATTGCAACTTTATTCTAGTTGAAAATCATTGCACACTCTACCATTTTCATTTTATACAACATCTATAGAAGGTATGACATCAAATATTTTTATCACTTCATCATACCTTGCAAATTGGTTGTTTTACAACACCCCTCATTTGCACACATGTCCTCTGTGGGCTACTCAAAAGCAAGATCCTCACCACAACAAGTTGTATCATTATTATTTGCTATACCATATAGAATCCTATCAATAACCCTAGAATAAGCACCATTACATAGTCCAAATATGAAGCAATATCCATGTCTCTCTATCATATCATCAATAATTGAAAGCCACCCATCAATCTCTCTAACTCTGAAAGGCTTCCATTTTTGTGGCATTAGACACTGACCTAGCTCAAGTATTTCACAAAATAAATCAATACATATTGATTCCTTAGGCCTACCTAATTCTAGTATAGCATACAAACATTCCATAAATCTCATATGAAAATTATTTGGAGATTCACCTTCATATCTTTTTGTCACATAATGCATCTATAGGTGAGATAGTTTTGACCTCATATTCACTTTCTTCATAATCTTCCTGACTGTGAAGAAGCCTATTATCAAATAAATATTCATCATTCACTTTACCAAACTAATTTGTGAATAATATCTCAATCTCATGCCATGAACAAATAGAATACATAGTGTTTCCATCATTTTTAGCCCTACCCCCTAAAAATTTCCTTCAAAATACTTTTTGAATTAGAGGGGTGTGTTTGTCGGTCTTTAACTAGGTTTTCAAACTTGTGTGTGCTCCCGACTTGGTTTTCAAACCTACATGTTTTATGACTATCTTCACTTTGGAACTTCATGGGTCAGTTTGAGGGGCTCAACATATTGAAAGGAACATTGTAATCAAAGAAAAAAATAACATGGGAAAAGCGACAGAGGTTCAGCAAAACTTTGTAAAGTTTTAAAACCTTTTTCAGTTCCGACAAGGTTTTCAAACTTCTTTATTTCCACAAAAACTATAAATTAAGTTGTGATTACTTTCTTACGTGCTTTGCATAAGGACTAATGAGAAAATTTGAAATTACAAGTTTATTCCCTATGGTGGAATAAAGGTAGGTTTCTACAACTGTGGCAACATCCAAAACATTTTCAGAACTTACCTAGAAACATTTATGCAGTACATTTGGGGCTGAAACTTGTTTCATTATTGAGGATGAAATTGTAAAGAAAAATATTGCTTAAAAGAAAGTGTAGTTTTTCATACATCATTCCACATGAGAATACAATTAAAATTTATGTAAATAGTGAAAGTAAAACAAACAAGATCTCCATAACTCAGAGTGATTGAAAAGATAAAAATATATATATTTGTTTATATATGTATTGATAAAACTTTGTATTATATTACCAAAAAAGAAAGTGATTTTATAGCAGGGGTTTTTAGACATAGAGGGTAACTATGATGACTTTGATAGCCTTGATCACCTCTTACATTCACTTAATCTATGCAAGAGAGAAAATATTTTCGTTGTATTCAACATAAAGAGTGAAAGTACCCATATTGTTTCTTTCAAGGCCAACACACATCAGAGTAATATCTTGGCCAACCCTCTCATTATGCAACACATAGGATATATAGATAGCATCACCAATCACGCTCACACACAGGTGAAAAAAAATCCCTCTCAGAGCACCTTTGACACACTATAGGTACCATGAGAAAACCAAACACTCAGTAGCCCAAAAATTCCATCCAAAGAGGAAAGAAGTGTGTACAATATCGTATAGAAAATGCTCAAGAAGGTTGGCATTGTGAACATGCACTTGCGATAGGAAGTGCTCACCAATCACTTTGTAGATGAATTCTTCTTCCACATCACTATAGATGAGGAAGACCTCCCTTAGTTGATCTAGCACCAACTTATGAACAACACTGCATTCAATGCCTTCCACTACTAAAAAGTCACTCTTCATGACTATTTCACTTGATGAGCTCGACATGCTTGAAGATGTAGCTAGAATTGTGCAAAATGAATAGTGGTGAATAGGATTTATAGAGTGATAGGGACAAATTAGAAGAGCTTATTTGAAGCAATTAATGCCAAAGTACATACAAATTTCTTTAAACTTAATTAATTCAAGCAAGGCGATGTGATGGAGATCTTGTGAATTGGATTCAAGTAGTCCTCAAAATTTAAAGAACTACATGGAATGATCTAGGGTGGAATACCAACAATCCTAGAGAAGTTAAGGTGGTGGACATTTTGCATGAAGGAAGGCCACATTATTTTCTCACACTAAGTGATGGTTCAACCTCCTGTCCTATCAATCAAGAAACACGATGCAATCATAACCAACCCTAAAAACAACAATTAATGAAGGGAATTGTCATAATCTGACAAGGTTAGTTGATTAACCATTACAAATGTAAGAGTTTAAATATTCAGTTGTAAGATGTTGCAAGAATCCTACATTTTGACCCTCCTTTCACTATGATACATGAGTGAGAATTGATCTTAATAAATGATCAAATTTTACAGTTTCAATTTTTTTTCTATGAATCTTATTTTCTATGTGCAATAATTTGAATTAAATGTTAATGTTTGTGAGAAATTAAGTGAGCTTTAATAAGCATTTGGATATACCTTTCATTTGAGAATGTGATGTTCAGTGACATTTAGTTTATTTATTTACAGTAGATGGTTGGAATTGTATTGAGTCGAGTCAACAAGTGTTCGTAATCTGATATGTGAGTCATGATATTGATAATTTTCTAGTCCTTTTATTTCATTAACAATTTAACTTATAGAATTTTCTTTTGCACTTGTCTCATGGATATGAACAAGTGTTAGTTTTCCTTTTTTTCTTTCTAGTTAAAAGCATACCCCAAGTTCATATATATTCAAAAAATATAAAATTATATCAGAAGAGGTCTAAGCTATACCTCAACTAAAATTTAGAGCAAGATTATCAATTCAATGGTAATATCTCCAACTATTGTGAGTTGATTTTGTCCTTCTTGGGCGTTATGGAGTCATTTGTGTTCATTTTTGTAAAGGAAAAATCTGTTCACTAACACATGGGAATATTATAAAACCAATCCCAAGCATCATTTCTAAAGTTCTTACAAAAAAATTCATGACAACATCCTCTTCTGCTATTTGACATTCCACCATAAATTCAGTGAAATATTGCAAATGTTTTGATGCTATCTGACATTCCTCTAAATTTAGGTAGGCATTCATTTATTTCTCTTGGAACAAAGTGTGGATAACCTTGGGTTTTACTAAAATCTAGAGGGTTATATCTATCATTAGAGAATCTCTTTCTCTAAGGATATGATTGCAGTTTAGTCATGGCATAATAGCTTGTAGAGGGGGGACCCATGTGGTTATACATATTTTCTAATGAATTTTTAACCCTCTACAACTATCAGCTTCAAAATTTCCAACTTTCTCAATTCCCCCTTTTTTTAGTAGTACCTTAAAGTAGTGAACAAGGGACAATATTTACTAAAAAATTTCTTGTATACTTTCATATAAAATGCTACAATAGAAAATACCTGAAAAATACTGCAACCAACTCTTCTAATGATGTAAACTTTTTGTAGAGTCACCACCTCTTTGAAAGAGGAAAATATCTTCAAGTAGCAAGAAGCTCCTTTCAAGATCAAGACATTTTTGAGTTCTCTCCACTAGTAGAGAACCAGACTTCAATAACACACTAAAAAATTGCAACCTACTTCTTCAAGTATGTAGGTCTTTGGATCATTTGACCCAAAAATTCAGCTCAAAAAAGTTCTTGACTCTCCCAAATGGATGCACCTCTATCTTCCTCAATGGAGTCACCCTTTGTTAGTGGCTCAAATGACTCAGAGTGTATTTTCAATTGCTCACCTAGAGACTTTTTTACACTTATCCTTAGTGGAGTCACCATCTTTTGGTGTTTCCAACTGATTGTCTAGGTTTTCCTAAAGGATAACTAATCCTTATGCTTAGAAACCCTAGGTTAGTGGCCAATGAATAAGAGACATATATAAAATCTCTCCTCTTCACTTTAGGCTCTGCAAAACCAAGGTGGGTACCCCTATAACATCATTTACCTATAACATCTCTATGAAAATGATGCCTTTGATAAAAGATGGTCATACTACTATGAAAGAATACACTTGATGGGATAAATCATCCAATGCAACCTTTTATATTCTTAATGGTTCTTTGTAGTATGGGAATGGAAATGAGAAGTAAAATACAAAAAGTAAAGGTTTATTTTTTATTTTTGAAGATTTGATTTTTCCCTAGCTTCAAACTTTGTGAGTCTTCTTGACTAGTTCCTAATCCATATAGAGTCAAGAATGAAATAAACTCCTACAATAGACCAACTACAACTTCTCATAACCTCACCGCCTTACAGTGAGAAACCAAAAAAAGGACAACACTATCGCATTCCTTGTTGATTCATATTGCAACAAAAATATCTCCATTACCTCTATTCAAGAATTTACATTACTCATTGAATGATAGGTAAACACAAAAATAGTTCAAACAAAAAATGTGTTTGAAGAATCCAAATAACCCTTGATTACATTGATTCAAAAGTTAAAGTGTACAATGTTGGAGAGCATGACAAATTGGCATTTAAATTTGAGATAAATACAATGTGTATTGCAATCATCTATTGTTATTATAGAGAAAAATATAAAGCATTCCCTCTTTGAATTTTAAAGACCTAACGTATTCAAATTGACACAATAAAAGATTTATAGAAAACTCAAAGTCAAAATCTTGGAAGGGAGAACACTACTAGAGAGCAGAAGTATGAACCCATAAAATAACCACACCATTTTCCTTTATAGTGCAGAAAAACATACCCTGGTAAGATAATTTGATCACTGCAACACATTAGGGAGTCATGACACTATTCAAAAATAAATATACTGTGAGAATGGTGCAAAAAATTGATCCAATGTTGATCCAATTTGATCTAGTAGCTAAGAATGTCGTTGAGCAATAACTTTTTAAATTTTCTTATGAACCAAAGCTACTAACTATTATAGTTTGAATGTTGGTTGTTGGATCCAACATGGATGGATGAGATCATGGACTAATGAAAGTTTAAAACATCGTCATCAATCCCTATGAAATTTAAGATCAACAGACTGTGCACCATATCAACACATCACAACATCCACCTATAGGCAATACACTAAGTACACATGATGCAATGGTATGCTGACACCTGTCTCTAGAATATTCACTCATGATACCTTCACTCATCGCACAATGAATACTGGCATCATAATATGAAAACGTGATGAAAATACTGCATGCAATAGCTGTTTGATCCTTGTCATCAAATTTGAACTGTTGAAGTCCTCATTGCACCCCACAAGAACATTCCACATTGACCTAGCCCAGTGTCATTCAAAATTGCGATGTGAATGACCCATGTGATATAATCAAACTCTACCACTTGTGATCTTGGACACTTAGCACATTGCACTACCACAACTTCAAACTAGGCCCCATTAGGTTGCTTATCGCATATCACTTGTAGTATCAAAAAATGTCATCTCTTACATTTTTACACTCAATCTGGGAATAGTTAACATTAAAATGGACCTAACATTGCCTTGATCTAGTGTTGTAATTGTTGGATGCTATGGTTGTGTTGCTGATATGTGGTTTTCATTGATGTCAACACTATTAGTATTATTGTATTGAAGGATGTATATGTTGAGGATATTGATAAAATTGTTAAAGGAAGAGTTCTAGGTTCCTAGTGGAACTATGAAGGTCATGAAGGTGCCTTGTTCTGTATGTTGAAGATAAAATATAGTGGATTAAAGGGTTTATTGCTGAGTGTATCTAGTCCATCCACCAGAAGTTTCAGAGGTCCGCATGAAGATTTGTTTGAGTTATGAAGATTTGTGTTCTAACAGTGTTTCTATAGTATTTGTCAATGTTCTTGACTAAAGTTGGTGTGATTCTGGTAATTCTAGTTGCTGCAGATGTTTCTCTATTGTTTCTTGGTGTTCATGGATGTTTCTAGATCACGCTCTATCTTTGCTGCATGTCCACGTTTATCAGTGTGCTTATGGTTGAAGATTTTTCTTGGTATGTTTGGGTTTTCATGTTCTTGGCAGACATGATGGTTGTGGCATGTTGCAGATCCTTGTAAATTTAATTTTTAATGTTTGGCATGCTCGAGGATATTGTTTTGGGTCACATCATGATATTAGCTAATGGTGGTTGATCCACATTAAAATTTTATTTGTAAATTTGGGCCGACATTGTAAATATGTTTTATATTTTTTGGCTGACAAGGTTGTTGGTGTAATTCCATGTTGTGGATATATAAGAGCAATTGTTTGAGTGAAGTTAGTGTGTGCATCAGAGCGAATGTATGCCAGAGAAAGTGTAAATGTCTGAATAGTGTTTGAATCATTTGATTGCAAAGCAGAGTAAGAATAAGTTTGAGCGAAGTGTGGAGAAGCTATTTCCTTAGTTCATACCCTACGGATCTAATCTGTATTGTTGTGTATTGTTGGGAAATGAGCCCTCTTGTATTTGAGTAGTGAGCTCTAGGCAATGTGCCTGAATGCATGTGCATTCCCATTATTTGTCTTATACTTTTAATAGGGTATAATATTGTGGACTAACATCCATCATGGTTTTTCCCCTAACAGGGTTTCCACGTAAAAAATCTTGGTGTTCTCTATGCTTCTATTGTCTTGTTTGTTCATGGTTTACTGTTCATTCATCAGATCTGAGATTAAGTTAAGTAAAGTTTGAAAAAGTTTAAATATTTTGTGACAAATGATTCACCCCCCCTCTTAGTTGTCTATCCTTGTTTTTCCAACAATTGGTATCAGAGCAGGTTCCTTTGAAGAAGTTTAAAAGCTTGAGGTGATCCAAGATGGCATCATACAAGAAGGACAGTCCTAGATTCGATGGAACAAATTAATCATTGTGGAAAACTAGGATGTTGTGTCATTTGAGGTGTATTGGTGAACCCTATTGGAAGATTACAAATAATGCATATGTTATTCCTCAGAATGGTCCTTCCACTACTGATGAGATTAAAGAGGTTGAGAATAATGTCAAGGCTATGGAAGCTTTGTTGAGTGCTCTAAAAGATTCAGAAATGACAAATGTGATAGGTTTGAAGATAGCTCATGAGATGTGGATGAAGCTGGAAAATTTGTATGAAGGAGATGTACATGTGAAGATGGCTAAGCTATAGATTTTGAAAGGAAAGTATGAAAATTTGAAGATGGGTGAAGATGAAAATATTTCTTCTTTTATGCAAAGAGTAAATGAAATAGTGATGGGTATTAGATGTGCCAGTGGTAAGCTGGAAGAGGAAGAAATTGTGTCTAAAGTGCTTAGATCATTGCCTCCCTCCTACAAAGTGAAGGCTCATGCTATTGAAGAAACCATATCTTTGACGAATGTGACAAGAGATACATTGATTGGTAAACTTGTTGCCTTTGAGCTGAGCGAATTTGGTGAATCTACTCCTAAGACTAAAACTGCATTCAAGGCTACTATATCTAGAAGAAACAAGCAAATATATGATCCGAGAAAGAGTTCTAGAAATACATTCAAGTATGAGGAAGAAATGAAACAACTTGAAGATGAAGAAAGAGAGGTAGAAGAGTTGGAAGCACTGATTGTGAAGAAAGAAGGTAGAGGACAAGGTAAGTATAAAGGAAAGCTTCCTATTAAATATTTTTCTTGTAGTAAAATAGGTCATTTTGCATCAAGATGTCCTAAAAGAGTTCCTAGATTTAAGCCTTACAAATCTAGATTCCAAAAGAAATGCTATTTTGCTAAAGAAGGTGTGACTAATGAAGAATCTGATAAAGAAAATGGAAATGAAGATGATTGGGTTTTCATTGCTATCAAGGAAAATAGTCATATGGCTACTGAATTTGCTAAATTTGAGAAAGCTCTTGCAACAAAAATTGAAGAAAAGGATGAGTGGGTCATTGAAAATGAATGCTTACATCATATGACTAGTGACAAAAGCAAATTTGTAAGTCTAGAGAAGTATGACGGTGGGATTGTAAGATTTGGAGATAATAATGCTTGTGTGATTCGTTGCAGAGGATCTATTTTTCTTGGTGTGGTGCAGGGGAACCATCACCTTGGAATGTAAAGGGGATTATTGAAGGTTTATGGAGTGGATTTGAAGATTTTTAAACAATATACAATGAGGAAGTTGCAAAATATGTTAAAATATGTTGTATTGTAATAAGTTGTCCATGTATGTCATGTTGACAAGGTGATCTTAGTGGATAGGATATAATGTAGGTTTGGTTTTCATGTTTTTTTCTTATGAATAAGGTCTCAATGACCATTTTTTATGTATTGGAAGGATTTTGGGGTCTTAGTAGGTCAGTTAAGAGGAATTTAAAAAATTAAGTTGTAAGGGGATGATTAAGGCCAAGCATTGGCAAATTGTCATTTTAGAGTTGAACAAAGGGGTGATTAAGGTAGTTGGTAGGTTCTTAGAAGTGGTTGAAGGTATTCCAATGATATATTGATGTAATGCCTTGAGTTTGAGGTAGTTGAACAAGTTTGGAAGGAGTTTCTAAGAAGAAGTTGCTATTTTTCTGTGTTTTTCATAAAGAAATTGCTAATCCCATACATTTTACGGCCTATATGTATTGTTACATGCTCTAATCCTATAATGGTTGGATATATAATTGAATAAAATCTCTTTTGGCGTTGGAATGGTGTGATTTCATTGAAAATTGAGTGAGATATCCCCATTTTACTACTGGGTGGTCTTAAACCCCATGTTTTTCCTGTAGAATTTGCTGATCACGTGCTTGGTACGATCTATACATTTTTTTTTATGATAAAATAATATAATGGTTGGAAAGAGGATTTAATAATATTTATTTTGGTGTTGGAGTGGTGAGTTTTTATTTTGTATTAAGGGATATATCTTAATTTTACTCCCAGGTGGTCTAAAAACCCTTAAAATCAGGGTTTTGAGAGAAAAATGTGGATTTCTTCCATTCCCATGTTGTAAAGTGGAAAAATACTTGTGGTATGGAAGATATGAGGCTTTAATACTATGTAATCAAGGTATTATAGAATGGAAGGCTCATTGGAGGAAGTGGTGCAATGTTTTTGGCTTGACATCTCTATGTGATAAGCCTAATTGACAAGCAAAAAAGTGAGTTTTTGCTTGATTATGAAGAATCTGTTTAAGAGGCACTTAGGAATCATGGTAACAGGTGTGGAAAACCTGTAGGAGTTTTATTTTTGGCTTTGGGGTGAAGGGGAGAGCCTAGATAGTCAGGACCCAGGTGTAGGTCTATGAATTAGGTCTCTTGGAGTAGCGGTAGAATGGCTTATTGTGGTTTGTGCCTTGACAGTCATGGGAAAAGGTATTGAGACTTGATAGAGGTCCATTTGGATGTCTAAATCCATAGGTTTGGTGTCTTGTAAGTCCTCCATGTGGATTTCATATTGACTGTCCTACTGGGTAAGGCTACTAGCCTTAAGGGAGAAAAGTGCCTAATTCACCATAGTTTGTGGAAGTTTGTTGCAACCTAAGTGCTAGGAAGTTGTCACACCTTATTCTTGTTGTGCAGCTTTTGCACACACGCCCCACTGAAAGTGGGGACCCTCTTTTTGCTCTAGCTTTTGGCCCCTTAATTTTATTGCTTTCATTGCCTTTGGGGGTCCTTAGATGTTTATCTTGCTTGCCCAAGTGATTTCCTCAGGTTGCACTTTGAAAAAACTAGGTTTTGAACAAAATCCGGGATTTTCCAGTCCGGCTGGAATTTCCCATAATCCTGTCCGGCTGGAATTTCCCATAATCCTGTCTGCCTGGAATTTCCCGGATTGGCTTTTGGTGTCTTTTGGCCCCTTAATTTAATTGCTTTCATTGCCTTTGGGGGTCCTTAGATGTTTATCTTGCTTGTCCAAGTCCTTCCCCCGAGTTGTGCTTCGGAAAAACTAGGTTTTGAACAAAATCCGGGATTTTCCAGTCCGGCTGGAATTTCCCATAATCCCTGGTCTGTCTGGCTGGAATTTTCCTGGATTCCTGTCCGCCTGGATTTTTCCGGATTCCTGTCCACCTGGATTTTTCCGGATCTAGAATCCGCCTGACCTGGATTTTCCCGGATTTTCCCCTTGGTCTGGTTTCCCGAAACGGAAATTTTTCTGAAACTGTTTTTTTTTTCCAAAATGGAAATTTTTCAAAATGATCCACGAAAATGAAAATTTCTTGAGATAAAAATTGAAAATAAAAATTTCCAAAAACGGAAAAAATTCTGAAAATGAAAAGTTTCCTTATAAAAATGTAAGTTTTTTTAGAAAGGTCAAAATTTCATTCAAATTTAATTTGAACATGTGGGCTATTAATGATGATATCTGTTTTTCAGGACTAAACAAATATTAAAAGGGGGACTTGCATATGGATTCGTGCCAAAAGAAAGAAATCTGGAAGTGTTCAGTTTAAATTTTCAAAGTGGGACCTGCCTAAGAATCCATGCCAAAACTGTCTACAGATGGAGGACTTTTTGGAGGACACGTCAATCTGATCTTGCTGGAGATCGTAGGCCGACATGGATAATATTCATGCATTTAATGCAAATCTTGTCCTATTTTGAAATTCTCCTTAGGCCGACCTGTTTTGGGGCCAGTCATTATTGTAAAATCTAATTAGGCCGACATGTTTGGGGTCTTCTATAAATGGCATTTTTGCCTCATTTGTAAAGAGAGATTTTAGGAGTTTGGCTAGGCCATAATTGGCAAGTAGTTTTCAGAATTAGTTGTAGGAGATGAGAGACTTGAAATTGTTATGTAATGCTGGAAAAATAATGCAATTGGATTGTTGATTTGGCAAACTTTGTATTTATTTTCGACAGTTTTTATGGTTTCTTGTTCTTGGTTCTCAGATGTTGGATGTTAGATGTTAGATGTTAGATTTCAGCTCTTTTACAATGGTGGTGAAATGTTAATGATGTTGATCGATTTCCGGTCCATACTTTTAGCAATTTGCTGATTGTAGATTGCTGTGTAAAGTTAGTCTGGGCCTCACTTCTGTGCTAAGTTCAACTGTGAATGCTTGTTTACATTGCGCCAGCAGTTGGGTATGTGAATGAATGTTCAAAGTCTGAAAATCTTCAGATTTCCCCAGAAGATCGCACCATTTCTGTGTAGTTGCAGGTTTGTCCTTGATCAAGCAGAGATTGGTTTTATTGGGGATCTGTCCATTTGCAGCTTTCATCATTATTGTGATTGATCTTAGGAGTTAGAATATAATAGAATCTCTCTAAACCCTTATCTCTTTTGCTGTTCATTTTGAATCTTGGTTAGTTTTAGGATTGAAAGCATCAACATATTGTTGCATCTGGTGAAAATTCACTTCCAGCATTGTTCATTTGTAAGGCCCCTTGTGATTACCAGCATTTTCACATATTATCTGAGTTGTTTATGCATTGTCATGACCTGACACCCGAGAGACCTTGGGATGATTTTCAGCAATTCATTGTTGAAGATTATCTTTCAAGAGAGATAGAATATCATTTTCTGTCGAGTTGTTGCTGCAGAAAACACCATCAACAATTCCAAGGTTTGTAAGAGTATTTGATAGAAGCATTTAAGTTGAGTGTCTTTGCCATCATAGTTGGGTGTTTTCTATCCCTGCCACTCTGCATCATGGTGGTAAGCATAACACTAATGATGTTCTTTATGTTGAAGGATTGAAACAAACCCTATTGAGTGTTGGAAAAATGGTGGAAGATGCAGGATATATGGAAGTTCTAGAAATATTATTGCTTTAGGTAAACAAACAAAAGGTAATGTTTTTCACTTGAATGTTGCCAGTGAAAGTTGTTTAATTGCTCAAGTAGATGAAAGTTGGTTATGGCATAGAAGGTTTATGTCATGTGAATTTTGATAACATAGTCAAAGTAAGTTCCACTCAAGCAGTAAGAGATCTTCCTAAGCTAGTAAAGCCTGCTAACACAATTTGCAAGGAGTGTCAGATGGGAAAATAGACTAGAGTCTCTTTTCAGAGCAAACAACATCATTCAAATGGATTACCGGAGTGGTGCATACTAATCTATGTGGCCCTTCCAGAGTCAGAAGTCTCCATGGTGAAAGGTAATTTATGCTACTTATTGATGACTATTCTTGAATGATATGGGTTGCTTTCTTAAGAGAAAAATGTGAAGCATTAGAGAAATTCAAAAGTTTCAAAGCTATGGTAGAAAATGAGAAAGGTCTGAAAATCAAATGCCTAAGGTCGATAGAGGTGGTGAGTTCACCTCCTAGGGAGTTCAATTCTTTTTGTGAAGAGTATGGAGTTAGAAGACAGTTATTTTCTCCCCAAACCCATCAACAAAATGGTGTTGTAGAGAGGAAGAACAAAACAATTCTGGATGGTGCTAGAACAATGATTATTGAAGGAAATGTACCTCACATCTACTGGAGTCAAGTTGTAAGCATTGTTGTGTACACTTTGAACTGGGTAAATGTAAATAGTAATTCTAGTAAGACTCCTTTTGAACTATGGTTTAGTTATAAGCCTACTATTAAGTACTTCAAGATCTTTGGAAGCAAGTGTTACATCAAGAGAGATGATGATATAGGAAAGTTTGATGCAAGAAGCGATGAAGGAATATTTCTAGGTTACTCTACTAGAAGCAAGGCCTACCAGTGCTATAACAGAAGACTGAGAAAGATGGATGAGAGTGCAAATGTCAGAGTTGATGATTCTGCTAGATCATCTAGATATTGTGGATATGATTTAGATGAAGACAATACAAACAAAGGGAAGAATGTTTAGACACAAAATCAACTTCAAATTTTGCCATATGATCCGGTAAAACAACCTCAATTTTTTCTGGTAAATCAAGTAAGTCAGGAAGCAGAAACAAGTGCAAGTGCAGAAGAAAGAATAGAAAAACCAAAAGCCCAAGATTGTCCTAAAGTTCCAAGGTATGTAAAGATAAATCATTTTGAAAATCAAATTATAGGAGACAAGAATAAAGAAGTGCAAAATAGAAGAAGGATTGCAAAAGAATATTGCTATATTTCCAAGTCTGAACCTAAAGATGTCAATGAAGCTTGCAATGACGAACACTGGATGGAAGACATGAAGGAAGAACTGATGCAAATTGAAAAGAATGATACATGGATACTTGTTCCCAGACCTAAAGATAAGAATGTGATTGGTACTAAATGGGTCTTTTGAAATAAGCTGAATGGACAAGGTGACGTGGTCCAGAATAAAGCAAGACTGGTATGTAAAGGGTATTCACAAATGGAAGGTATTGATTTGAAGAAACCTTTTCCCTTGTTGCTAGAATTGAAGCTGTAAGGTTATTTCTTGCTTATGCTACATATAAAAATTACAAAATCTATCAAATGGATAAGAAGTCAGCTTTTCTAAATGGTGATTTAAGAGAAGAAGTATACATTGAACAACCAGATGGATTTCAACTGACTGATAAGGAAGACATGGTTTTTCGATTGAAGAAAGCTCTATATGGACTTAAGCAAGCCCCCAGAGCCTAGTATGCTAGGTTGGAAAAATACTTACTGAAGCTTGGATTCAATAAAGGTACTACTGACAACAACTTATACTTCAAATTGGATCATGATAAAGAATTAATTATTGAGGTCTTTGTTGATGAAATTATTTTTGGAGGACATGAAAATCTACGTATGAGGTTTGCTGATGAAATGAAGAGTGGATTTGAGATGAGTATGATTGGAGAGATGAAGTTATTTATGGGATTTCAAGTTACTCAGTTAGACAAGGGGATATTCATATCTCAGTCCAAATATGTGAGAGAAATGTTGAAGAAGTTTGGCATGGATGATTCAAAACTTGTTGGTACTCCCATGGTAACTGAATGTAAGTTGACATAGAATGATGATTCTCCTAAGGAAAATCAAAAAAAATATAGGTCGATGATTGGTGGATTGCTCTATTTAACTCAGACCAGACTAGACATTATGAATACTGTATGTATGGTTGCTAGATTTTAGGCTGATCCAAAAGAGTCTCATGTGACTACTGTTAAGAGAATCTTCAGGTATCTGAAAGGGATAGTTGATTTTGGACTTTGGTATCCTAAGGATGATGATCTTACTTTGAATGCATATACTGATGCAGATTGGGCAAGAGGATTAGATAACATGAAGAGTACTAGTGGTGGTGCCTTCTTCCTAGGGATGAAGTTGGTGTCTTGGTTGAGTAAAAAGTAGAATTCCATTTCTCTATCTACTGCTAAGGCAAAGTATATTGTTGCTGCAAATAACTGTACTTAAGTGATGTGGATGAAAATGATGCTAAAAGATATCATAGTAGTATATGATGAACCTATTGCCATATACTGTGACAACTCAAGTGCAATTAACATATCAAAGAATATAGTGCTACACTCTAAGACCATGCATATATTAATCAAGTTTCACTTTTTAAGAGAAAAGATGAGTGAGAAAGAAGTTAGATTGGAGTATGTTCCTACCAAAGAACAAATTACAAACATTTTCACTAAGCCATTACCAAAGGATACTTTTGAGTATCTTAGAGGGATGCTAGGGGTGATTACCCCTCCTGATTTGAACTAAAGATGCATTTACTTGCATCAATCTGTGTGCTTCATGGATATTTCCTAATCCAAATTGATGTTTTTGTGGCTGCTACTTAGGGGGAATAGTCAGATGTGCAGACATGTGGTTCAAATCTTGTATTTTGGAAGATAATGTTTATCTTTGCCATTGATGTCAAAGGGGGAGAAGAGTTTTGTGGGGAGAAGATAATGTAGAAGAAGTCAAGGAAGAAGAGTCTGAATATAAGGAGTAAGTGTTGATTGAGAGTTGGGTTGATGGTGTTTTTCACATCATGTGTTTCCATCAATGCCAAAGGGGGAGATTATTGGATGTTGTGGTTGTGTTGTTGATATGTGGTTGTCATTGATGTCAACACTATTAGCATTATTGTATTGAAGCCTATATATGTTGAGGATATTGATAAAATTATTAAAGGAAGAGTTTCAGGTTCCCAGTGGAATTGTGAAGGTCATTAAGGTGTATTGTTCTATACATTGAAGATAAACTGTTGTGGATTAAAGGGTTTATTGTTGAGTGTATCTAGTCCATCCACCAGAAGTTTCATATTTCCGTGTGAAGATTTGTTTGAGTTATGAAGATTTATGTTCTGAAAGTGTTTCTGTGGTCTTTGTCAGTGTTCTTGATTAAAGTTGGCTTGATTTTTGTAATTCTAGTTGTTGTAGATGTTTCTTTATTGTTTCTAGGTGCTCATGGATGTTTCTAGATCATGCTCTATCTTTTTTTCATGTCTGCATTGATCGATGTGCTTATGGTTGAAGATTTTTCCCAATATGCTCAGGTTTTCATGTTCTTGGCTGACATGATGGTTGTGGCATATTGTGGATCCTTGTAAATTTAACTTTGAATGTTTGGCATGCTTGAGGATATTGTTTTGGGTCACATCATGATATTAGTCGATGGTGGTTTAGCCAATGGTGGTTGATCCACATTGAAATTTTATTTGTAAATTTGGGCCAACATTGTAAATATGTTTTATATTTTTTGGCCGACAAGATTGTTGGTGTAATTCCATGTTGTGGATATATAAGAGCAATTTTTTGAGCGAAGTTAGTGTGTGCATCAGAGTGAATGTATGCCAGAGAAAGTGCATATGTGTGAATAGTTTTTGAATCATTCGATTGCATAGTAGAGTGAGAAGAAGTTTGAACGAAGTGTAAAGAAGGTTTTTTGTGCTTAACTGGAACTATAATCAGGCTTGTGGAGAAGCTATTTCCTTAGTTCATACCCTGTGGATCTAATCTATATTGCTGTGTATTGTTGGGTAGTGAGCTCTTTGTGCTTCTGTTGTGTTGTTTGTTCATGGTTTACTGTTCATTCATTAGATCTGAGATTAAGTTAAGTTTGAAAAAGTTTAAATATTCTATGACAACTGATTCACCTCCCCCTCTCAGTTGTCTATCCTTGTTTTTCCAACAGTAATGTATTTTCTACATTCACATTGGATTCAGGGCCCTTTTAAGCCAAATAGACCTAATTTTTCCTTAATTTAATGTTGTAAAGTGTATTTATTTTCACCTTCACATTAAGTTTAGGACCCTTGTAAACCAAATGGAATTAATCATGCCTTATTTAGGGTGTTGTAAAGTGGTGTACCGCACTTTCACACTAATCTAGGGTTTCATTAATAAATTGGGCTTCTTTATGCATTAATTGTCCTAATTTTGCATCCACAAGCCTTTATTAATGCATCTTTTAGAGGATAATCCTAACATAAACCAACATCCAATCATAATTCAGGTATTTTTAGGTTGTGTGGCCCAGATTTAGTGATCTAGGACTCATACGATACCTTGGGCATATGAGTCCCACCTAGGTTTTTGGTCTCCAATCCTGATTTTTGAAAAATGTTTCCCATATTTAAGGCTAATGGGACTCATACACCACTTGTGGTGTATGAGTCCCATGTGGCCCAAAATAAAATTTAATTCTAATTCTTGGCAAGATTTTTTTCTCCTAGATCTGATGTCAGCTTGTGGTGTTGTAATTTTAGGAAATTTGGTATAAATAAGTATAAATACAAGGTTATTTCAGTCATTTTCACCTAAGACTTCCATGAGAGCATTCCTTATAGCAAATTTTAGTTCATAAGAGCATTAAAGAGTTTACAATACTTCACAAGAGTATTCAAGATCATTTCTAAGGCATTCAAGGGAAGATTTCTTCATCATTTGTTGCAAAAATTCAAGATCCATTATCATGTCAAGGTCATCAAGCATCAATCATGTTGTTGAGCTAGTGTTGTGATGTAGTATTCAAGATCCATTTGCAAGCATAATTTCACATCCAATTTGAGATCAAGATCTACATTCTACATGGCCACTTCATGTTAGATTGTTGATTTATATTTCAAGGTATCATTGTTCATGTTTCATATCCCATGTTTTATGTTTCATGTCCTTATTTCATTGTTTTAGCATTTGGTTTAATTACCTAAATGGGGTTTGACTAAGGAAAACCCCCATTTCCCAACAAATCAACAAGTTTTTCTCTCTCTACATGTGTGATTATAGATCCAGGTGTCTTGGAGCTTGAAGATCCTTTGAAGATTATGTTGTAAAGTTGAAGAGAGTCATCAAGTCATCACAAGGTTTCCATCTTCACTAAAAGTCACCTACAGGTTACAAATCAAGGTTTTGGATTTGAAAACAAAGTGTGATAGAAAGAGTAGAGTTAGGAGAGCAGATTTAGGTCTTAACCCTCCGAAAAAGAATATTGGGACTGATACACCACTTTGGGTGTATGAGTCCTAGTACTGCCATTTTTTGGGTTTCTAGAGATTCAGATTAAGCACTATCAGATTCTAGTTTTGGCACATAAAACCTAGTCTAGGACTAAATCACCCATAATGGCGTATGAGTCATAGTGGGCCTTAAACAACAATTTTTTAGGGTTTTTAAGCTTTTTTTTGACCTCGTCACTCATCTAGGTGCACCTCTTCTCATTTCCAATTTGATATTCTCTAATTAAGTTTCATTTCCTAGGTCATCGAGTTAGGTTTTGCATGGTACTTTGCATATTGCATTCATTTCTTGTCTTTCCAAGCCCCAGCTTGGTGGTGAATCCCTCTTTAGTCTCCAATCAAACCCTAGGACACCCTATTGCAAGATATCTTTCCCCTACTTCATCCTTGGATTGAGATCTCTAGGATTTCCTTGAGTGTAATGTTAGAGAAATAGGAGGATCTCATCTCCCTTATTCGATCTTGCAAAAAGGTGGAACCCTATTTCCTACATTACATTTTGGTGAACCTACATTTAGAACATCTTAATCCTGATTTGGAGTGCATTATAATCCTAGATCTATCTTTCATTAACATTGCATTAGGTTTTGCATTAGTTAATTAGCATCTAGGGTTTCTAATTCTTGCATTAGTGAAAGTGCATATAGGTTGCATTTTTGCATCTTGCATCATTGAATTTCATCTGAAATTTGTATTTGCACTTAGTTTAGACATCATACAAACCACAAAGCATAACATTCACAAAGAATTTACTAAAAATGGTGCAAAAATCCTAATTTAGGACTCATACGCCCCTTTGGGTGATTTAGTCCTAGTATAGGTTGTTTTGCCTACTTTTTGGGAATTCTATGTTGAGTATTTTTCAACATTTGAACCCTTGAAAAACCCTGACTAGGACTCATACACCCCTTTAGGAGATTTAGTCCCAGATTAGGCCTAAAACTTCCTTTTACAGCACTGGAAACCTTGTTTCTATATTTCCTAAGCTTGTTGGTAACATATAGTATTAGTATGGAAAGTTTCAGTAACTTGTGTTTTATGCATCTAGGTCAAAAAATCAATTTAGGGTAGTCATTTTTGAAATCATTTCAAAAACAATCATTAGATCTAAAAATGTTCACATTTCTAAAACTTTGCATAATATGGATAAAAGTACTTTTTCACTTTTGCATACACAATGTTTACATTCATAAAGCTTTGCATAAGTTTGATAAAAGTGCATTTCATTTTTGGATACACATTGTTTGCATTCTTAAAGTTTTTCATATATTGGATAAAATTATTTTTCATCTTTAGATATACATTGTTTACATTATTGAACCATTGCATGAGATGGTTAGAAGTACTTTTCATTCTTGGTCAAATAATGTTAATATCTTACCGATCTAGGCATGCTAAGAAAAAATTCATAATCCCCTCCCTATGAGAAGGCTTTAATGAAAGAGAATACAACCTTGGGCAATCATAACAATCATATTTTTTCTTCTCCTAATATCTCTCCTATTTGTGAAGAAGATATTTCAGTGTTAGAAGAATCAATCAATGAGAGTTTTGAGAACCCTAGTTGTTTCTCTCCTCTTACCTCTCCTATTAAGCAATACATTACTAAACAAGAAGACAAAACCATACATAATCATGATGATAACATAACACAAAAAGAGACCATTGACACCTACCTACATCCATCTCCCAACATCTTCCTCTCTTGTGATAATATTTTAAGTGATGAGGATATGTTGGTGCTAGATAATCAAACCTTTAAGATCTATGACATCCCTCTTTATGTTTCTTCCCCTACCTATCCTATTTTGGAAGACATTATGGGACAAAGGAGTGAAAATTTGGACAATCTTGACAATCACATTTGTTCTTCTAGTATCTCTCCTATTTGTGGAGAAGATATTTTGACGTTAGAAAATACAATTGATGAAAGTCATGAGAATCTCATGTGTCTCTCTTCCCCTAGGGAAAACATTATTGAACAAGAGAATGCCATCATTGGTAAACAAGAAAATTCAACCATTGATCATCCCCCTACTTATGATGAATCCATTTTAGAAGAACCAATATTTGAATGTCAAGAACATCTAGTTTGTAGTTCTCTAAAAAAATCTCCTCTTAGGGAAGATATCATGATGGAAGAAAATGACAACATTTCAGCTTCCTTAGACGATGGTGAAGAGATGACACTAGACAACCCTTTATTAGAAATATATCAAACCAATACCATTGAGGTTATGAATGCACAAGTTTCCATTAGATCCACCTTGATTAATGGACCTCCTACATACCCTTTGGGACATCCTTTGAGCACTCTAATTCTTTACCCACCTTCACACAAACATCAAACTCAAAACAAACCTGAACTTATCCTTTACCCACCAGAGAATAATGTTTCACAACAATCGAGTTATAATACCATTGCTCATACATATAACACTAGAAATGATCCAAAACCAAGAAAAATACCTTCAACATCCCTCCCATTTCCTAATTCTACCTTACCAGGTTCTCCTCATTTTCTTTCACAAGGTCGAAAGGAGTACAATCTTGTTGAACAACTAAAGAATACTCCTACTAAAATATCATTATGGGACCTTATTCAAGCCTCCATTCATTATCATAACACGATTCAAAGTACTTTATAGCAAATTCCTATCCCTTGTAGTGCACAACTGAATGACATAGAAACCCTAATTCAAGGAATGAATATTGACATTGGTTTCCACCAAAGTGAGCTCCCTTCTTTGGAAGTATAAAAATAAAATGATCATCTCATGATAATAGCTATACATAATAGGTTGGGAATAAAAAGAACCCTCGTCAAACAATGGCTTTGCCCTTAATACATGTAGTGTATCCCTTTCAGATAAGCTTGGTGTGGATAAATCAAAAATTCAACCTAACTCTTTATCTATTAAGGGATTTGACAATGTAGGACAACAACCGCTTGGTGTGATCACTTTTTCTATTATAGTTGGAAAGGCCACATCAGAAACACCAATCTATGTTATGCCTCAAGATCTTTCATATAATCTTCTCTTAGGAAAACTGTGGATTCATGCAATGAATGGGGTGCCTTCTACTCTTCATTGTATAATGAAGTCTCTCTACAACAATAAAGTGTACACACTCAAATCTAACCCTAACCCAAATAGTTGTTTGAACATTAAGAAAGGAAAGTAAAATCCTTTGAAAATATTAACACCAACTACACAAGTAGAACCCATGCAACAGGAAGACAAAGAAAATCACATTGAGGAAGTCATGAAACTATTAGAATATGATTGGTGTTCCTTAGATTTCACTTCATTCATGGAAAAGTATGAGATCATAAAAAAACACTCTAAAAAGGAAAAAGGAGAAGCATGAACATCAACACAAAATTTAGAACACCCTTCAAAATCATCCACCTCAACCACTTTAGAAAAAGAAGCAAACTAAGCAACAAACTTTGGTGAAATTGACTATCAACAACCTTTGAATCCTAAAGAAATGAAAAATCTTTACGAAAGAGGTTATGAACTTATGAAACAATTGGGATATAGTGGAAAAGGATGTGGTGCTAGAGATCAAGGTATCCATGTCCCTATAGAGCCTCACATGTGAGAAAAGACTAATGGTCTTGGTTATTGACCCTCGAAAGAAACAAACAAGTCTTCACTCAATATCAACACTCTTACAAAAGATTCTTCTAAGCTGAATTTAACAATAGTGCATCCTGAATTGACAGAAACTAGTGGTCTTGATTGTTATCCTTTGAAAGAAATAGAGAAGTACTCACTTAACATTAATGTCATCATGAAAAACACTTATGATTCAAATTTGATAGATTTTACACACTCCTGTAAAGGAGAGTACAAAATCTCGCAATCTAAAGATTCTTGCATAAGTATGACACCAAATACTAAGCAAGAGATATCTTTGTCATAAAATAAAGGAACATCTTCTACCATTGATCAAGATGGTATCTTGTCGAGACTCCTCCAATATTATTTGATATCCATCCCTCCAAGAACATGAAATAAATTCTACTACAAGAGTTCATGGTCATTCTACTAATGAATGTAAGGCTTTAAGTGATAAAAGTCAACATCTAAGGAGTGTGGTGCTCCTTGTTTCAAAGCACCTAATTCCTCTAACTGATATTTATTTTCACTCAAGTATGTTTTTCAGCTCACCCTTGTTCTACACTAAGTGGGGGCAAGGGGTTAGGTAGCCTTGTCCTCGTATGTACATATAAGAGCAAGCTTGGGATATGGACGACATGCCTTAAGTTGGCTCACATGTGACATACTGAGTTATACATTTTGGGGACAACCAATTCCCTTTCATGCCATAGCTTATTGGAAACATATGACTTGGCATAGGGCTTTCCAAATAACTTCTCATGTCTTCTTATACTTTAAAGAAATTTCTCATAGCAACGGCATTAGCATCTACATTAAAATGGGGCATACATCGACACGTATGTTTCACTGTGTGGTTTTCTTTTTCTTGCAATGTGTCCTTTTCTTGGTGGTGTGATTGGGCTTGATATCCTCTGAGAGCATGATGTTTCTTTGACTTGTCCTCTCTTGGAGACATTAAGCATGATGTTACCTAAGAAGAGGCCTTGCATGAACTAATAAAAATCCCTTTGAACATACCTTACATTTACAATATCGATTATATGACCACCTTACATAACACACTTTGCTTACCTATAGTGCCATCTTGTTTGTTCATGAGTTTCAAGCATACGAAGCTTTGCTTTCCTCATGAAGCTTGAATTTCATTGTTTTGTGGTACCTTTTCAAAGTTATTAGGAGGTATAGCTTTGGTATGGTTAGCGTATGATGATAATCCTAAACATGGGCATGAATTTCTCATTATACATTGAGACGCTGATATAGAGGCATGACTTTCTCACTAAGCCACCCTTTAGATACTCACCTAGCGAATAGCCTAGAGTTTTGTTGCCTTAGATTGAGCATGCATATTTGGACAAACAACTTAGATTTGATCCACAATGTGTAGGAAAAATGGTTGAGGCTTGATCCACCTCTTTTTGTTTTTACTTGTTTTTGTTTTGTTTAGTTATTGACATTGCATGTTTGCGTATCTTGTTCTTCTGCATATCATACACCTTGTGTGTATCCCTTTGTGCTTATGTTGGTTTGACATAGGATCTTGGATCCTAGGAGCTTGACCAACTCCTTTGATCTTTGTTATCCTAGACCATCCACATTAGTACACTTGGACCACTCTTGAATGTCCACTTTAGTGTGAGTTTGAAGCAAGTTCCTCCTCTCACTAAAGTGGGGGATAAATGTAGTGTCAAAAAATGTCATTGCTTACATTTTTACACTCAATATGGAAATGATTACAATTAAAAATGGACCTAATGTCACCTTGATCTAGTGTTGTAATGTATTTTCTGCATTCACATTGGATTTAGGGCCCTTTTAATCCAAATAGACCAAATTTTGCCTTAATTTAATGTTGTAAAGTGTATTTATTTGCACCTTCACATTGAGTTTAGGAACCTTGTAAATCAAATGGACTTAATTATGCCTTATTTAGGGTGTTGTAAAGTGTTGTACCACACTTTCACATTAATCTAGAGTTTCAATAATAAATTGGGCTTCTTTATGCCTTAATTGGCCTAATTTTGCATCCACAAGACTTAATTAATGCATCTTTCTAAGGATAATCCTGACATAAACCAAAATCCAATCATATTAAGGTGTTTTTAGGTTGTGTGGCCCAGATTTAGTGATCTAGGACTCATACGCCACCTTGGGTGTATGAGTCCCACCTAGGTTTTTGGGCCCCGATCCTGATTTTACATCATTCTAAGAATTTTTGGAAATTGTGCCCCATAGTTAAGCCTAATGGGACTCATACGCCACTTGTGGCATATGAGTCCCATGTGGCCCAAAATCAAATTTAATTCAAATTCTTCACAGGATATTTTCCTCCTAGATCTGATTTACATTTTTGGGCATCATTCAAGGTATCATTGTTCACGTTTCATATCCCATGTTTTATGTTTCATGTCCTTATTTCATTGTTTCAACATTTGGTTTAATTACCTAAATGGGGTTTGACTAAGGAAAACCCCCATTTCCCAACAAATCAACAAGTTTTTCTCTCTCTACATGTGTGACTAGAGATCTAGGTGTCTTGGAGCTTGAAGATCCTTTGAAGATTAGGTTGTAAAGTTGAAGAGAGTCATCAATTCATCACAAGGTTTTCATCTTCACTAAAAGTCACCTACAAGTTACAAATCTGAAAACAAAGTGAGATAGAAAGAGTAGAGTTAGGAGAGAAAATTTAGGTCTTAACCCTTTGAAAAAGAATACTAGGACCGATACACCACCTTGTGTGTATGAGTCCCAATACTTCCATTTTCTGTGTTTCAAGATATTCAAATTAAGCACTATCATATTCTAGTTTTGGCATAGAAAACCCAGTCTAGGACTAAATCACCCATAATGGCATATGAGTCGTAGTGGGCGTTAAACAACATTTTTTTAGGGTTTTTAAGCTTTTTTTGACCTCATCACTCTTCTAGGTGCACCTCTGTTCATTTCCAGTTTGATATTCTATAATTAAGTTTCATTTCCTAGGTCATCTAGTTAGGTTTTGCATGGTACTTTGAATATTGCATTCATTTCTTGTCTTTCCAAGCCCTAGCTTGGTGGTGAACCCTTCTTTAGTCTATAATTAGACCCTAGGACACCCTATTGAAAGATCTCTTTCCCCTAATTCATCCTTAGATTGAGATCTCTAGGATTTCCTTGAGTGTAATATTAGCGAAATAGGAGGATCTCATCTCCCTTGTTCCATCTTGCAAAAAGGTGGAACCCGATTTCCTACATTACATCGCTGAAAGGCCTTGGTCATTTTGGCACACAATCGTGATGCAAAGAATTCATGTGATGACCATTGGATAACCTCCCCCTCATCATAGCTGTTAGTTTTTGGAACATAGCATATCATGAAATGACCCCACCAAATGAGTATAAAAACACAATACACTAGACCATTGTGATATACTGATACTTGGAAGAGAATATTATGCTCCTTGATCCTCCTTCCTTCTCACATTGCACATGCACAAAGCAACATGAAAATAGGAGTTGAATTTGTAATGTGAAGAAGCAGTGCGATGGAATAAGATTTGAACGTGTATCCAAGAACCAAGATCAATGGTGACATCACACATCATACTTCGGATGAGAGTAGGCAAGGGTAAAAATGTTATACAAAGGAGACACTTAATGTGAAGAGCCACATAGGCATCACATATTGTGAATTGGAGACCATCGGTGGGGAAATAAAATGCTATGCAAAGGGGTGGAACGATGGAAAAACTTAAGGGAAGAAATTTTGCATGTGTGCTATAAGTTGTCTTAAAAAGGGTGCATCATCTAGGTAATAGATGAATAATATGTTAATATAGGTGAGGGTATGACTTAATCAACATATTATTAGGTTTTGAAAACTAACTAAATAATTCTTATTGTTTACTTCTTATATTTCAACATATGATGAGGTTTTGAAAACCATCGGTGGCTGAAGAGGTTCTGAAACATTTCAACTAAATAATACAGGCGATAATCAACATATGATGAGGTGCTTGCTTACTTCTTATATTTCAGCTTATTATAATTCTTATTGTTCTCTTTTAAATTAATTTTCCATTCTTTTATAATTCTTTGGCTCTTTTTTGTTGATTTTCTGGTTGTGTTCATTTATGTTTTGCATTCTTTGGCTTTTTGACTTTTGAATTTTTTTGAATTGTTTTTCTTCCTCCTTTTCTTTTGAACCTCTATTTTATTTTTTCCTTAATTCTCCTTTGTCTTGTCATTCTTGGTCCTCGTGTTTCTTTCTCTCTCCTACTCCCCTTCCCTCTTCTTTTTAAGTATTCTTGGTCTGCAATATTTCATTTTTCTCCTTAAGCTCTTTGCTTTTCATCCTGATGATGGATCATAGAGTATGATCCAAAACGTTGATGCAAAAAATTCTCAAATGATCTAATCCAAAAATCATTGAGAAAGAACAATATGGATTGTGGAAACTTGATATCATTAACTAACTAAATAACTAAAAAACCTTAGACTTAGCCAATTTTCAATGGAACAAAGGTGGCGAAAAGGGAACAAGGGGTTGGTCAACTGAACAATATCCTAGACTCAAGGTTGCAACTCAAAAAATGAGAACCAACAACAAGAGCATCTTGACCACATCATGCTTCCATGCATAAATTTTGAAATTTAATTCAATCTTGGTGTTCCAAAGATGTAATAAGGTCATTTTTGGTTTAGGTCATTGGAAAGTAGTTAGAAGTTGAAGGGATAGGTGTAAAATTCCTTTAAAAGGCCATTTGTATGTTTGAACAAGTGTGGGTGACTGAAGTTTTGAGAATTAAATGATAAAAGGCACTATTTTTATGTATTTTCTTCAGAAATTAATTATGTTTAGTCATTGTATGGATTTGTATAGGCTCAGATGCTTGGTTAAATGTTTGTAAGTGTTAAAGTGATCAATCACTTTCCATTTACTTTTTGTTTCATGCAAATTGATCAAGTTTTGAGCGAGTTATTTGAGTTCTTTAGAAAACTGTTAAAACCTTGTTCTAGGGTAACTAGTATATATATTCAAAATTGTATTTCTCCTAATTTAATCATTGAAATCCCTTGTAAATTGGTGAATGAAATGATAGATGAGTATTCTAAAGGATCCTAAAGTTGTAGAGTTTATGGTTGATGGTTTGAGTTGTTTCTAAGAAGCCTAGGTCTGTAAATGATGTAAATGATTGGTAAAAACTATGAACAATGAGGTTTTATGGGGTTTGTGATTTTTAAGCCCTTCATGAGTGGTATTTATTGAAAAGGGTGATTACGTGTGTGTGAGTCTATTTATTGACTTGGTTTGGTGTATTGATGAGTTTGAGGCCTTTGTTTATTGATTGTCCTGTTGGGACAGAGTTATCACAGTCCTATTTTGGAATCAAGAAAGAATGGTTTTAGGAATGGTGTTTGATAAAACCACTTGTTCAAGGTATGGGGGATGGTTTGATAAGTTTGTACAGGTGTTTTGAATATGTGTGAGGTAGCATCAAGGGTAAAGTGGATTTGGAGATTGGAGTTGTTATGTTTGGTAGCCTAAATAGGCCTAAGTGTTGGTTAGTATAGTCTTCCTTGAGAATTCTCACATTTAGAAATGTTAAGGTTGGGAATTGCATTTGGGTCATTTATTTCATTGTTGATTAAGGTGTCTTGATGATTAGACAATAGGTTTTGTGCATTATCTTTAGTTTGGTGTGTTGAAACAAGGGTTTGTGAAGGGAAAAGTGAACTTGAAATAAGTAACCTAACAAAGGATGATTTGAGTTTTGACATATGAGATTGAGATAAGTGAGTTGTTTCTTCCTTTGCATTGCATCAGTTTGGTATTAGAGCTATAAAGATCTAGGAAAGAGATTTGGTGTTTGTGGTTGTGTGTTTGTGGTTTGTGTAGGTTGAGAAGATAACCTAGTTGCTTCAAAGAGAAGGTAGATAAAGTTGAGAAAAGTGAGTTGTGAATCAAGGAGAGACTTGCTTAGAGACCATCTGAAAGATGGAGTGATGCGGGAGCATCTAGGGTGTAAGAGAAATATTGCATCACCCAAAAAAATGTTGTTTCTTTTCAATAAGGGATAAATTTGGTAGGGTTACTATTTTAGTAAGTTTGCATTTATGCATAGTTGGACAAGAAATATTGCACACCATTTGTCATTTGAGAGATACTAAAATTTTAATTTTCAAAAATCCTAGTAAAATCTTCGGGGTCAATTTTGAGGCACTTAGAGGCTCTGGATGGGCCTGAAAATTGGTGGAAAACGAAAGTAGTTGGCCTTTAGGCCCTAATTTTTGGCACAATATTTCTTGAGACCTTTCCAAAAAGGTATTATAATAGAAAATATGATGGTCCGATCAAAAGTTATGACCTCGTGAAGTTGTAATACCAAAATTAATAAAATTTCAAAATATCTTCTTGAGGAAGTTACAGTTTCTAGAAGATTCTAGGGCGGTCACACCTTCCAAATAAAGGATGTAAAGGGGACTACCGAGTGGAGGCCAAAGTAGAGTAGATGGTGGCTCCAATTTTCAGATTTGCAGATTTATGTAATCAAAAAGCCCATGTGATGGAAAATATAATGTTGTAATTTCATTTTCATTTAAGTGATAATAGAAAATATTTGCTTTCCTTCTTGCATTTTGTTTGTGCCATTATCTGTTGTTTTTGTGAGTTTTAGATTGTAAGGGGAGTACCCTTCATCAAGACACTGGTAAATTGAAGCCAATGGCGAAGAAAATCATTCCAATACCATTTGTCATTTGAGAGATATTAAAATTTTAATTTTCAAAAATCCTAGTAAAATCTTTGGGGTCAATTTTGAGGCACTTAGAGGCTCCGGATGGGCTTGAAAATTGGTGGAAAATGAAAGTAGCTAGCCTTTAGGCCCTACTTTTTGGTAAGATTTCTCGAGACCTTTCCAAAAATGTATTATAATAGAAAATCCAACGGTCGGATCAAAATTTAACCCCGTGAAGTTGTAATACCAAATTAATAAAATTTCAAAATATCTTCTTGAGGAAGTTACACTTTCCAAAAGATTCTAGGGTGGTTACACCTTCCAAATAAAGGATGTAAAGGGGGACTACTGAGTGGAGGCTAGAGCAAAGTAGATGGTGGCTCCGATTTGTAGATTTATAGATTTATGTAATCAGAAAGCCCATGTGATGGCAAATATAATGTTGTAATTTCATTTTCATTTTAGTGATAATAGAAAATATTTTCTTTCCTTCTTGCATTTTGTTTGTGCCATTATATGTTGTTTTTGTGAGTTTTAGATTGTAAGGGGAGTACCCTTCATCAAGTGGTATTAGAGCAAGTTTTCCTGAGTGTGTAAAAAGATCACCAAATGTGAGGTAGTTTGCACCAGGACTTGTGGTTGTGGGTCTGTGAGAAAAGATTCCTCCACGAAGAAACCGTGGTGGGAGAAATGTTGGGGTAATAGAAGAGGGTTTAGAGCCCTCCAGAGACAAGTTCAAGCACTACAAGAGGAGTTGTGTAGGGGAGCTGATGTCAAAAGAAGAGATGAAAGTGAGGATGAGGCTGAAGATGAGGAGCCATTCAAAGAGGAAGCACATGATGTAATGGATCTTGGTGAAGTCAAACTGATTAGGGCCATTTCCAAGATTGGAAAGAGGCCAAAGATAAAAGTTTCTATTTTTTTTGGAAACCTAAATCCACAGGAGCTGATCGATTGGATCAATGACATGGAAGAGTATTTTGAGTATGAGGAAATAGAAGACCTAGATAGGGTCAAATTTGCAAAGGCAAAATTGAAAGGCCATGCTAGCATATGGTGGAAAGAAGTCCAGTTGGAAAGAAATAAAAGAGGAAAAGAGAAAATAACAAGATGGGATCAAATGGTGGAGAAATTGAAAAGACAGTTCATTCCTATGGACTATGAGTTGGACTTGTTGAAGAAGGTGCAAGGGTTGAAACAAGCAGGAAAATTTGTTAAGGAGTATATAGAAGAATTCTATTGAGTCCTGATCAGAACAGGTCATTCTAAGGCCAACAAGGAGAAAGTTGCTCATTACATAAATGGGTTGAAGCTGAGCATTCAAGAAGAGCTGAGCCTGGTAAGAATGTCTACCATTGAAGATGCATATCAGTTTGCTTTGAAGGTAGAAGAGAAGTTGAATAGGAGGTTTGAAAGTAAGCAAAGAGGTGGAAGGACTAGTGGATGGTCATATCGAGGTTGAAATGAAGACCAAAAGAAGGGTGAAGGAGCTAGTAGCAGCCAAAACCAGAAAGGAGATAAGACCTATCGTCCTCATAATGGAGACAAATATCTGGGTGAGGACTAAGGAGAGGAGGCTTTCATGGAACCTGTTTCCAATGTGGAGAAGAAGGGAATAGGGCATATGAGTCTCCTCAACATGAAGTAAGGACAAATAGATGACCTGAGGGTAATGCACTAGCTGCACATGTAGATGAAGATGTTGAGTCTTCACATTCTGAGGATGCAGAAAGAGGAGAGGTTCTTGTTACTAGAAGAGCCTTTTTGAATGCGGAGAAAGAGCCAACTCAAAGGAATATTTTTTTTCGCACTAGATGTAAGTGTGAAGGTAAAGTTTGTAGTGTTATTATTGATGGAGGTAGTACTGATAACCTTGTTTCAAAAGAAATGGTTAGTAAGTTGTAGTTGGAGAGAAGAAGGCATCCAAATCCATACTGGATTGTTTGTTGCAGGACCATAAAGCTTTGGTAAATGAACAATGTTTGGTAAAGTTCAAGATTGGAAATTACCATGATAAGGTATTGTGTGATATTATGCCTATGGATGTTTGTCATATGTTGTTAGGTAGACCATGGCAGTTTGATCCGAAAGTAGTACATGATGGACATGCCAACACTTATTCTTTGACAAAGGATGGAGTTCGTCATAAGTTGAAGCCCTTGAAAGAGGTAGAGGAAAAGGTATGCAGTAATGGAAGAATTTTTTTGGTTGATGGAAGAAAGTTCCTAGAAGGTATGAGGCATGAGCATATGTGTTTTGTATTGATCTCTAGAGTTGATAAAGAAGAAACTAATGAGGTACCTATAGAGGTTTTAGATTTGTTGAATGAGTTTCAAGCTATTATTTCTGATAACATACCTAAAGGCTTTCCTCTAGTAAGAAAGATTAGTCATCAGATTTACTTGATTCCTGGAGCTATTTTTCCAAATAAGGTAGCTCATCATATGACTCCAACAAAGAGTGAAGAGTTGAACATACAAGTGCAAGAGTTGTTGCAAAAGGGATTGATTAGAGAGAGCTTGAATCCATTTGTAGTACCTACAGTACTAGCACCAAAGAAGGATGGGGAATGGAGGATGTGTACAGATTCTAGAGCCATCAATAAGATCATCATCAAGTATAGATTTCCCTTGCCAAGGATGGATGACATCATGGATTGTTTGAGTGGAGCTGAGTACTTCACAAAGATAGATTTGAAGAGTGGATATCACCAGATCCAAATTAGAGAAGGAGATGAATGGAAGACAACCTTCAAAACCAAGGAGGGCTTGTACGAGTGGTTAGTCATGCCTTTTGGACTAACCAATGCATCGAGAACATTTATGCGGCTTATGAATGAGGTATTCAAAGAATTTTAGGAAAATTTATTATTGTTTATTTGGATGATATTCTAATTTTCAGTAAGACATTGGAGGAGCACTTGATGCATATCCAAAGAGTTTTTGAGAAGATAAGGGAGGAGAAGCTATTGATTAATTTGAAGAAATGTAGTTTTGTGAAGAGAGAGTTGGTGTATCTAGGATTTTTTATCTTAGTAGAGGGTCTCAAAATGGATCCAAAGAAGGTGAGAGCTATCATTGAATGGCCTACTCCAAGGAGTGTTACAGAGGTAAGATCATTTCATGGTCTAGCAAGCTTTTACAGAAAGTTTATTAAGAATTTTAGTAGTATTTGTGCACCTTTGATTGAAGCAATGAGAGGGGATAGAAAAGAGTTTAAATGGACTATAGGAGCAGCCAAAATTTGACATGTTGAAGAAGAAAGTTACTGAGCAACCTATTTTGGCACTTCTAGATTTTAATAAGGTTTTTCAGGTAGATTGTGATGCTAGTGGCACTGCCATAGGAGCTGTTTTGAGTCAAGAAGGTAAGCTTGTTGCCTATTTTAGTGAGAAGTTAAATGATGCTAAGAAGAAATATTTTGTCTATGATCAACATTTTTATGCAATAGTTCAAGCTTTGAAGAAATGGAGACACTATTTTTTGCCAAAATATTTTTTTATATATATTGATCACCAAGCTTTTCAGTATCTCAATAGTCAAGGAAAGTTGAATCAAAGGTGCTTAAAATGGGTTGAGTTTATGCAGAGTTATACTTTTTTTTGAAGCACAGGAGTGGAAGGTCAAACAAAGTTGTAGATGCCTTGAGTATAAGGAATTTTTTTTGATAGAAATGAATATAGAGGTTGTTGGGTTCAATGAACTCAAGAGTTTGTATCCAGAAGATCCAGACTTTGTAGAAGCTTGGAAGGCTTGTTTGGAACCTGCTACATTGGATAAGATGAGATGGTTGGATTTCTTAATCCAAGATGGGATGTTGTTTAGAGGAAGCCAATTATGCATTCCAAGGAGTTCTATGAGAATCTAATCAAGGAGAAGCATAGTGGAGGATTGGATGGAAATTTTGGTTGAGATAAGACCATTGCTCTTGTCAGTGAGAATTATTATTGGCCATAGTTACAACAAGATGTGAAGAAGTTTGTACAAAGCTGCAGAGTATGTCAGATGGTGAAAGGAACAAGTCAGAATACTAGATTGTATCAACCATTACCTGTACCTAAGAGGCCATGGGAGGACATTAGTATGGATTTTTTCCTTGGATTGCCAAGGACATAGAGAGGGCATGATTCCATATTTGTGGTGGTGGATAGATTTTCAGAGATGGCACATTTCATTCCATGTCATAAGACTAGTGATGTTCATATTGCAGAGTTTTTTCTTAGAGAGGTGGTGAGACTACATGGTCTACTGAAGAGTATATTTTCAGATAGAGATGCAAAATTTGTTGGTTATTTCTGGAGAACATTACGGAAGAAGTTGAAGACAGATCTGAAGTTTAGTTCTGCTCACCATCAATAGGAGTTTGGGTAACCTGCTAAGATGCTTAGTAGGAGATAAACCAAAGGGATGGGATTTGATTTTACCACTGGTGGAATTTTCTTATAACAATTCTATCAACAGGAGCACTAGTAAATCACCATTCTAGATTGTATATGGTAGTAGTCTGAGGAATGCTTCTGAATTGAGAAAGATGGATAAAGGAGAGAAGAATAGTGCTGAGGTTGAAGATTTTACTAAGCACCTGAAGAATTTGCATGATGAGGTGAAGAAGCATATAAATAAGATGAACTCTCAGTATAAGGCTAAGGTAGATCAAAAAAGTAGGTACAAGGAGTTCCAGGTAGAAAATGAAGTGATGGTTCATTTGCAAAAGGGAAGATTTCTAGTTGGCACGTACAAGTTGAAGATGAAGTTTGGACCATGCAAGATCTTGAAGAAGCATGATTCAAGAAATGCATATGAGGTAGAGTTGCTTGATGAAATTCATATTTCACCTGTGTTTAACATCTCAAATTTAACATAATATCATGAGGGAGGAATTGATGAAGAAATAATAGAGGCACAATGGAACATTCCAACACCTACTTCAGAAAAGGAGGAGATAGAGGACATTTTGGATAGCCGTGTGGGAAGAAGCACAAGAAACAAGAAATATGTAGAGTACTTGGTGAAATGGAGATTCATCATGGTTTTCTGAGTTTGATGTTAACTGTCTTGGTTTCCCTCTAACTCTTGAGAAGTGACAAGGTCACTTTTCAAATTACCCCGGGTGTAAGAGCAATCTTGCATTACCCAAAAAAATGTTTTCTTTTCAATAAGGGCTAAATTTGGTAGGGTTACTATTTTAGTAAGTTCGCATTTATGTAAAGTTGGACAAGAAATCTTGCACAAACCTCCAAAATGGTAAATTGAAGCCAATGGCGAAGAAATCACTTCAATACCATTTGTTATTTGAGAGATTAAAATTTCAATTTTCAAAAATCCTAGTAAAATCTTCGGGGTCAATTTTGAGGAACTTAGAGGCTCTAAATGGGCCTAAAAAATTGGTGGAAAATGAAAGTAGTTGTGCTTTAGGCCCTACCTTTTGGAACAACATTTCTCGAGACCTTTCTAAAAAGGTATTATAATAGAAAATCTAACTGTCAGATCAAAAGTTCTGACCTCGCGAAGTTGTAATACCAAAATTAATAAAATTTCAAAATATCTTCTTGAGGAAGTTACACTTTCCAGAAGATTCTAGGGTGGTTACACCTTCCAAATAAAGGATGTAAAGTGGGACTACTGAGCGGAGGCCAGAGCAAAGTAGATGATGGCTCCAATTTGCAGATTTGCAAATTTATGTAATTAGAAAGCCCATGTGATGGAAAATATAATATTGTAATTTCATTTTCATTTAAGTGATAATAGATGTTGTTTGTGTCATTATCTATTGTTTTTGTGAGTTTTATATTGTAAGGGGAGTACCCTTCATCATGGAGATATTGAGAAGACATTTGCAGGTAGAGGAAGAGAGGGAAAAGAGAAAGAGACAAGAGAAGATGGAAAGAGAGATATCAACATTAAAGCAAGAGGTGAAAATATTGGATAAATAGTTCTAGGAGTCCATGATAAAGATGGAGTAGATGATTAAGCAGATGACAAGTTGGCACTTGAATATTAAGCAAAGAGAAGTTACATGGCCCATTAAGAAGATAGTCAAAAGGAGAAGGAAAATGAAGATAAAAGAGGATGAAGTATTTGAAGATGTAGAAGAAGAATTCATGGATGGAGAAGAAAAAGATGTTGCTATCATTCCCAAGCATGAAGGTGTAACAAAGATAAAGGACCAGATTTCAGAGAGTGAAGATATTGAGTTGGTGTCAAGATTGGATGAAGAGTAGATTATGGATGAATTGATCTTGGAGATTTACAAAGAGTTGAAGAAAGATGGAGGTATTATGGTTGAAACAATGTATTATTTCTTATTAATACTAATATTTTGGATAGGGAACAAATTGAAGACAAAAGGAAAAAGGGAGAAACAAGATACTGAGAAGCACCAAAGCATAATGAATCTAATTTCAGTTGGCAAGCAAGATAGGAAGATGATTTGCATGGACAAGTTCAAGACTAAGGTGAAAATGAAGGTGTTTAGGAGCAGTTTCAAGGTGAATTAGTGGAAGAGCATACAAAGAGTGTAGATTTGTTGACAAATTCAAATTCATTTGGTCGGGAGAATGATGCAAGAGCATCTTGACAACATCATGCTTCCATGCATAAATTTTGAAATTTAATTCAATCTCGGTGTTCCAAAGATGTAATAAGGTCATTTTTGGTTTAGGTCATTGGAAAGTAGTTAGAATTTGAAGGTACATGTGTAAAATTCCTTTAAATGGCCACTTGTATGTTTGAACAATTATGGGCGATTGAAGTTTTGAGAATTAAATGATAAAAGACATTGTTTTTCTTTATTTTCTTCAGAAATTCATTGTGTTCAGCCATTCTATGGCTCTGTATAGGCTCAAATGCTTGGTTAAATGTTTGTAAGTGTTAAAGTGATCAATCACCTTCCATTTAATTTTTGTTTCATGCAAATTGATCAAGTTTTGAGCAAGTTATTTGAATTCTTTAGAAAAATGTTAAAACCCTGTTCTAGGGTAACCAATATATATTCAAAATTGTAATTCTCCTAAATTAACCATTGAAATACCTTGTAAATTGGTGAATGAAATTTTAGATGAGTATTATAAAGGATCCTAAAGTTGTAGAGTTTATGGTTGATGGTTTGGGATGTTTCTAAGAAGCCCTAGGTTTGTAAATAATGTAAATGACTGGTAAAAACTGTGAACAGTGAGGTTTTATGGGGTTTGATTGTGATTTTTAAGCCCTTCATGAGTGGTATTTATTGAAAAGGGTGATTAGATGTATGTGAGTCTATTTCTTGACTTGGTTTTGTGTATTGATGAGGTTGAGGTCTTTGTTTATTGACTATCCTATTGGGATAGAGTTATCACAGTCCTATTTTGAAAAGGAAAGAATGGTTTTAGGAATGGTGTTTGATAAAACCACTTGTTCAAAGTATGGGGGGTGGTTTGATAAGTTTGTACAGGTGTTTTGAATATGTGTGAGGCATCATCAAGGGTAAAGTGGGCTTGGAGATTGGGGTTGTTATGTTTGGTTGCCTAAATAGGCCTAAGTGCTGGTTAGTACAATATGCCTTGAGAATTCTCACATTTGAAGTGTTATGGTTGCAAATTATGTTTGGGTTATTTATTTCATTGTTGCTTAAGGTGTCTTGAAGATTAAAAAAGAGGTTTTGTGCATTTTCCTCAGTTTGGTGTGTTGAAACAAGGGTTTGTGAAGGGAAAAGTGAACTTGAAATAAGTAACCTAACAAAGGATGATTTGAGTTTTGACAGATGAGATTGAGATAAGTGAGTTGTTTCTTCCTTTGCATTGCATAATTTGTAGAAAAATAACCCTATTTTGATACAATTGAGGAATTTTAGAACATCAAAGACCTCATCAATTCAAAATGACCATGGATTTTGCAGGATCCACCAGAACATAAAAACACAAAATACTTCCTCAAATAAAATAATCAAAGACTAATAACCTTAGTACATGTAAAGAAGATCAAATTAAGTCATCTCATGCAAACACATCCTTTGTAGGTGCCAAGATGTCCAAGTAATTGAAAAAATATGAAATCGTAAAAATGAATAAAATTTACTTGGGGAAGACTTTAGAAAAAGTGCATAAATGGATATGAAGAGATATAAAATACCTTTCCAATGCCTCTAGAATAATGAAAATTGGAGATAAAGGTGAAAATTTATGAGCCTAAAAGCAAAAAATGATGATATGAGTTTGATTGAGAATAAAATAAATTATAAAAAATATAACAGTGAGACCTACACCACTTGAAAGTGATTGGAACTAGCTTTATGATATCTTTTTTGCTTGATTTCAATATTGTATTCCCAAGTTATGCCAAAAAGAAAAAAATTGCTCCTTTAGGGTAAATTAGGGCTTGGAGTGGGTTGAGTTGTCATACGACTCTCAATACACTACTAATGTCAACGAACATGCTCTATCAATTTTTTTCTAATTTCTTGGAGTGGTCAAAATACTCATTGGTAATGGTTAGAATATTCTTAGAAGAAATTGTATCACCAAAGATTCTAGTTTGATGCCAATATATTCTCTAGGGCTGCAGAATATTCCACCATACTTTGTTTTTTTGTCATCGAATGACTTGGACCATTGGTTTCTCATTGACCTATTAGGGATTATGGGCCACTATAGGATTGACCCACTGTTGAGTGGCCTCTCATTCATTGGTATTTTGGATTATGGGTTGCTAGAGGATTGAACCACTATTGGGTGGTCTCCCATTCATGAACTTGGTGGTGCTTTTCAATTTTTAGCCCTCTAAGCTATTTTGATATATTAATTTCCTAAAAATCCTATTTTTTATAAGGGTTTATTCAAAAATTTGTCATTAGGGCTTTAAAATACCCTAAACCTTCATTTAAACCCTAAGTCCTACCCGAAGCCCTTACAATTTTCTCATAATTGATTGTTGACCATTTGTCGAGGTTTCCTAGCCCTTTAAGTTATATCTTTAAGGCCTTCACCTTGTTTGTTTACCAAGCCCATTTTCTAGAATGTTGGGTGAGCCCATTACCTCTATGCATTTTTAAATATTCTTTAAACCTTTGTGCTTTACCAAGTCCCACATGACACATGACATCATTTCACTCAGCATCTTCAATTTGTAAGTGATTTGAATATTATTATTATTATCTTACGACAATTCTAAAAAATGATCTTTTTCTTCCCAATGTCATTGATGTGTATGGGTCTTAAGCCAATCAAATAAAAATATTTTATTTCATGTGGTGGTTTAAGTCATTTACTGAAGTCCTTTCTTATCATGCATTGTCGACCCCTCTTTTCCTAGTAACTTAAGTTATCCATTTGTGCATGTGTTGTAAAAAGTTTTTTAAGTCACTCGAAGAGAAGCTTGCTAAGGGTCCCACCTTTATCTTAGTCAACACCAAGTGTCATCTTGTATTTAAGTTGTTGGAATGAAGAAGACACTAAGAGGGGGGTGAATTAGTGTCTTAAACAAATTTTAACTTTTTCCTTGAAAAATAATTGAATAATTTATGCTGTTAATATTTCAATGATAAATACATTCATGAATTGAATGCAATCATTAAAGAACTGAAATAAGAAATATTAAAGCAAACCAAAGATCATCACAGTATTGAAACATTATCACATAAAAGTAATGAGACCATAATACAAAGATTTTGTCGAGTGGAAAACCCTCTAGGGGTAGAAAAACCACTCCAAAAATGATGCCTCACTAGCTTAATCTGAAAAACTTTCAGTTTACAATGCCTCACTGGCAATACTATCTCACTGATAGATTTCAAATGCCTCATTAGCAATACTATCTCACTGATAGATTTCATATGCCTCACTGGTAATAAAACAATGCCTCACTAGTAATGATAACTTGTGCCTCACTGGCATATATATTTTAATAACAAACAATAGAGAAAGTAAGATACAAAGGGTTACTCTGTTTCATCGTATAACCATCAATTTTAGAAGACCAATACATTAATATCCTGAAAACTCATAATGGGAGTCTTCAAAATATTAAATGTATTTTACAACTTATTTTGCATTATAATTCCAAAATACTATCTCAATAGATAGATCCTTATTTCCTCTTAAAAAAAAAACTTTTTACGGACTGTCAAAACACTGCTTTTTATATTCATCTTTTTCTTTGCCAATCAAAATAGTTTTTAGTTATAGAAATTGCTCACAACAGGAGAACAAAAAAAATGACCAATAACAGGAGAAACAAATAAATCTATTTCTTTTTCAAAGATTACCAACAACAATCAAAATAAATATGCTTTGTGAAGTAAACAAATCTAAACACCTATAGACCCAGATAGGGGTTTTAAAATGGTAACCAAAATTAACCATCTAAACTACACGTCCATTTTTCTTTTTACATATCAATTGAAGAATCAATAGTTTCATCAAAAGAAAAAAAATAATTTATGTTTGCATGATTAAGCCTTCAAAAAATAACTGTCAAATAAGAGAAAAAATTGAAAAATACTGTTACCCAGTGCATTCAAGCTTTGCCACTTCAAGCTGCTAACAACATTCCACCTAATCATTGCAAACACTGAACATACTCTTCATATTATTTTCTTCCTGTTGTGCCCTAATGAGGGCTTTCAAATAATGAAATATCAAATGCCTTTTTCCAAGCTTTGAAAATAAGATTTTAATCCTTTAGTACACCCGATGACTTAGGATAACTTTAACACATATTTAGTATGCCCGATACTCATTAGGAGTATAAAGTCAAAAAATTCCTTATACAAGAGATTTCAACCATGTGAAACAATACATGGTATAAATACCTTCCCAAATTCATATGCCGATAGTAGTCAATGCAAACACATTACCTTAGAAGGTAATAAGAATGATGCACATAAAAAGACTTTATTATTACCTTGAAAACACATATGAAGCCAATCTCTAATCCAAGACTAGTAAAGTAATGTTATGCCTTTGGAGAAATAGCAATATCCAAGTATCACCAAATTTTAACCAAGAAACCACAAGCCTTATGCATCAAAACATATTATCCCAATATGAAAAATATACAAACTGAATATTTCACTATCATACCAAGAAGTCCTATAGATGCAAGAGAACTTTAGTAGTTGACATTAATTCCAACATGCCTTAGGGGTCAAAAAACTCCCCCTTTGGCATTGATGTCAAATTCAAAAGATAAAAGCAATAGATCCATATGTCATATGTCATACTTAAAACAATTTACCTGCCCTACAAAGATCAAAGCATCCAACACATGCCCAGTCAAAAAATGATCTGCAACAACTATCAATGCAATGTGCATTAGTACTCAACAATGTTCATCCTCAAATCTACTCAAAACCAAATCATCACTTCTCCCCATTTTGACAACAATGCCAAAGGAGAGATTACTCTGAGAATTGCAAAAACCTGAAAGCAAACATGTGGTGCATAAAAGTACAAAGTATAACCATGCATCATAAAATTAATTTAGGGAACCAATAATGCCAACAAATTCCTTAAGGGGTAATGATAAAACATGAGATGCTCCCCCTAACTCCAAAAAATGGAGGAAGTTATTGAATTATGCACATAAACTATCATGTCACTATCACTGTGAACAACCTTGTCACTGATGAATACAATGCATAACACCTGAATGTACCAAAATGAGATATCACTATAATACCACATTCTACACTTATGAGATCAACAACAAGATGTCATAAATTGAAGAAAATGTAGATCAAGAGCCAGGGATAAAAATATGTTAAGAAGCTCCCCCTGAAATCATGTTGATATAAGACATAATTGCAAAGAAGTAAGATAGAAGATGCCAAGTCTATCTCTTAAATATTCAAATATGTCTCTAGTTAAAGGTTTTGTGAAAATATCAACAATTTAATCTTTTGTGGAGATGTATTCAAGGACTTCATTTGCAAGCACCTTTTCTCTTAGAAAATGATATTTTATCTCAATGTGCTTGGTATGTGAATGCATAACAAGATTTTTGGAGATATTGATTGCACTAGTGTTATCACACATAATACAAATTGGTTTTGATACCTTAACCTGTATAGCCTGCAAGGTTTGTGTCATCCATAGTACTTGTGTGCAGCAGGCAACTGCATCAATGTATTCTGCCTTAGCAGTAGATAATGAGACAAATTCTTGCTTTTTTCTTTGACAGGAAACAAGTCTTCCACCCAAAAAGTATGCTCCACCAGATGTACTTTTTATCTCATCAATGTAACTAGCCCAATCAATATCAGTATAAGTTGACAGAGTAAAATTGTTATTCCTAGGATACCAAAGACCGTAGTCTATTGTACCATTTATATATCTCAAAATATGTTTGATTGCATTTAAATGTGTTTTCTTAGGTGAGGCTTGAAACCTTGCTACCAAACATACAACTTGTTTATGTCAAGCCTAGATGTTGTTAAGTAAAGTAAGCTACCAATCATGGATCTATATAATGTTCGATCCACATTAGGCGAATCCTCATCGTTACCAAGTTTAGAGATAGTTTCCATTGGTGTGCTTACAGGTCTATTGCCATCTATTTGAACTTGATTAACATTTCTTTTGCATATTGACTTGAGAAATGAAAATTCATTTTGGAAGTTGAGAAACTTGTAATCCTAAAAAAGAATGTAAGTTCTCCTATCATTGACATTTCAAACTCCTTTTTCATAACATCAAGAAATGAAAGAGATAGATGCTCATCATTACTGCCAAAAATAATATCATCAACATAGACCACTACAACCAAAATATTATCATTTTTAGTGATAAAATACATATTGCTATCTACTCCACCTTTAGTGAATACTTGGCTTTGCAAGTATTTTTCTAATTTGGAGTACCAAGCTCTAGGAACTTGTTTTAGACCATACAAATCCTTTTTTAACCTTTATACATGATTTTCTTTCCCCACACAAATAAAACCTTCTGGCTGTTCCATATATACCTCTTCTTCAAGATCACCATTTAAGAAGGAAGTTTTAATATCCATTTGATATACTTTAAAGTTCTTATATACAAAGAAGGAAAGAAATATCCTTATTTCTTCCAATCTAGCAACAAGAGCAAAAGTTTCATCAAAGTCAATTCCTTCTATTTGAGAGTACCCTTTACAGACAAGTCTAGCCTTGTTTCTAGCTATGTTTCCCTTTTCATCAAGCTTGTTCCTAAAAACCCATTTAGTCCCAATAATATTTTTATCTTTTTTCCTTGGGACAAGTTCCCAAGTGTTATTCTTTTCTATTTAACTTAGTTCTTCTTGCATAGCTTGTACCCATAGTTTATCTTGGCTAGATTCTGCATATGTTTTGGGTTCTAACTGTGAAACTAAACATAAATGAACCTCATGATTTGCTTCACTAGTTTTCCTTCTAGTTTGTATTCCTAAATCTAAATCACCAATGATATGTTCATGTGGGTGATTTCTTTCTAATAACTTTTAGGAGTATAAGAAGTTTTAGGGGTTGTTTTATAGGCTTTGGAACTTACTGGTGTCTTAAGACTTGGTGGAGTCTCTTGAGGAACTTCATGTTCTGAACCTTCTTCTGATTCTTCTTTTATATCAGTTTCATTCAATATGCCACCTTCTTCTTTCTGCTAATCATCAAAATGATTTTCAGTTTGTTGCACATTCTCAACAACTTTGACATTAGAGCTTTCAACAATTCTTTTCAATCTTTTATTGTAACATTTACATGCCTTGTTGTGTGTAGAATAATCTAGAAATATTCTTCATCACTTTGTGAATCAAAACTTCCTAGATTACCTGTATCCCTCTTAATATAGCATTTACTGCCAAATTTTTTGAAATAAGAGATATTTGCAGATTTACCATACCAAAGTTCATAAGGTGTATACCTCGTCTTCACTCTTAATTGTACTCTGTTTAAGATGTAAACTGTTGTATGAACAACTTATTTCCAATAAGTATTTTCTAAACCTGCATCATGAAGCATAGTTCTAGCCATCTCCTTAACTGTTCTATTTTTTCTTTCTGCTACCCCATTTTGTTGTGGTGTTCTAGGGGCTGAATATTGTCTCTTAATACCATGTTTCTCACAATATTCCTAAAATTTAGTAGAGGTATATTCACCTCCATTATTAGATCTTAGGAATTTCAGTTTGAATCCTGTTTCTCTTTCTACCATTTTCCTGAACACCTTAAATCTATTCAAGGCTTCATATTTATGTTTAAGAAAGGTGACCCAAGTCATTTGTGAGTAGGCATCAATGAACAACATAAAGTACCTTTCTCCATTAAGTGACCTGGTCCTTGTGGGACCACACAAATAAGTGTGAACCAATTGAAGGGTCTCTGTAGATGAATGCTCTTTGGTCTTGTAAATGGACCTTGTTTGTTTACCTTCCTGACATTCTTTACAAGTATCACCTTCTGGTTTAGATATAATAGGCATGTTTCTTACATTTTTGTTCTTATTGATCTTTACTAAGTTGTCATAATTTATATTCCCTAGCCTCATGTGCCAAAGCTTAATTTCTTCTATTTGACTCATGAAGCATACATTTTTCTTTCCATCATTTTTAGATCCATGTAAGTTATAAATGTTTCCTTTTGTTCTTAAACTAGAGGCAATTTCTTGCCCTGAGTTTTTAAATATTTTGCATCCATGTGTAGTAAACATCACTCTGTAACCACTATCACAACTTACTCACACTCAATAAATTGTGAGTTAAACCCTCCACAAAGTAGACATCTTCTAAAGGTGTATTGTTTTCTAAAATAACAATGCCCTTACCAATAATTTGCAAACAAAGTCATCACCAAACTTTACTGTCCCTTTAGAGCAGTTTTCAAATGCAGTGAATTTGTTTATGTCTCTAGTCATATGATGTGAGAAGCCACTATCAATTACCCAAATATCCTTTTGTTTTGCATGAAGTGCAACCTCAACTATTATGGCCTCAACCTTTTTACCACCTTTTGGCATCCAGACATGTTTTATTATCTAATTTGTTTGTATTTCATGGTCAATGTTATTTGAGTTGTAAAACTTGGCTATGTGCCCAAGTTTTTTACAGCTGTAGCATCTTAAGTTAAGAAAATTAAAAACTTTACCATCCAGGAAGCTTGGCTTCCTTTTTGTTATAAATTTACAATTATTTTCCCTATGACCATATTGATGACAATGTAAGCAATAGCCTAAGAATCTGAATGGCAGATTATTTATGAGAGGCTTTTGAAATTTTTGAGGATCTGCACTCTTAAGTTCATTATCATAGGAGCATTGACCCTTTGCAAAACCAAGGCCTGTCATGTTCCTTTTGTTTACTTAACATATCAACAAGTTTATTACTGTTGTTATTTAACTAAATTTATTTTCTAAGCTTCATAATTTCAGCTTCTAAAGAACTACATTGATTCTCTTTACTTTCTAATTGAGTTTTTGTAACCTCTAACATTTTTTATTTTCGTCCAATTCCAACTTTGTTTCTTCAACTAAGAAATCATATTTTTTGATTTCTTTCTTGAGTTCTTTTATTTTACCCAATGCACATTTCAACTCACCTTCTAAATCAACTTCACCCTCTTCATTGTTAGACTCTTTTGTAATATTTTGAATTTTCACATCACTAGGAGTGATTCGGGCCATAAAAAGAGTTTCTTCCTACTCTTCAAGAGAGTCAGATTAATTTTCAAAAATGTCTACATCTTTTGCAAGCAAGCTCCTTTTTGATTTAAAATTATTTCTCCTTTTAGAGTTGTTAGCATTGAAGGATTTCTTCTTATAATGTTTTTTCCTGTGATCCTCATCACTAGCTCAGTCTTTGTTAGGGCATTGGGTTGCATAATGCCCAATTTTTCCACATTCAAAGCATTTGCAGGGCAATTTTCCTTTATATCTCCCTGAACCTCTTTTTAATTTATTGAATGAAATAGATTCATCCTCATTGTCTAATTCAAAGTCTGAGTTCGTATTAGACTCCCTTTTTGTTGCCTTAAAAGTAGGCTCTTTGCTTGAGGTAGCATCATAGCTGCCTATTCTCATTTCATAGGCTGTAAATATTCCTTTCAATTCAGCTAGAGAGAGTGTTTTCATATCTTTATCCTCAACAACTGAGACTTTTGCATTATATTTATGTGTCAAGGACCTAAGAAATTTCTTGAAAACAATTTTTTCATAAATTTCTTCACCTATACCTCTTATGGAACTTACTACTTACTGAACTCGAAGAAAATAGTTGGCAATTTTTTCTTCTTCATTCATTTTCAGAGCTTCAAACCTAACCCTATATGTTTGGAGTTTTTCTTCTCTCACTTTTTCATCTCCTTCATAGATTTTGGCTAATCTATCTCATACTACCTTGGCAGTTTTGCAATCCAAGATTTTTACAAGAATATCATTATTTAGGCTACAACATATTGAATTTTTTGCTTTTGCATCATAGCCAAAATCCTTTTTTTCATCATGTGTAGAGGGAGCAGTAACACTATTTTCAACCTTAATGGCTTCCAAAACATTAAAGCCTAAAGAAGATAGATATTTTTCCATTCTAAATTTCTAGTAGGCAAAACCAGTGCCATCAAACATTGGAGGCCTATTGTTATTGTCTTGACTTGCCATGATAAAAATAATCACTCTTGTCCCAGTTATCAACCCTTAAGTTGATTAGGCTTGTTTATCCAAGGGTGTGGCTTTGATACCACTTGTTGGAGTGAAGAAGACACTGAGAGGGGGGGTGAATTAGTGTCTTAAACAAATTTTAAATTTTTCCTTGAAAAAGAATTGAATAATTTATGCTCTTAATATTTCAATGATAAATACATTCATGAATTGAATGCAATCATTAAAGAACTAAAATAAGAAATATTAAAGCAAACCAAAGATCATCACAGTCTTGAAACATTATCACATCAAAGCAATGAGACTATAAGACAAAATTTGACGAGTGGAAAACCCTCTAGGGGTAGAAAAACCACTCCAAAAATGATGCCTCACTGGCTTAATTTGAAAAAATTTCTATTTACAATGCCTCACTGGCAATACTATCTCACTGATAGATTTCAAATGCCTCACTGGAAATACCATCTCATTGATAGATTTCAAATGCCTCACTAGCTTTTCAAGAATGCATCACTGGCAATGATAACTTGTGCCTCACTGGCATATATATTTTAATCACAAACAATAGAGAAAGTAAGATGTAGAGGGTTACTCTGTTTCACTGTATAACCATCAATTTCAGAAGACCAATACATTAATATCCTAAAAAATCATAATGGGAGTCTTCAAAATATTAAATGTATTTTACAACTTATTTTGCATTATAATTCCAAAATATAGTCTCAACAAATAGATCCTTATTTCCTCTTCAAAAAAAAAACTTTTTATAGAGCGTCAAAACATTGCTTTTTATATTCATCTTTTTCTCTGCCAATCGAAATAGTTTTTAGTTATAGAAACTGCTCGCAACAAGAGAACAAAAAAAAAACCACTAACAGGAGAAACAAATAAATCTATTTCTTTTACAAAGATTACCAACAACAAGCGAAATAAATCTGCTTTGTGAAGTAAACAAATCTAAACACTTATAGACCCAGATAGGGGTTTCAAAATAGTAACCAAAATTAACCATCTAAATTGCATGTCCATTTTTCTTTTTACATATCAATTGAACAATCAACATTTTCATCAAAAGAACAAAAAAAATGTTTACCTTTGCATGATTAAGCCTTCAACAAATAACTGTCAAATAAGAGGAAAAACTGAAAAATACTATTACCCAGTGTATTCGAGCTTTGTCACTTCAATCTTCCGAAAAAATTCCACTTGATCATTGCAAACCCTAAACATACTCTTCATCTGATTTTCTGCCTATCGTGCCCTAATGAGGGCTTATAAATAATGAAATATCAAATGCCTTTTACCAAGCTTTGAAAATAAGATTTTAATCCTTTAGTATACTCGACGGCTTAGGATAACTTTAACACATATTTAGTATGCCCGATACTCGTTAGGAGTATAAAGCCAACAAATTCCTTATACAAGAGATGCCGACCATGTGAAACAATACATGGTATAAATACCTTCCCAAATTCATATGCCAATAGTAGTCAATGCAAACACATTACCTTATAAGGTATTAAGAATGATGCACATAAAAAGACTTTATTATTACCTTGAAAAAACATATGAAGCCAATCTCTAATCCAAGACCAGTAAAGTAATGTTATGCCTTTGGAGAAATAGCAATATCCAAGTATCACAAAATTTTAACCAAGAAACCACAAGCCTTATGCATCAAAACATATTATCCCAATATGACAAATATACAATCTAAATATTTCACTATCATGCCAAGAAGTCCTGTAGCTGCAAGAGCACTTTAGTAGTTGACATTAATGCCAACATGCCTTAGGGGTCAACATAAGTCACTCTAGTTATATGTATTGTAGGGCCCTTTATTCCAAAAAATCCTCTTTGCAAATAAGCAATTTTTTTTTGTTTTATGCAATAAACATGGGTCATTTCTTTTCGCGCTAATTTAAACCTTCACAAAGTGATGTTAATATAATTTTTTTTTTTTTTTTTTTAAAAGGGGTAAAAATTTATTCAATCAAATCCAAGATACAAAGCATAGGCCAGAGGCCCACCAAATTAGGAATACAACCAAAAAACCACAACAACACTACATATTTCTGTCATCCAATAATAATCTCTCCAGGGTCCCAAGATAACCAGAAGATAACTCATCCCATCCACTAATATTCCAGCCCTCCCCATTCTCCGAGGCCCACTTCGCCAAGCAATCCGCCACTTGATTCCATTCTCTAGGGATGTGACAAAAGGAGACAGAATCCAAGGAATGACATACACTTAGAATCTGTCTGACCACCGAGGCTAATTGCCAATTAACATCATCCAATCTCTGGTTGTTCAGCATATCCACAACAATCTGAGAATCCGACTCACAGATAATCCTCCTCCAGCCTAAAGAGCAGCCACGCTCAACAGCAATCTTAATAGCAAGGGCCTCCATCAGATTATTAGAGTGCTGCCCTTTGTAAACAGAGAAGAAGAACACAGCAACACCATCTTCACCTCTACCTATACCACCAACACCAGCATGTCCAGGGTTCCCCCGAGAAGAGCCATCTGTATTAATCTTCAGGACCCCAACAGGGGGGGCATCCACCTCCCATCACGACAAACCCGTTGCTTGCCATGTCGGGATCTATTTCCAGCACTGCATCCCCTACTATTATCCCCAAGGTTCAAATCCCTCATAATAGCATAATCACCAGGATCAATATTATCATCCATATCACACTTAGCAGAAATAGTTTCCTGAAGCCTGCTAATAATCTTCTTCCACAATTGACCACTTCCTAACTTGGAACCACAAAAAACTCTACGATTCCTTTCTAGCCAAAGGTTCCAAAGAATGAAAATAGGCCCAACAGCCCAAGCCACCTGTAGGAAAGAAGTCTTCGCAGGAGGCCTGCCCAGGCTCTCCCAAAACTCTATTAGGGAGGAAGCATGAACACAACCCTGATGCCAGGCCTCCCACCACCTGTGCCATATTTCTCTAGAAAAAGGGCAATGAAAGAACAAATGGGAAGAATATTCCTCATTGCGCGAACAAAGGAAGCACATAGAAGGCCCATGAAAACCACGCTTGCAGAGATTCTCCCAAGTGAGACATTTCTTCTGAGCAACCAACCATAAGAAAAAATTGCACTTGGGCCAAGAGAAGTTATTCCAAACCTTCTTCCACCAAGACACCTCCGTAGGACCATGTAAGTTCTTGTCAAGCACAGCATAGCCTTGAGCAACAGTAAATTTACCTTTTGGGCTGGGACTCCAAGCCAACTTGTCCCTCTCATTAAGGGAGCTGCAAAGCCTACCCTCCAAGACTTTAGATAGAACAACACGATCCTCATTAGAACCACCCACGGGCCACTCCTGAGGATCCTTCCAGCAAGACACCTCCACCTGACCAATATGCTTGACTGTTTTAAAATGTTCCACCTTAATCCATCCAGCATCAGAGAAGATATGGTAGAGGCTGAAGCTGAGGGAAACTAGAAAGAATGGGGAAGCCATCTAGTGTGCACCCAAGGCCTTCAAGGAGTTGTTCAAGAACTAGGAGAGTACAGGGGTCAGGAGGACCTTCCAAGCAAGTCAAAACATCAATTATGACCTTTTGGAGCCTATAATGGCATTTGGTGTGAATAAATGTAATAAGAATGTTAAAAGTTCTAAGGTTCCTGATAAGGAGTCTAGGTTAAAAATGCAATGTAAAGGGAAAATCATGTTCTAAGGGTTTGATTAGTGTTCTAATGCTTTATATTAGTCAAATAAATTGGATATTGAAGGTCCAATGGTTTTTAGGTGATAGATTTTAATAAATTTCTAGTTTGCAATTTCAAATTTTTGAATTTTAGTTTAGGCGGGAAAGGGAGTTTTGAGAGTTTTAGAGTAAATTAAGCAATGTAATCAATCCAAATCGGTTGGATCAGTTGGATAATGGGTTTATAACCCTAAAATGTTCATTTTTACGAAGGTTAGGTGATTGGTGAAAGCTTTGTACGGACTGTCCTCAGAAAATTCAACAAAATTCTTGTTTTCAAGCAATTTTCTGTGTTTTCTTGATGATCCATTGATTTCTATTGAAGTTATCTGCTTTTGGATGCCTTAGGGGTTTGTATTTACAAGATTTGATACCTTTCACATGTTCTAATAAAGGAAATAGATCAATTCTTGCACGTTTTTGTTGACTGTCTACAGGAAAATATAGTTTTTACTCTGTTTTGAGAGTTTTTAATGATGGAATGATCCATTTCATGGAGTATAATGACTGAAAATATATGAAATGGATCAAAATTGAAATGTACCATAAGAAACTAACAAAGAAATGTGTAGGGAAGAGAAAAGCTAACATGTGCATAGTGATTTAGCAAGGCAAAAGGCATGAAGATGGACCCTAGGGTATAGCAGTGAATGATCTGCCTTAACAAGTGATATGTTTTTGAGTTCTAATAGTTGTGCAATGTTGAATGAATGGTGAAAAGTCAAAAATTAAGACCTGGAAGTGTTTGGAAGACCTAGAATCAAAAAGCCCTAGTTTTAAGCCAAATTAGGGAGGGTTTTGTAATTGGGCATGTTAAGAGTAACATAGAAGATTAAAAGTCTAAAAATATTTGGTTTGGGAATGTTTTGGAAGACTTTGAGAGTTTCAAGGTCAGGGGACAAATTTGAAGAGGGGTTGCTTTGAAAAATAGGGCTAATTAGGCCTAATTTTGAGGAAACAAAGGGTTAGAAGAAAGATTGTCTAAAACAAGTGATACCATGGAGTTGATATGATGTTTGTCATCACAAACCACACCTGAAACAATCTTTAGATTGGAGGTTCATTTGCAAAGTTTGAGGAGAAAGTCAAGAATCCTTCGCCAAAGGCCTAATAGGGCTAGAAGGCTAGTTGAGGAGCAAAGGTGAGTTTTGTTCAAAACAGAGGGTTAGGGCTTGAATCCCATTTGAGTCAGGTTAAATTGAGTCCTTTGAGATCATTTCAGTGATTTGGAACCACAAGGGAAGCAAATAAGTCATGAATGTAAAGTTTAGGCTTTATCTTCAGGTTGGTGTCTAATTGAAAGGTTGTGAGTGAACCATTGATAGTTTGATAACTTGGTGGGCATGGTGGTATTAGAGCAATGAGTAAGGTCCATGGATTGCTGGAAGAGTTGAGATCCTTAATGATGCTAGCTATCATGAATAAATCCAGAGTGAGGAAAGATGTGAGGGAAGCTCACATAATTTGCCCTATGACTATGCGACTATATTGCAAATGAAATAAATGGCACAAAGCCTTAGCAACTCTGATTACCATTCATGTGAAAAGATAGTAGACATAGTCCATTTCAAATGGTACATTATTTGATGATTGTCATATCATTTTTATTTAAGTGAGAGGGATAGAGCCATTTGGTCTCCATGTATGCAAATCAAAAGTCCTTGGATGAATAAAAAAGGGTTTTATGATAGTGTAGAAATGAACTTGGCCATATCTAGGAGCAAGGACTATGAAGAAGTCAAATTATTTAAGGATTTTGAAGTCAATATTTTAGTGATAGGGAATTGGTACAACCTAATGGACTGGAGATTTTTATTTCCAAGGTAGGTGAGAACTTGTGGATCATTTTGCAGGCCAAATGGAACTTATCCCAGAGATAGGGATCAAACACAACTAGGGTTGACTGAGGTTATTCAAATAAATTTTGATGCTACTATGATAGGAGAGTATACGATTATCACCCATATTGCTCCACATGTGCTTCTATGAGAGAATGTGCCAAACAAAAGTTCTTTCTTCTTAGAGAATGGTAGAAACCCATGAGCCTTACAAGATGCACTTCAAATTAGGATTCCCCTTGGAACTCTTTCAAACTTTCAAGTCACATCAATTAGAGATTGGAGTTATTGGCATTTGATGAATAAAGTAATGAGAATTTAAAAGTCTAAGATGTGATAAGGAATCTTTAATGCATTATCAAGAAAAATATTTAAGTTGGTAGCTTAATTTTATGTTGGTCAAATAAATTTGGATTTGAGGTCAATATTTTTCACTGGTAGCTTTAATAAAAAGAGCAATATCAAATTTAAATTTTAAGTTTAAAGGAAAGGGAGTTTTTAAATTTTAGATCAAATTATGAATGAATCAATAAAAGGTTGACATGTTGGAGAATTTTTAACCGCTAAAATGTTCTTTTTACAAGGTTTGATTGTAATTCTGTACGGTTGTCCTCAAAAATCACAAAAATTCCTGTTTTCAATCAATTTGTTTATGATTTTCTTGACGATCCATTGATTGCTATTGAATTCTTTGCTATTAGGATGCCTTAGGGTGCTTTAAAGATTTGATACCTTTCAATTTTGAAAAGGAAATAGATCAATTCTTGCAGTTTTTGCTGACTGTCTACAAAAATTATTTTGCTTATTTTATCCTTAAGAATGGAATGAGAGGAGTATTGCAAAAAAAATGCAAGATAAAATCCTTACAAAGAAACAACAAGGAAATAGTGCAGGGAAAGGAATGCTAACATGAGCACATGAATTCAAAGGAAAAGGCATGAAGATGGACCCTAGGGTATAGCAGTGGAGAATATGCCTTAACAAGAGGTACATTTTTGAGTTACAGTAGTTGAGAAATGATGAATGAATGGTGAAAAGTCAAAATTTAAGACTTGGAAGTGTTTGGAAGTCCTAGAATCAAAAAGCCCTAGTTTTAAGCCAATTTAGGGAGGGTTTTGTAATTGGGCATGTTAAGAGTAACCTAGAAGATTAAAAGTCTGAAAATATTTGGTTTGGGAATGTTTTGGAAGACTATTGAGAGTTTCAAGGTTAGGGGACAAATTTGAAGAGGGGTTGCTTTGAAAAATAGGGCTAATTAGGCCTAATTTTGAGGAAATAGCAGGGTTTGAAGAAAGATTGTCTGAAACAAGTGATTCCTAGGAGTTGACATGATGTTTGTCATCACAAACCACACCTGAAACAATCTTTAGATTGGAGGTTCATTTGCAAAGTTTGAGGGAAAAGTCAAGAATCCTTCGCTAAAGGCCTAATAGGGCTAGAAGGCTAGTTGTGGAGCAAAGGTGAGTTTTGTTCAAAACAGAGGGTTAGGGCTTGAAACCCATTTGAGTCAAGTTAGGTTAAGTCCTTTGAGATCATTTCAGTTGTTTGGAACCACAAGGGAAGCAAATAGGTCATGAATGCAAAGTTGAGGCCTTATCTCCAGGTTGGTGCCTAGTTGAAAGGTTGTGAGTGAACCATTGATATTCTTGTAACTTGGTGAATTTCTTTCAAGATCCACGGGCCTTTTGCATCACCATCCCAAGAGTCCTGCCAGAATAGAGCATCAGAGCCTCTATTACATATCCAGAAGAGACCATCCTTAATAAGCTAAGCTCCCTTCTTCAGAGTATCCCAAATACAAGAGCCTTTGCCCAACAAAGCAAGTCGCGACACATCTTGGCTCTCAGCACCAGGAAGATACTTGAGAGCAAGAATCTTGGCCCAATCCTGATCCTGACTGTTGCACCATCTCCAGTACAGCTTGGGCGCCAAGGCCGTGACCACAAGAGCCATAGACCTAAGACCAAGGCCCCCAGCATGCTTCGACCTGCAAACGGACTCCCACCTGACTAAACTCCACTTCGAAGAGAGAAGGTTGCCCAACCAAAAGAATTTCCGAGAAAGAGCATCAAAGTCCCTCACAAAAGAGGAAGGGGGAACCTGCACACAACACCTATAAATGGGAAGAGACTGCACCACAGTCTTTAGGAGAATCACTCTCCCAGCAGAAGAGAGCCAACTATAGGTCCAATGATTAACCTTACTCCGGAATCTATCCAAAATCCCCTGCCAAAATTCTCTGCGCTGAGAACCCAAAGCCAAAGGAATCCCAAGGTACATCAAGGGAAGAGAACCAATATGGAATCTAAGAATCCTAGCAATCTTGTTCTGAATAAGCCGAGGAGTATTAAAGAAATAAATGGAAGATTTATCATCATTAATACTCTGACCAGAAGCTTTCAAATAGATGTCTAAAGCTCTCTTGAAATGTAGAGCCTCACTAATTCTAGCCAAGCCCATCAGCCCAGTGTCATCCACAAACTGAAGATGAGAGTAGGGAGGGAGATTAGTGTTCCAGGTCCAACCTTGTATAAGACCCTGCCTCACCTGAGATTTAATAAATCTATCGAGACCTTCTGCCATAATAATGAAAAGATAGGGAGATAAAGGGTCCCCTTGCCAAAGTCCTCGAGAAGCACTAAACAAATCTGAAGGTTCCCCATTAATAATAACAGAAAAGGAGGACGAGGTCACACAACTGAGAACCCAATTCACCCACTCCTCATCAAAGCCAAAAGCCAAGAGAATTTTTTGTAAGAACTCCCAGCTCACCCGATCATAAGCTTTAGCCATGTTAAGTTTAATGAACATAGCTTTCTCCTTAGAGGAAGCCATAGAATGAATAGCCTCCATAGCTATCACAACACCATCAAGAATTTGTCTTCCTTCAACAAAGCCACCCTGCTCAGCAGAGATCAAAGCACCAAGGAGTGGCTTGAGTCTCTCAGCAATCAACTTAGTGATGATCTTGTAGACAACATTGCATAAAGCAATAGGCCTGAATTGGTCCAACCGATTAGCTCCCTCCTTCTTAGGTATGAGAGCCAAAAAAGTAGAATTCAAAGACTTAAGCATTTGTTTGTTCCTATATGATTCCTGAACTACCTCAAGGAGATCATACTTTATTATTTCCCAGAATTCCTGAAAGAACTCAATCGGGAAACCATCAGGGCCAGGAGCTTTACCTTTTTTCATACTAAACACTACTTTCTCCAATTCAGGTAACAAGATTGGACCTAAAATAGCCCCATTCATCTCCGCGGAGACTAGGTGGGGAATACAATCCAAGATAGCCCTTTCTTCAGTCCTAGCTGCAAGATTCTCCCTAGTAAAGAGATTTGAAAAATAGTTGACAGCTTCCTTGGAAAATTTTTCCACATCTGGTGAAACAAGAGAGGAAATAGAGTTCCCCTGCCTCCGAGCCTTGACCGAGTTATGAAAAAATGTCATGTTCCTATCTCCCTCCTGAAGCAAATCAATACGATATTTCTGCTTCCAGAAGATCTCCTCCTGAAGCTCCCATTCTTCTAAACCTTTACGAGCCAAGGACTCAACATTCTTGAGATCAGAGGACAACCCCTGGTCTCGAATCTGACGAGTAACACTATCCAACTTTGACTAAGCCACTATCTTCTGAGCATGTAGGTTCCCATAACATTTTTTATTCCACCTCTTCAGCCTGTACTTCACATGTTGAAGCCTCTTACTAAAAGTAAACATGGCCATCCCATGGGTAGGCCTCCCTTCATACCACCAATCTAGCATAAGATTCTACAAAGATTGATCTCTTAACCACATCAATTGAAATTTGAAAGATGGCATTTTGGTGACACCATAAGGGGAGATAAAGAATTTGATAGGCTAATGGTCAGAACCCCTCCAATCAAGAATTTCTGAACTGGTGGTCCACCTGTTGTGCATCCAATAGCAGGATACCAAAAATTCTTCAAGCCTTTCAGAAATAGCCTCAACACCACATCTCCTATTATGGTTCTTGTTGCTTGTGGATGCTTCAAGATCATTCTCTATCTTTGTGGCATGTCTGCGTTGATCGGTGTGTTCGTGGTCAAAGATTTTTCTCATGTGTGTTCGGGTTTTCATGTTCTTAGCCAACATGGTGGTTGTAACATGTTGTGGATCCTTGGTGATTAAAATTTGAATGTTTAGCACACTCAAGGATTTTTTTTTGGGGCACAACATAATATTGGCTGATGGTGTTTGATTCGCATTGAAAATTTATTTGTAAATTTGGACCGACATCATGTATATGTTTTATGCTTTATATTTTGGCTGACAAAGTTGTTGATGTAATTCATGTTGTGATATATAAGGGCGGTTGTTTGTTCAAATTGAAGTATGATCAGTGTGCTCCTATGTGTGTATGTGTGAATATCATTCGATTGCAGAGTAGATTGTGAAGAAGTTTGAGTAGAGTGTGAAGAAGTTTGACCAAAGTGTGAAGAAGTTTGAGCGAAGTGAGGAGTGTTTTTGTGCTTAACTAGAACTATAATTAGGCTTTTGGAGAAGCTATTTTCTCAGTTCATACCTTGTGGATCTAATCCACATTTCTCTTCTTTGGGCAGTGAGCCCTCTTGTATTTGAGCAGTGAGCTCTAGGCAACATGCCTGAATGCATGAGCATTTCCATTATTATTCTTTATACTTTTAACAGGGTATACTATTGTGGACCAACATCCACCGTGGTTTTTCCCCTAACAGGGTTTCCATGTAAAGAATTTTGGTGTTCTTTGTGTTTCTAATGCGTTGATTGTTTATGGTTTATTGTTCATGCATTAGATCTGAGATTGAGTTAAGTTTGAAAAATTTAAATAATCTATGACAATTGATTCACCCCCCTCTCAGTTGTTTGTCCTTGTTTTACCAACAATATATTATATTCAGATATTAGATATTACAAAAGACTCATTTCCAGGACACACTGTCTAGAAAAAGATCTCATAGCCCATGAGTAAGAAAAAATAAGGGTTGGAAACACTGCCTATTTGAACTGATATTATAGCATCTATTATATGCTAGATTATAGTTCCTTTGAAGTACAAAAATGATCTTCACACTGTTTAGATTGATACTCTACTCTATTCATAATCTTCTCAATACTGTATCACATACATGTAAGTGAATCACCATACGTGTCATAAATCACATACAACCTACTATCCTCTACCACATTCACATATTCTTTTCCATACTCTCACTTTCTTTCTTTCGTTCTCTCTTCTCCAACAACTTTGGTGATGATCTCATATATACCCACATTAGGTGTAACTTCAATTAGGTCGACCTAATTAGAAGTAACACACAAAATTAAACACGTCATCCTCAAATAATTTCATCCACACCTAGTGCCTAAATTAAAAATTTAAATTAAATTAAGATAGGTTGGCATGAACCTAATATAGATCCCACATAAGATAGAGTTAACGAATTGTTCTCCACAAAGTACCAAACATTTTAGGTCGGCCCAAAAATAGACCTAAACACAAAGTCTTCAAGTGTACATGCAATTCATCAACCGTGCAACTTCAAGGCTCAATCTCCCATTGAATTCCCATTCAACAAAAAATTATTAGCTTATCTTCATTGTAACAAAACAAAATGATTATTTATCAAGTGTGAAATCTCCCACATTGGTACACTGTATAAAAGATAACTGCGATATACAAAGAGCTACACACTGTCATTCATATCTTTTTGGAAATTATACATAATGTCATAAACACTTGAATGCTGCTCCATCTAATGTCCTCAAAACTATAGTTATTATTGTAGAAGATTATACTATTGTGTGGTGAAGTGCGGACCCAAAAAATGACACATTGAACCACAATACTATCTGAGGAAACACTTAGCCAAATTCTTGATAAACTATAGTTTTCAGATCAATTGGCACTATACATAAGTAACCAAAAAATACATCAACAATATGCAAGGATGATCATAACAAATTTGACATCAATGACTGTGTTAATGTTTATATGGGTATTCTAAATGAAAACAAAACACAAAATGAAACATTAAACTAAAGAAAACAAAATGAATTAAAATCAAATGATGCAAACAGAGTTTCTTCAGAGCCATTCCATTTTCTCTATCTACAGTGATTCTTTTGAAGCTATTGCTCTCAGATTTTGTGTAAGCTCTGCTTCCTTCGAATGGCAACTTGTAGAACGAGTATGCAAAAAGGAAAATGCTTCACTATTCTATATGCTGATGGAATGAAATTGCTGATACGGATATGGACAGGGGCTGTGGATTATGCACAGGGGCTGTGAATGGAAGATGTCATGATTCTATACTGCTATTGCTATGCTATGAAAATACTATGAATTCTATGAATACTATGAATGCTATGAATGCTTGCAATTTGACTATAATTTTCCTGCTTAAAACTTCTATATCATTTGGAGTTCCCGGCAGTCATATTTATAGATTTTTGCAGGCACAATCCCGGCTGGCAAGAATCTACGGCTGTGAGATTGTCTGGTAGAATTGAAAGGTGAGAGATGGAGAGGTTGAGAAGAAGATGGAAGAGGTTGAGAGGTTGGAGAGAAGGATGGATTCCTGTCTTCAACCCACGGGAACAAGCCTGCACAGAAACAGAGAAAATTAAATTTTCTGTTTGGGCAGTTTGTTTCACGGGTGTTGAAGATAAATCCCAAAATTAATTAATTAAATAAATTTATTTAATTTCATGAGTTTGATTTTTGATTTTTTAAACTATAGAAGATTTAATTAAATATTTTAGAATATTTAATCATGATGTGACTTTAGAAGAATATGAAATATTAGAAGAATTAACTAAATATTTTGGAATATTTAATTATGAAATGAATATTAGAATCGAATTAGAGGAATTAATTAAATATTTTGGAATATTTAATTATAAAATGATATTTAGAAGAAAAATAAGAATATTTTTAATCTTTATTTGAATAAAATATTCAAACTAAGATTATATGATAATTAATATAAATAAATCATAATGTTTATTTAATTAATTAAGAAATGAATACAAAAAGATGATTAAATAAACTTATTTAATCAAAATGAAATAATGGATAATATAAATAAATTATTTAAATTTATTTATACATAGATGGAATTCAAAGATTTAATTAAATATATTAAGAATATTTAATTAATTACCAGACAATGTGATGTGACCATTTTTAGGTGTATACATTTTGCCCCTCTTTGAAGTGATGTGTTTTACGCATTGCTTCAAAGAATTTTGAATTTTTCCCCAGATGTTGACTGTCGTAATGTCGATAGATATATGCCCCCGCAAATGATGAATCGATAATATTTTGAATTTTTGTGAATTTTTTTTATTTTTGTGGAATTTTTTCAATTTTTTAGATTTTGAAGATGTCGATTCATCGTTTGACACTAATGATTTGAAGAAAAATTGTCCCGAAAAGATGTGAAATGAAAAATTGATGAAGAAATTTGCCCCTGCTATGTTAAAATGTGATAAAATGCCCCAATTTTACCATTATATAGGTTAAAAATGTCATTTTCCATGTCATTTTCAATTTTAACCTAATAGAATTTGCAAATTTTTGAGCTCTGGTTTGAGAATTATGGCACTTCCAGTTCATTAGCATCGTTTCGAGTGTATCCGACGACATCAGCGGCCAGCGCACTATGGACCTCTAGTATGTATCTCGTAAATCTCCTGCTTTTCAAAAAAATTTCGTGTAGTGCACGTTTTTCCATGTTTTGATGTAGAAAAGGGTGTTTTAGCACTCTTAAGACTTTTCGTAGCGCATATGATAATTTTCGTAGCGCTTTTGATTGATTTCGTAGCGCAATTGATTTCGTAGCGCCGATGATGAATTTTATAGCGCATTTAACCAATTTTGTAGCGCCTTTATTTCTATAGCGCATATGATAGTTTTCGTAGCGCATATGAATTTTATAGCACATTTAACCAATTTTGTAGCGCTTTTGATGAGTTATGTAGCGCGATTAATTCTATAGCGCCGATGATGAATTTTATAGTGCATTTAACCAATTTTGTAGCGCCTTTAATCATATGTTGTTGTGACTTGATAAATTTGTTCCCAAAGTTGTTGGAAAACAAATAAAAGTTGATAGATTTGCTTTTAAAGTTGTTAAAAACAAATAGGACAGATAAGTTTTCTTCTAAAGTTGTTAGAAGGAAATGTGATGTTGCTTATTTGCTTTCCATGACGATGAAAAACAAATAGTTTGATTGATTTGTTTGCTTCTAAGGTTGTTAAAAACAAACATGATTTTGATATTATTCGTATTTCATGATGATGATGAAAAACAAATAATTTGATTTCAATTTGTTTTGGAGTGATACGTTATGATGATTTGATATTGATTTTGCTTTGATGATATGTCAACAGGAGAGATTAGGTGTTTTGCAGTTACGAGAGACATTTCTGAGCACATGGACATTGATTCCACATTTGTTACAGTCAGATAGAGATGTGATTGATGCATGTGGATTGAGTGCATTATTGGACATGCCTGAGGTTCGCCTCAATAGGGCTCTATTGACAGCACTTGCAGAGCGGTGGCATAGTGACACCAACACATTTCATTTACCGACGGGCGAGATTACAGTGACCCCTAAGGACGTGTATCACATCCTATGGATCCCAGTGATGGGAGAGATAGTTGTTTTTGATAGCTGAGAGGCTGGAGGCACTGATTCTTTGAGGAGGATTTTCTGAGATGATCAGATTGCTGGATACTTCATCCCATGGGGTGAGATTACAGATACATATCCACCTTTACCAGCTGTACTTGTAGGATTTATTGGAGGTGTGTTGTGCCCCGACCATAGGTCGAAGGGGTTTGTGATCGGATGGGGTCGTGTTTTGGAGAGCATGGTGATGCAGGGGACATGGTATGCGTGGGGCACATGCATGCTAGCCCACTTATATGATGAGTTACATCATATTGTATATGGTAGAGGCAGGAGTTTTGCTGTTGGGTGCTCATTACTACAGATATGGGCATGGGAGCACTTTGCTGTTTTACATCCATTGACTCGAGGACAGCGACCAACTAGTCGATCATACAGATGGAGATACACTCACATTATTGCTTAGCCGAGACTGGGCAAACTAGTGCATTGGCAGCGACTATTGGATAGTCTGGATACAGTATGCTAGAGACCGTATTTAGATTGTGAGCCATGGCCAGAGGATACGAGGGAGATGCCATATGTATGTACTTCCAGATTTTTGATTGGGCAGACTACATGGATCATTGAGAGGTTTCTTGCTGGACGAGTATGTCGACAGTTTGGTCGGATTCAGGGTATGCCTGTGGGTTCAGCCATTTATGCACGGTGACAGCCAGAGCTTGCAGTGTGGGGTCCACAGATTTCATATGAGACAGCGGTGGTAGAGTTCACCAGTTTGGGAGCAATGATGTGGGATTACCGAGTGGATGTCCTTGACGCAGGGACAACACCAAAGTATTTTTAGTATGTCCTAGAGCATTCGGCACCACACATGTTTGATCTTGATGAGGCTATTGCTCCTATTATTGCACAGAGACGATGACAGAGAGACTCAGCGTCAAAGGATGACGATTCAAAGGACAATGATGATGATGACTCAGAGGGAGATGATGGTGGTGATGGTAGGAGTGGAGATAGAGGTGGCAGGAGAGGTGGTAGGAGAGGTGGCAGAGGTGGTAGAGGTGGTCCACGGATGAGACACATTGACCCATCTCCTTCAGTAGATCCGACAGTATCAGGTCAGCTATCCACTTTACAGAATACAGTACAGAGTTTGCAGACCCAGCTAGCACAGGCCCAAACTTTGATTTCACAGTTGCAGAGATAGTTGACTTCGGTTACTGCTGAGAGGGACACAGCGAGACAGTGAGGTGAGCAGGCTATTGCTTTGGCTGATAGCCTACAGAGAGTAGCAGGTAGCACCTTGACTGGTGATATGATGAGAGAGGTTACCAGAGCCACTCGAGAGGCAGAGTTTTACCGGACTAGATATCATGATGCGGTTCCACCTGAGCGGAGGGAGAGTTATAATCAGTCACGATCTACTCATGGTCGGTCTCGTACTACCAGCAGGGGTGTGACACAGCCATTACCTCCAGGAGGACCACCAGGGATAGGTGGTGCAGGTCCATCAGGAGCAGGTGGTACAAGTACATCAAGGGCAGGTGGTACAGGTCCCAGACCAGCGCCATCAGAGGATAGCACTGCCTAATGCATTGTAGATGATGTTTTCATGATATTCTATTGAGACATGTTGTATACACCTTGAGATGATCCCATTTTTGATAATGTTATATCATTTGTAGTTGACATCCTTGTACATTTTGACATTCATTTTTGAGATATATGAAATGCAGTGATGATCTATGATTATATAAATGTGTCTATATGATGTGTATAATATGATAGTTTCATGGTTATGATACATATATATATATACATGATTTATGAGATGAAATCTATTGGATGAATGAATGTATATGGTAATGATGTATGCTTTGATTTTATGATTTTCTAATGCAAATATATATGAAAAATGTATGAAATAATGTTTTTGTAAATGTCAAAATATACTCAGTCATGTATTCGAAAAGATATAACCATTTGATTCTTTGCCAGCTTTTGAGAAATTTATGAATGCAAAATGCAGTTTTAACATGAATGCAATCTATACTACCTATGCAGGACATCCATACAATATTGCCATTTGGAGAGCTTAGTTTTGCTTTTTGTATCATCATAGAGCTTTGAAATGTTGAAAGTTAATACAAGCATCAAAGGGTATGTTAGCACCAATGATGACCTGAGTATTGCTTTCATGATTTTTGATATAGCAAGTTAATACAAGCATCTGGGTATAATTGAACTGAGATTACCTGAGTATTTCTTGCATAAATAGACAAGAGTTAATCCTTTTCCCATGCAAATTATGAAATGTCATCCATGATCTATAATAGAGCATGTCTCGCGACCAATTGGCATAGTACTAATGATTTCCTCGCAAACAACAGACAAAGAAAAATCATACTCCTTCCTTGCTTTTCTAGTCCAATACATCATTGAATTACTCCAGAGATATGATAGAAAATCAAACAACCATTCAAATCTTGCTTAAAGTATTTCAAACATTTATTCAAATTAAGATCATCCAATTTTATTATCATTGATTTGATGTTCTCATTTCGATAGTCATTCGGATCATGTTGTTTCTGATGACAACGGGTATTAGGTGATCAATTTGGTATTGTGATTGATTTGATGTGTCAATGCATGTTGTGCTTTGTCAAACCATCATTTGTCTGTTTGTGATGTTCTGAAAGCTTGTTGCCCCTCTTTTGTTTGTATGTTTCTGCATTTTTCCCCCAGTGTAAACACTACCTAAAGAGTATGGATATGTACAAATTTCATCAAGCCATGATGAAACATAAGATTCCATTATATGATATGGATATGAAGAATATACAGATGATAGATATGGATGGATGATGTTGAAAATGAAAACAAGAAATAAACTAATAAATGGAGGAGCCCATTTTGATCACAAGTAGCGCCTGTTCGCCAAGTTTTCACTACTTGTTTTTATTGCACTTTTTCAGAATTTTTCTGATTTTTTTTAAAAAAATTTCAGGACTTTTTATGATTTTTTTTTTAGGACTTTTTAGACATAGAACTTCTTCAGATGAATGCTATTGATCGGTTCTTCAAACAGGTCCCCCTCTGACGTGGATAACTGATATGCACCAGAACCGTATGCTGCAATGACAACAAATGGACCAAGCCAATTAGGTTCAAATTTCCCTTTCTTTTCTTTGTCTTGCTGATTACATGGATTTTCCCTTAAGACTAAGTCACCCACTTGAAATGTCTGTGGTTTAACTCTGTGATTATAGCTACGAGACATAATCTATTGATAACCCTTCAAATGATCAGCTACATGTTGACATCTTTCATCTAACAATTCTAGCTCTTGGAGGCAAAAAACTCTGTAATCTTCATCACTTATCAAGCCCTTGAGTGAGACCCTAAGTGAAGGTATTTCAACTTCTAGTGGTAAGATTGCTTATGCTCCATAGACCAAAGCATATGGGGTGGCTCCTGTTGGTGTGCGAATGCTAGTTCTGTAAGCCCACAAAGCTAGGTTGAGTTGAACATGCCAATCACGTCCAGCGCCATTTACTGTCTTCTTCAATATCTTCAAGATGGTTTTATTAGAAGCTTCTGCTTGACCATTACCCTGTGGATAGTAAGGTGTAGAAAATCTGTGTTGGATGTGAAATCTTTCACAAAGTTCATCCACATCTTGATTCTTAAAAGGCCTTCCATTATCAGTAATTAGAGAACTAGGAATTCCATATCTACAAATAATGTAATTCAAGATAAATGAAGATATTTGTTTACCAGTCACTGTTGTTAGAGGAATAGCTTCAATCCATTTTGTAAAATACTCCATGGATGTAATGATGAATTTATGTCCATTGGACGATGAAGGATGTATTTTTCCAACGAGATCAAGTCCCCACTGAGAAAAAGGCCATGTCGGAGTGAAAGATTACAGTTCTTACGCAGGTGCATGAATAAGATTCCCATGAATCTGACATTTAGAACACTTCTTGACAAAAGTAAAAGAATATTTCTCCATGGTAGGCCAATAGTATCCTATTCTGACAAGTTTCTTGGCTAAGGTCAAACCACTCGAATGAGTTCCACAAATACCACCATGAACCTCTTGTAAGGCTTTGTCAGATTCATCACTTTCAAGACATCTAAGGAGTGTACCATCAAGACCATGTCGATAAAGGATATTGGCAATTAAGGTATAATGGGATGATTGGTGAATGAAATTCCGTTTCTGGTTGCGGGATAAATCTGGAGGTAAGATATTATCTTTAAGATAGATATAAGTCTTGCCATATAAAGGTGAATCAAAACCGGTTAAATGACATATGACTTGGGTTTCAGGATTATTATAGGCGGGAGAAAACAATTGTTCCACCAAAAATTCATATTTAGTTTGATCTTCTGAAAGTTGTAATAAGGAAGCAATGGTAGCCATTGCATCTGTAGCTTTATTATCAATCCTTGATATTTGTGAAAACTTGATTAACACAAAATACTTCTTGTAATCATCCACCATATTCTTGTAAGGTAACAACTTATCATCTTTGGTTTGATAATCATCATTTATTTGATTAATGACAAGTTGTGAATCACCATAGACTTGGAGCTCTGCAATCCGCCATTCCAAAGCTATTTTTAATCCTATGAGCAATGCCTCATATTCAGCAATGTTATTTGTGCAAGGAAACATCAACCGATATGATCATGAAATGGTATGTCCTTCAGGTGTAACAAAGAGAATCCCTGCCCCCGAGCCATATTGTGTATAAGATCCATCAAAGTACAATGTCCATGATTTCTGAATTGTTGCTGTGAAAACATCTGCATCAAGAAACTTAATATGCATTGGATTTTCCTCTTGTAAAGGTGTTTCAGCCAACTGATCTGCAATGACCTGTCCTTTAATAGCTTTTCTATCTACATAGTGAATGTCAAATTCACTTAAGATCATTACCCATTTTGCAAGTCTTCCTGTTAAAGTAGCTTTGCTTAATAGGTATTTTAATGGATCAATCTTTGTTATCAGCTTAACTGTATGAGTCAACATATAATGTCGCCACTTTTGAGAAGCAAACACCACTGCAAGGCAAGCTTTTTCAATGAAACTGTAATTTAACTCATGTCTTGTTAAAGTTCTGCTGATATAATATATGGCTCTTTCCTTACCTGTAGAATCTTCTTGTGCTAGCAAAGCTCCCAAAGATACTTCTGTTGCTGAAATATAGAGTATGAGTGGCTCTCCTGGAATAGGTGGAATTAAAGCTAGTGGATGCATAAGATACTGCTTGATCTGATTGAATGCTATTTCACATTTGTCATCCCATTTGAATGGGACATTTTTATGCAATAAATGTGTGAATGGCAAGCTTTTGTCTGCTGGTTGAGCTATAAACCTTTTGATGGACTGTAATCTTCCTTGCAATGATCGAAGTTGACTAATATTTCGTGGTGGCGGCATGTCCATTATAGCTTGCACTTTTTCTGGATCAACCTCTATACCCTTTTTTAAAACAATGTATCCTAGGAGTTTTCCAGATGTAACGCCGAAGACACATTTCTTTGGATTTAGTCGAACATTGAACTGCTCCATTCTGGTAAAGATTTTTGATAAGATTTCCAGGTGTTCTTCCTGTGTGTGAGATTTGGCAAGTAAATCATCAACATAATCTTCCATGAATGTATGCATCATATCATGAAAAATTGTTGTCATTGCTCTTTGATAAGTAGCTCCAGCATTCTTTAACCCGAATGGCATTACATTCCAACAATAGGTACCCCAAGGACATGTGAATGTTGTTTTATCTTGATCTTCTGGTGCAATTTTTATTTGGTTGTATCCTGAAAACCCATCCATTAATGAATACATTGCATGGCCAGCAGTACAATCATATCTATGTTAGGTAAAGGGAAGTCATCTTTGGGACAAGCTTTATTTAGATCTTTGAAATCTGTACAAACTCTAATCCTTCCATCTGGCTTTGAAACAAGTACAATGTTGGAAATCCATTCTGCATAATCAATAGTTCGAATGAATCCAACATCCAAAAGCTTCTTTAATTCTTCTTTAACCAATAATGCAACACGTGGATGCATTTTTCTGAGCTTTTTCTTCACAGGTTTTGCTCCAGGTTGAATAGATAAATGATGCATTATCAGATTAGGATCTAACCCTGGCATATCAGCATATGACCAAGCAAAGTTAATTTGATTTTCCTTCAAGAATTCCATGAATTTCAGGACTTCTTCAACTGTTAATGATGTTGCAAGTTGCAAAACTTTTGGCTGCTCTGCTGTACTTATGTTGATTGATTCTGTTGGTTCGACCAAAATAGAAGATATTTCATGATAATACTTGGGAAGAGTGTCAAGTTTCTCATCTTTCAGTGCCTCAGAAAGGTTTTCACTGTCAGATTCGCTCTTTATTTTTTTCTTGTTTTGATCTATCACTGCCATTTTTTGGTTTTCACCAATAGATCCATCTTTTATTTCATTTATTTTGCAGCTAAGAGACTTGACACCCTCCTTATCATAATCACAAGTATGTAATTCTTGAATGAAACAATTGTTTTCTTCATTTGAGGAACAAAGGAAATTTATAATATCCTCATCATCATTGAATGTAGGAATATGGATAGGTGCGTCAATGTCCCAATCAATAAGTTCTGGATAAACTAAAGGCATATGATCATTAGGTTGGGTAAAGTCTTGAATTGTCAAAGTCATGATATGATTATCATCCTCACGGTAGACAAGGTCTATGATGGTATTCTCCTGTTGATTGTCAATCTCGTTAGAATCTGATTCTTCCTCACTTGAGTCATGATCGCTTTGTAAAACATAATCAAGTGGAGGCCTTGAGCCTTCTCCTTGTATGAGAACAGGTGCATACTTGTGGATGGTATCAACTTGTTTGTCTCTCCAAAATTCATCATTATAAATGGTATCCCATTCATATTCATTGGAATCAGTATCTGAACTATTCTGTAATTGAAAAATTGATTCATGAGGTTTATTTGAATTTGATCCTCCTTCATGAGTTAATTGTATTTGCTGTGAAGTATATTTTTCCTTATCTTTACCATATCCAAGTCCTGTCTTATCACTTGAATGCTTTGAAATAGGTTGAATTGGTTCCACAATTCCTTCTCTTCTTTTTCCTATAGGACCATTTCCTTCATAGCCCATCTTCTGCATGATAGCATACCCCTTACCATATTGTTCTTTAGGCAACTTAATGTGCAATAGAGATTCATCTTCATCTTTGTATAGCCAATTTAGGATGTCCCTATCTTCAGCTTCTTCTTCAGTGGTGTTAGCTCTAATGAATTTTCCATCAAACTTTGTGATTGGCACAGAAGCTTGAGATGTAGAAGCTGTTGCAATCTTTTGATTTGATAAAGTTGGCTGTTCATGTGACCTCGGAGAAGGAGGTAAGGTAGAGAGAGATAATGAATATTCACCTACCCCTTTATCTTTAAATTTCAGCTTAGTATCAAGATTCTTTGTCAATTCTTGTAATTGGACTGTAGATTGGAAGAAGGAACAACAAGAGCTTCCCTATTGTGTGGCACAAAGACATCTTGAGTTACTCGAAGATTTGAACAAGTTTGGGTAGTATTGTAATCAACTTGTATAGTTATTTCTTGTCCATCATATGGAAACTTGATGCATTGATGATACGTTGATGGTACTGCTTGCATATCATGAATCCACGGACGACCCAAAAGTATGTTATAAGAAAGATCTCGATCTAGAACCTGACAAAATGTTTCTTCACAACAGGTCCCACTCTGATAGGTAGCAATATCAATCCTTTAGAAGCTCTTTCTTCATCATCATATGCCTTGATAGTTATTTTCCTTCGTGGATCAATTTCATTTTCTGATATTCCTAAGGCATTTATTAACTTCAAGGTACAAATATTCAAACCGGCTCCTCCATCTATTAAGACACGTCTAATTCGATGTTTATGGATCATTACTTCAAGATAAAGCGAGGAATTATGTGGATGTGTCATAGAGGCATCATCTTTATCGGAAAATGAAAGACAAGTGGGGGAAGACAAATGTCCCACCATGGCTTGAAATCTGTTTACATCTACATCAGTATCAATAGTTGTGTTTACAAGAGCTTCTTCTAAGATATTCTTATGTATGGGAGATATTTTGAGAAGTTCAAGGATGGAGATTTGAGCTGATGTTTTTCTCAATTGATCAACCAGATTATACTGACTTGGAGGAGAAATAGTTGTTTTAGATGAACTTCCTTTTAGAACAACTTTTGCTTGACCTCTTGTTGTTACATTAACCTGTTGATATTCTTGTTTTCCCTTGATTTTGATAACATTAACCCGTTGATCATCTGCGTAGATGTGATGGATTATATTGTCTTCAACATTATGTATGCTTTTGGCTTTGGTATCTGATGTTTCTCCCTTTTGATAGTTTGGCAAAGGATCTTTAAATGCTTGATGATCGTCATTGGTATGATGTCCTTCGATTGTAATGGTGCCATTGTCAATTAAATCTTGTACTAGATTTTTCAAAGCTTGACAATTGTTCGTTCTATGACCTTTACATTGATGATAATTGCAATAATACAAGTCATTCAATGATGGAGGTTTGACTCATGGCTCATAATCTCTTTGTGGAGGTAAAGTGATAACCTTATTATCAAGAAGCTCCTTGAGAGCAGACTCAAGAGATTGACCCAGAGCGGTAAAATTCCGTCGATTTGAAAAGAATGAAGGTCTGGACGGATTTGATGTTTGGGTATTGCCAAGATTATTATTGAAATTACCACGATTTTGATCGGTATTTTGATTGGTCATGTTTTCTTGCTTGGAGTTTTGTCCTTGTTGATTGTTGTTTCCTTGTTGAGTGGTATTTGCTTGTTGATTGTTTCGAGAAGCACTTGATAGATTGAAAACAGATGGTCTTGTTCATAAATTATTTGCATCCACTATACCATCATTAAAAACATTTTTGTTTTTGTTCCAAAACCTTGTTTTATCATTGTTGTTTTGATTTGATGTACTTGGATTATCAAGTTTTATCACTCCCCTTTTAACCAAGGCCCCTTCAATGGTGATTGTGTTTTCAATCAATTTTTCAAAGTTATGAGGACAATGAAGGTTAAGCCTATAGCTTAATTCTTGATCAAGGCTATTGATAAAGATATCCATTTTTTCCTTTTTAGGAATAGGACGGGAATATCGTGCAAATAACCTTCTCCACCTTTGTAAAAATGTAGTGAAGGATTCTCCTACTTTTTGTTTCACTTTACAAAGATCAAGCATTGCTATCTGGTGTTGAATGTTGTAGGAGTATTGTGATATAAATTGATTTATCAACTCCTCAAAAGTTTTGATAGGTGGAGTGATTTTTGAAAGCCACCCCATGGATTGTACACCTAGACTTCGTGGAAATAATAGCATCAAGTAGGTATCGTCATAGGCAAATTCTAGACTCATGTTTCGAAAATCTCTCACATGGTCAATGGGATCAGTTTTTCCATTATACCTATCATACTTAGGGATTTCACAATGTTTTGGAAATGGGATCATTTGAAGACTCCTATCAAATGGATAAGGAGATATGTCTTCCAAAACATATTTCTTTGTTGTACCCCCTTGCATTTCTTTTATCTTCCCTTGTAATTCTTTTATCTGTTGATTAAGAGCACTAAAGTCATTAGGAGGGATTTCAAGATTTTGTTTAATCCCTTCTATGTCAAAATTGTGAGGTAACTTAGCTCCTTGATTAGCTAATGAAAGAAAGTATCATTCTTTGTTTCATTCTAAAATCTTTTCCATAAGGGTATGAAATTGAGGATCTTGTTCTGCTTCTTGAAGCTTTTCGTCTGTTAATTCGTCAAGATTAAATGTTTCCTCTTCTTTTTCATTTTGGTCACCCATTTTACTTGTAGTGGTTTCTCCCTCATCTTTTTCCATTTGTTTTTGAGATCTCGTGAAGACAGGCATAAGTTTTGCTCCAAGTTCCACTCACTTTTGATCAAAAGAGTGAAATAGTGCAATTGATGTGATATATATGAAAGTCAAGATAGAATGAAGATTCTATGATTTACACAAAATTTATAATCTTTAGCTTGTGTTGTTCCCTAAGTGGAAGGATGAAAATCCTATTAGCGGGAATGTAAGCAAAAGATCAAGAAAAGGATGATTTTGCACTTTATAAAGTTTTGATCATGGATTTGTAAAAGGATGGATTTTGTGATAGATGCCTAATGTATTCTAAGTTCTCTACTGCAAAATTTGATTTGGATGAGTAGAATATTCGATTGCAGGTTGGGGAATATAACAGAAGCGGATGCGTTGACTATGGTTATGCCTTTGAGAAAGGGCTCTTCTTTGAAAGTAAGCTTGTGAATACAAGGGTTCTATGGCATAATCATCTGAAAGACCTCTAACACAATCATGATACCTATGAAGAAATGTTCTATATTTGAGTAAAACTTTTCGGCTTTGATACAAGAATCGTTGCTTTTTCAATAGTTTCTTATGGTTGAGGGGTTTCTTTGGTTTCTTAATCCTTTTGAAAACGGATTTCTTTTCAAACGTTGTGGATTTCCAATCTCGTAACATGAGATTAATCAATGTGATAATGAGTGTTTTGGATGATCTTATCTGAATTAGTGTATTGAAAACACATCAAACAATTTGTAAAATGGTTGTCTTAAGTCCTATGCTAAACATCAAGTGTGTTAATCAAAATGTTGTTCAAAAAGTATTTTAACGGGTTTTACACATGATAAGCACTTCAAACAGACTCACTCTTAATTCTCAAGTAGGTCATCATAGAAATCAACAGCCCACATCTTAAAATTGCGTCGACTCACACAGCCATGTCACCCCCGAAAGGGCACCCATGTTTTTGTCTTTTCCAGGTGCGTACTCAGAGTGACGGAAGTGGATACCGGATCCCCTGAGCAAACAATCCTTGTCAATTATATGGTGAGTATCTTGGGGGTAGATTCTTCCCTCCCCTGCACTATGATTAATATAATGTTTGGAAACTGACTCGGTAAGATACTACACTAGGTTCTTAATAAGGGTTCCCGTTCGGTGCGGCAAATGATAGACTCCCTTGAGAGACCTCCCTACCTTTAGAACAAAGGCTTTGGGGATGGTTATCAATGCACACTACCGTCGAATGGGATTTTCATCAACCATCCACTTTTGATTATAGTGGGTTGGAAAACTTGGTTTTAGTTGTTCCCACTTAGGTCGTTCCCGTAGGGTGAGTACTTTTTCCCACTACGGTAGGCCTTCTAAAAGGTGCTAATAAAATAGGAAATTGCATAAATGGAAATAGGTGAGTTTGGCATTTTGATCACCCAGTTAAGGGGAGAGCATAGGCCTATCACCAAAAACAAAGCAATCAAAGTTTATTTTAAGCCCAAAAATAAAGGTTTTCTAAGCTAAGTGAAGATGTTGCTTCACATAAACAGAAAATTCTTTTTAGACCAAAATAAAGTATAAAATTTCTATCCTAGGATTGCTTCATTTTACCTTAAATGCCTACCCTAGGATTGGTTCATTTTATCTTAAAAAATTTATTAACTGTCTGCGGTTGCGTCAGAATCAGTTAAACTATTTTAACATTACAAATTACAACTTATAGAAATGCGCTATAACAGAAGTTACGGGCACTGCAAAATACTTTAAAGGCACTGCAAAACTCATTAATAGCATTGCAAAACTAATTAAGAGCACTGCAATACATATCATGAGCGCTGCAAAAGACTTCAAGGGCACTGCAATAGTCTTTACAGGTGCTGCAAAAGACCTTATGGGCACTGCAAAAGACTTCACGGGTGCTGCAAAAGACCTTAAATGCGCTAAATTGGGTATTGAAATCTTGAAGACGTGTTTCATGTGCTATTCCGCTATTTTTGTTTGTAACCTGTCAAAAGAAACCTGCAAAAAAAATATTAAAAAGGGGGCAAGAACCCCACAGTGGGCGCCAAAAATGTGTTAATGTTTATATGGGTATTCTAAATGAAAACAAAACACAAAATGAAACATTAAACTAAAGAAAACAAAATGAATTAAAATCAAATGATGCAAACAGAGTTTCTTCAGAGCCGTTCCATTTTCTCTATCTACAGTGATTCTTTTGAAGCTATTGCTCTCAGATTTTGTGTAAGCTCTACTTCCTTCGAATGGAAACTTGTAGAACGAGTATGCAAAAAGGAAAATGCTTCAATATTCTATATGCTGATGGAATGAAATTGCTGATACGGATATGGACAGGGGCTGTGGATTATGCACAGGGGCTGTGAATGGAAGATGTCATGATTCTATACTGCTATTGCTATGCTATGAAAATACTATGAATTCTATGAATACTATGAATGCTATGAATGCTTGCAATTTGACTATAATTTTCCTGCTTAAAACTTCTATATCATTTGGAGTTCCCGACAGTCATATTTATAGATTTTTGCAAGCACAATCCCGGCTGGCAAGAATCTACGGCTGTGAGATTGTCTGGTAGAATTGAAAGGTGAGAGATGGAGAGGTTGAGAAGAAGATGGAAGAGGTTGAGAGGTTGGAGAGAAGGATGGATTCCTGTCTTCAACCCACGAGAACAAGCCTGCACAGAAACAGAGAAAATTAAATTTTCTATTTTGACAGTTTGTTTCACGGGTGTTGAAGATAAATCCCAAAATTAATTAAATAAATAAATTTATTTAATTTCATGAGTTTGATTTTTAATTTTTTTAAACTATAGAAGATTTAATTAAATATTTTAGAATATTTAATCATGATGTGACTTTAGAAGAATATGAAATATTAGAAGAATTAATTAAATATTTTGGAATATTTAATTATGAATGAATATTAGAATCGAATTAGAGGAATTAATTAAATATTTTGGAATATTTAATTATAAATGATATTTAGAAGAAAAGAAGAATATTTTAATCTTTATTTGAATAAAATATTCAAACTAAGATTATATGATAATTAATATAAATAAATTGTAATGTTTATTTAATTAATTAAGAAATGAATACAAAAAGATGATTAAATAAACTTATTTAATCAAAATGAAATAATGGATAATATAAATAAATTATTTAAATTTATTTATACATAGATGGAATTCAAAGATTTAATTAAATATATTAAGAATATTTAATTAATTACCAGACAATGTGATGTGACCATTTTTTAGGTGTATACAATGACAACACTGGATCAACCAATGTATGTACACTTCATGCTCATGTCTCCAAACTGCATCATCAATGATAGACTTCCAACTTCCAACAGATAGGGCCAATACCACAAATTTTAAATTGTGAGAGCAATTGAATGTGGTTATAGGATTATTGCCTCCTTCACAACCAATGATTGAAGTTAAGGGATCACAAAAAATGACATTTTGGCCCTTGATGTTAAGGATATGAGAGAAAAAATCAAATAGAGTAGAGAAGAAGCAAGAATAGCTAAGGAGGGAGTAGTTAAGAAATTGTTAGACCTAGTTGAAAACATTTTGGGCCATAAGTTCTCAAATTTTTTGAGTCAGGTTGATAAAGTTTAGGATAGTTAGAAGATTTTGAAGGATGCATTCACCAACCATGCTCAAGTGGGAGTTAGGTTGAAGTGCTTTCAAGTCAGTTGGGCCTCAAGGGTTGTACTATTGAGGATTATTGCAAAAGGCCCTAATTTTGATTATAATTTGGTTTATGGTATTCTTTCTAGATCAGATTCTTTAGATGACATCATTCAACATCATAATAAGTATACGACCCTCATAAGGAAGGAGTTAGATATTTTTGAAGGCTTTGAAGAGTTTCATATGCCTCCCATATTGGATAATGAGCAAGAAATTTAAAGTCTTGCAAGGAATGGAGATAAATTTTTACTAATATTCTCTCTCATATATATGTAAAAATAAACAAAGATGGTGAAATGGATGCAGAGCAACTAAATCTTAGTATGGATATGCTATCTAAGCTAGAGTATAGTATGGTAGGCTTCTCTAAAATGGTTTAGGTGTTAATGAAAAATGAATACAAAAATAAATTATTAGGGTGAATCAATTTCTCCCACTCCAAAGTGATATGCCATCAAAGCAGGATGAAAATAAAGAGAAGAATGGTGAATAAATTTGAGTTTCTTTTCAATTGGTCATCACCAACCAGCATAAGTGCAATATCAACATGTTAGAAAAGGAATGCCAAATATGCTCTATTGAACTTAAAGAAGCAATTTTGATAAGATCAGTTCCATCCACAAGTATAAATGCTTTAAAATATCTCTAGATACTTTTGCAACAATTCCCTCCTCATGTATAAATTTATTTTATCTTTTGTAAAGGTGTCACCAATTAAATTTTATCTTTAATGTGATAAGCAATTGAATAAGTCTTTTTTCTTGTTGCTCCTTACTTCTATAAAATGGAATTTTAAGCCTTATTCTAGCATTTGAGTCCTTAGGTTTTGAGCAAGCCTCTATATGTATAATTGATCTTGTGCAACTAGGTCTTCTGAAGTTTCAGAAAAAGGATGTTATAAAATTTCTCTATAATAGCAACAAAAAAACCAATCTTGTTGTTTATATGAATATATGTCATATTATTGGTGTCTCCATACTATAATACAATATATTTTGAATCTTAATAATCAAATATCATTCAAGGTTCTTGTTGATGGTGTTTTCTGCACAACAACAACTTAGACAAGATACAAGTATCGTATCTCTCTTGAAAGGTAAATATCTATTAGAAAGCCTCAAGAGATAACCCCAAGGTCTTTAGTGTCAGGTCTTGACAATGCATAAACAACTCAGATAACTATGTGAAAATGTTGGTAATCACAAAGGGACCTTACAAAAAAATGTTGGAACTTGAAACTTATCATATTTTGCAATATTTTGATACTTAAAATCCTAAATCTAACTTAGATAATAAAATAAAAAGAAAAATATAAGGGTTTAGAGAGATTCCAAGAATAAAATTACTCCTAATACAAACAGTGCAAATGACAAAACACTTCAAGTGGACCGATCCCTCAAAACTAATTCCTGCTTAACCCAAATCTAATCTGCAATATCATAGAAACAGTGCAATCTTCTATGGAATTATAGATTTTCAGATCATGAAACATTCACTCAAATCAACCCTATTTTGCAATTGAAATGAATAAATACCCACAATTGAACTCAACACATAAATTTAAGGTCTAGGCTAACTTTACACAACAACTTACAATTAGCAAGTTGCTAGAAGTATGGACCAAGGATTGCTCAAACACTTCAAGTATTAGATCACACACACCATTGCATCAAATCTAACTCTAAATCTAATCATGTATCTAATGATCTCAAATAAATCTCAAAAGATGGAATAACAACAACCATGTAAGATAAATCAACATAAGAAAGATAACCAAAGAATAATGTCTTTACTTATATTGAATCACCCAATGTTGCAACAATTCCAGTATTCAGTGTTACAACACTTGCCCTCAGAAAATAGTAACTCCTAGCTCTAGCTCTTGCACTATCACTTAGCTTTCTCTAATTTCTAACCCTTACAAATGAGGCAAAATTCTTAATTTATAGAAATTTGATATTAGGTCGGCCCAATTAGGGTTACATCAAGAGGTCAGCCAAAATAGGTCAGCCTAGAAGTTTCTTTTAATAAAATAATATTTCTTGCATTTAATGTTTGAAACTTCATCTAGGTCAGCCTGGATCCTCTAATAGCATCTTTTTGTGGCACAAAATTCAAGGTTGCTTATCCTGGCTGGCTGGGGTCACATGTCTGGCACAAAAAACTAGGCAACTATTTGTTGATTATCCTCTCTCTCTCCTTCCTGATTGGCTCCCAATTTGTCAAATAATTCTTTTGATTTCTCCAATGTTTCTCTCATATCTTCTAGATCTAGGATTGAAATAAATTTCACCCTAGTTTTATGATTCTTGAATTCCTCCAGATATTGGGGCATAACTTTATTCCACTCAATTTGCAGCTCATGATATTTATCCAATTTCAAAATGTAAATGGATGCATCTTCCAAATTTTGTTTAGCAATTGGAGCACCATTAGATGGAGCATAAAATTCATGCCACCATGCCTGTAACCTGCTAACATTCATATTCTTCTACCCAAACTTCTTTCTGCCAGTAACTATCTCCAGAAAAGTGATGCAGCTATTATATATCTCCTTCATCTTTCCATGAAGCTTCATTATTTTCTTCAGGGCCTTAGTGAGAAGCTCCTTCCTATAATTCCATACTTCTACCCATTCCTTTATCTTACCAAATTCATCTTGAGAGAAGATGTCCAAATTGTCCATGTCTTCCTTTGGTACATGTAGAATCCTTTTCAGTTCACCTATAGTTGATTCATCAATCTTGTTACTATCAACAACAAATTGAGAAGTGTGCTCAAGAAAATTAGAGGAATTGGTGTATATCCTCAGAATTTTCTCAATGGCCTCATCCCTTCTGATGCTCACATCCATTAGCCAACTATGTGTAGAATGTACAGAAGATTTCAATCTTTCAATCTCATTAACTACCTCCTTGGGCAACAATCCTTCAGGCACCACTCCCTCACTACCCATTGTTTGCAGGGGTTTCATCAAATGTTTCACATACTTGTATACATCATTTAGTTGCTTCTGCAGTTTCTCCTTTTCCTCTATTTCCTTGTCTAGTCTTCTCAGGATAGCCTATGAGTATTCTTGGAATTCTTCCTTCTCTTGTTCTTTAGTTGTAGGCCCCAGATTGATTGTTTGGAATTTGTAGTCTGAAGATCTGACTTCATCCTTAAACTTATCTGAAGGAGGAACAACAACATGAACTACCCTATTATTGAATTCATCTCTTGTAATCCTATACACTGTTCTAGCTCTTTTTCTCTATTTTGGTTTCCCAAATTGCTCCAACAGCTTATCCCAACTTGGGGTTTCCTCCTGCACAAAGATTGGCTTCTTGCTAAGCCTCTTCTCTAGCCATTTTGGAGCTGTAGATGTTGTAGTTTCCATCTCCCTATCAGGACTATCAATCACATTCACTTAAACATTATTTTCAACCTCCTGTTGATCTTCTTGCTTCTCTTTGTCCTGATTAGGACTATCTACAACATCTTCTTTTTATGAGCTTCTTCCTCTAGATTATTTTGTGGCCCATCCACTATCACCCTCTTAGGAGATCTTATCACTTTTCCTTGTACAACTTTTTATTCTATATTTTTTCTTTCAGCCCCAGAAGTTGATTGGCCTATTTCTTGCACAATCTTTCTCCATTCTCCATTGTCAAGAGTGGAAATGCTATCATCTTCTTCATTTAATTGCTCAGGATTTTTTGATATGTTTCCTTCCTCTAGAAGTGCCTCCTTAGAAACCTATGCATCTTGAAGTGAAGGTGGGGAAGAGATGGGAGAATTATTTCTTGTAACTACTCTCTTCTGAGCATCATCCGTAGGTGTCTCTTCATTGTGCAACTCTTCTTCTATTATCTTCACCTCTTCTACTTGAAAAACCATTTTTTGGGAGAATTCCTTCTCACATTGAACTGGGGGTTTTCCCCTGAACTTTGCAACTCTATTACCTTTGCAGTTGAAGGAGCATCTTTGGTAGCCTCATTCTTCATAGATTTTGTAGCCTTCTGTCTTTCAGTAATTATCCTTCTCTTCCTCACTAGTTGTGAGGCCTCTCCTTTTTCAACATTTTCTTTAACTTGAGGAACCCTTTTTGTTTGCACTTGGATCCTTGTTCTTCTCTTAATTGACACTGTTTCTTGAATGGCTTCGTCATCATGGGGGTCAGTAGCTTCATCTTGCTTGTTAGCTTCAACCTCTTCTTCATCATGATTCTCCCATTAGGTCATAGGTGAACTTAAAACCATCATCTTCTAATTCCAATACTTGATGCTTGACCCACAACATGGAGTATTTCTTGACCAGTTCAGTGATTTGATTTAAATTAGTTATCTCCTCCTCAGACCAATTTATTAGAGGCAATGACCTATTTCTATACGGTTCATAGTCATGGTGCTGAAGGAGATTTGCTTCATCATCTTCCACCTGATCCGGTACTTCCACCACTCTATATAATCTGATCAACCTCAAAGGTAGTCTAGAGAACCTTCTTTTGATGACCTCCCACTCATCTCTACAATTAGCCCAATAATCTTCAATATGATCCTTGTGCTTGAAAGTTCTATTCGCTTGCTTGGCAGCCTTCCCATAAGGATCAAAATTTTCTCTATTGGTGTGGGAGTACAATTCAAATTGTGTCATTTCTTTCTTAGAATGCTAGGAACTTTGAATGGAAGGGAAAGCCTCCAATCCTCCTATTCTTAATGGGAATTTAGATCCCAACCCTTTCTTCTTTATGTTGCCTCTTTGCAAAATTTCTTCAAAACCAATCATTTGCTTTGTCAGTTCTAATAGGAGGAACTTGTTGGTGGGATACCTGGGTAATCTGAGGGGAACAACCAGTGATCCTTGCACCCGAATGTATGTAAACCTTTGGAATTGAATAAAACATTGACCATAATTCTTTATCAAATCCATTGCATCTGTAAAGATTCTCATGTGAAGGGAATCCTACAACAATCTAGGAATGTACATAAAGAAATCATCATTAGCCCTTCTGTAATTTGATATTTTATATTACAATTGAGGATATACCTCCCATATCCTATCTTACCCCAAGAATCCTTTAAATCTAAGAAATTTGTATTTATTCTTATGTGCTAGCATATACACCAAATATGAAGTCATGGTGAACTTGTTGGTCTCTCGCACATTCCTCAATTGGGCATCTATATTGTTGCTGATGATCCTTTCCCAATGATAATGTTTATTGGCTACAATTTGAGTAATGGGATGGAACATCCAAGGTTGAAATATATGTGCCTCTTCCACTCCCATAACTCTTCCTAGGAGAGTTATGATATCACAGTATTCCACCTTGAAATCACTCCTATGGAGTTACTTAGGTTGCTTTGAATAAAGTGGCTTTGGCTTCAGTATCCAAGCATTGTTCATTATCTCCAAGGATCTATTGGGGTCTTCTTCATAGAATTTGGTAAATTCCCCAATGTTTATCTCTTTAATCATTTTGTGATGGGAGGCAATCCTAAAGAATTCTGCAATTGATTCCTCTGTCAGATTTTCCATCACTCTTCCTTGAGGTCCAATGATGATCCTTGTCCTAGGATCATAGTGTTTTGTACACTCTAAAACTAGCTCCGGGCACATTTGTGTGGGTGGAAATCCTGTTGCTTGTGCTAGTCCTGTGTGGGTGATCTTTTGAGCAAGCTTGGTGGGTGTCTTTCCAAACATTCTTTGATGGAAGTCATCACAATCAATATGGCCCATATTAGTGTTTGTGATCCTCGACCATGCAAAGGAAATCTTGGTCTTAGGCCAGATGCCTTTAAAATCATACTTCATTCTTTCTTGCCTCTTTCTAACTTCCTCCTTTGCTAAAGCAGCTTTGGTTTTAGTGGTCTTGTATGGACTTTCTTCTGCCTGCATCTGTTAACACAAAACCATAATCACCAGAGATAAAGTATAACACATGGCAATAATGAAATGAAACCATTAAACATTGAAGCATATGAAACTAGTAAAAGTAATCAAGATGATCATATATCAACCTTCATATTAAATTTGAGCTCAAAACAAAAATTTCAGAGAATCTGAGCCTGCTCGGGTTTTCTGACTAGATTATAGCTCAGTCAATCCATCCCAGCTCAGATTTACTGAACTTGATCAGATGAATACAAACAACCTTATTCCACCTTATGAATTGAAATCCATGAGATATAAAACATTAAATCATCGATGCACAAGTTCATTCAAGCATCAAATTCAACACAAATCTTCAAATGTGAGCATTTAAGCACAAAATTTGGAGGAGGTAGGAATTCAACTTGCCTCGAATTACCCAAAATTAAAAAATCCTAGGTAGCTAGAAGTTTTTGAACAAAGCAAAAAATTGAAATTTATTAAGTTCATCATATTGAAGCAAGGGACTCTTGGCTAATTCGAGCAACCTCAGATTCATCGTGATTTTGCCAAAAGGTCAAAAAATTCTAAGTATTGAAATTTATCGAGCAAAAATCATGAAATCTCACCAATTCCCTGACAAATTAATCATTCAAACTATCTTCATCCAACCCTTGGGTAATTTGTATGCAAGGTTTCAATTTTTTGGATCTAAACATTCATGTCTAAGACCTACAGGTGTGAAATCCTTCATCTATGGTCGAAGCTAATATAAATGTTGCAATCAGATTCAATCTCAATTAATCCCATATTCCAATTTCTAGAGTAAACCCTAATATGCATTCGCCAAGGCTAAACACCCAAATGGGAAACCCTAATGTGTGCCCTTAGCAAGCTCTAGCGAGTTCATTACAAGATGATAAACCCTAAAACGCTCGATAAAGTATGAAACCTGAATGCCATCCTAAATCAAAAAAGAATTTGACGAAAGAGATGAACAATGAGAGCAATTCCACAAATGAAAATGATCGAGACATACCTTCAAACATGCGAAAAAATTAGAGAGGACACTAGAAAAATTGATGGGAGAGAAATGAAATCTATTGACGACCACAATCCCCACGAGAAATCTCCTAAGAAATCCAAATTTTGATGCACAATGAAGAATGCCTGGCTAGCTTTTGACTCTAATCGAATGCAAATGAGCAAAATGAGAGGCAAAACTTGAATATATCACCATTAAAGTGCAATAAATACCTCTCATTAATGCCTGACAAGACGTTTAAAATTCTCAGAAATACGATGCCAAGGTAGATTTTGGATAATCTAAGGTACCTCAGATTATCCAACCAAATTAAGGTTTGGATAATCTGAGCCTGCTCAGATTTTATGAAAATCCTTCAGCCTTTGCCAGTTTTGCTAAATTTTGACAACTTTGACCCAGAGTGAACTTCCAAGGGTTGAAACATGACCTCAAATTGCAAGAAAGCATCTCAAAATCAAGCTCATCATTAGGCACATGGGTGAATCAAGACTCATATTGAGGGACTTATCCCTTAAGGAGATGAAGTCAAGACCCTATAAAAAGCAAACGCAAGAGCAAAACAAGAAAAAAGAGGGTCCCTGCTTTCAGTGGGGCGTGTGTGCAAGAACTGCACAACAATTATCATTGCACATTTATTGTAATGAATGTTTGATTGTTGGCTTCTATTCAAGTAATAGATTAAAATAAATTTTAGTTGGATAATTGAAGATATTTTGGTTGTAATAGGGATTTTAAAGAAGATTAAATTTATTGTCCATTTGTTGGTTTTCTTATTGTAAGGAAATAAGATCACAAAAAATCATTAAGTTAGTTTTTAGTTTGTTATCAGAGGAGTTTCTTCATTCTTGACTCTAAAATGGATAAGGCATCAATCAGATTAATTCATAGAATTCAAATCTAGATAGAATCAACTTAAATTTGAAACTTATCTTTTAATTTTATTTTTTATTTATTTATGCTCATTTCACACCATTAAAATACAAAGTTATAGAGGGTTTTGAAGATGATTTAGCCAATTAGGTTCATCCTCTAAATTATCGGTGTGAAAATTGTAATATGTTTTGATAGATCATTTAAAGCATTATTATAATTTTAGATTGTTGTTATGGAAAGGGAAACCCACCTTATTTTTGTAGAACCTAAAGTGCAGAGGAGAACAATTACAAAATTTTCCTCTTGTTTGTTAGCCACTGATCTAGGGTTCTCAAGTATAGGATCTAGCTAATCCTTAGAGAAACCTGAGAAATCACTTGGAAGCACCAAAATGCCATAGTGTACAAGTTGTAGGAAACCCATGTATCTCATCCATGATAATCGATAGTATCCTATACTTTGGCTTTAAAAAAAGTTTTTTTGTTTTTTGATTTTGAAAAATGATAGGTGATCTTAGAGTTTTTGGTCATTTTGGATCCAACGGTGATTCTCATTTCACTCTAGGATGATCTAATTTTTCCCTTAAGGTAGGATCTCTTAGAATTCATATAGGAACTCATAGATCTAGCATTGTGATACCATGGGGTGATCCCACAATAGTGGTCTACAATTTTTGGCCAAACTGGACATTGAATTGATTTTTTTTAACTAATTCTTCACTTTCGGGCACCTATAGATGCTAAACCATGAGGAATTTGAAGATGATGAAAACTAGTGATTTGTGACATTTTATCTGTAGATTCTAAATATATAGTTTTTTAATTTTCTTGAATTAGATTGCATTTCTTTTTCCATCTCCTTCAAAAACTAGCTTTTAATAGTAAACACCATTTTTAAAGAGTGATGCTCACTATAAACAACATAACTTTTTTTCTATGAAGGATAAAATTCTATTTTTTTTGAATTAGCTTTGTAACTATGATATCTAGCACATTCATTTGGTTTCATAGTGTTTTATTGAATATTTTTTTTTAATTAAGTTTTTGAAGTCAAACTAATTACATTTTAGACATAGGCAGACCGTAAACAACATGATTTTTTATGTATGTTTCAAAATTCTTTTTTTTTTAATTGAATCAAGGACATTAATGCTTAGCATGATCATATTTTTCAGATTTTTTTTTGATAATTTACTCTTTTCCACATGTGCAGAACACAAAGCTTGAATTTTGGTGAAAGCATATGTTTAATTAAACTAAAAAAATACATAATAAAACCAAAACATATTAAAATTATATTCGATGGATAGATCATTCCAAGGACTACCATCATCCAGTTGGGTTTGTGAAGTTTCCTCCATTTTCATCCTCAACCCGAACTTTATAAGGAATTTTTTTTCAAAAAATTGGTAGAATAGGGTAAGAAGGGAAAAAAGGGGGGTTTGAGTGAACCCCCTTTCAAGGAAATCCCCCATTGGCCCCTTCGAGCAAAGGGGAGTTTGCTCGAACCTCCGTTTTTTTTTAATTTCCCTTTGTTTTCATTAAAAAGAGTCGCCAAAAGGGATGACATCACCAAAAGGGGTTTGCTTGAAGTGGGGGTTCGAGCGAACCCATTTTTTGGGTTTACTTGAACCCCCGCTTTGAGTGAACCCCTAAAAACCCAAAAAAATTGATGGGAGCATTTTGGCAATTTTTCTTCATGAAGGGAAAACTTTGTAAAACAGTTTTGTGGGATTACCCCATGTTGGACTTGATAATGAAATCCACATCTCCTAAAAATCACTTGCAATCAAATTTCCTATTTCAAATGAGAGATCAAAGAATTTAATTTTCTATGCAACCAAGAGAGAATGATTGATACACACAAGAATATGATATTGAGATTAACCTATTATTATATTGAATGAATACTTGGATTGTTACAAAATATAATAAGGAATTCTTATAAAACCAAAAGTGCAAACCCTAGATGAGGATTTGATTAGATTTTGACAAGTGCCATAATCTCATGTAATGAGTCAAATTAACCAATAAATAGCCTAATATAATATTAAAAATTGCTACTAAATTTAGCTCAAGTAATTAAAGTAATAAGGGACCTAATAACTAATTAATAATTAATTAATTATCAAGTGATGTCCTAAATACCCCAAGAACAACTGCTAGACCAAAATATCCTCCACAAGAGAAAATGGAAAGAATATATTTTTTGATTATGAATACAATATTAATTTAGTATGTACACAAGAGGCCTTTCTTATAAAGGAAAGGTGAGAGATAGGACTAGACAAGATTGTGGCATGTGCCTTAATTCTATGTTATGAGACAACTAACATGACAAATTTTAAATGACCTAGGTAACTAGAACTGAATAAAACTAAAATTTATATAAGATATGATAAGATCTTACTTTTACAACTAAGACTTCTAGAAAGACACCTAAGAATTAAGTAAACTTAACATGTGAATAAGTCCCCTACTAGGAATTAGCTAGGTACAAGATCTTATTCACACCAAAAACTCCCTTAAATGCAACTTAGGGAGTAGTAGATTATTATAAAAATGATGCAAGATAAGAATATTATTATATGTGTCAGCTACTAGGCCATGTTAGGTAACCATGTACAATGTTGTCTCTCTAAAATGGAGAAAAATAGAAAATCTAGTGGGAAAAAACTCCTCTAAAAGAGAGAAAAAATAAAAAAAAGGATAATGCATGAAGGAATCATTAATACCCCCAAAGACTACATCCATCATAAATATAAAATCAATGCCCCCCAATAAGAGAGAAAAAGAGAGACAAGATATTACCCCCCATAAAAAAGAATCTCCAATATTGATGAAGAATGTTTGAAAAAAAAAGATGTTCCAATGTATGCAAGAAACATATATTTCCTTCAGAAGAAAAATTTCCATATGGAGAAGCCACTCCATGTCCAACTGAAAGGAGGGATGAAGTCTCAAAAATTTTCCCTAAAAATTGATTAGGAGTATCGAAGCTTGAATAAGCCATAGCATAATCATGGTCGAGCTCAACCAAGAAGCATGATAAATCAAGGGAACGAGGAAACTCATGAATGTCAATCTCCAAAGAAAAATGAATATGGTATAAAAAAAAATGATCAAAGAGGAGATAAATCCCCTCAAGTGTTTCCTCCAAATCTGCAGTATGAGACTCCATAAACAAGTTAGAAATTTGTGTCAAACACTCATCCCATAAAGTAAGATATGATAAAATATGATCATCCTACTGAATAAAAGCACTAAAATATAAATAAGAAAGAGTTGGAGGAGTAGGAAGCTCAACACTAGTCTCTAAAATACCAAGGATTAGATGACCAAAATTCTCCTCACGAACATGATTCACACTTGATGAATGAGTGTGAATATTAGTCAAAAGAATATTATCATAAGGAGAAAAATGAGAATTTAATAAAAACACGATGAATGACCAACCACTCTTGTAGCAATGATTTCTCGAGTTTCCAAGTCCCTAATGTATACTCTATCGGGAGTGAATTCAATTGTTTTACCTTGTTCACTATGGGTAATTTTGTAGATAAAAAGGAGGTTAGATGACAAGGATAGAACAAAAAGTACATCATTAAAAGTGACTTATCCTATGTCAATAGAACCTTTCCCACATACCTTCATATGTGTGTAGTTACCAATCAAAATATTAGGTGAATTAAATGGCTCAAAAAGAAGAGAACATTCCTATAGATGATGCCATATGATGAGATTCTCTTGAATCAATAAGCCATATTCTAGATTCAAGACTTGTAGAGGCCAAGAGTGCTTGAACTTTCATCTTGTGTATTCCATTTTAACTCTTGCAATACCTGATTGTGATGTTGAAGTTGTTGTGGATTGTGATGTTGAAAGTTGTTGTGGATTGTGATGTTGAAGAAGAAGAAGGCACTGATAGTGGCAACAAAATATGATTCTTTAGAAGAAGGTGGGTTAGTTTATTAATATTCTTATCGTATCACATGTATTCATCATGTCATGGCCTTTTGTAACATGTACTTTTTAATTTATTCTTTTTAGATAATTCTTCTTTCAAAGAGGAAGTGGACTCAAGGGTAATCTATGAAGGTGAATCCTTATCTTGGACATTAGACAAGGGGGTTCATTATTCTTCTTCTTACCTTTGCCACTTGAAGCCTTTGGATATTTTACAAGAAGAGCCTTTGATTTGGAAGACTTCAATTTGCTAATGTGTGCCAACTTGGCTTATTCCCTTGTAAGTTGAGCTACAAATCCATTAAGAGAAGGAATTTTATGTACATTTCCTAGAACATCTAAAATGAAGAAAATAGGTGAACTCCACCTTTTAGTAGGTGGAACACAAACTAGGTATTTAGGGACCTAGACCAACTTTCTTCAACTTTCATTCAAGGAAACCCTAGAGATCTCAATCCAAGAATGGAATGAGGGAAAGAGATCTGCTAGAAGGTTGTCCTAGGGTGTGATTAAGGACAATAAAGGGGTTCACCACCAAGAAAAGGCTTGGGAAGACAAGAAATGAATGAAACATACATAACCAAACTAAATGACCTAGGAAATGAAACTAAAAATTAAGATAACAAACCGAGAATCAACAAAGGTGCACATGAGAGAAAGATAAGGTCAAAATAGGCTCAAAAACCTTGAAATTTTGACTTTTGATGCTCACTAGGACTCATATGCCAGACTGGGAAATTTTGTCCCAGTATAAGGTTTCTGTGCCAAAACTAGAATCTCACAGGGACATATATGAATCTCCTGAAACTTGAAAAATGATAGTAATAGGACTCATACACCACAAGTGGTGATTTAGTCCCAATATTAGGGTTTGGGTAAAATTATGGTATTGTCGGATGATTTCTTGTAGCTTTCTTCTTGCCAAATCTTCGAGTCTGAAACCTTGAATTCTGGCATGTAGGTGACTTTCCATGATCTTGTAAATGAGGAGACAACTTTGAAAACTTTCTTCAATCTTGCAACTTTGTCTTCAGAGATCCTTAAGCTCCAAGGCACCTAGATCTGCAGTCACACATGTAGAGAGAGGGAAAAAATTGTTGATTGTTTGGAAATAGGGGTTTGCTTAGGTCAAACCCCATTTAGCTAATTAAACCTTGTGATGAAACAATGAAATATGAACATGAAACATGAAATATGAAACATGAATAATGATACCTTGAATGATGTATTGAGATATAAATCAACAATCTAACATGAAGTGGCCATGTAGAATGTAGATCTTGATCTTGAATTAGATGTTGAACAATGCTTAATCTTGGATCTTGAATGCTACAGCACAACACTAGCTCAACAACATGCTTGATGCCTTATGCCTTGGACATGATGATGGATCTTGAATTCCTACAAAAAATGATGAAGAAATTTTCTCTTAAATACCTTAGAAATGATCTTGTGAACTCTCTTAACGCTCTTGTGAAGTCTTAGAATGCTTAACTCTTGATTTCTAGGTAGATATTATGATTTCTTAGGTGAAATAATGATTTGAAACCTTGTTTATATATGAATTCCATCTAATTTATCATTTATTAGATCCCAAATGTTGATATTCATGAAATTTAAACTTAAAACCTTGATTTCCTACTCAAAACCATAAAAAGGGGCCAAATGGGACTCATACACCACTTATGGCATATAGGTCCCATCTAGGTGGGGCTCATATTCCCAAGGTGGCATATGGGTCCCACCAGGCCTTTTTAGCTCGAGGAAATGTCAAGGAGTTGGAAAATTAAGTGTATTTATTGATTATGTCAGGATCTTGGTTGAAATAAGCCTTATGATGCATAAAAAATGGTCTTAGGGGCCTATTAATGATGATATGAAGGTCATAAATGCAAGATGACTCAAAAATTAATGTGAAGGTGTAAATAAATACACTTTACAACACTAAATTAAGGGAAAATTAGGTCTATTTAGCTAAAAAGGGCCCTAAACCTAATGTGAATGTGTAAAACACATTACAACACTAGATCAAGGAAACAATAGGTCTATTTTAAACTTAATAATTCCAAAATTAAGTGTGAAAATGTAGAGGGATACATTTTTCTACACTAGACAACATTCATAGTAGCATAAATATAGAAACAAAAATTGAATAATCAGGACCTAGCTTATCAAGAATAGAAAGAATCAACTGTTCATCCTCTTTAGTGACCCCAAAATTAGACAAGTACATTCTAAGAGAATTGAGACTAGTAAAGAAGTCCTAGATATTATCTAAATATGAAGGATTAAGACTCATAAGTTTATTCTCCAACTTAAATTTCCTCATTTCATCTATCTTACCAAAGAGACTCTCTAAGGTAGTCCAAATTTCATTAGGATGTTTACAAGATGCAACATGATATCTAATATTTGGAGAAATGAATAAGATTAGAGTAACAAGGGCTTCATCCCTTCTATGTAATTTCTTTTTTTGGTAGCTCATGTGTGTTTTGGATCTATGCCAAGTGTGATTCTTTACAACTTTAATTCTAACAATGAAACCTCCATAAAACCTCCATTTGTGATTTCCATTCATGATAGTTATATGGAGTAAGAAATAAAAATTTTAGAAAATCCATGATCAAATCAGAAAGTAAAATAGAGGAACAAAAAATTACCCCTCACAATACAATAAAATAACCCATTTGTTTAAAGGAAAATACCATTTTTTTACAAATTTACAAGTTATGCCAAAGTACCAATCTAGCTTCAAACTAAAATTTTGAAATTCTAGATTTATTTTGCAAAAAGTGCATGTATAAACTTGAAGTGCTCTTCAATAGCTTCCTAATTTTGCAAGAATTGGGAAAAATGAAGTTCAAAGAAAAAATTAATGAACTTGAAGGTTAAAAAATAAGATTCAAGACTTCAAGCTAGAAAAAAGACATCAAATAGCAAAATTTAAAGAAATCACTTACACTAATGGAAAATTCATAGAGCTAACTTTTAGGTAATATCTCATTTTTAAAAAATGGCCTCTTGGATCAAAAGTTATGGCAATTTGAAAAAATTCCCTATTTGCATGTAAGAGGGAAAATCAGGCCCCTAGGGGCTGTTGGGCTAGTCACCAATGTGACCATAGAGCACTATCGACAAAAAAAATAAAAACACTACTCGAAGGGTGACGAGCGAGTGGGTAGTGGTAGTGGCGGGTTACCTGTGCCACCCATTGAGCATTGTCGGGATTTAAATTCCCCTCTACTGCACGCTATGATTGCACCTTAGTGCTAAGCCCATGATTGGGATTGAAGACTTAAAACCAACAAAAAGTGTAAAATAATTTTATTTTAGTAAAAAACTTTAAACTAGTATCAAATGACACACCTATGTAGGAACTATACCTGATTGACAAAATAATTATGTAGATGATGTGACGAAGGAATACTCGTCAAATCTAAATTGCAAAATTGATGCCTACGATCTAAATGAATGGTACAAATGGTATGGATGGTATAGATCCATACATTGTACAAACTGTATAGAATTTTTTTTGTAGCCCCTACCAAAACCCTAAAAATTGTCCCAAATTCATTTTCACCCAAATATCAAGTGTTTAATATGAAAATAGGGGTTTTGGGCCTTCTAAACTCAATCGTAAGGTCCATTTTTCCTTGAAAACTACAACCAAAAATATCATGCACAAATCACCCTCAAATCTAGGAAGGAATCTACAACACTAGAGCTTTGATACCATGTAGGAGTTAATGGTGAACTTCCAACAACCTAGGAATAGTTGCTAGACCAAAGTATCTTCCATAAGAGAGAAAATGGAAAGAATAGCTTTCTTGATTATGGATGCAATATTTCTTGAATATGTACATGAGAGGCATTGCTTACAAATGTAAGGTGAGAGATAAGACTAGACAAGATTGTGACATGTGTCTTAATCTTATGTTATGAGACAACTAACTTGACAAATATTAAATGACCTAAGTAACTAGAATTAAATAAAGTCAAGAAGATAAGATATGATAAGATCTTATGTATACAACTAAACCTTCTAGAAAGATACCTAGGACCTAAGTAAACTTAACATGTGAATAAGTCCCCTACTAGGAATTAGCTAGGTACAATACCTTATTCATGTACCAATATTTATACCACATCCCATCCAGTCATGTCATCACCTTCATTCCCATAGCTAACCCTTCAAGTTACCCTGCAATCTCATACAGATATCAAGCACCTACATATAATATACTCACATGAACATATATCCCAAAAAACCCTCCATCTTTTTTTACACACACACCTCCCAACATATCTATCTTGACACCCACAAATGATTTTCTAATACAAATTTAGGACCTACAACAAAATATCCCAAATATAAAAATGGGACACACTAAGAAGAGCTATACACTAGAAGACATATTCCCTTATGCCATTGATAGGTCTGTACCCATGATCCTCTTTCCTACTAATTTTGAAATGCATAAATTTGACAAATACAAAGGAAAAGACGATCCATGTGAACATATAAGGGAATCATATCTAGCTTGTCTTGATGTTTCTTACAATGATACTTATTTAATGCACCTTTTTCCTCAAATTCTAGGAGGTCAAGCCATTGAATGGTTCTCCCACCTACCACATAGGATCAAGTATTTTCATGAGTTATCTCAAAAGTTCATTGCTCATTTCTCATATAATATGGAGCATGAAATATTTATGAATGATCTATGTATTACAAAACAAAGAAATGGAGAAACCTTTTCTGTCTTCTTACAATGATGGAGAAATATGGCAAGAAAATTCCCATGGCCTATCTTTGAAAATAACTTGTCCACATATTCACCCAAAATCTAAATCAAGAAATGACCTTTCACCTACAAGTCTAGTGTGCTAATATATTTGATGAGATCGTATAAAATGCATAACCATTGCAAAATCTCTCATTTCTAAGGCTCTTATGAAAATATAAGGAACACAAAGACAATTACTCTCAATCTAATGATAAATATCATCTTTGAAAAAAAAAAAAGAACATTGTCAATGATGGTGTAGTAGATGCAAAATCCATTTAAAAAAATCAATCACCATCCAATGTATACATTTATCAACAAACAAACAAATATTCAAGGTGTTACCATTCTTAGGGGTCTGCCTAGGAAAAACAATGCTCCAAGATGAAAATACAATCCTTTATGGGAGCCTATTGAATCTACTTCACAAAAATTGGTTCAATCTAAGCTTATTACATTATCAAAAATTAGAAACTATGAATCTCAAGTCAAACCCTCATGGTACAAAGATAATAAATTGTATGAATAATATAGGGTCAAAGATCATAAAACTCTTGATTGAATAAAATTTAAAAATTTTATTCAAGATTTTGTACACTAGGGTGATATCACTCTTGAAGATTGTTCCTCTTCATCAAAAAATGATCTCAAAATATACACAGATCCAATCCCTAACCATGGTAAGGGAAACTCTTTAACAACCTGGTAATGACTCCAAAGATGCCAATTATTCTTCCATTCTTTATGGATACACCATAGCTCGAGTATAAGAAACCAATACACATAGGAGAAAATAACACCTTAAGATATCCATTCCATCCCATCCAAAGATCTCCTTCTATCTCAAGATAAAATGACCCTTCAAATTTGGTCATAAAAAAGGGAAATTCTAAAAATATAATACAACATTAGAATGTTATAAAATATTAAAATAATAAAAGTGTACAATTGATAAAGAATGTAACAATAACAAAATAAATAGTAAGGTATAAAATTATCGAGTCAATAACCTTACAAAATAGAGGAGTAAAAAGGAAACAATAATACTAAGTGGGATTTAAAAAAGGAAAAAAAGTCTAAATAGTAGTAAGAGAAGAGAAATTAAAGAGAGAAATAAAAGGATGCAAAGAGGTTAGGATAAAGATGAAACAAAATTATTGAAAAGGTATATAATAAAAGAATGAAGGAGAACCAAAGAAATGTTAAGTATATTTTAAAAAATAGAAGAGGGAAATAGAGTCCAAATATATTTAGGACGATGAAAGAATGAGCTAGGAGCAAAGAATAAGAGGGTTGAAAGGGGAAGCATAAATGGGTGTATGATAGAAGGAAATATCAAGGGAGAATATGAGGTGAGGTAAGGAGAAGAGGAGATCAGGGAAAAGGAGGAAGGTGGGATACCCACAAAAGGGGAAGGAAAGGGAAATTTTAAGAGGGGAGATGCATTTAGACAAGGAATGAAGGTGGAGAGGATTCATCTACTGAAGGTGAGTTTATTTGGAGGTTAGAAGAGGATTCTAAATTGGGCTTAGGCTCCATCCATCATCTTAGTTTAGGTTGGTGGGGTGATTTCTAATAAAAATAGTTTCTTTGAGATTTCTTCTAAAGAAATTATCTTCTTTGAATAGGGCATGTGCATCATCAAGGAAATTTTTTTGTTTAGTCTTGGAGGAATGCTTTTCAAGGGAATATTTTATGATTCTTTCATTCTTGATATAAGCAAACTATTCCTTCATTTTAATGTTGATAGAGAACCTTCACTCACCAATATAAGGAGTCCCACATAAGTAATCAATATTATAGAACCTAAGTTGAGAGTAATATCTTTGGGGTCTTTGGTGGTCAAGAAAAGGCTTCCAATGGTCATAAGGGGCTTGAAAGCATAGTTTAGTCCTTTTTTATGGATAATTTTAGTGATCTTATTAAAGATACTTTCAATGTTGGGGAGGGTCATATCATACACCCCAATAAAATCTTGACTTATTGGTTTAGAACTCAAGTGGGATTTGGCTTTCTTGAAAGCTCTCATGATATACTTGTTGTGGCACCCATTTAATTTGAATAATTTGAAAAGGTGGGAGAGTTCTTGGTTAATGTGTTGGTCATTGAGGGGCCTAGTGGTCAAATTGTTAAGGAAACTTGCATTTTGGGTAGGGTAGTGATGTGAGGGATCATGAAGGTAGAGGTCTAGGTAAGTAGACCGAATTGGGGGACAAAAATAGGCAAATTAGCGATTTTTTCCTTTAAGTGGTCATGTTATTTAAACTAGCAATAATATGGTTGTGTTATGGCTTGATAAGTTCCAATCCATAACATGATTGTTTATGTTCCACAAAATGTGATTGCATTTTGTGGAACATAAAACATGATCATATTTCATGTTCCAAAAAACATGATTACATTTTTTAGAACATAAAAAAGCGAATAAATGCAAATATGTTATGTAATGTGCTTGTGTTTTTTCCTCAAAAAAATTCTACATTTTTCTTTGGAATCTAGGTTTGGAAAACAAACCTAAATGGTTGGGATTCTAATTTCCCCCATTTGACATGTTTTTAATCTTTAATAATATTTTTCAACTTCAACATCATCAAATTTACTCATTTAACAATATTATTTGACAAAATTAACTAACCATATAATTTTTTTCCATTTGAAATACATTAACATATTTATTTTTTATTTTCTTTTACTGATTTTTTTATTCTTCAAATACATATATATTGATTTTTCTTTACAACTTTTAATATATTTTTCAATTTTAAATATATATATATATATATATATATATATATATATATATATATGTAATTTTTTTATGCTTCAGCCTTTACACATTCAAAAAATTATATTTTCAAATATTTTTGTACATAACTTATGAGATGCACATGCTTAGTGATGTAATTTATAGGATTCATCCACTTTGGAAAATCACAAAAAGTCAATAAAAAATATAAAAATACATTAACTATATTTCTACCAAGTGGTTTAAAAAAATACTTAGTACAACAAAAAAGAGGCGAGATGCACATCAAACACTATGTTATATTTTAGTAAGAATAATAGCAATTTTTTGTGTATACACAATATTTGACCCTCTTAATCTTTAACCATTAAAAAAAGAGGTTTAGCAGTTTAGAAACTAAATGCAAAGTACTGCAACTTTTATTTTTGTTGTATTTGCAAATTTTAAATGCATTCATTTTAAATTACTCATATAAATATAGGTTTAGCTGATATGAATAAAAAATGTGGTCACTTTTGAACCACTTTTTGTCCCTCATTTCCATCTACTTACTCATCTATATCGTAGATTTCTTGAAGATCCACAAACAAGAGAACCATCCCCTTTCCTAATAAAGAGGATGTCTAAGGACATGTCTAAAAAGGGAAGTTGATTGTTGGTTTGAAGTTCTTTCATGAACTAGATGAAATTAGCAATTTGTTAAGTGATTGGAAGCTCTCCAATTCATCAAGGTCGTGGGACAGACATATGTTCATATCATCTACATAAAAGTTAACTATGACGAAAACAAATAGAGATGGAGAACATGGATTTAAGGCAAAGCACAACCGAGAAAGCAATTTCCTCATTGATCCTACATTTGGTCACGGAGAGCTCGATTAAAAAAGGACACCAGATCAAGGTTACCAAAATGTCACCATCATCAACCTTTTTGTCTTTGATGAAATTCACAAAATGGACAGTCTTTTGATGAAGAAGACGAATTCCTGACTAGAAGAGCGACTAATTTCCCTAGATAGGTAACAAATTTGTCAGTCGAGAAGTTAGTGATATCAACACTTGCCCTAAGAAGAGTGTCGGTCTTATGAATTTTTGGTGCACCATAGATACATGGGGTGATTTCATTATGGGGCAACAATGTTATCAATTCGTATAGATAAGCAACAACATTACATGTTCATTTAAATATTTGAAACTATAACTTAAAATCCCCATATCTGAATCGCACGAATTACAATTACACCTGGCATTACTAAATCGCATTTATTAGAGCTTATGCTTATCTTTGATCTGGATATAGAAAGATTCAGATGTGTTAGAAATATGACATTTGTGGAAAAAATAAAGCAAACCAATCTGGCATGCATTTTGGTTTAAACATGTAATTTCTTGGCGCATATTTGAATTTAAAGTGTAAAATGAAACGGAACTGGGAGATCTCTTTTGGACATGCGCACATGCAGCTACATTGTAATAACGGAAAATTAGCGTTTAACACCCAGTTGCCTGCAACAATCAATGCCGAGACATGCATTCTGACCAAATAAAAAGGATCTTCAGATCCCCTTTCACAGACTTAGACATCTCAAGCTTTTCTGCAAAGACAAATACAAAACTTTTCTTACACGCAGCTTCCAAACTGTGGTAAAGCCACGAAATTAATTCTACTTATTTCTTGCAATTGTTTAAGGAAGACTTTTCTCTTGGCAACGATGTTATCAATTCGTATAGATAAGCAACAATATTACTTGTTCATTTAAATATTTGAAACTATAACTTAAAATCCCCATATCTGAATCGCACGAATTACAACTACACCTTGCATTACTAAATCGCATGTATTAGAGCTTATGCTTATCTTTGATCTGGATATAGAAAGATTCAGATGTGTTAGAAATATGACATGTGTGGAATAAAAAAGCAAACCAATCTAGCATGCATTTTGGTTTAAACATGTAATTTCTTGGCGCATATTTTGAATTTAAAGTGTAAAAAGAAACGGAACTGGGAGATCTATTTTGGACATGCACAAATGCAGCTACATTGCAATAACGGAAAATTAGCGTTCAACACCCAGTTAGCTGCAACAATCAATGCCGAGCCATGCATTCTGACCAAAGAAAAAGGATCTTCAGATCCTCTTTCTTCAGACTTAGACATCTCAAGCTTTTCTGCAAAGACAAATACAATACTTTTCTTACACGCAGCTTCCAAACTGTGGTAAAGCCACGAAATTAATTCTACTTGTTTCTTGCAATTGTTTAAGGAAGACTTTTCTCTTTCCTGATCTGCACTGAAAAATAGGAGTATAAAAGAACGATTTTTCATTTTTTTATGGCGACCATTTTTTTCCACATATTTGCGATCTGAACCGTAGAATTTTCTTTCACATTTCAATTATCACGGAGATGAAAACCAAATAAATCAGTTACTCGTGCTGTTGATACTTATTTCTCAATATTTTCTTGTAATATGAGAAATTCTAAGCGTATTACGTTTTGTAACACAGTTACTGCAGATGAATGGCGTGCAGTTAGGACGCATTAAGCATCATGTAAGTTTTCTTTATTGATTTGTGTGTTTTTGAATTTGAAGATGAGACGAGTAGTAGCATGAATGAATTTTGTTACCAGGAGGACGGAGGAATCTTGTCTGGATCTGAACCATTCTCCGGAACGAAGTGGTGCTCCTGGCGCTCCCGTAGTCGAAATGAAACAATGGCGACCGGATTTTTACGAAGAGCCGCCGGATCCAACTGACTCTTTCCCTAACAGAGAATTGAAGGGAGGAACTGCAAAGAAAGAGTGTGAAAATTATACTATTAATGAAGGTGAGGATGAGGATGAGCAAGAGCATGATTGCATGTTGAGGCAAGGGCAAGATCACAATAGTCGGCCTTTAAGGGTAATATTGCCTTCAACAAAAGACCTTCACGCTCATGCGGTGGCTGCTCCTGAGGCGGCATGGAATTTGTCTGAGTCTCAAATTGATGCATCCAACAGTAGCACTGCAGGCAGCGATAAATTAGGTTCCATCTCCTTCCATCTTGTCAGTTCAATCTTGTTAAATCGGGTTTTGTTTTGTCAGGAAATTTGCTTAAATTTTGCTCACTAAATTTCCCCACCATGGAAATTAGCTGATAATTTTATGAATAAATGAATTCTTTTCTGTTCCAATTCTTAGCTGAAAACCTTGTTTGTCTGAAGGAGTTCATTTAAATTTTTGTGGGTAAGAGTTCTATTATTTTAATAAGAAAGTTTACATTTTTATTGTAAGAATTCTATAATTTTACAAAGAAAATAAAAAATGCTCCGAGTATTGCTATTATTGAACTTGCCTGAATATCTCGTCATTTGTAAAATTTAAATTAGCTAATAAAATAATGAGCGTATGTTTCCCGCAAGCATTGCAAATGAAAATTTATCTGCTATTGTAAGAATTTTATATATTAAGAACGAAATTAAAAAACGTTCCGAGTATTGTTATTTTAAGATTGAGAGTATGTTTTCTTATACCTGTATCTTTTTGTGATTAGTAAACTATTATTTTTTAATATATAAAAATAATAAAACTATTATTTTCAAAAAAATTATCTGCATCATTATTTTTCAATTAAATGATAATTTGTTTGATCATAGACTTGATATTCTAAACTTTGTTGAAAGCCTGTGTCACTAAATCTCTGAGATTGGAATTCGCTGAAAAGACATCCATTTACAATATGCCTAGAAACCTCTACTTCTAAATTTCTATTTGTAATTCTAGCTGAACATGCGGTCAATTGCAACAATTTTTCTGACCCTCCGACAACGAATTGATTTACATTTTTTTATAAAATTGCTTTTGAAAGTTTTTCGTGCATAAAATTTTGCAAGATCTTAAAATTTGATTTATTTAGATGGCTGTGCAATATTTTGAATATTGCTTTACAATCAAATTTTTTACATCTTTTACGTCGTTGCACAACGTTCAGCTTTTCCGTGGCTTTGCTTTTCAAATTAAATTTGAATAAAATCCTGGCGAATCAGGGGGCATTAATAAATTATTTCAAAGAGGGAAATACATTTTTCTGGCCATTCTGTGTTTTAACTCTTCTTCGGTTCAAATTCTATGAAGGCTGTTGCAACTTTATCTCTTCAACAAGCGGGTCAATACTTTTCCTTTGAATGATTTTATTAACATCTATATCCTGGCAGGAGAAGTCTCTCTGCTTGTAATTTTGCATAATTAGTAATTAGTTGTGTGTATTCTGAGTAGAAAGTAATGTTCATTGTGTGGATTATGCAGACAAAAGAAAGCGCAGGGTCGAATCAACCGAGGAAGATGCGAATGACAGGCCGTATGAATGCAGGTTTTGTGAAATGAAATTTACGAAATCACAGGCACTTGGGGGACACATGAACCGCCATCGCCAAGGTAATCTTTCATTACAAAACACCAGTAAAGTTTCGCAGAATCTGATGAATAATTTTACTGAATTTATGTCACTGAGTTATGACTCTGCAGAAAGAGAACGAGAACAGTTACAGCAAGCAGAGACACTCATTTTTAACAATATCCATAACAATATACAGCAAGGCGGAAACCTGACGTCTCTCTTGTAAGTATCCCATATATTATTTTGACATATGAAACTGCAACTTTTCAATTGAACAGATTAGGCTGTATTATTTCATTAAACTACCTCTGGGTAATATGTAATTAATTGAAATTTCTCTAACTCCAAACTCATACTTGACACTCTCAAGAATTCCTTACCTTGCAATTAGGTTCTATTTAAATTTATCAGAATAAAATATATTTTGGTTTGATAGTTTATAGGAAAACCCTGTGATGGAACATGCAGTGTGGTCTAAAATGTCCATTTTATTAAAAAGTCCAGTTGTTTTAATTTATTTTTCAATATTTATGGACTGTGGATGCCTTAAAAGCACCTTCCATACTTTATTTGTTGTTATAGAAATAACCATTAGAGTATATAATGATGTTGTTGGTAGATTTTTACATGTGAAGGTTCAATTTTTCAATTTCTAACACACGAGGATTTGTTTGATGTTGTTCAAACAATGCCATATACTGCAGCCAAAACAGTGGGATTCCTAATTCTATGTTTAATCAGAGGTCTTCTTCTTCACTTCCATCCCAGTTTTCAGGAACACAATCACAGCAGCAGAGCAGTATCTACCATCAATCTCCCCTATGCTGGAACCAGGGAGGTTCTACCATTACATATGCACAAGTTCCAAGCATTACTGGTTTTGCAGCAAAACAAGACGACTGGCCCTCTTTAGGTAGATCCACAGCCTTTGCAGCTTCCCTGAACGATATACCATACTTGTCTCACGGGAGGAGCCAAGATTTGCTGGGAATGTCAAATGAAAGGAACACCCAATCGCCATCTAATTTGTTTTCTTCTGAACCGAACACGGTAGGGGTTTTACCAGTGCAGAGAAGCGGATTTCTTCAGAGGCAAGGTTCAGGGGTGGGGACAGGGGCACAGTCTTCCTCATCAGTATCCGGACTCACGGAAAGTCGCTTCCACCCCAGTTTTCACCATTCTGCATCTTACCCATTCCTAACTTCAGAATACAACATTTATAATGCAGCCGGCAATGGTTCATCACAACATTTCAATTTACACGGGAGTTCTTCAATTCAAGGCATTTCATTAATAACAACTCCAAATTCAGCTAATATTCCTTCTGCTGCTTCTGCTGGGAAGAGCATAACTGGGGTCCTGTCCCCGGACTTTGAATGGCTTTATTCACAACAGAAAGCAACAAACGCAATGAACTCCATACCCAATGATGAATTCGGCCTGTCTTTGGGTTCTGATAACTTGGCCACTGGACCAGTGCCAAACTCTCAGGGACCTGGACTTGGCCTACCTGGTGAAACTTCCGCCAGACAGAGAATCAATATGGCTGCAGATTCATCTTCCATCTCATTCGGGACTGATTACAACAATGCAGAGATTGAAAGCAAATATAATCAGGGAATTCCTAAAGTAAGTGCCTAACCAAATTCAATCTTGTAAATTTGTAATTGTTACACAATATCTCACTTTGACCGCCTTTGAACTGAAACTAGATTTAGATAAATGTGGAAAACGAAATAAAGAGAACTGTACTAATTATTTATTTTATCAACTGAAAACTCTTAGGCAAGTATTAGTCTTTAGATTAGGGGGGTTGTTGGAAATATGCTCCATTTTAGTTTATTTTTTATTTTTATGTATTTTTTTCTTTTACATTTTTAAAAATATTTTTATAATCAATCACATTTAATTAGAGGTGGTTATTTGGATGGTTGGAAGACAAATATACAATCTCTTTGTATTATTGATTTAAGATTTTATAATAATATAATGTTTGTCTGATATTTATTTGTGTTTATTCTTCTTCTTCTCTTCACCATTATAAATCTTGCAATATGCATGACTTTCATTTGATATCAAACCATTTTTTTCTAATTAATTAAAAATATGTAGACATTCTCAAAACCTAGATGAGTGAAAATTCATTTTAGAGCAAAGAGATTTAACAATCAATCTACTCATCTTTTAAACTATGAGAAGTTTGTTGTGTGTGTGAAAACCAAGAGAAAACGAAGGTCATAAAGGGAGATTGAGTGCAATAGGAAGAATTTATTACCTTTGTTAATGTCCCTGTAGAAAGTTGTGGATCTACCATTGGTCTTTTTGTTGTTGCCCTTACAAACCGTTTAGGATTCTTTCTACCAAAATAAACCCAAAAAGGATGTAGGAGTAGATAGAGTTCTTTTTAATTTTTACCTAAATCAAGTTGGTTGGTTTGAAGGTCCACCGAATGTTGTGATGCAATCAAAATTTATCAACAATGTTGTGAATGTTGATGTGGGTTTGAAGCTAGAAGCTTGTGTGGATCATGTATGACATCTAGATCAACATTTCCACACAAGACAACAGCTACCAACTACATGTGTCTATGATACATGATTCTATGTTCCCTATGTTGAGATTTTTTGGAATACTATGATGTTTGTTTTCATTTGTCCTCTTAATCAAAAATTTATGTTGGTGTTCAAAATTTATATCAAAATATTTTAAAGGTTGTGATAAGTATAAGTTTGCATTAGTATGAGATGCAATATTAAAAGGGGATAAGGGATTTGATTTATTAGGAGATATAAGATGTTGATTTGTATTTATAAGGTATTTTTTGTGATAAGGAGAAATACATTTTTTAAGGAGTGATAAGATGGTGTTAATAGGAGTAATAAGGTGTAAATTGTAAATCAAGTTTTGTTTGATCTTGGTCTAGTGTTAAGATCCATCAAATTAAGTATCTAGCTTTTTGACATTATTAGTTGAGCCTACATCATGAGATCTCTTTTGTATGAAGATGCCATTTTATCTTCATGCATTAAAATTGACAACTCAAAAGAAACTAATTAAATAGTAGAATGTTGGAGGCTATTTGATTTACCTTTATATAATTTTGTGCTCAATATATTTTATTACAATCTAAGGAGATAAATAAGTTACAAGATCAAACACCCAATACCTTAGCATATAAGCAAGATGTTAAGAAAAATGTACCTTCTTCTAGTATTTCCACGTAGAAAGTGAAAAAGAAAAATATTACACTCAAAATCAAGCAAGCATATGGTCCATCTTCTCTTGTGTCATAGAAGAAAAATGTTGTGTCTAAGTTAGATAGTGTTTTGTCAAAACCTATATCTATATCTAGCAAAATATCTAGTTCTATTATTCCTCAATTAAAACCTATTGTGTGAGTCTAGAAGTCTCATAAAATAAACAAGGAAAAATACAGCCTTGATTACAAATGTTTTATTGGATTTTATGTACCAGTGTATTGAAAATCCATCAAATTTGTATCTAGAGGGCTTATATAAATACACGTAATGTTGAATCTTGTTAAAATTGTTCAACTAAAATTATGTTGCTATTGTGGTCATCATGTTCATACATTGGTTTCTTGTTTTAACCTACACTCATGTTCTTCATGTGGTCAACATACTCATGATTCTTCTCCTTGTTTTTAGAAGAGAGTGTCCAAACCTATACATTATGTTTTGTAAATCCTTTGTTTGAACCAATTCTTAGGGAGACAATAGATGGTTGTTTAGATTTGCTAGAGATATATCCATATGCTACAAATATGACCCTTGAGTGTTGTTGAAGCTCCTATTTGTGATGGAATTTCTCTTCTTCAAAGTGTTATGGATTTAATATGTATTCAAAATTCCTTTTGATGATTTGAATTTTTACAATTTGTTTTGATGATGTTGATGTAGTTATCTGGAAGGATTGTTTCTAGTCATTTTACAATTGTTGCATTAGTGTGATTCCCTTATAGGGGGGCCTTTGTTAGTATTATCCTCTCATACTAGGGGAAATCTTGTCCAAGTTTGAGTACATATATTTCCCAAATATGATTGATATATGTTCATTATTGTTTCCAAATTTTATACAATGTAGAAAATTTGACACAATCAAATCCAAAAACAACAATGAACAAAATTATAAACTATGGATACTTGATATCAATGAATGATGTCTGCTTAAGATGTTTTGTAAATTTGTTGAATTGGCCTATTTTATATTTTTCCTAAATTGTTGTTTGTGGTAGCTTTGGACATTGATTGGTTCTAAATATTAAAGAGATAAGGATGGGCCATGTGATATGTCCCAATATTATAGATATCTCATTCGATTGAGATTTTGAGATTATAGAATTTTGGATATAAATAACTGTACTTTTTAAAAAATTACATGAACAAAGGCTTGCATTAACACCAACATGATGATATCATCTCTACTTCTTGCTTGTTGCTAAAATTAATTTTCAAAGGTAACATGTCATTGGTGTATAATGTGGACACATGTGATTACAAAGATTATACACTTCTAAGTCAAATCCTAATGATTTTTTTTTCAAGTGGAGATGGATTAGTTCCTTATCACTCCAAAATGTTTTTTTTCTATCACTAGAGTAATATATCAAACCTCTAAGTGATATGTTATCTCTTCTAATATACTCATCGGTATGTGTAAGAAGCTTATCCTTTCAATACACCTATCAATATATGAAAGTGACATTAAAGAATGTGAGAGCAAGTAGGTATGTGGTACATATGAGTCAAATGCACAGGATTTTCCCTATCAATGACACCTATTTAGAAATAAATTGTAATTTCTTTTAGTCAAGATTTATGGTATACAATAGCTTGATGCATGGGTAATGAAGAGAAATGAAAAATGAAAACTTCCTTATTTCTCCCTAGTGATTTATAGGGATGAAGTCATAAATTTCATAGTTGCAACTATATTAGGCATTGGGTATCATAGCTCAATTGTATTTCAACTTGAACAATAAATGTGAACTAAGAGATACCTCAAATATTTAAAGTTAGGATTATTTTCAGTTTGAAAAAAAATATTTTTAAAAATAAAAAAGGTAACTTCAGCTTGAGATATCCAATGTGCCCCTAAAGTGGAAAGATGACCTCCTAAATAACCTACTAAATGACCTTTTTACTTTTTTTAAAAATCCCCCTTTAATAAACTTTAGTTTTAAATTGAAACACCCCTGTTATAAGAGATGACACATTTGAGAAATACCCCCAATTTAAAAAAGACTATAATAAAAAAAAAGTACTACTCAACTTGACTAACCCCCATTGTTGTAAATGAAGAAATCCAAAAATTTGAAATAATAGCCCCTACATTGATTTTTTTAAAAATGTATGCTCAACCTTAAAAAATATTTGAAACCCTTATTCTAGCTTTTGTTGATGATTTAAAAAATAATATTTAGTAGGGGATTAAATTTTGAGTCAATTATAATATGCCTATTTTCAGAGTTTGACAATGCCAAGAGAAGTCCTACAAAATTCAAACTTCTCCCTTGGTACTATCTTTGTCAACACATCAACAAAATTCACCTTTGCATGAATCTTTTCAACTTGCAACTTGCCCTCTTCAATTACACTTTGGATAAAGTGATACTATAGCTCAATATGCTTGGTGAAATTATGAAATAATACATTCTTGGCCAAGTGAATAACATTGTTTCTATCACAAAAGAGAGTGAAAACTTGTTGTTTGAATCCCAACTCACCCAACAATCGTTGCAACCAAATTATCTCCTTCACACCTTCAGTGAGAGCAATGTATGCAACCTTAGTAGTAGAAAGGGCAACCACTTGTTGCAATCTAGAGACCCAGTTGATCGCTGCCCCAAAAAATGTGAAAACATAACCTATTGTTGACCTTTGTTTATCTAAGTCATCAACTTTATTAGAATCAACATAACCTTGCAGCTATGTATCTCTCCCTCCAAAACACAAAGCATAATTGGAAGTGCCTTTTAAATACCTCAAGATCCACTTAACCACATCCTAATGAGTTTTACTTAGATTACTCATGAATTTGCTCATGATTCCCATTGCACGGGAAATATTGGGAGGAGTGCACACCATAGAATACATAAGACTCCCAATAGCTGATGAATATGAAATGTGTTTCATGTAGTCTTCGTCTTCTAGTGTTTTTGGACACATTGCAAAGGACAAATGAAAATGATTAGCAAGTGGACTACTTATAGGCTTAACACCTCTCATGTTGAATCTATCCAAAAATTTGTCAATATACTTCTCTTGTGATAGTTTGATTTCTCTCTTATGTCTGTCCTGAATTATGGTCATACCAAGTATCCTCTTTGCTGCCCCTAAGTCCTTCATTGTAAACTTGTGAACTAAGAGTTGCTTCAAATCACAAACAACTCTCATGCTAGTGCCTGTTACTAGCATATCATCAACATAAAGCAACAATAACACAAACTCACCATTGTCCAATACCTTATAGTAGATACATGGATTGGATTCACAATGAGTGAAATGTTGCTTAGTCATGAAAGAGTCAAACTTTAGATACCACTACCTTGAGGCTTGTTTGATCCCATACAAACTTCTGTTCAATCTGCAAAACAAATCTTCCTGCCCTTATTTCTCAAAACTTTGAAGATGATGCATATATAATTCCTCTTCTATGTTGCCATGAAGAAATACATTATTTTAGGAGTTTTGTTGTGCTATCACTATAAAATTGTCAAAACAATGAATTACATTTTTAAACACCAAAACTTCCTTAATCCTTACTCAGGATACTGTATTTCATCGGCTTACACTATTGTCTAATTCTTAAATAGATCTATACCTATTTGTTATATAAATTGGTTGTATTACTAGTTTTTAGAATAACCCTGGCAAGAAAAGGGCTATTACAATACATTCACCTCAATGATTTAATTCTTTTTCCATCTAGTTTGAGAATTTTACATGTAACTTCATATCATTAACCATTTTCCTACATGTTAAGTTCTCTTACTCCAGAACTAACATTTGACTTCCATTACAGTAATTCATTAATCCTGTGTTAGATGTAAATTTCTTGCAAAGGTAGAAATCTCTAGGGCTTTTGTGGTTCATGTAGAGCTAGACTTCGGATGCTTTAAAATTGCGGACATGAACTGTCGGGTAAACTCCAATTCACCGGTCATATGAATTCCACAGTCAAGGCTCAAGACATAAGGCAGTTTTGGAGACGACGTCTAGATACACCAGACGTAAAACGGGGGAAATGGCAAACTTCAAAGTCTTGGTCGATTGGAAGTCTGGATATAATAGGGACCGTCGGGTTCAAAATATTTCAGATTTAAGATTCCTGCATGAAACAGACACAAGAAGGTGAGTGTAATCTGACTTTAAGTTTTCTTAAGTCTGAAAGCTTACACGCTTTTCATTGTATGTCAGGTAAACACTATAGGTACGAGAGATTAGTATACAGAATGTTAGGCTCAGGATGGACAGAATAGAAAATAAATATTATTTCACATAAATTGTGTATATTATATCTGAACAAATGTAGAACAATTTAATTGTCATAACTATTGAATTATCTAAACAGAAAAATATATTTACAATTGTATTAACTCAAAGATTAACATGTTAACATCTTCTGCTAATCTAAAGGAGTTATTGTGAAACCAAGCAGTATTTGGAAATGCTCAAACTTCTCTTGACCAAAAACTTTTGTGAGAATATTTGCTAGCTGGTCGAAAGCTTCTTAAAAAGGCCTATTACTATGATAGGTCTTAAATTACTTTGAACTAAGCTTATTATTTTGACAGGGTTCAAACTTTGATACTGAGCCCGTTGTTTTGATAGGTCTCAACTTTTGATAAGAAGCTTGTTGCTTTGATAGGCCTTAGCATTTAATAATGAGCTTGTTGCTTTGACATGTCTCAAATTTTGATAAGCCTGTTACTTTGACAGGTTTTAAATTTGGACTTATTTTGTTCATGCTGCAATTTGAAAAAAACAACCAAACATAAGTGGCCAATATGAGTAGTCACCAACTATCAATCTAAGAAAAAATTGCATTATCACTAAAGATAATATCTAAAATAGCACACATTGGGTGCAATCAATGCATTGTGGAGGAAAATATACACATCAATTGTCTATCAATAATATTTAAAATCAAATAATATTTGAAATAACATACATTAGGAGCAAAATTGTGGAATCACAAGATGTCAACAATCTATGAAGTCTCCACTTGATTCTGACACACAAATAATACTCCCCCCTTTGGTAGATGAGAGAAAAATGTCAACAATGTGATCTCCCTGATGGAGTTAGTGAACAAGAGACAACATCTTTATCTCCATAGCCTCAAATAAATGGAATACATTAGTAATGACCAACATCATCATAAAATGCATCTCCAATATGAGCAAAATCATCTTTCATGGGAAGTAGATTCACTTCATCAATCTTCTCAACAATTGAATTATTATCAAATATATTGAGTCACATCTCAAAAATATAAACATTAACTATAATTAATGTATGCTAGATAAGATCTACATCATTATTAGAAGAACTATGAGGAGTAACATCATCACCATTATGAGTAGGGAAATTTTCACCATAAAAAATAGATTAAACTCTCTTATAATATATTTGGTTAACAAATCAACCTTGAATCTCCACTTTGAATGATCTATCCAACCAAAAGCCATATGCCTCATAGATTTTGAAGGTGGATCTAGTAGATAACAATGTTTGGTAGAATGAGTATGAAAACCAGATGATGTACAAGGGTGTAGTTCAAAGAAATTACTAGAAAGATGACCTTGATCACCACAATGGGAAAAATTTCGGACATTATTGGACTTAGTACATATTGCTTTTGGTTTCTGAGATTTTTGGACCTCACAAGAATCATCAAGAGATGTAGAATCAACATGAAATTTATTCATATGTCCCCATCATATAAAATTTATGGGGTTTAGAATATTCTAGGACATAAGAGCCAACAAACACTTGTAACCAAGACCGCATTTTCCCATATTTACTTTCTTGCTTTGTTGAAATGCTAGAAGAAGGTAAATATTTCTTAAGATCTTTTTGCTTTACATCTTTCTTCTGTACTTTAGCATTGAGTGTTTGATTGTGTAACCTATCTATCTTTTGTCATAGAAAGACATATTAAGCACAAAATTGTATAAAGGTAGGTTGAAATTTCCTCCAACACTTAGATATTTCATTAGCTTCTTCTAAATTGTCAATCTTAATTTGTAAAGATAATATTCTCTCTTGATACAAAGTAGATCCTATAATGCAAGCTCAATAATACTCAAAAAATCCTACAAATCCTTATTTATTTTTATCACAAAAAAACCACTTTGTAAAGTCTACAAATCAAATATTATGTCTCACAAAACAATTTGTAAAATAAAACCCTTATCTCCTTTAAATATTACATCTCACACTAATGAAAAATTATATTTTTATCACATCCTTTAAAAATATACAATAAATTTTCAACCCCAATTTTTTTTGATTAATTGGCACAAAAAAAAACCATGTACCACAAATCTTTGGCAGCATGTAACACCTTCCAACATGGGCTTAAACAATGTTCAATGCAACATATACTACATTCTCATGGCAAAAGGAAACTGAAATTTACCATGTAGCAAAATTCTTTGGTCCAAGCACAATCATCATCAGTGAATTGCTTACTTGTAGTGTAAGGATTCAATGGATTTCTTGAACCATCTCTTTTATTCTCTTCAAAATACCATATAACATAATATTCTTCGCTCTAAGCATGGTGCATGCCTGGTCTTTCAATTTGTTTGGTGTCTTCAAACAGGTGTTTCTCTAAACATCGATTTTTAATGCTTCATAGGACATCACTATTTTGACAAATTGTTTTAGAATTAAAGTGGTGTTTGTTCGCTCATATCATGCCATTGTTGCTTTCTTCTCAAGGTCTCCTTTTGTTATCACAAAATCAATTATTTGGACCGACACATTTTTGGATTGAAACTTGGCATTGTTTTTCAATCTTGTGTGTCTTTTTTGATAGGAAAATGAAGGTGTCTCAACCTTTATTTTCTGTAGCATTGATTATATTTAAATATTTAATGTTCCTAATTATCCCATGTTTTCTTGTGAGTTATAACTTGTAATTTCTATTTTCGAGGAGTCAAGTTGGAAAGTTACATTTACAAGTGGAGTTGTGCATGAAGACATTTTCTATTTCTGTGTTAAGTTTGCATGGAATGTGAGTTTTCAAGGTACAATTATTATTTGGCAAGTGTAGGTTTTGTGTGTGTAGGTTTAGTGACAACTGGAAGTTGCATTATTGCATGTGGTGACAATTGGAAACTTATCGTTATACTTGTGTAGTGGTTTTAGCACTTTCCATGTTGCATCTTCAACCTTTAGTAGTTGATTTAGAAATGTCTAAATTTATGCATTGTAAACTCCTATATATTGAGAACTTGTGTTTTGGAGTTGAATGATGTGTTGAGATACTATTTTACTATTGGATTTACTCTAGAATTGTAATAGAGACAAACTCATATAGAAGCTTGCATTGTAAATGTACCGTAATCGCTGTTTACAAATAATACATTATTCAGGATTTTGGAGTGTGGGTTTTTCTCTCAAAAGGGTTTTCCCCACATATATTTGGTGTTATGTATTTTTTTATTTTTATGCTACTTGTTATGTGCATCTTCTTTGTTATAATTGAATAAGGGTTTGAAATGGTAGAAATTTGGACATTCTCTCCTCTATAGATTGGTGTTGGAATCTTTTCTATATACTTGGCTTCCTTTCAATTAGTATCAAAGCTTGATCACCTCTAGTTCCTATTATGGGTTAAAGGATTTTTTGTATTGATCTTATTTTGAGTGAGAGCCTGTTGCAAAATTTTTTTGTTGACCCTGTTGTAGGAAGGAGATGTTGAGCACATCTAGTAGAGTTGAGATAGAGAAGTTTAACGAAGGCAACTTTGAGTTGTGGAAGCTCAAGATAGAAGAAATGCTCGTAGCCCATGATTTGTGAATAATTATTTCTGGAACTATGCCAATGGGCATGAAACAAGAAAATTGGGATCTAATGGATCGAAAGGCTAAGGGCATGATAAGAATCTATTTATTTGGTTTGGTACTCCTAAACGTTCATGAAGAGAAGACTATTGCACTTCTTTGGAAGAAACTTGCTCAAATTTATCAGGCTAAATCCCTAATAAGTAAGTTGTTCTTGTGAAATATGTATTCTTTGTAGATGGAGGATCTGTTGTAGATCACCTGAATGCATTCAACATGCTAGCTGCTCATTTGAATTTGTTGATTTGAAAATGGAGGATCGTTGCATGAATTTGTTGTGTTCACTGCTAGATTATTGGGACCACATTGTCATGGCCATTAGAAGTACCATACCACCTTTAAGATGGATGAAGTGGTTGCATCATTTCTATTTGAAGAGATGTAGAGAAAATATTCTGAAATGGATAAGGAGGCTCTAGCGATTCGAGGAAGAATGAAAAAAAAGGAAAAAGGAACACAAAGCAAAAAAAGTCAAAATCCAAATCTTGTGGGAGATCTAAGTCTCTTGGTAAGACCAAGGTGAAATGTTGGAATTGTGGTAAACTTGGTCACTTTTGCAAAGATTGTAAGGAGGAGAAAAAAAAGATGTTCTTTGATTTTGAATCTAATAAATCCTCTCGAGATGATGTAGATTCCTTTTTGCTACCTTTGTAATGCATGCATGCATCACAAGATGTGTGGATAATTGAATCTAATACTTCTTTCCACATAACTTCACATCAAGATTGGTTCTCTAAGTATGAAAGTTATGATGGTGGGAAGGTGTACCTAGGTGATGGCACTCACTTGAATATTGTTGGCCATGGAAGAGTCGAAATAAGATATTCCCAAATGGTAGGGTCAAGGGGATTGATGGTGCCTTGCATATCCCTAGTTTGGCATGGAACCTTCTTTTTGTAAGTATGTTGAATGATGTGGGTGTGCAGGTTGTCTTCTTGAATGGAGGACTCAAGATGACAAGAGTAGCTATGGTGCTTTCAAAGGGTGTTCAAATAGGCACTCTGTTCCAGCTGGATGCATGCATAGTTTAGTGTAGTAGTTTTTTGTGGAAAAGAAGAAAATAATTTATGAGTCACAATCCTCACCATTGGAACTAGCAGGAAAAAAAAAAGTTGCGTCTAATTCTGATGATTGTGTTTTCTGAGTACCCAAGGGTGCTCATGCTTTAGAGATGAAGTTACCTGTTGAGAAGACAATGCTTCGACACTAAAGACTTGGTCACATCAGTGGAAAGGGTTTGAGAAACCTGAAAAGTAAATGCCTTGTTAAGGGGATTGATGATTGTAATCTCGAGTTCAATTTTTTTGAATATTGTGTCTATGGAAAGAAAAACCGTGTTTAGTTTTATCACAGTTCTCACAAATCTTTTGGGTTTTGGACTATTTGCATTTTTATGTTTTTTGTCTTGTAAATGTATCTTCATTATCAAAATATATTATATGTTTTTCTTTCATAGATTATTATAGTAGGGCATTTATCTATTTTCTTAGAAGTAAATCTAAAGTCTTCAATCGTTTTAAGGAGTTTAAGGCCTTGGTAGAAAATCAAACTAGTAGGAAGATTAAGTGTTTGATGACTAACAACGGTGATGAGTTTTGTTCCACATATTTTGATAAGTTCTATAAAGAACATGGGATTGAAAGGAATAATGCAAATCCATATACCCCTCAAAAAAATAGAGTTGCAAAGAGGATGAACATTAAATCGCTGGAGAGGGCTAGGAGTATGCTAAGTGCAACTAGCCTTGAACAAAATTTTTGGGCTGAAGTTATTATCATTGAGTGCTATCTGGTTAACAAATCTCCTATTTCAACTCTTGTTGAGAAGACACCTATGGAGGTGTGGTCGGGAAATAAGCCCTCATTGAGACATCTTTGTATGTTTGGTTGTGGGGCATATGCTCATGTGCCAAGGGAGTAAAAGTTGAAGTTGGAAAACAAGGTTGTTAAGTGTATCTTCATCGGTTATGGTATTGGTGTGAAAGGGTATAAGCTTTGGGATCCAATGGCTAAAAAGGTTCTCTATAGTCAAAGTGTTATCTTTAGAGAGATGAAACCTTCTTCCATTGTTCTGTAGCCTACAAAAGAAAGAAGATGTGGTTCACCTTCCTCTTGAACCTAAGAAAGTTGAACTTGAAGTGTAGAATAGACCTGATGATGAGGAGAGCATGAGAAGCTCTGAAAGTTTCGAAGAAGAACTTCAACCTCAACAATTAAGGAGGTGTATAAGAGATAGGTGACAACTTGATAGGTTTGGTTATTCACTTGAAATGTTTGGTTATTCATTGTTGGATTGAAATCATATTTTTGCTTTGATTGCTAATGTTGATGAGCCAAGGACTATGCAAGAGGCTATGGCTATGAGTGATACAGATTCTTGGATGAGATAACTGCATCAAAGAAAAATGATACATGGGATTTGGTACCCTTTCCTGAAGGATGGAAACCTGTTGGTTGTAAATGGGTGTTCAAGAAGAAAGTTGGTTTTGATGGTAGTGTTGAGAAGCATAAAACAAGGTTGGTCGCAAAGAGTTACTCACGAGTGGAGGGAGTAGATTATGGTGAGATCTTCTCTCATGTTGCAAAGTTGACATCTATTCAATTCTTGTTATCACTAGGAACAACTTATGATTTAGAAGTGTAGTAGATGGATGTGAAAAAAACCTTCCTTCATAATGATTTGGAGGAAGAAATCTGTATGTCATAGCCTAAATAGTATGTGGTTAAAGATAAATAAAATTTGGTATGCAAGTTAAAAAAGTCTTTGTATGGTCAAGTAAGCAATCTCCTAGGATGTGGTACTAGAAATTTGACACCTTTGTGTTGAGTTTGAGATTTTGAGATCTAAATATGATCATTGTGTTTACTAGAAAACTGTTAATGATCATTTTCCCATCATTGCATTGTATGTTGATAATATGCTATTTTTTGAGAAAGATAGAAGTTTGAATTCAGATCTGAAGTCCCAGTTGTCATCATAGTTTGAAATGAAGGATTTAGGTGAAAATTGATATATCCTGGGGATGGAGATTAGAAGAGATAAAGCTAAAGCTTTGGTTAAGCTAGAGTAAGTATGTGAATGCAGTGTTGGATAGATTCAACATGACAACTTGTAGACAGTTAGTTGTTCTTATGTTGCAAGGGATGAAACTTTCTACATAGAAGATTGTCCAAAGTCTCCTTTTGAGATGGAGGACATGACCAGAGTACCCTATGCTAGTGTTGTAGGAAGTTTGTTTGATGTATGTTATGGTTTATAGAAGCCAGACATTGCCCAAGTAGTGGGAGTCCTAAGTCGCTTTATTGCTAATCCTTGACAGGTACATTGGGATGCAATTAAGAGGGTTTTTAGATGTTTGCAGGGTACTTCTAAGTATGCCCTATGTTTTCATAGTTATCTTAATAGACCTCGACATTCAATATGTATTTGTGGGTTTGTGGATGTTAATTGGGAAAGAGATATTGACTATAGAAGATCCACCAATGGATATGTATTCATGATGTTCGGTGGTGCTATTAGTTGGATGAGTAAGTAACAAGTTGTAGTCACTTTGTCCATGATAGAAGTAGAGTACATGGCAGCTACTTATGCTTGTAAGGAAGCCATTTGAATTAAGTGTTTGTGTTCAGATGTTGGGCTTGATGCAGGATAGATCACTATTTGTTATGATAATTAGAGTGCCATTTGCTTGGAAAAGAATCCAACTTTCCATGTCAGAACAAAACATATTGATGTACAATTTTATTTTGTTCGTGATATGGTGGAAGATGGAAAGGTGAAGTTGGAGAAAGTTGACACCCCGATGAATGTTGCAGATGCATTGACAAAACTAGTGAGTACAAAGAAGTTTAGGTGGTGTTCAAAGTCTATGCGTCACGACCTCTAGCAGTTAAATCTTGTTACTTCCATTGAATCTTCAAAGGTGTTCAACAAGTGGGGGAGGATGTTAGGAAAATGAAGGTGTACCTTTGTTTTTCCATAATATTGATTATTTAAATATTCAATGTTGCTAATTATCCCATCTTGTCTTGTGAGTTATAACTTGTAGTTTCTATTTTCAAGGAGTCAAGTTGGAAAGTTGCATTTACAGGTGGAGTTGTGCATGAAGGCATTTTCTATTTCCATGTTGATTTTACATGGAATGTAAGTTTTCGAGGTACAATTATTATTTGACAATTGCAAGTTTTGCATGCACAGGTTTAGTGACAATTGGTAGTTGCATTGTTGCATGCGGTGACAATTGGAAACTTACTGCTATGTGTGTGCAATGGTTTTGATGCTTTTCATGTTGCATCTTTAGCCTTTGGCAGTCAATTTAGAAATGTCTAATTTATGCATTGTAAGCTCTTATATATTGAGAACTTGTGTTTTGGAGTTGAATAATGTTGTGTTGGGATACCATTATGCTACCAAATTTACTCCAGAATTGTAACACAAACAAACTCCTATAGAAGCTTGCACTACAAGTGTATTGTAACCATTGTTTACAGATAATATATTGTTAAGGCTTTAGGAGTGAGAGTTTTCTTCTCAAAAGGGTTTTCACCATGTATATTTGGTGTCATGTGTTTTTTATTATATCTCCGATTCTATTTATGTTACGTGTTATGTGCATCTTCTTTGTTATAATTGAATAAGGGTTTGAAACTATAGAGATTTACACATTCTCTCCTCTCATAGATTGGTGTTGGAAGTTTTTCTGCGTACCTGACTTCCTTTCATTTTTACAGATAAAAATCCCAATGACAATCAAAATTTTACAGTCTAGAGAAATGGATATATACATAACTGTCTGTAATTGTCTCCCATTTTCTTTCTCAAATCATAACCTCCGGCTCTAATATCACTGTGAGTCTCGGAAGAAGCAGAATAGAAAATAAATATTATTGCATATCAATTGTGTATATTATGTCTTGAAAAAGTGTTCACATTTTATTTTATAAACGGAAAAACAATTTAACTCCAATAACTATCTAAACAGAAAAATATATTTCCAATTGTATTAACTCAAAAGATTAACACGGTGAGACGAAATTCATAGGCAGCCCGGGGTTCGGAATGCACAGAGACTAGAAACATTGAATCCTTCTAAAATTTTATCTATAGATAACTTGGGGTTAACATTAGTATTTCTTCTACTCTGTTGGATGCGAGACGACACATTGAAAGGGCATTAACAGCGGTCATTCAACGAAAACGCATAGGGGGCCTATAGTAGGGGTTTGTAATCTTTCTAGGCACGCCAGATTGCGGTTTTTATTATACTTATTTTACTCTTTCACTTAGTTCCAGGCTTAATACTTGACTATATAGGTATAAGATTGGAATCTTAATGCACTTTTCACAATAATCGATTTGAACTTCGGGTTTTTAAGGTTTCTTGTTTTTCTTGCTTTATGCCGTTTCCTAATCGTTGAGTTGTTCAACTCTATTCATGGCAGACCTACGTGTCTTTGGGTTCCTCCTATCCTTCCTTCAAACAGGATATGCTTGTTTGCTGTGCAGATCGTTCTTTCTAGGCAGCTAATGCAGTTAGTTCTCTTACTGACCTGGCACTAAGACAAAATACCTTTCTAAAAATAATAAAGGTTTCTGAAATCAATAGTTGTCTCCCTTGAAGCATGGAGATCCCTAAGTTTGTTTTTAATCTTGACTTTGTGGCGGAGGACAGTTTTTAATTAGAGACATGTCCTTTAGTAAAAATTCATGGGGGTCAAAATGAATTTGAGAATTTTAAGAGGATTGAGCTCACAAAGCTTAGCCTATAGAAGAAGATATGAAGATAACCTTCATTGTCAATGGTTTTTTTTTTTAAATTTTTAATAATATTTTTTATTATGCTATGATTTTAAAAGGGGTTTATATTTTTTTAAGAATGCATTTTTTTCATGAAATTTTGGTATCTAGATTTTATCCCAACAAAATAACTCTCTTTCAAGATCCTAATATGGATGTGTCTCTTTGCCCTACAATGGATTCTTTTTTAAGCATGAATTCCTAAAAATCTTGGGTGATGCATTGGGATTTTGTGTAATGAAATAACTTGCATAAGAGAATAATATAACAAGAAATATCCTACAAATATTTGATAATAATAAGCCTCTTCGAAGGGGAAAACATCTAAAATCTTCAATAAGAATGAAATTCACAATATGATGATAATCCACTATTCACTACCTCCTATATATGCCATTCTTATATTATGGATGTCACCTAGATTGACCTAAGTACCACTATAAGACTATATAAATGACTATATAACTTATTTAAGGTTTATTCTAAACACAAGTTAGCTACACATATCCCCGTGCATGCTATAGGTTAATGGTGTGGCATGCCCATCCCCTTCACACAAACATTGTCCTCAACATTGATCAATTTTGGATGTTTTCACACAAAACCTTTATCTTCCTGTGGCGTCTTCAATAGGAACATTTGTCCACTTAATGATGTACTTTGTGATTGTCCTAGCTCTTAAGTTCTTTGTGCATGCCTAGAGAAATAATCCAATATTTGAACAAGATGATTCTTGAATTGTTAAATTTCCGGATTGAAATTGTGTGCATTTTTTTAACTCAATGTTTCATATCAAACTCCATGATCCATCATCAAGATAAAATGCATGCAACACGAGAGAAGAATAGGAATGAGATAGAAGACTTAGGAGAATAAATAGGTGAGGGGTTGAGAGGGCTAGGAGAATAAATAGGTGAGGGGGTTGACAGGGCTAGAAGACAACAAACTAGGATTAGACCAAAAAATAAATAACTAATAAAATAAAATAAACACTAATCCTTAATAATAATATAAGATGAGAATAAGGAAACTAATAAAATAAACACTATTCCTTAATAATAAAAGAAGAGAACAAGGAAACTAAATGAGAAACACAAAATGAAAACAAGGAAAGGAAAGCAAAATAATCAAGTTACTAAAAATGAAAAAAAAATATATGTGAAAAAACAACAATGAAGAGAGAAATTCAAAAGAGGAATGAAATAAAAAATAAAATAATTTGAATGAAAGCATTGAACAATTTGATTTTTTATATAGTATAATATAATTACACAAAAAATTAAAGAACTTAAACTTCAAAAATGTAGCAAAAAACCAAAATTAATTGATAACCAAAAGGATAATAAAAAGAGAAAAATAAAGAAAAATAAATTAATAAGGAAAGGACACCAAAGAGATAAAAATAAGACTTTAACAAGGAAATAATTCTTCCTATTCAGATATAGATATAATATTATAGAACAAATCTAATAATAATGAAAACAAATAAACCAAAATAAAGAACTAAATTTATTACTCAAACTATTGAAAACTATTTCAAAAGAAAAATAAAAAGAGAGAAATTAATGAAATTATAATTGTAGTATTATTATAATTATCAACCTTATATATAAGGAAATGACAGATTTAAAAATATATAATTATATATCCTTACAAATTTTCAATTAATTAGTACTAACGAATGCAATTATAAAAGGAATGAAAAATTATATAATACTATAATTATTCTAAATAGTATTATAAATGTACTTATAGAATAATAAGGATAATATAATACTAAATAAAATATAATAAAGCTACAAAATAAGGATAGACTATTTAAAACTTAAGAACTAAAAAACTTAAAAGATATCTAGCTAACTTAATAGAACAAAAATAAGGATATCCTAAGAGCAATACTTAAAAACCTTATTATAAAAACCATAGTACCAATTATTAATGATAGAACTAAAAATAATCTTAGCCAACTTTAATTACTAAATATAGAGTTACAGTTAAAAGGATATAAAATAATATAAAATAAAATAAAAAGAAATATAAAAAATGAAAGAGACAAAAAGTAATAATTATATACAATTATCTTAATTAAGAAGAATTAAAAAGAAAAGGAAGGAAAAAATAAACCTTATTATATAATCTAAATGTAACAATATTAATTACAAATTAATCAAGAGAAAAATCCTTATATAAAAAGAAGAAAAATGATAAAATATTCTAAAAATACCCACTTATTTAAAACAATACCCTAACAATGCCAAATATTTAAAAAGAAATACATCCTTATATAATAAAAAAAAAATCTAAAAATTAATCATGAAATACATCCTTATATAAAAAAAGAAATAGAACCTTATATAAAATGCCAAACACATAATAATCAAGAAATACATCCATATATAAAAGGAAGAAATAAGACTAAATATCCTAACAATGCCAATTGTTTAAACAATAACATATTTTCTTAGTATTATACTAAGGATACAAATTAAGTTAATTTTATTAAAATAAACCATAATATTTAGGTGAGAGATTGCTATTCTTCTTTTGTTGTTTTAGGGACATTTTCGTTTATGGTTTCGACCTAAAAAATATTAATCTCTCAATTCAAAATTCCTTTCCTTATGATGATGGCTAGCTTGTTGTTTCATATGATTTTGTTCCATGGCCAAATTCTCTTTGAAACCTAGAAGTACTTGTTTTGATGATTCATATGATTTGAAGTCCACAACTTGAACTCTCGGTGTAACCTTCACTAATGACGTGGTCGATGGGGAATGGTATCCATATAATGCCATAAATGTGGATATTTTTTAAGCATTGTGGAAGGAAGTGTTATACTACTATTTTGCTGGTGGTAGCCAAGTCACCCATTGAGACTACTTATCAAAAGTAATAAAATATAGATTACTCTCCAAACATTTTTTGACTACCTCAATTTTCTCATCTAACTAGGGATGGTATGATGAGCCATGATCTAGTTGAGTATGCAAATAAGAGAACAAAGTTTTCAAAAAAATACTAGTAGATATAGGATCACATGACAACTTTTGGGATGCCATGTAATTTTTGTATATTCTCCATAAATACTTTTTCCATTGTACTTGCTATAAAAGGGTATGATACTACTAAAAAATATTAGATAAGTATGCCCACTACTATTGTGGTGAAACTCTTACCTTAAAATTTAGGAGGTTTGTGATGAAATCCATGGAGACCTCCTTCCATTGTTGGCTAGGAATATCCAAAGATTGCAAAAGACAAGGTGTATTAATTATCTCATCTTTACTTTTTTAAAATACTAGAAATTTTGCTAAAAAATTGATTACTTTTAGACCCTTTCTAAAATAAATCCTACTTGATTTATTGATATGTCTTCAAAAATCCTAAGTGACAACCAACTAGAGAGACATGGAGTGTTTATAGTTTTTTTTGTTTGATGGTGGAATTCTTGCATGGGTACAATCTCTCTTTATACCATTGGGAATCTCCCTTCCAATTTTTTTATCTAAGTTTCTCAAATCATTCTATAATTGTTAACAAGATTCGACATAACAATACATTTCTATTGGAATATAATCCCACTTATTCAACCCAATATACTTGTAATATTGATAAAACCCCATCCTTATTATCCTTTCTAGATAGCTCATCAAACTCTACATTCTCTTTCCCTTTCTTATATATGATCTCAAAGTCACATTCCAACATCTTAGTGACCCCTTTTTGTTGTTCTTTATAGGATAACTATTTCTCAAAAAAATATTTTAGGATCGATCATTATATGTCTTTACTTTGAAGTGTCTACCTATCTTATATGACCTCCATTTTTTGATTACATGAATAATTTCTAGCATTTCCTTCACATAAATAGGTTTGAGTTGAATTTTATTCTTCAATTAATGAATCTTAAAAATAATGTACCTACCTACTTGCATGAAAATTTCTTATATACCATCCCCCAAACATTACATTCCATATTGAAAAAAAATATGAAATTTAGAGTAGCTAGTATTGGATTTGTACACATAACCTCCTGCAATATCTCAAATGTTATATTAGCTACCCCATTTCACTAGAAATAATCCTTTTTCAAAAATATTGCAAGGGGTGTTATGTAGCCATAACTTTTTACAAATCTTATATAATGTCCAAGAAATTCTTAGGAATCCCCTCTTCTTAGTGTTTTTAGGAACCAACCACTCTATTGTAGCCTTGATTAAATGTTCAAATCAACTTTAACTTATTTGTGAGACACAATGTGACCCAAGTACACCTCTTTGAGTCTAGAGGCATATTTATAAGTCTTAGCATAAAGTTTATGTAAGTTTATGTTGTCGGAGAATTTCTAATTCTTGATCAATGATCAACATGGTGTAAATAGTTATCCCATGTCTTGATATAAACCAATATCATCAAATAATACTAATACAAACTTCAAAAAATAGCTTAAAGATGGAATTCATCAAACTTTGAAATATAAAAGGAGTACTTGTAAGACCAAATAGCATCACCAAAACCTCATAATACTTAGAATTCTTAGATATTATCTTAAGAATATCTTCTTCCTTAATTCTAATTTGGTGACAACTTGATCTAAAATCAAGTTTTGTAAAAATATACTTGTTGAGTTCTCTTTAGTCTAGACACATGCACCAAGTGGCATTTTTTTAGTATCCTCACTAGAGAGAAGTAAACACTCTAACTATGATATCTAATACTTTCTTCTAACATTTCTTGTATATTCTTCTCAATTTATATAATAGTGACAAACTGTTCGCATCAAACAACTGGAGATTTATTAGTCAACAGGGTATGCGCTGCCACAGTATTTCATCTTACTCAATCCCAAACTGCTAACAGCTAATTCCACACATCATTACGCAATCTTCCAAGGCAGCCTTGAGTAATCAAAACTAGAAATGAAGTCTACAGGGTATAAGTGATAACACTAGCAAAATGATACTCAAAGCGTCCTTCTTTATTGCCAGCAGCAGGAATAAACAGGCATACAATGTATTTCAAACAAAGGACTTCACAGGACAGCAAGAATGGAAGAACAGAATTGCCAAAAAACTCAACAAACCACGCCAACTGAGAACCGATCACTCCCCTGTCAATAACAACAGAAATTGATTCATTCTTCATTCAAATTGCAAGATGCAAAGACAGGAAACACCATCGATAGGAAAGGACAATGAAATTGTTTTAAGATTCTGCAACAAAGAAACTACAGGCAACAAGAACATAATCTTCCTTATATGCTGTGGCGTTCACTTCACACAAACACCGTCCTCAGCTCTGAGCAGCACTGGCTTTTCTTCAAGGACTGGCGCTGTTCCTCTTTCTCCAATTTACTCGCCCTTCTGCTGTTTCTTCCCCAACACCGCTCGGCCCCCTTCCTTCTACAGATTCATTCACCGTTATCTTTCTCTGTTTTTGTTTCTTTTTTCTTTTTCTTTGTGAACCGTTTCTTGGCAACGGTTGTGAATTTTGGATTGTCTCGTTTTTCAACTATGCCAATCTTCCAAATCAAGAACCCGATATGCCTCCAACTCAAACTACCCCAGCCGTCCCAAACAATAGAACCAAAATAACTAAGCACAACAATTGTTTTTTTAAAAAGAACTAAAGCTCCAATGTGCAAGCCAAAAATTAGTCTATGCTAGGGACGATGCCCCTGCATCAATTTAACTCTTTTGGACATATGGCTACCTATAATTCCTAATGTTAGGTGGTTGTCACCCTAGCAATATTTGAATGGGGAGATCAACTAATGATCTTTAATGATATTTTAGTCTTGGGTTTATTTGGTGGAAATTTTGGTTAGAATGTGTTCTATTTGGTCTCAACAAGCCTAAGTGGGGTCAGTGAGGTCTTGTAGGTCTTGTGGTATTTTGGAACCTTGAATAAACTCTTTCTGGACCCTTCCTCCAACATAAACAACATTCTTTTATCCTTAATAATTTTTTTGTTCGGAATGTTCTTATTTAGGCAGAGCTAAAGTTGGTATTAATAGTGCTTCAAGAAACAACCTTGAAGATGATTGTATTTAGGTGGTGTTTTCTAGGTATCATAATGGTCATGGTTACTTTTTGGTTTACTGGGAGTTAGGGTTTGGGTTCAAACAACTATGTTGAAGTGATGGTTGTATCAAGGTTTGTTGAAAGATCAAAAAAGGCATTTCAAATCTATTATCCTTAAGTCCGACTTTCAAATTTTGGTTGATCACTTCAACAAAAGGGATTCCTTTGATTTTCATCAATAACATTTGATTGAGTGCAGAAAAGATATCAACTTCCTCATTTGGGGTTTTGAACTTGTTACTTGGTTCCATATTATAAGAGATGGAAATAAAGTTGTTAATTATTTGGGGACTTGGATAAAGAATTCATGATATTTGTGAATGAAGACTTCAAATCTTCCCTCGTAGTCTAGTTTTTGGCTTGGTATTTTTGACAAGGCTAGTAGCATTCTCTATTATAGCTATTTTTTTGACTATTTTTTCTACTTTCCCCTTTTTTAACATAAAGGCTAAAATTTCTATTTCAACCAATACTCACATAATTCATACTTGTTAGAAGAATGGATCCTTTACCTTGTACATTAGGGATTTTTTGACTCTATTTTTTATGTTGTTTTGGTATTTTTTAATTTGAATTTTTATGATCCTTTAAAATTTGTCTTTTTAAGATTGCTAGACACACTATATAATTTGGTTTTAGTCTCTTAATATTAGATTTTGCATACACACACGTCTATGGATGTGGATACCATATAAAATTAGATTAACTAAGGAAAGGGGCATTATACTTGTTAAGAACCTAGTTTAATCCATTTAAAATTAGCTCCAACCATAAAGGCTATTAATAGAATAACTTGACTATGATACAAGGGGTTATAATTAATTTAGTTAATCTACCTTATAGATGATCCAAGAGACAATAGTTACAAGTAATAATTCATTGTGAAGGCTATAAAGATTTAAGGATTCAAATATTGTCTTAACCAATAATTTCTAGGAAACTAAAACATTTAAGTTTCAAATTTGGTGAAAACAAAATCATAAACTTAGAAATATAAGATCTCTCTGATCAAATTCTCAACCCATTATAATAGGAATTAATCCATACTACATACACAATGGGATATGTTCATGTTAACATTAGTTACAATGACATAACACATAATTTATAGATATCCATTGATTTAGATAGGAACATAGGATTGCTAAGTGATTTTGTAACTTATTCATAGTAACTTCTTTAACTCATGGTGACATAAATTGATTTAAGATTTAAGTATGAACTGCAAGCATTCAACAAAAAAATGGGATAACAAGATTAAGCCTATAGCTTGATAGCTTATGTACAAATTCACTTAGTCTTTAACATCTAGTATTCTTTGAAGCCAACCATGAATGGTCTCTAGGATTCACATAAGAATTTGAAGATCATCCATTTTCTTCTTCCAAGAGAATTAACCTAGCTTTTAAATGTTTCATGCTTCATGTAAGGTTTTCACACATATTAAAACTATTTAGCCCAATGGACTTAATAAGTATTTTAAAAGATATATCATGATAAGTCTTAATGCAAGCACATGCATATTAATTAATATAGTTAAGGAAAGGTATTGGATATCACCTATTTCCATCAGCAAAATATAATTTTTCCAATTTTAAAGACAAACTCAAGTATTAGGCTTTCTTTTCCACCTAGCTACCTTCATAGTGGGGTATTAGCTTCATAGGGGTGATGATGAGGTGCACAACCATTCAAATAACCTTACAAATATGACTACAATGTGGCTTTGGCCATCCAACCTTCTCAAGGTCAATCCTTGCTAAGTCCATTTTCTATTTTGTGCCTCACTAACTCAAAATGCTATTCATAATATTGGGCAATTTGCACAAGAATTACTAGATACACATTCTATACAATCCTACTAGAGATGTCTTCTAGACTTAATTGGAGTCAATTTCATTTATAGGGAGAGTTTCAACCACTCTAATGGCTTGAGCACAAGTCTAAAGAGGACACCTTCATAAGTGAGGTACCTATAGAATACCATTGTCTAACCTCAAGAATCTACCAAGATGACCATCCTTAGAAACATTTGTATGAGCATGGACCTCTACTCTCCTCTAATGGGTATACTACTCATCAAGGTTTCATACTTGATCAACTCTTTTTTTTTCCCCCTATGACTTGTAATATTGACATCCTTTTCACCGGACTCACATATTTTAGTGCATACAATGACTACAAAATTTATGTTAAGGACTAGTCTAATTGACTTATCATTTACAAGACACAAAAAACAAACTTAGAACACAATTTTCACAAATTATGTTGTTAGGATGCAAGCTAGGGATATACTTTAATAGAACCCCTTCAACTCCTCTACTTATCATTTTTGTTCTCCTTTCCTGTATCTGTTGGCCCACATATGTACCGTCATTGGTCATCAGTAATCTTCCGTAAAACTAATTACCCTATTTCTAATTGGTTGGACTGCTCCATGTTAACATTACTTGCACACTTCAAAATAATTCCTTCAATGAAAAATTCTTGAAATCGTTAATTTTAAAGAAAAATACATGAAATTACTATCCTAATTTAACATTATTTGAAAGTCGTCAATTTAAGAAAACATAAATCTATTTTAAGCATTATTCTACATGCAATTACCCAAATTCATGATTTTTAACATCTATTTGTCCAAGTAAATATTATCCCTATCTGTTAAATACATGATGCTTTATGAATTTCTTGTTTCATTTTTTTGTTACACAATTGTACATTTCATGTGTTAGAATAAAAGTTAATTGTTTTACAATTTGCAAGGCTAAAATAATATATCGTTTTTCTTGTAGCAGGATTCTTGATTATATATTTACATAATGTTTAGTTGTTCCTCTAAGGAAGGACCGTTACTGATAGAATGTTTAGCTTGTTGGAATTAATCCTAACTATTCTCTGTATTCTTCTCTCTGCAGCCATAAAAAAAGTCGTTTCTACTTATTTCACATGCCATCGTTCTATGCACACATAATCTCTATCCTCATATTTTCTCTATGCTAGAAAAGACTTAAATATTAATTGTAATTAAATGTGTTTGGTGTGATTTTCTTTTATTGTGTATATTTGTATGTCTAAGGAAGCTTTTTAAGATAGTTGTGGTTGTAACAACAACTCTTAATGTAAAAAAAATACAATAGCTTTGTTGTATCAATTGATTTCAAATAGTAATGAATAGGGGAATGTGGTAAAAATTCTGATGATGAAGAAGGAGCAGTAGCTTTGTCAATGTAGTCAAGTTTGTGGTTTTTGAAGCATATAAAATATATATCATATTAACTCATCTCTGCTCTATTTTTTTAGATTTTATCTTTGATTTTCTATACTCTATTTTGTATTTATTTTATCCTCTGCCTCTCCCCTTCATAGCTAGACGAGTATTGATAGATGGTTATTGAATTTACTCTAGGGGCTATTGATTTTGAACTTTGTGAAGCATTTGGAATTGCTGGCATACCTAATTCTTTTGGCCCCTTTCAACATAGATCTGCAAATTTAATATTACATTTTTTTGAAAAATAATACAAGAGTCAACAACATATGCATAAGGTAGAAAGGGAAAATAAATTCTCATTGATGTAACATTAGGACACATAAAGTAAACACTAGATTTTCACAACAGGAAAGAGAAATTAAACAATTTACTCTTCCAATGAATATAAGAACAAATAACTTCCCAGAGAGATTGAATGGAACAAACAAAATATGATAAGAGTTTATTTTTTAAAAATTTCATTGTTATTTCAAGATATGGAAATACATGCTCACAATCCATTATTTTTAAGTATTTTTATTTTATTTCATTATAAATTCAAATGGAGTGGTAGTTATGGTTTAAAACTGTTTTCTTTATATAAAATCATTGAGTTACTGGTAGTTGTTTATGGTTATGAAGTGGTCATCTTGATTTATATATGTTTTCTTTTGAGAGAAAATGGTTTTTAAATATAAAATTACAGTGAATATAATTCTTTTTAATTTGTATTAATTTAGTTAATCTACATATAGATAATCTAAGAGACAATAGTTACTTAATAATTCCTTATGAAGGCTATAAATATTTAAGGATTCACATATTGTCTTAACCAATAATTTCTAGGAAACTAAAACATTCAAGTTTCAAATTCGGTGACAAAAAAATATTAAACTTAGACATGTAAATCTCCCTGATCAAATTCTCAACCCATTATGATAGGAATTAATCCATACTCCATACACAATGGGATATGTTCAAGTTAACATTAGTTACAATGACATAACAGAGTCGTAACACATAATTTATAGATATCAATTGATTTAGATAGGAACATAGGATTGCTAAGTGATTTTGTAACTTATTCATAGTAACTTCTTTAACTCATGGTGGCATAAATTGATGTAGGATTTAAGTATGGAACCACAAGCATTCAACAAAAAAATGAGATAGCAAGATTAAGCCTATAGCTTGATAGCTTATGTACAAATTCACTTAGTTTACAACATCTAGTATTCTTCGAAGCCAACAATGGATGAGCTCTCTAGGATTCACATAAGAATTTGAAGATCATCCATTTTCTTCTTCCAAGAGAATTAACCTAGCTTTTAAATGTTTCATCCTTCATGTAAGGCTTGCACACATATTAAAACTGTTTAGCCCAATGGACTTAATAAGTGTATTTAAAGATATCATGAAAAGTCTTAATGCAAGAACATGTATATTAATTAATATAGTTAAGGAAAGGGAATAGATATCACCTATTTCCATCAGCAAAATATAGTTTTTCCAATTTTAAAGACAAAATCAAGTATTAGGCTTTCTTTTCCACCTAGCTACCTTCATAGTGGGTTATTAGCTTCTTAGGGGTGATGATGAGGTGCACAACCATTCAAAGAACCTTAGGAATCTAACTACAATGTGGCTTTGGCCATCCAACCTTCTCAAGGTCAATCCTTGCTAAGTTCATTCTCAGTTTTGTGCCTCACTAACTCAAAATGTTATTTATAATATTGGCCAATCCGCACAAGAATTACCAGATACACTAATCTATACTATCCTACTAGAGATGTCTTCTAGATTTAATTGCCAAAGTCAATTTCATTTATAGGGAGAGTTTCAACCACTCTAATGGCTTGAGCACAAGTCTAAAGGGGACACCTTCATAAGCGAGGTACCTATAGAAACCATTGTCTAACCTCAAAAAATCTACCAGGATGACCATCCTTTGAAACATTTGTATGAGCATGGACCTCTACTCTCTCCTAATGGGTATACTACTCATAAAGGCTTCATACTTAATAAACTCTTTATTTTTTCCCTTGACTTGTAATACTGGCATCCTTATCACTAGGCTCACATATTTCAGTGCATACATAGACAACAAAATTTATGTTAAGGACTAGTCTAATTGACTTAGCATTTAAAAGACACACAAACAAACATTATGTTGTTAGGCTGAAAGAATGGCATATACTTTAATAAAACTCCTTCAACTCCTCTACTTATCATTTTTGTTCTCCTTTTTTGTATCTGTTAGCCCATTTATGTACCATCACTGGTCATTAGTAATCTTTCGTGAAGCTAATTACCCTATTTCTAATTGGTTGGATTGCTCTATGTTAACATTACTTGCACACTTCAAAATAATCTGTTCAACAAAAAATTCCTGAAATCATTAATTTTAAAGAAAATTTTGAAATTACTGTCCTAATTTAATATTATTTAAAAATCATCAATTTAAGAAAACATAATTTTTTTTAAGCATTATTCTATAGGAAATTATCCAAAGTCATGATTTTTAACATCTATTTGTCTGAGTAAATATTATCCCTATCTGTTAAATACATGATGCTATATGAATTTCCTATTTCATTTTTTTGTTATGGAATTGTACATTTCATGTGTTAGAATAAAAGTGCATTGTTTTACAATTTGCAAGGCTAAAATAATATATTGTTTTTCTTGTAGTAGGATTCTTGATTGTATATTTATAGAATGTTTAGTTGTTCCTCTAAGGAAGGACCAATACTAATAGAATGTTTAACTTGTTGGAATTGATCCTAACTATTCTCCATTTTCTTCTCTTTGTAGCCATAAAAAAAAAGTCATTTCTACTTCTTTCATACGCCACCATTTTGTGCACACATAATATTTGTCCTCATATTTTCTCTATGTTGGAAAAGACTTAAATATTAATTGCAATTGAATGTGTTTGGTGTGCTTTTCTTTTACTGTGTATATTCGTATGTCTAAGGCAGTTTTTTGAAGATAGTTTTGGCTATAACAACTCTTAATGTAAAAAAATAAAAATAGCTCTGTTGTATCAATTTGATTTCAAACAGAAATGAACAAGGGAATGTGGTAAAAATTTTGATGATGAAGGAGCATCAGCTTTGTCAATGTAGTCAAGTTTGTGGTTTTTGAAGCATATGAAATATATATCATATTAACTCATCTTTGCTCTATTTTTCTACATTTTATCTTTGTTTTTTTGTACTCTATTTTGTATTTATTTTATCCTCCGCCTCTCCCCTTCATAGCTAGATGGGTACTAATATATGGTTATTGACTTTACTCTGGGGCTATTGATTTTGAATTGTCTAAAGCATTTGGAATTGCTAACATACCTAATTCTTTTGGCCCCTTTCAACATAGATCTACAAATTTAATATTACATTTTTTTGAAAAATAATATGAGTCAACAACATATGCACAATGTAGAAAGGGAGAATAAATTCTCATTGTTGTAAAAGTAGGAAACATAATCTAAACACTAGATTTTCCCAACATGAAAGAGAAATTAAGCAATTGACTCTTCCATAGAATATAAGAACAAATAACTTCCCAGAGAAATCAAATGCAACAATCAAAATATGATAGAGTTTAATTTTTAAAAATTTCATTGTTATTTTCATTTTATTTCAAGATATGGCAGTACATGCTCACAACCCATTATTTTTAAGTATTTTTATTTTATTTCATTATAAATTCAAGTGGAGTGGTAGTGTTGGTTTAAAAATATTTTCTTTATAAAAAATCGTTGAGTTATTGGTAGTTGTTTATGGTTATGAAGGGGTCATCTTGATTTATATATGTTTTCTTTTGAGAGAAAATGGTTTTTAAATATAAAATTACTCTGAATATAATCTTTTTAATTTGTATTAATTTAGTTAATCTACCTTATAGATGATCTAAGAGACAATAGTTACTTAATAATTCCTTATGAAGGCTATAAATATTTAAGGATTCACATATTGTCTTAACCAATAATTTCTAGGAAACTAAAACATTCAAGTTTCAAATTTGGTGAAAAAAATATATTAAACAATAGAAATATAAATCTCCCTGATCAAATTCTCAACCCATTATGATAGGAATTAATCCATACTCCATACACAATGGGATATATTCAAGTTAACATTAGTTACAATGACATAACAGAGTCATAACACATAATTTATAGATATCCATTGATTTAGATAGGAACATAGGATTGCTAAGTGATTTTGCAACTTATTCATAGTAACTTCTTTAACTCATGGTGGCATAAATTGGTGTAGGATTGAAGTATGGAACTTCAAGCATTCAAAAAAAAATGGGATAACAATATTAAGCATATAGCTTGATAGCGTCTATACAAATTCACTTAGTCTATAACATCTAGTATTCGTCAAAGCCAACCGTGAATGCTCTCTAGAACTTGCATAAGAGTTTTAAGATCATCCATCTTCTTCTTCCTGAATCGTAAAGGAAATAGGATGGGGAAATTCCCACTCTATTTTCTTTGGGTCGTTCTATAATGTCCTAGGAATCCAAATTGGATTGATTATCAACCTCACAATGTGAGTCAAATCTCAACAAGGAATACCTAGAAGGGGGTTATTTAAGCTTTAAGGGGTTCACCACCAAGGAAAAGCTTGGAAAAGACAAGTAAACATTCAACTCACAAAACCTAATAATGCAAGCTAAATTAACTAAAGGACAAGGAAATTACACCACACCAAGACAACATAGGAATTCATTAACTAAAGGAGGCTAAATCCCTCCCTAATTTCAAATTAAATCCTGAAAATAAGCCAGGGAGGACTAAGATGCCCTAGGTGGTGTCTTAGTCTCGAGGCATGAAACTCAAGGCACATACTCCAAAAATGGACCTATTTAGGTGCTTTCAAAATTAGGGTCCCAAGACCTATGGAGGACAAAGATGCCCTAGGTGGTGTTTTAGTTGTAGGCCAAAAATTAGTAACATGCGAAAAAATCCATTAAATTATCATTTACCCTTTGATGTTTGTCAGGATCAACTAGAAAAAGATGTAGTTTATTAGGCTTGTGGATGTAAAATAGGACCAATTAAGACATAAATAGGGATAAATAAAGCAAGGTGGGCCCAAACAAGTGTGAAAATGCAAGGGTATGAATTTTCCTACACTACATTTAGCACCCACTTTAGTGAGAGGATGAACTTTCTTCAAACTCAAACTAAAGTAGCCAATCACACAATCAAGAGGGGTTCCAATGTACAAATTTTAGTAAGATAGGATGGCAATAACCAAGAGCGTGGACAAGCCCTAAAGATCAAGATCCTATGGCAAACCAACATAGGCACAAAAGAACACACTTACGGATGATACATGAAGCCATAATTAGATTGCAAACATACACTGTCAAAGAAAGGAAAAAAGGAAAATGGAAAAAGAAAAATGTAACAGATCAAGCTTCGATTGGTCGTCCAACGTGCTATGGATTGGGTCTAGGATATTTGTCCAAAAGAGGTTTACAAGTGGAACACGTTGTCCAATATGCAAACAAAACACATGCTCACAAGGGCTAGTGAAGCTAGTTGTCCACTAGGTGAGCCCCAAGAGGTCCATAGCAATGTCATACCCCCATGACTATGATAAGGAAAAAAAGAAAATGCACACTCACAAGGGCTAGTGAAGCTAGTTGTTCACTAGGTGAGCCCCAAGGGACCATATCAAATCCATACCTTGATGACTTCAATAAGGTACTGTTGATCGTGTTTTCTGCACAATAACAGCCAAATAGAATATGATATCCTATCTCTCTTGAAAGGTAAATCTCTATCGGCAAGCCTCAAGAGATAACCCCAAGGTCTCTAATGTCAGGTCTTGACAGTGCATAAACAACTCAGTAACAAAATGTGAAAATGCTGGTAATCACAATGGGACCTTACTACGAGCAAAAACTGAATCAATTTTGTCAGATCTAACAATCTGATGATGCCTCAATCCTAGTTTTAACCCAATAATCAAAGAAATAGAAAAAGGATAAGGGTTTTAAAGAGATTTCTAAATCTAATACTACTCCTAAAATTAACAATGAAAGTAACCAATACTCGAAATGGACCAATCCCTCAAAACTGATTTCTACTTGACCAAGATAAATCTACAATCTCACAGAAAACAATACAATCTTCTAAGGTGTTAAGATTTTCAAATTATGAGCACTCATTCAAACAACCCTATTGCAGTTGAAGTGAATAAACCTTCACAATCGAACTCAAGCACAAGGAATATGGAAAGTCCAGGCTAACTTTGCAAAGCAACTAACAGTCAGTTGGTTGCGAAAAGTATGGACTAAGAGATTGCTGCAACATTTAAGTATCAAATCACAAACATTATCAAATCGAATCTAATCTAAATATTGACTAACTCAAAGCAATTTTAAAGATGGAATAGCAAGAACCATGCAAGACAAGAGAGCACAAATATGGCACCAAATCACAATGTCACTATTTGCATTCAAATTATTCACTGTAGCAACAATTTTAGCTTTCTATTACAATATTTGCTTGAGGGAAACTACCCGCTAACTTACTTTACTTCTATATTCTGGTTACAAGTTCTAACTTCCTAACTATTTCCAACTATCTAATTTTTCTAACCCTTTACAAATGAGGTGACATGCCCAATATATAGAAATCCCCAGAAACCCGTTGGCCAGGCAAGGGTTTCGTAGCAATAACTCGGCACAACCACCCGGCTAGGAGAGTCTTCGAAATGGGTCAAATATGCAATAAATGCGCATTCCATTGAGGTCGGCCCGGGATCCGCAATGTAGCTTGGACGACACGTGAGAAGATAATAGGGAAGCACAAATCGCGTCGCAGCCCATCATTAGCTCTCTTCCTTATTATCTCCATGCGGATTTGACTCTTCATGTAGCTTCAAGAACACTCCATCCAAGTCGGCCACAGGTGGTACTGGCAGAACCCTAAGTTGCCTCTCAATGGATGCAATCTTGTCCCTTGAGTGTTTGACCGACCTATCCCAATCTACCTTGTATGTCACATGTTTATCAATAACTGTGAGGTAGGTGGCTGCATCATCTAGTTGGTGCTCAGAAATAGAACCATCATCAAGTGGTGCATACACATCATGCCGCCATTCTCTCAACTATTCCAGGCTCAAGAACTTGGGCGCGATCTTTCTTCTTCCCATCATGATTTCAAAGAAGGCAATGGAACCATTGTAAACCTTAGTTAAGGTGTCATCAATCTGCTTCCCTCGTTTGTGAATATTTTTCAACACCTTCTGCCCAATTTGCAGTTCCTCGAACCACTCCCAAGGCTCGACAGCTCTAGAAGAAGGAAGGATCTCGTCGCTTACCAACCTGTCATGGGCGTATTCCATTAGAGTTCTGGTTTTCTACAGAAGGAGGTCTGTATCCTCCTTATCTTGTGCCAACACCTGTTTCAACCAATTAGTTGCCATAATAGCATCCATCCCTGTTGACAAAATCTCCTTAATGGCCTCATCACCTTTTTCTTGCACCCCTTTCAACCAATTCACAGTGGCAAGGGTGGAAGCTTTCATCTTTTCAAGCTTAGTTATGGTCTCCTAAGGCAGAGGATTGGTAGCAGAGGAAGAAGGATTAATGGACTGCAGAGGCTTTATTAATTCCTCCAAGCATATCCTGAGATTTTCATTTTCCCTCTTAAGTTCCTACTTGGTCTTCATTTCCTTCCTCAATCGATCCACAATAACTGCACTGGAGACCTCATAGTCCTCAATATCCTACTCAACTGATGTAGGCCCAAGATTAAAATTATGTATATTATAATCATTTCCAGCCACATCATCTCTATTTTTTTCTAGAAAAAGGGTAGCAATATGAACCACCTTGTTATGTGCCTCATCTCTTTCGACCCGTGAGATCACCCTAGCCTTCTTCTTTCCTCTATCTTTTCCAATCTTGGCTAGTAGTGCATCCTAGTTCGGTAGACTATCCTCCACTACTACCTATTTTCTCTTTATTTCTCTATCAAGCCACTCAGGGACACTAGACTCCAATTGCACCCTGCTCTGCCCCATTTCTTCTTCCTACTGATCCTTAGGTGCCTCCTCACTCAAATTCTATTTCTCAGGGGTCTCATTTGTTTCACTTTCCTTCCCCTCAGCATGCTCCTCTTCTTGGTCACGTGATGGATCCTTTACTGCCTCTACCTCCCTTGGAGGAGATTCAACTGCTTCAATTCTTACAAGAGAGTCTGCATGTGCAACCATAGGGGACCGCATTATCTTTTCAATTTCTGCCTCTACACTATGGAGTTCCCCTTCATGGAATCCCTCACCTTCAGTATCTGGATCCTCATCAACCTCTTTTGTCTCACCTAGTTCACTTTGGGTTTCATGAACGGGAGGGATGTCATCATGCTGCTCCTCATGAGAAGCCACTAGAGGTAGGTCATCCTTAGGCACACTGTCCTTGGGAGAAGGAGTTCTAGACTTCCTTGCATACACCTTGGAATTTTCCCCTAAACTTTCAACATCCACTACTAGTGGAGTAGGTTTTTCCTTCCCAACCTCAGAGCTAGCCTTCTTTGATAATTTGACAATACTTTTCCTCTTAGGCATAGGAGCATCAGCCTCAGGACTCTGTTTTTCAGTCTCTTTCTTCTTAGACTTCTTAGTCCTAGTCCTTTTCTTGGCCTTTGGCCTCCTCTGTTTCACTATTTCATGGGCCTCTTCTTCTTGAACACCTTTAGATTTAACTTTGACAGGAGAGTCCAGTTTACCTTTTCCCTTGGGATCTTGCTCGGTGGATTCTTCAAAGGTGGAATGGGAATCTAAGTCCCCCATCAGGGCATAGGTGCATTGTACTCCCTTGTTTTCCAACTCCCATACCGTGTGTTTGAGCCACATCCTAGTAAATTTGAGGACTGGATCCATCAATTGTTTCAGTTATGTCTTCTCCTCTTCCATCCAATCCACATCACTGATTGGCCTATCCTTTATGGCTTCATAGGCATGATCTTGGACCAAGTTTCCATCATCTTCCAATTGGTCAGGCATTGCCCTTACATTATATAATCAAACTACATCAATTGGAAGTTGGGAGAATTTCTTCCTTCTAACCTCATACTCATCACCGTAGTTGGCCCAATAGTCCTCTAAATTAACCTTATGGTTGTACTCTCTACTGGCCTTCTTTTGAGCTTCCCCTGTGATGTCAAATCTGGATCTCTTGGAGTGGAAAGACAAGCCAAGAGCACACAATTCTTCTTCTGAAGCCTGGGCAGAACCGATGGAAGGACATACCTCTCTAGTGCCAATCCTTAGGGGAAAATCCCCACCAAACCCTGTCTTGTGCTTGTCCTTTTTGAAAATGGCATCAAAATCACAAATCTGTCTAGTTACTTCCAACAATATGATGTGGTTAGTGGGATACCTTGGAAGTCTGTATGGGGCCCTTTGACAGCCATCAACCCAAATGTAGGAGAAAGTAGGGAATTGGATGAACCACACCCCATACCTCTTGATGAGCTCCTTGGCTAAATCTGAAATCTAGACATGCTCTGCCTCCTGAAGCATTCTGGTAATATGCATGGTAAATGCATCATTTTCCCTCCTATAGTTTGAGCTTCCTAAATACAATTGAGGGAAAACTTCATAGATGATGTCCTTTCCAAAAATTCCCTTTGTATCCAATCCTCTGTAGGGATGGAATCTAGCAAGTGCATAGACCAAATATGAGGTCATGGTGAAGGTCTTTGTCTGCAATACATTGGACAACTACCTGTGAATTACTTGGTTGATGATCCCTGCCCAATGGTAGTCAATTTTCTCTTGTTCCATCCTTACAATGGCATGACACATCCAATTCTCAAATGTACCAGCACTCTTCAATCCAACCACCCTACTAAGAAAGGTGATGGCATCATAGTACTCCTTGAATTTTGCTCTGAACAGTTGCTTAGGAAATTTGTAGTGAGACTTGGGCTTCTCCAGCCAGGAATTGATTAGCTGCTATGATTTCACAGTTTGGTCATCGTAGAATTCCTGAGCTGCCTCAATGGTGAATCCCACCACATGAGATCTATCTAGCATGTCGAAGGTTTAGGCAATGGAGACTGGGTTGAGATTGGAAACAACTCTCCCTTGAGGCCCAATAATCCTTTGTATACCCTAATCATAGTGCCTGGTGCACTCAAGGACCAGCTCATAGCATTGCACTGTGGAAGGGAAACCGGCCACATGGGACAAGCCCGATTCCATCATCCTTCTAGTCACCAAAGGAGGATCCTCAGCCACCATCCTTGCCTTAAATTCCTCATAGTCCCAGATGCCCACATTTGTATTAGTGACTTCTGACCAGACAAAGGTGATCTTACTCTCAGGGACCTTGCTCTTAATGTCCAGCTTGATCCTCTTTGCATTAGACAATGAGGAACCAGCTGCTGCTTTGCTTGATTCAGCCTGTATTCAATCATGAAAACATAATAAAAACCACAGGAAAGCAAGGTTACTCCATCAAAACACCACTAGAATGCATCTCATATAGTCAAGGTGTTATTAAAATTCATATAAAATGATTACAACAAATTTCGGGTTTCGAGACCATCCACGGAATCTAAGCCAGAGAGGAATTTCGGGAAATTCCAGACCAATCGAATTCCAAAAAAAAAAACTAAGAAACGCCTACTTAATCATCAGACCTGATCATTTTTCATCAATAAATCACATGAAAGATCCAACTATGACATGAAAAAATCATCAAATGCATCACAAATTATAAACGAATCCAATTATCTCATGTTTCTTTATGTTTCATCAACTTTTGAGGAAATCCGTGAGGGACAAATTTCCGCAAAGAATGGGCCAAAGAAGATTTTTGGGAAATTTGGGAGATGGTGGATTTCAGAGTAATCCGGACTTGACGGACATCCGCGGTTTAGGCACAATTCCGAACCAATGGAGACTCCCGGAGCAAAAGTTTCGGCAAGAGTTGGGATCTCGCAGAGAAGTCCTGGCGAAGCCACAAAGTCATGCTGAAAGATGCTATCAGAAAAGGTCTCGCCAAGACATGGTGGTTTCGGTGTAACATCCTGGTGAACGACGATATAGCAAACAACATCGATATGATCAAAGGTTAGTCGGGGTAAGGTTGTGGCGAATTCATCTTGTTTCACTGACTGATGGGTCCAAGCCAACACTTCGGCCAGACTCAAGTTTTCGATAAGAGGTCCTAGCAAAGTGGTGATGTTCTGCCAACTAAGGCATGGTTCAAATTTTCCCAAAGGTCTCAGTGAAAAGATTCGGGATTGCTAAGAAAAGAAGGGCTTGCTACAATGTCTTGGTGACCATTAGGAGTCTCATCGAAAGCAAAGGTTTCGGCAAGAGTAGGGAGGTCACGGTAAGGTCTCAAAGAAGTATGAATGTCTCCCCGACAGAAGGTCACTCGACAAGAGCAGGATATGTTTGGCGAAAGGTCTCACCAAAAGAGAAAGTCCCAACGATAGAACGGAAGACCCGTAAAGCGAAAGGAACCCATTATGAGCTCCTGGCAATGAGGTTTGTCTTACCAACAGAAAGACTTTTGGCATGAGAATCACAGTGTCCTGGTGACTAAATACAAATTTGTAAAGGGCTTCAGTGAGACATAGAATGACCTACGTGACATCTCCCTGACTTCAAAGGGTTATAGTGACTGCAAAGAGTGAGGCTCAGCGAAAGCGAAAAGTGCTTGGTGGGAGGTCTCACCGAAGGACGGATGTCCTGGCGAAGCAAACAAACATCGGTAAAGCTATTGGATCCTGCCATGACCTCTTGGTGACTAGGATTTGTCTTGTCGAAAGTGAGGATGAACAAGCATGTTGATGAGACATCTCCTCGCGGGGTGAGGTCTCGGCGAAAGCAAAGGTTTTGCCGACTGATGTGCATAAAATATTTCATCGATGTAAAAACGACAGTGTCACGGTGATCCAACATGAACCTAGGAAGACCACTTCGGCAAACCTCAAGGTGGTCGATATGATATCTCAGCGATCTTGAATGGTCATAGCAAAGGGAATCCGGAAGGGATGGAGAGTCCCCATTTCATCCAGACACTAAACCGACTATGGATTTCAACAAGTTTAACTTAGGGAAAGTCAAGGACGGACCTCTCATGAATTTTATTTGCGTTCTAGGTCAATCTTAAGATGAAATCATCTGATATAGTATTTCCCTAGGTCCGAACCCTATTCATTAGCCATTAGCACACAGGAAAGCTTAGACTTTAGTTGTTTCACTGTTGAGTCATCACTAGGGTTTACTAATTACTCTCAGGCAAGATTCATTAAAATACAGACAGACAAAAGAGCTCAAAACTCACCTGGGAGATGACAAAGGATGCAATACTGAACAACCCTAGCACGAAATAAACAAATACACTGGAATTAAAATCCCACAAGCCCTCACAATACCAACGTGCCATTCATAATTCAATTCAAAGCAGAGCAATCAGAGACATACCATTATAAAGTGGGAATTGATCTCAAAAGTAGCAAACGTGAAGCTCAACGGTGACTACAACGAACAGATGCAGGAAGGCACAAGAAACCACCACCAAATCAATTAATTCAAGCCCAAATGCCCCAAAACAAAGTCAATAGTTCAACGAACAAACTCTAAGGACATAGTTCTAGACTCAGATAGCAGAAAATAGTGAACATAATGGCGCAAAAGATCTCAGAAATCAAGTAGAATCTAGCCTTCAAAGCACATACGAAGCCATTAATGCACCTGATAAGACAGTCATGAAACCCGGGGAACCGACGACAGGGTGGAATCCAGGAAAACCCATCTCATGCGGAAATCTGCGAAGACCCAAAATTCCTGAGCAACAAGGTCCAACTGGAATCCAAGCAGGATCCGAGAAAATCCAACCAGGGTGGAAAATCCCGAATCAGGGCAAAAGCCTGAAATTCATCCAAACCTTAAGATTTTCAATAAATAACATGGGGAAACACTTAGGCATTCAAAATAAATATTTAAGCACATACCCAAGTAAGACAAAAAACCTCAAAAGAAAGGGCCAGAACACCAAAACCGAAGTGAAAGAGGGTCCCTGCTTACAGCGGGGCATGTGTGCGAAAAATTACACAACAGGTACAAAGAGAAAATGCACACTCACAAGGGCTAGTGAAGCTAGTTGTTCACTAGGTGAGCCCCAAGAGGTCCATATCAAATCCATACCCCCATGACTATGATAAGGACAAAAAGAAAATGCATGCTCACAAGGGCTAGTGAAGCTAGTTGCTTACTAGGTGAGCCCCAAGGAACCATATCAAAGCCATACCTCCATGAATTTAATAAGGTACAAAAATGTAACACAACAAGAAAGAGGGATGTTTGAAGGGATTTTTCTTAGTTCATGTGAGGTATTAATCTTAGGAGGCATTGTTCCTAATGTCTCCAAGAGAGGGCCAATCAAAGGATAAAAGATTCACAACTTAGGGAATGCAGTACGTTGCATCACCACTAAGAGGAATGAAATATTCTAAGATAGATCATGCTCTTGAAGGAAATTACTCCCAATGTTATCACAAAGAGAAAAACACATCGCATGAAGTAATGAAATCACATCAAGGAACATGAAAAAAGAAAGACACAAACAAAATCATGCCAAGATAATGCCAATGTATGTCCCCACTTTAAAGGAATTGCTAAACACCATGTAGTGAGAAATTACTTTAAAGTAGACAAACATGAAAAAGAAAAAGGAAAAGAGAGGGTTGCCCCCTAGAAACACATAAGGGATCTATGGATTTGGGGTTAGTATCTATATTTTCTACAATGATATTAGAGAGCTTAGAACTGTCATCATTCCCCAAATACACATAGAACTAGAAGAATGACACAAAGAGAGTGAAAACGAAGAAAAACCTTTCAGGTCAACATGGAAGAGACATAGGGTATCTCGATGCCTTGCATCATCTCCAAAAGGAAAACACAAGACAAAAAAACAAATGAAAAGAAAAGATAATGAAAAATATTTTGGGTCAACATGGAAGAGACTTGGGTTTCTCAACACCTTGTGTTATCCCTAAAATGAAAACACAAGAAAATAATGCAAATGAAAGGTAAAGATCAATGAAAAGGAAAAAAGCCTACAAAATATAAAAGAATGAAGGTACAAATAGAGGAATGCACAAAGAGAGAGGGAACATCAAACAAAACATCATGGGGGATCACAATACACACATGAAATCACACAAAAAGAAAGAAAAAAGAGAAAGCTAAAAGACTAGTAAAGCACATGTGATTCAACCATCTACTAGGTCATCCACATCACAATCTTGTTCAGTATATGTGGAATGTAGATCATTAGCTAGAGGGATAACATCAAGTGTTGTACTACGAGAATCACTATTTTCAACATGTGGTGCATCACTCGGTTTTGGAGGGTCATCATGGTTGTTATTGTCTAAGCTCATAAAAGAGGAAAATAACATATTCAACTCATTATGCACTTGCTCATCAATTTTAGTTGTTTCTTCATTTTCATCCAAGTTAACCACAATAGGAGGACGAATGATAATATCGATAGAAGGTGCTGGTCCTTGTTGTGTTGGAGACATAGGATCTGTTGGTTCTGGTAAGGGAGGAGGCTCATCGTTTATTGCTTTTGTCAAGTTCAGATTTTGATTTTATATGTTTTTCTCTTCATTCATCTTTCAAGCAATAGCACGACATTTATGCCTACACTATCTAGCATTTTTGTTTCTTTTATTACGGTTTTCAAGTTGTGTTTGTGTAGGAGTGGGTTTTTCAAACATAGGTTTCTTTTCTTCTTGTGAGGGAAGAACGAAAGAAACCATGGAAGGTTGTTCAACCACTTTCTCTTTGACTTTATAAATTTTCTTAGAAGGCAGATTAGGACTTGTTTAGTTTTCTATTTGCCTTCTGTAGAAAATAGGCAGGGGATTTTTGATGGATGGGTCTTGGTTAGATGGAAGGGCTTTAAGTTCAATATTGTTTTGTTCAAGGGTTGGAGGTTCAATGGTGGGTGAAGGAAAATTTTCAAGGGATAATTTGGCTATGCATTTTGCTTTGAAATTTTGGTAGGAAAGGAAAAGGAAGTCCTCATGGGGTCTTATAGGTTCCATGGGCTCAGGCCGAAAATAGTCTAGGGAAAAAATTCCATAGGAAGACAGAGGGATAAAACCACTATGGTTCATAGTGAATATTTCATTGTTGATTGAAAACTTTAAGCACTTATGGACAACATATGGGACCACATTCATAGAGTGAAGCCATTTGTAGCCTAAATTCACATGAAATTGATTTGAATGAGAGATGATAGAGAAGGATACATTTAGTTTCTTTTATGGGTATGTGCAGGATCATCATGGAAAAAACAAGGCCTTAAGTGGTAAAAAAAAAAAAATCAGAGTTAGGCAACTTCATGTAAAAATTTGAATAAGTTATCTATATTATTTCAAAAATATGTAAGAATAGAATCTGTAGCAAATTGAATGTAGTTTCTAAACTACTAGGTTTGTTTAAAAAATAGAAATCCTATTTGGTGAAAATTTGAAATTTCAATGCAGTAGTACTTAAATTTCAGGGAAAAAATAAGAAGTGTGTGACCACCCTAACCACAATAAAATGATAATATTTTTTTATAATATTTTAGATATAAGTAGAGGAATCATGTCCCGATGTGATGCATATTTTTTTGTAATTTTTTTCTAAATAAATAATTAATTAGGAATTTTTTATTACAAATTTTAAAAATTATAAAAAACTCATATGTATAACCACCTTAACTTGGTCAAAACTTCATGAAATTCATTTTTTTTTTTTAATCCTATAGTATGTGAAGCATATAATGTGACGCATGTTTTGGATTGAAAAATATGATACCATTTGAAAGATATAGATGTTTTTCAATTAGTCTATCAATTAGGACTTTAGTCGTAATTTGAATAGAGAATGAATAATAATTACTTATTAAATTCAAAGTAAAGCATAATTTATATTGGTGGAAAGCTGAGAATCTCCTTTAAAAACCCTTTTGCTTCATCAATTTTGGTAAAAAAGTCATCAGCTACATACCCATCATATTGCCACTTTTTGGCCCATCATGATCCTACACATACCCTTCTCCTACTTGTAAAGGGAGTGTGATCGAGCCCATCGTGGCATGAGCAAAACCATCATGCGTTTTAATCCATGCTTTTAGTTTATCATATCTATCTTGAGTGAGTTCATGCACATATAAGAGTTCTTTTGTGATCACATTCTCTCCATAGACAGGATCAATTAAAATCCCAAGAGTGGGTCTATTATTGATTCTATTGGCTATGTAAATAGGGTCCCATCAGGTGCATGTTGGATTGTTTTTTCTGAAGAGAAAGTAATATCAGTGGGCATTATGGTTTGTTGTTTACAAGGCTTAATGTCAATCACTCCTATCATTTTACTAATAATACTTTGATCATTAGTATCCATAGGATTTTGTTCGTTATTTCTCATGTTATCATCATTTGTGTCTACATTCATCACATCGGCCTTAGTTTCACTAGCCTCAACAAATGAAATATTGTGGTTAGGCATGGGATTGGTAAATATTAGCAAGTTTTGGTTGGGAGGAGCTACAAACTTATTACCATTGTCATTCACACCTCCAATTTGAATATTATTAGAATCAATGAGGTCTTGCACAAGATGTTTAAGATGCCTTGCATTGTTATTTATCATTTCCTTTTTTGTTGGTGACAAGCACAATAGGAATTGTGTCTAAAGCTTAGAAGTAATGGCTTGCTAGGGTCAAGAGGTCGGACAAGAGGTAAGGTAAGAATGTTCTTGTTTAATAGTTGAGTCATGATATTGTGAAGTGTGTCAAGTAAGGGTGTGAATTGTCTTTGTGGATCCCAAAAGATATAATGATTACTCTTCTTTATAGCAGCTACTTGGGTATCAACTTATTGGATAGGTTGGGAGGTAGGGTTTGGTTGAAGGAAACTTTTATTTTATCTTTTGAAAGGCTGGTAATTGTTTTGATTTGAAGATTCGTACTTTTCAGGACAGGTAGAGGTGACTTTTGGTTCACTACTATCTATGGAATTTTGATAATCTTGAAGGACGGTGCATAAGTGCATGAAGGAAGGGAATTTCATCATGGTAAGCTTTTCACATAACTTAATTTGTAAATTTTCTATGAAAATCTTTTGAAAGTGAGAACAAAGAATCTTCACACGGATTTGGGAATAAAGTGATTGGTAATGTGAAATAAAGTCAGTGACTTTTTCACTCTCAATTTTTTTACATCTCATCAAATCAGCTAATGTCATTTCAGGAACAATATGCACTTGGAAATGGTTAATAAATGCCTCAAAAAGTTCATTAAATTAATGAATTAAGTTATTTGGTAATGGAGAAAACCAATCCAAGGCAATTTCTTTCAAGGATTGGGGAAAAAGCTTAGCCAAAAGTTTTTCCTCAAGGATAAAGTCACTACAAAAAGTAGTAAAGGCATTGACATGATTAGCAGGATATCCCTTTCCTACATATTTCTCGAATTTAGGGATCTCTATACCTTGTGGCACTGAAATTCTCAATATCTCCAAATATAGTGGGTTTCTTTTAGCATAGTATGAAGGTGGACCATTTTGATTTTGATTTATGGTGGAAACTTGACATTGAATGGATGAGAGACTTTGTAAGAGGTGGCTAATGATAGGGTTATTGCTTGTGCTTTGAGATGGAGGTGATTATGGTGGTGGTGTGTATGTGTTGGGAGGACAAGTGAATGGATAGCTTGTGGGAGGAGATATAAGATTAGATGCCACATAGGTATAAGGAGCGCTAGTGGAAATGCTCGAGGTAGGAAGGATATTGCTAGTTGGTTGCATTGTTGTGGTCACTTGAGGAGTTGTATAGGTGGAATGGAGGTTATGGTTGAAGGGGGAGGAGTTTGATTTCCTCCTTGGATTTCAAAATCGTTTGAAGATTGAGCACCATTGGTGGTGGGAGGAAGATGTTTTCCAAATATTTGAGCTAGGTTACACACAAATTCCAGCCCTTCATCACTTTCCATCATGCGGTGAATACTATCTATGGTGGGTATAATAGTGTTGGAAATGTTTTTAGTACTCACACTATCTTGTAAATGGGCTAGGTCTTCATTCATTTTCATTATGTTTTCTTGAGGGATATGTTCAACCATTGTTTCAACACTTGGAATATCACTTTTAGGTAAAGTAGGCATATAAAAAGAGGTATCAAAGGTACGGTCCATACCTAGTGAACTAGTACCAACACTAGAAGAGAGCTTGATAACCAAAGATCCACAACGAGTGTTTTTTTGTGGGATGCCATGAGTCTCACACTTCATCTCACCAAAGTATTAGCAGTAGAACACTAAGTAGTACAACTCATGCAAGGGTTAAACCAAAGAAAGTGCAATGAGCACAATATCCTATGCTGACAATTACACTTGAAATGAAAGAAATTGGAATAATAGCAATTCTGCAAACTGTAACAAAAAACTAAAGGCAACACATAGAAGCATAGAAAAGAAATTTCAAACCCTGAAAACTAGAAAGTCAATAGGGACTAAGATGCCAGTAAGGGCATCATGTTCTTATTGGTGAAATTTTGAGGTTCCGGGGACTGGAACAAACAACAAACAACAGAGAGAGGGTTCTGACCTAGAAGCCCTAAGAGGGACAAAGATGCTAGGAAGGGAGTTTTTGTCCCAGTAGAGGTTTTCATTAGCAAAACAATAAATTTTGAGTTGTTTACAGTGTTCCCAGGTTTCCTATTCAAGGATCTAATGTTTAGAAACAAAAAACTATGTAAATGAATGCAAAAAAAGGTAACTAATGACAAGTAATTGGATGTAAAGTTGAATGCAATTTTTTCAATTTTGAATGAAATTACAATGTTCCTAAATGTAATTAAGATGAATAACAATGCACTTTTCAGTTTTTTAATGAGATAACTTGATGCAAGAAAGAAAAAATGCAACCTATATGCACTTTCACTAATGCAAATGTAAGAAACCCTAGATGCACTTTCACTAATGCAAGATGCAATGCAAGAATGAATACAACCTATATCTAAGACCTTAATGGACTCCAAATTAGAAAATGAATGCTCAACAATGTTGGGTTCGCCAAAATGAATTGTAAAGAAAATAGGAATAGGGGAATTTCCACTCTATTTTATTGAGGTCATTCAATAATGTCCTAGGAATCCAAATTGGATTGACTATCAACCTCACAAGGTGAGTCAATTCTCAACAAGGAAGACCAAGGAGGGGGTTCTTTAAGCTTTGAGGGGTTCATCACCAAGGAAAAGCTTGGAAAAGACAAGTAAACATTCAACTCACAAAACCTAATAATGCAAGCTAAATGAAGGATGCAAATGATGAAATTAAGCAACAGGAAGTTATGATGTATGTACTTGGGAAGTATGGAAATGTGACAAGGATTTTGGAAATTCAAAGAAGCTATCAAAATATGCTATGGAGGACTAAGATTCCCTTAGTGTCTTATTATTCCCACTGTTGTTTTTCTAGGCAGATGCAAAATCTTCGGATGCTAGAACAGGATCCGAAAGAATCTCTGCAAAATTCCACTTGGAGGACTAAGACACCCTTGCTACTGTCTTAGTATCAGACTAAATTTCTAGAATTTTCTAATGTAATCCTGAGGCTTGAAGCTTTCACTTCCTTCTTCTTTGATCTCAAGTTCAGCAACTTCCAGATTTGGCCTATAGGTGAGTTTCCATGAAGATGACAACTTTGCAACTTTTCACTTCAAATGATCTTTAAGTATTCAACTTAAATCTATAATCACAAGCACACAAGAGAGGAAAAAATTGTTAATTGTTAGTAAATGGGGGGTTTGCCTTGGTCAAACCCCTTGTTGGTAATTAAACTTTAAAATGAAATAGAATAATGGAGGGAAATGATGAATGAACAAAATGCAATGTTACAACTCACCAAACCCTTGTTGTGAAATCTGCAAACTTGTGTGAAGTGGTTAGCTTGAATGTAGATCTTAAATCAATGGAGTACTTGATGTTGGATATTGCTGATATGTGGTTGTCATTGATGACAACACTATTGCCATTAATGACTTTAAGGTTGTATATGTCGAGAATATTGAGAAAATTGTAATAAAATAAGTTGTAGGTTGTCGGTGATGTAGTGAAGTTCAGTATGGTGGCTATTTTAGTATATTGATGATAAGAGATTGCAGATCAAAGGTTTGTTGACAAGTATATATAGTTTATCCACATGAAGTTTCAGAGGTTCACACATAAGATTTGATTGAGTTATGAGTATATGTGTTTTGACAGTTGTTCTGTTGCTTTAGTTGGTGTTCCTAAAAGAAGATGACGTGATTCTAGTAATTTGAGATGTTGTGGATGATTCTGTGGCGATTCATGATGCTTTTGGATGTTTCTAGATCATGCTCTATCTATGTGTTGGTCCGCATTGATCGTTGTGATCACAATTGGTGATTTTCTTCTATGAGTTCATGTTTTTCATGATCATGGCCGACAAGGTGATTGTAGCATGTTGCAAATATTTGAGGCATAATTTTTTAAGGTGTTTTGTGCTTTAGACATGTTGTTTTGGGTCCTTACTATGTTTTTTCCGGCATTGTTTGGTTCGCATTGATAAAAATTTTATTGATTTGGGCCGATAGTTTGTACACATTTCATATTTTGTTGGGCCAACATGTAGTTGATGTTATCCTTAGTTGCAGATATATATGATTGATTGTTTATACCATTTGGTGTGTATGGTGTGTGATGTATGTTGTGTGTCATGTGAGAACAATGTTCTAATCCTTTGGAGGTAGAAGTAAAGTGTGAAGAAGAGTGAGCAAATGAAAGTTTTTATGTGCTTAACCAGAACTGTAATTAGGCATTAGAAGATGTTTTCTCAGTTCAAAATCTTTTAGATGTAATATGAATGCTAATGTAAGACAATGGGTCTTCTTTTGGGTTGTAAGCCTTTTTGTAATTGAGCAGTGAGCTCTAGGCAGTGTGCTTGAATGCATGTGCATTCCCCATTTATAATACTTTTATACTTTAACAGGGTATAATCTTGTGGATTAACCTCCACTATGGTTTTTCCCCTAATAGGGTTTCCACGTAAAACATCTTGGTGTTATGTGTGTTTTTGATGTGGTGATAGTTTATGCTTTCATGTTTATTTATCAGATCTGAGAATAAGTTTAATTTGTATAATTTTTGTGACAACTGATTCACCACCACTCTTAGTTGTCTACCCTTGTCTTTCCAACAATTGGTATCAGAGCAGGTTCCTCAGAATAATTTTAATAGCTTGAGGTGATCTGGGATGGTGACATATAAGAAGGATAGTCTGAGATTTGATGGAACTAATTATTCTCTATGGAAGAATCAAATGGAGTGTCATCTGAGATGCATTAGTGAACCTTACTAGAAAATTACAAAGAATAGGTATAACATCCCACAAAATGGTCCTTCTACTACAGGTGAGAATAAGGAATTCGAGTACAATATTAGGGCTAAGGAAGCATTGTTCAGTGCTCTGACTGATTTTGAGATGACAAATGTAATGGAGCTAAAGACTGCTTATGAGATTTGAAAAAAGTTGGAAACTTTGTATGAAGGTGATACCCATGTGAAGATTGCTAAGTTACAAAGCCTGAAAGGGAAATATGAAATGTTGAGAATGGGTGAAGATGAGAACATCACTTATTTTATGTAGAGAGTGAATGAACTTGTGTGTAGTATCATATGTGCTAGTGGAACATTGGAAGAATTAGAGATTGTTGCTAAAGTGCTCATATCCTTGCATGCTACATACAAACACAAAGATAATGTTATTAAGGAGATATGGACTATGAAAAATGTAACCAGAGACATGTTGGTTGGTAAACTTGTTACTTTTGAGTTAAGTGAGTTTGGTGAATCTCTTCCTAAGAAAAAATTTGCATTCAAAGCTACTATCTCTAGAAAAGATAAGTAGAGATATGATCCGAGAGAAAGCTCTTCTAGAAAAATGTCCAAGTATGAGTAGGAAATGAGAGAGATTGAAGAAAAAGAGAGAAAACTAGATGAGCTTGAAGCACTTATTATCAAGAGGGTAGCGAGAGGAGAAGGAAAGTATAAAGGGAAATTTCCTCTTAAGTGTTTTTCTTGGAATAAGATAGGTAATTTTGCCTCAAGGTGTCCAGAAAGAGTTCCTAAGCCAAGACCTAACAAGCTTAGATTCCAAAGAAAGTGCTATTATGTTGTTGATGAAGGTGTGATAGATGATGAATTTGATAAAGGGAATTTAAGTGAGGATGAATGGATATTTATTGCTATCAAGGAAAATGATCTAGTACCTACTGAATCTTCTATTTACATAAATATGGAGAAAGCTCTAGCTGCTAGAGTTGAAGAAAAAGATGAATGGGTGATTGATAGTGGATGCTATCATCACATGACAGGTGATAAAAGTAAATTTTTGAGCTTGGAAAATTATGATGGTGGTGTTGTAAGATTTGGTGATGACAAAGATGGTGTAATCCATGGTAGAGGATCCATTTCTCTTGATGGTAAGCATAATACTGATGATGTTCTATATGTGGAAGGTTTGAAGCATAATCTCTTAAGTGTTGGACAGATGGTTGACAAGGGATACAATCTTCAATTCAAGGATGAAAAGAGTAGAATATTGGGGAGTTCCAGAAATGTGATTGCATCTGGTACAAAAAAAAGGGTAATATCTTTCACCTAAGTGCTACTAGTAAAAGTTGTCTGATTGCTCAAGTTGATGAAAGTTGGTTGTGGCATAGGAGATTGTGTCATGTAAACTTTGAAAATATTATCAAGATAAGTTCTACTTAGGTAGTGAGAGATCTTCCTAATTTGATAAAAACTACTAATACTATATGCAAGGAATGTCAGTTAGGGAAGCAAACTAGAGTTTCATTCCAGAGCAAACAACATTGTTCAAATGAAGTGTTGGAGCTTGTGCATATTGACTTGTGTGGTCCTTTTAGAGTCAAAAGTTTACAAGGAGACAAGTATTTCATGTTACTTAATGATGATTATTCTAAATTGATGTGGGTTACTTTCTTAAAGGAAAAATCTGAAGCTCTAGAGAAATTCAATATTTTTAAGGCTATGGTTGAGACAGAGACAAGTCTGAAGATTAAATGTCTGAGATCAAATAGAGGTGGTGAATTCACTTCCTATGAGTTTAATTCTTTTTGTGAAGAGCATGGGATAAAGAGGAAATTATCTACCCCATGGACCCCTCAGCAAAATGGAGTTTTGGAAAGGAAGAACATGACAATTCAAGAAGCTGCTAGGACCATGATGCTAGAAGGAAATGTTCTGCATATCTACTGGAGAGAAGTTGTGAGTACTGCCATTTACACTCTCAACTAGGTACATGTCAAAGGTGATACCAGTAAGAATCCTTATGAGCTATGATTTGGTCATACACCTACTGTTAGATACTTCAAAATATTTGGGAGTAAATTCTATATCAAAAGAGATGAAGATATAGGAAAGTTTGATGCTAGAAGTGATGAAGGAATCTTTCTTGGTTATTCTACTAAAAGTAAAGCCTACCGGTGCTACAATAAGAGATTGAGGAAAGTAATTGAAAGTGCTAATGTCAAGGTTGATGAAGACACAATTAGAAAATATAGAACCTTTGGATATGATTCAGATGATTAGGATAATAGTTCAGATAAAGGAAAGAAAGTTCAGACTCTAAATCAAGTTCAGATCATTCCGGTGAATCTGGAAAATCAAGAGGAAGAAACTAGTGAAAGTGCAGAAGTGAGATCACAAGAGCTTTAAGTTCAAGAATAACCTAAGACTCCAAGGTATGTAAGACTAAATGATTTAGAAGATCAAATTATAGGTGATAAGAACAAAGGTGTTCAAACTAGGAGAAGAATTGCTGAATAATACTATTTAATCTCAAAGAATGAGCCTAATAGTGTCAATGAAGCATGCAAAGATGAACATTGGGTGGAAGCAATGAAAGAAGAACTGATGTAAATTGAGAAGAATTATATATGGATTCTTGTTCCTAGACCTAAGGAAAAAAATGTAATTGGAACTAAAGGGGTCTTTCAGAACAAAATGAATGAGAAAGGTGAAGTTGTTAGAAACAAAGAAAGACTTGTGTGTAAAGGATATTCTCATATGGAAGGAGATGGCTATGATTGGAGAAATGGAATTATTTTTGGGATTGCAAATTACTTAGCTAGATAGAGGGATCTTTATATCTCAGTCTAAGTATGTGAAAGAATTGCTAAAGAAGTTTGGTATGAAAGATTCAAAGCCAATTGGTACACCTATGGTGACTAGATGTAAGTTGACACAAGATGATGATTATCCTAAAACAAATCAGACTAGATACAAATCCATGATTGGTGGATTGCTCTATTTGACTCAAACTAGATCTGATATCATGAATTTCATATGCATTGTTGCAGGATTTCAAGCTGATCCTAAGTAACTCATGTGATAGCCTTGAAGAGGATTTTTAGGTACTTGAAGGGGATAGTTGATTTTGGCCTATGGTATCCTAAAGAAGATGACCATACTTTGAGTGCCTTTACTGATGCTGATTGGGCAAGAGATGTGAATGACAAAAAGAGTACTAGTGGTGGTGAATTTTTCTTGGGAAAGAAGCTAATTTCATGGTTAAGTAAGAAGCAGAATGCCATTTCTTTATCTACTGCAGAGGCAAAATACATTATTGCTACTAACAATTGCACTCAAGTATTGTTGATGAAGCAGATGTTGAAAGATATCAGAGTTGTGTATGATGAACATATTGCGATATTCTGTGATAATTCAAGTGCAATTAACATTTCTAAGAATCCAGTGTTGCATTAAAAAACCTAGCATATATTTATCAAGTTTCACTTTTTGAGAGAGAAGGTGAGTGAAAAGGAAGTCATAGTGGAGTATGTGCCCACTGAGGAATAGATTGAATATATATTTACCAAGACCTTACCTAAGAATACTTTTGAGTATCTTAGAGGGAAGCTATGGGTGATTACCCCTCCTAATTAGAATTAAGATGCATTGACTTGCATTAGTCTGTGCATTTCATAGCCATATCTTGTGATCCAGATTGTGTTGTGGTGGCTACTACTCAGGGGGAGTAGTCAGATGTTTAGAAATGTGGTTCATAGCTTGTGTGGAGAAAGATAATGTGTACCTTTGTCATTTATGTCAAAGGGGGAGAAGAGTCATGTGAAAAACTGTGAAAGAGTTAAGGAGAAAAGAGTCAAAATCTAAGGGGGAGAAAGTGCTAAGAGAAAGTATCGTTGATGGTATTTTTTCACATCATGTGTTGCCATCAATGCCAAAGGGGGAGATTATTGGATATTGCTGATATGTGGTTGTCGTTGATGTCAACACTATTTCCATTAATGACTTTAAGGTTGTATATGTCAAGAATATTGAGAAAATTGTAATAAAATAAGTTGCAGGTTGTCGGTGATGTAGTGAAGTTCACTATGGTGGCTAGTTCAGTATATTGATGATAAGAGGTTGCAAATTAAAGGGTTTATTGAAAAGTATATCTAGTATATCCACATGAGTTTTCAAAGGTTCGCATGAAGATTTGATTGAGTTATGAGTATTTGTGTTCTGACAGTTCTTTTGTTGCTTTAGTTGGTGTTCCTGAAAGAAGATGATGTGATTCTAGTAATTTGAGTTGTTGTGGATGCTTCTGTGGTAATTCATGATGCTTGTGGATGTTTCTAGATCATGCTCTATCTATGTTGTTGGTTTGAATTGATCGTTGTGCTCGTGATCGGTGATTTTCTTCTGTGAGTTCATGTTTTTCATGATCATGGACGACAGGGTGATTGTAGCGTGTTGTGAATCTTCGAGGCATAATTTTTTAAGGTTTTTTGTGTTTGAGACATGTTTTGGGTCCTTACTATGTTTTGGTTGTCATTGTTTGGTTCACATTGATAAATTTTTTATTAATTTGGGCCTATAGTTTGTACACATTTCATATTTTGTTGGGCCGACATGTAGTTGATGTTATCCTTAGTTGTAGACATATATGATCGATTGTTTATACCATTTGGTGTGCATGGTGTGCAATGTATGATGTGTGTCGTGTGTGAACAATGTTCTAATCCTTTAGAGGAAGAAGTTAAGTGTGAAGAAGAGTGAGCAGAAGAAAGTGTTTATGTGCTTAACCAAAACTGTAATTAGGCATTAGAAGATACTATTTTCTCAGTTTAAAATCTTTCAAATGTAATCCAAATGTTACTGTAAGATAGTGAGTCTTCTTTTAGGTAGTAATCCTTTTTGTAATTGATTAGTGAGCTCTAGGCAGTGTGCTTGAATGCATATGCATTCCCCATTTATAATACTTTTATACTTTTAACAGGGTATAATCTTGTGGATTAACCTCCACAGTGGTTTTTCCCCTAACAGGGTTTCCACGTAAAAAAATTGGTGTTATGTGTGTTTTTGATGTGGTGATGGTTTATGCTTTCATGTTTATTTATCAGATTTGAGAATAAGTTTAATTTGTATAATTTCTGTGACAACTGATTTACCCCCCCTCTCATTTGTCTGCCCTTGTGTTGCCAACACTTGATATATCTCGACTTGAATTATTTGTTGGAATCAAAACCTTACATCACAAATGTTATCTCAAAAACACACATTATGCAAAAATCTCCTTTGATATGATGATTGAATCTTGATGATGGCTCCAAATGCTTGATGATTTTCTCTTGAATGAATACTTGAATGCTTGATGTGCTTGGAATATGCTTAGATTGCTTGTCATGAAGAAATGAGTGAAGGAACCTTGTATTTATACTTATCCATGCTTAATAGCCCAAAATTACACCACACCAAGCTGACATAGGAAGTCATTAATTAAAGGAGGCTAAATCCCGCCATAATTTCAAATTAAATCTTGAAAATAAGCCAAGGAGGACTAAGATGACCTAGGTAGCGTCTTTGTCTTGAGGCATGAAACTTGGGGCACATACTCCAAAAAGGGGCCTATTTAGGTGCTTTCAAAATTAGGGTCCCAAGACCTATGGAGGACAAAGATGCCCTAGGTTGTGTTTTAGTCCCAGCCTAAAAATTAGGGATACATAGATAGAATCATTAAATTATCATTTACCCTTTGATGTTTGTTGGGATTAGCCAGAAAAATATGTAGTTTAATTGGCTTGTGGATGCAAAATATGACCAATTAAGACATAGATAAGGATATAAAGCAAGGTAGGCCCAAACAAGTGTGAAAATGCAAGGGTATGCATTTTCCTAGACTACATTTAGCCCCCACTTTAATGAGAGGATGAACTTGCTTCAAACTCACACTAAAGTAGCCAACCACACAATCAAGAGGGGTTGCAATGTACGAATGTTAGTAAGATAGTATGACAATAACCAAGTGGGTGGCCAAGCCCCCAAGATCAAGATCCTATGGAAAACCAACATAGGCACCAAAGAACACACTTGCAGATGATATATGAAGCCATAATCAGATCTCAAAAATACACCATCAAAGAAATGAAAAAGGAAAATGGAAAAAGAAAAATGCAATGGATCAAGCTTCGACTGGCCGTCCAACATGTTGTGGACCCGGTCTAGGCTATTTTTCCAAAAGAATTTTATAAGTGGAATGAATTGTACACTATGCAAACAAAAAACATGCTCACAAGGGCTAGTGAAGCTAGTTGTCCACTAGGTGAGCCCCAAGAGGTCCATATCAACATCATACCCCCATGAATATGATAAGGACAAAAATAAAATGCACACTCACAAGGGCTTGTGAAGCTATTTGTTCACTAGGTGAGCCCTAGGGGACCATATCAATCCATACCTTCATGGCCTCAATAAAGTACAAAGATAAGATGCATGCTCACAAGGGCTAGTGAAGCTAGTTGTTCACTAGGTGAGCCCCAAGAGGTCTATATCAAATCCATACCCCCATGACTATGATAAGGACAAAAAGAAAATGCACACTCACAAGGGCTAGTGAAGCTTGTTGTTTACTAGGTGAGCCCAAGGGAACCATATCAAAGCCATACCTCCATGACTTTATTAAGGTACAAAAATGAAACACAACAAGAAAGGGTGATGTTCAAAGGGATTTTTATTAGTTCGTGTGAGGTCTTAATCTTAGGGGACATTGTTCCTAATGTCTCCAAGAGAGGACCAATCAAAGGATAAAAGATTCACAACTTAGGGAATGCAATGCATCACATCACCACTAAGAGGAATGAAATATGCTAAGATAGATCATGCTCTTGAAGGATATTACTCCCAATGTCACCACAAAGAGAAAAATGCATCACATGAAGTAAGAAAATCACATCAAGGAACATGAAGAAAGAAATATGCAATTGAAATCATGCCAAGATAATGCCAATGTATGTCCCAACTTTAAAGGAATTGCTAAACACCATGCTGTGAGAAATTAATTTAAAGTAGACAAACATGAAAAAGAAAAAGGAAAAGAGAGGGTTGCCCCCTAGAAACACATAAGGGATCTATGGATTCAAAGTTAGTATAATTTTTTTTTGCTGTAATGATATTAGAGAGCTTAGAACTATCATCATTCCCCAAATACACATAGAACTAGAAGAATGACAAAAAGAGAGCGAAAACAAAGAATTTTTTTTTGAGTCAACATGGAAGAGACATAGGGTGTCTCGATGCCTTGTGTAATCTCCAAAAGGAAAACACAAGACAAAAATGCAAATGAAAAGAAAAAATAATGAAAAATCTTTTGGTTCAACATGGAAGAGACTTGGGTGTCTCGATGCCCTGTGTCATCCCCAAAATGAAAACACAAGACAACAATGCAAATGAAAGGTAAAGATCAATGAAAGGGAAAAAAGCTTACAACATATAGAAGAATGAAGGTACAAATAGAGGAATGCACAAAGAGAGAGGGAACATCAAACAAAACATCATGGGGGGATCACAATACACACATGCAATCACACAAAAAGAAAGGAAAAAGGGAAAGCTAAAAGATTAGTAAAGTACATGCGAGTCAACCATCCAACAGGTCATCTGCATCCTAGTCTTGTTCAGTATATGCATAATACATATCACTAGCTAGAGGGACAACATCAAGTGTTATACTAGGAGAATCACCAAGTTCAACACGTGGTTAATCACTCAGTTTAGGAGGATTATCACATATGTTATTGTCTAATTTCATAGAAGAGGAAAATAACATATTCAACTCATTATGCACTTGCTCATCAATTTTAGCAATTTCTTCATCGTCAACCAAGTTAACCACAACAAGAGGACGAATGATAATATCCATAGAAGGTGTTGGTCCTTGTTGTGTTGGATACATAGGATCTGTTGGTTTTGGTAAGGGAGGAGGCTCATCATTTATTGCTTCTATCAAGTTCAGATTTTGATTTTCTATGTTCTCTTCATTCATCTTTCAAGCAATAGCATGATGTCTACACCTACGCTCTCTAGCATTTTTTTTCTTTTATTATGAATTTCAAATTGTGTTTGTGTAGGAGTGGGTTTGTCAACCATAGGTTCCTCTTCTTCTTATGAGGGAATAATGAAAGAAACCATGGAAGGTTGTTCAACCACTTTCTCTTTGACTTTATAAATTTTCTTAGAAGGCGGATTAAGACTTGTTTAGTTTTCTCTTGGCCTTTTGTAGGAAATAGGTGGGGCATTTTTGATGGCTTGGTCTTGGTTAGATGGAAGGGCTTTATGTTCAATATTGTTTTCTTTGAGGCTTGGAGGTTCAATGGTGAGTGAAGGGAAATTTTCAAGGGATAATTTGGCTATGCATTTTGCATTGAAATTTTGGTAGGAAAGGAAAAGGAAGTCCTCATGGGGTCTTATAGGTTTCATGGTCTCAGGCCAAAAATAGTCTAGGGAAAAATTTCCACTAGAAGAGGGGAGGCTACAACCACTATGGTTCATAGTGAATTTTTCATTGTCGATTGGAAACTTTAAGCACTTATGGACAATAGATGGGACTGCATTCACGGAGCAAAGCCATTTGTAGCCTAATTTCACATGAAATTGATATGAATTAGAGATGATAGAGAAGGATACATTTAGTTTCTTTGGTTCGAGTTATAAAGGGAGTGTGATTGAGCCCATCGTAACATGAGAAAAACCATCATGTGTTTTAATCCATGCTTTTGGATTATCATATCTATCTTGAGTGAGTTCATGCACATATAAGAGTTATTTTGTGATCACATTCTCCCCACAGATGTGTAAGGAAAGCTAGATGCGGAAGCAACTCTCCTAACATCAAAACCTTAGGGAAGAATGTAGAGATACCTTTTAAATTTTACAATTATAGTCCAATTAAGATGCACTAGAAAGAGATAATAGAAACAGGGTATTTGAAAAACACATATGAACACCAGATTTACGTGGGAAAACCCTTACAGGAGAAAAACCCACCACACCAAGAGAAGTCACTTTGTATTATAGTAATAATATACAAACAGAGTTCTGACTTATCTTTTTGATGTTAGTTTACAGTAGCATTCACCATGAACAACCTTGTTACAGAACATTCACGTTATAGTCTTCACAGAATAGAATTCACCCACTGATCATATAATCACACAAAAATTCGTCAATCCATCGAACCCATCACAATTTGTGATCAAAGAGTATATCCATGTCACCCCTGTCTGTCGAGGTTCCTCTCAGTAATGACTGCAATAGTCCAACTGCTAGCGGTTCCCATTCGACTCCTCTGATTGGCTATTGATTCACCACATAGGATGGTCTTCTCTCGATTAGAGCGATCAACCTGTGTTGGAATGTCGGTGAGACACAAGAAGTATCTCCCCAATGCCCAAAGGCTTCACCATCGATGTCGCCAAGAGTCATCCTTATTGCCAAGATGTTACATCGAGTCCAGAGAGCTATCGCTAAGACTTCGTCATGTCGCCAAGACCACATAACGAGCCTTTATGTTATACCGAGACGTTCAACAGTCGGCAAGACTTACCGCTTTTAGTGAGACATAATACCGAAGCTCCAAAGTCACATAGATAGTAGAATTTACATCAACGAGACTATTGTCATTCGCCAAGACATCACACCGAGCTCTAAGACTTTCTCCGAAGTGATCAGCAGTCGGCAAGACTATCGTCCTTCGCTGAGAGATTATACCGAGTCATTAAGGGTTATACCGAAGTGTTCAACATTCAGCAAGACATACCACTATCACTGAGACGTTACTCTGAATGCTCACAAGTCATACCAAGCTCCAAAAAAATGGTCGGCAAGACTTTTTTTCCATTGCTAAGACCTTACACCGAGACCTTTGTGCTGCTCCGAGAGTATACCATTGGTGAGACACACCAATTGTTGCCAAGAGTTCTTCCTGAGTGTTCAAGTCATACTGATGTCCCCAAGATAAAGCTGTCGGTGAGACATCCATATCGGTAAGAATTCTTACCGAACACCCAAGACTCTCTCTAAAAACTTCAACAGAAAACACTGTCGGTGAGACATTCATATCGTTGAGAGCTCATAGCGAACATCCAAGACTCTCCCCGATATTCGATAAACACCAACAGTCGATAAGAGGCTTCCATGAGTGGTGAGAGGTTATACCAAATGAAATTTCATAGCAATAGGCTCCTTCGGTGAGACTGAAGCAAGGTCACAGTGACCTGAACTATTCAACAAGATTCAAACTGCTAGTCAGCTAGACACAAAAGATGTCACACCGACTTGGCCCTTTCAGAGGTTTCAGCCTGTGGGATTGAGGAACATATTTCCAATAATCTCCCACTTGATGAAGATCACACAGGCACCTCTAGAGCACAAAAAAACTCCTAAAAATCATGGGCACTAAGGCCGATTGAACTGGCACACCACCTGAACTTGTCTGTGCTCACTGGATTCGTCAATGCATCTGCAACATTCTCTAGAGTATCAATTTTTTCCAAATTGACCTTTCCATCCTCCACCATATCTCATACAAAATGGTACTGTACATCTATATGTTTTGTCCTGGCATGGAAAGTAGGATTCTTTGCTAGACAAATTGCACTCTGACTATCACAAAAAATAGTTATTTGCCCTGCATCAAAACCAATGTTAGAACATAAATGTTTTAACGAAACTGCTTCTTTACAAGCATGTGTAGCTGCCATGTATTCAGCCTCTATAGTGGAAAAAATGACTACAGCCTACCGCTTACTCATCCAACTCACTACACCACCATTCAACATGAAAGTATATCCACTGGTGGACCTCCTGCTGTCAATGTCCCTTGCCCAATTAGAATTGACATAGCCTCGAATACTGAGAGTCCTCTATGATTCAACCAAGTTCCCATGGTAACACAAAGCAAACTATGAAGTGCCCTTCAAATATCTGAAAACTCTTTTCACAGCATCCCAATGTGTCCTTCCAGGATTAGCCATAAACCGACTAAGAACTCCCACTGCTTGGGCAATGTATTGCCTTGTAAAGACCATTCCATACATAAGACTTCCAATTGCACTAGCATAGGGTACACTGGTCTTGTCCTCCATCTCAGTAGGAGATTTTAGATAGTCTTCAATAGATAGCTTTGTTCCCTGCAAGACTTGAAGAACAAGCTGCTTGCAATCATTCATGCAAAATCTCTCTAGAACAGTCTTGATATACTTACTCTGACTGAGCCAAAGTTTTCTACTATTTATGTCCCTAGTTATATCCATCCCCAGAATGTACCTTTCTGCACCAAGATCTTTCATTTCGAACTTAGCAGACAACTAAGACTTAAGATTAGAAATCATTAGCTTACTATTGCCTATGAACAACATATCATCAACATAGAGAGCAATAATAAGAACTTGATCACTTTCAACTTTATAATAGACACAATGATCAAATTTTGATCTCACAATTCCCAAAGACAATACAAAAGTATTAAATTTCTGGTACCACATTCTAGGTGACTGATTTAACCCATATAGAGACTTTTTTAACTTGCAAACCAGTTTCTCTTTACCTTTTTCAACAAAGTGCTTAGGCTGGGACATATAGATTTCTTCTTCAAGATCACCATGAAGAAATTTTGTCTTCACATCCATCTGTTTGACCTCTAAGTCATACGCTGTTGCAAGTGACAAAAGAAATCTGATAGACGTCAGCTTAGCTACAAGAGAAAAAATCTCCCCATAATCAATTCCCTCTACCTGGGAATAACCCTTCACAACCAACCTTGCCTTATATTTTTCCACATTGCCATCCAAACCAATCTTCTTTTTAAATACCAATTTGTAGCCCACAACTTTTCTGCCTTTAGGCAATGGCACCAAACTCTAGGTATCATTCTTTTCTAATGATGCCATTTCTTTGTTCATGGCTTCCAACCAAGAGTCTGAATCAGACATTTTAAAAGCCTCCTTTACATTCCTAGGCTCATCAACGCTAGAAATTAAAGCATAGGCACAAGTAGAATCTATCAAAGAGAATCCATACCTATCAGGTTGTTTTCTTTCATGGGTTGACCTCCTCACTTGCTGAGGCTGAGGTTCTTCTTCTTCTTCAGAACTTTCAGAACTGCTTGAGCTCTCCTCAGTTTCAGGTACATTTTGAATTTTCAATTCCTCTTTATCTGGTGTAGGAGGAATTTTAACTACATCCTTATTGTTTTCTGACTTTGTCTTTGACTACAGATCCAAGGTAGAAGGTTTCAGCTCATGAAAGATTACACTTATGTTTTATACAACCTTCTCTGTATCAGGATTCCAAAGCTTGTATCCTTTTATGCCAGCACTATAGCCAATAAAAATGCATTTGACAACCTTGTTCTCCAATTTAGATCTTTTCACATCTACCACATATGCATATGCCTCACAACCAAAAATACAAATATGTCTTAAAGAGGGCTTCTTACCAGACCACGCTTCCAAAGGTGTTTTCTCAACAAGAGAAAAATTTGGAGAATGATTTATCAAGTAACATGTAGTAGCTATAGCCTCAGCCCAGAAATTCTCCTCCAAGCCAACACTACTCAGCATACTTCGTGCTCTCTCCATCACTGTCCTATTGAACTTTTCTGCAACTCCATTTTGCTGTGGAGTATAAGGTGTAGTCTTATGTCTTTTAATCCCATGGTCTGTACAATACCTCTCGAAATCATTAGAACAAAATTCACCATCATTATCAGTCCTTAAGAATTTAATTTTTTTTCTAGTCTGATTTTCTACAAGGTTCTTAGATTCCTTAAACTGACTGAACACTTCTGATTTACTTTTCAAAAATTAAACAAATGCTCTTCTTGAATAATCATCAATGAACGACACATAGTATCTTGAATTAGACAAAGAAGGAACATTCACTAGACCAAATACATCAGAATGAATATAATCTAGCAAACTAGAAGATTTATGAGGGCTAGAATAAAAAGAAACATGGTACTGCTTTCCATATATACAGTGTTCACAGAATTCAAAATCAAGGTTACAATCTTCAAGCCCCTCAACCAGGTTTTTGTTCTTCAAGGTTTTTAAACCTTTCTCTCCAATGTGGCCTAGCCTATGATGCCAGAGCATAGTCTTTTCTGCTGGAAGTTTAACTTCCATAGAGTTTACACAATTAGGAATATTTCCCTCTTTTTCTCCATGAGTAGCTTTCTGTGACTTTACAGAGACACTATTACATTGAACAACATGTGCATCTAGCTTGAACAAGGTACCAATACGAGCACCCCTTGCTAGCACCATTGAGCCTCTAGTCATCTTGCAGCCATTTCCAGAGAATGTGACTTGCACTCCAATATCATTCAACTTACTAACATAAAATAAGTTATGAGCCAGACTTGGTATATGCATTACATCATTAATTCCCTTCACTCTTCCATCAGGGAATTGAATTCTGACTCTTCCATAGCCAACAATTTCCAAAGTTGAATCACTTGCCAAGTACACCTTTCCACCATCATATTCTTCATACTTCGTGAACCAGTCTCTATGAGATGTCATGTGGAAAGATGCTCTAGAATCAATCAACTAGACATCATTTGATGCTTGTGTAGCCAAGGCTGCAATGAAGGCGTCTCCATCACTATGAGAAGAATCATTGTCGAAAGAATACTTCTTCTTCTTCTCCTCTTTACAATCCTTTCGGACATGACCAGGTTTCCCACAGTTCCAGCACTTCACCTTGGAATTTTTGCTAGGAGACTTTGATGTCCCCTCTAATTTTAATTTAGATTTCTTGTCCTTCTTCTTACCTTTCTCTTTTGACCTTCCTCTAACAGCAAGGGCCTCCTTCGCCATCTCAAAAGATCTCCTTCTCATTTCTTCTGATAACAAAGAAGAAACAACATCTTCCATCTTGAAACTAGATCTTGTACTCCCAATAGCCATCACTAGGCGATCCCAAGAATCTGGCAAAGAACACAATATCAGCATACAACGGTCCTCTTCATCAATCTTTACACCAACAGATGTTAACTATGCAAACAACATGTTAAATACACACAGTTTTTTCCAAAAATCTTGCATACTAGCATCATGGACTGTGGAAACAAAATTTTATTAATGTTAAATACATTCAAATGATCAGCAATAGAACCTCCTTCCTGCATTCTCAAAGTTTACAACTTCTTCCTCAAGAACAATTTATTCACCAAAGACTTCCCCTAATAAATAGATGCCAGTCTCTTCCACAAGGAAGATGTATTCTTCTCTTCATGCACATTGAGAAGAATGGAGTCTACCAAATAGAGCCTTATCAGCCTCTTAGACTTTCTATCTGAAAGGTCCCAATCTTCTTGCTTCATGCCTGTAGGTTTAGTTCCAAACACAACAATCCAAAGATCACGATCAACCAATAGATCTTCCATCTTAAGTTTCCACAACTCAAAATTGCTGCCATTGAATTTCTCTATTTCAATCTTTCCTGATGTGCTAGCCATCTCAATCTGTAATTAGAACTTGACAAACTTCTACAAGACTCCCACTGAATAGAAATTGACACAAAAAACCCAACGTACCCACAAGGATAACACAACTAGCCATGCTCTGATACCACTTGTAAGGAAAGCTAGATGTGGAAGCAACTCTCCTAACATCAAAACCTTAGGGAAGAATGCAGAGATACCTTTTAAATTTTACAATTACAATCCAATTAAGATGCACTAGAAAGAGATAACAAAAATAGAGTATTTGAAAAACACATATGAACACCAGATTTACGTGGAAAAACCCTTACGGGAGAAAAACCCACCACACCAAGAGAAGTCACTTTGTATTATAGTAATAAAGATTACAAACAAAGTTTTGAATTATCTTTCTAATGTCAGTTTACAGCAGCATTCACCATGAACAACCTTGTTACAGAACATTCACGTTACAGTCTTCACAGAATAGAATTCACCCACTGATCATACAATCACACAACAATTCGTCAATCCATTGAACCCATCACAATCTGTGATCACAGAGTATATCCATGTCACCCATGTTTGTTGAGCTTCCTCTCAGTAATGGCCACAACAATCCAACTGCTAGCAGTTCCCATTCGGCTCCTCTGATTGGCTATTGATTCACCACATAGGATGGTGTTCTCTCGGTCAAAGCAATCAACCTATGTTGGCATGTCAGTGAGACACAAAAAGTGTCTCCCCGATGCCCAAAGGCTTCATCATTGAGGTCTCCAAGAGTCATCCTTATTGCTAAGATGTTACATCAAGTCTAGAGAGCTATTGTTAAGACTTGGTCATGTTGCCAAGACCACATAGCGAGCCTTTATGTTATACCGAGACATTCAACAGTTGGCAAGACTTATCGCTTTCGGTGAGACATCATACCGAAGCTCCAAAGTCACATAGACAGTAGAATTTACATCAGTGAGACTATCATCATTCGCCAAGACATCACATCGAGCTCTAAGACTTTCTTCGAAGTGATCAGCAGTCAGCAAGACTATCGTCCTTCGCTGAGAGATCATATCTAGTCATTAAGGGTTATACCGAAGCGTTCAACATTCGGAAAGACATACCACTATCGCTGAGACGTTACTCCAAATGCTCACAAGTCATACTGAGCTCCAAACAATGGTTGGCAAGATTTTTGTCTATCACTAAGACCTTACACCTAGACCTTTGTGCTGCTCCAAGAGTATACCGATGGTGAGACACACCAATTGTCACCAAGAGTTCTTCCTAAGTGTTTAAGTCATACCGATGTCCCTGGGATAAAGTTGTTAGCGAGACATCCATATCAGTAAGACTTCTTATCAAACACCCAAGACTCTCTCTGAAGACTTCAACAAAAAATACTGTCGGTAAGACATTCATATCACTGAGAGCTCATAGTGAACATCCAAGACTCTCCCCAATATCTGATAAACACCAACAGTTGACAAGAGGCTTCCATGAGTGGTGAGAGGTTATACCGAACAAAATGTCACAGCGATAGGCTCCTTCGGTGAGACAGAAGCAAGGTCAAAGTGACCTGAACTGTTCAACAAGATTCAAACTGCTAGTTGGCCAAACATAAAAGATGTCACAATGACTTGGCCCTTTCAGAGGTTTCAGCCTGTGGGATTGTGGCACATATTTCCAACAAGATGATATCAATTAAAATCCTAGGAGTGGGCCTATTATTGATTCTATCGGATATGTAAAGAGGACCATCAGGTGCATGTGTAGTGCCCCTCTATTATCACCATGGATGTCTAGGTAGTTTGGCTTTGGAACTTGGAGATTAAGGTAAAATAATAGAGATATTTAAAGGTATGTGCTAATGAGGTTTTATACACATGTTATGATTAGTATATGGTTTTATTTAGTTATGAGGACTAACCCTATCATGAGAATTGTGTGATTATATTATCATGAATATTATGCGATTATCTTGTGATTGTTCTTATCCTGATTGTTATGTAAATGATTGTTATATGAGTTGATTTGATTAATAATGATGTTTTGCTGAGATGTTTGGGTGAAAGGGACAATGTTGCATCACTCACTTGCGAGTACCTTGCGATGCTGTGATTCCCTTTCACAGTGTGTCTATTTGTATGGATATGTACATGCATGATCATTTTGTGTGCTAAAGATTGCAGGTACTAAGCATTGACTCCACCTAAATTTGAAGGTCTAAGCGTGCCTTAAACCCAATGGACCAGTTGATCAAAGATAGCACTTTGTCCCCTACCCTAGCCATCATCCTCAAAGAGGATGAGTATTTTATTTGATACCCTGTTAGTATTGTCAGTTCTATCAGTGGTCAGTCGGTGTTGTTTGGGGTCTTGCTTTTCAACCCTGGATAGTGGTCAGGTAATTGATTAAAATTTGGTTTATTTAATTTAAAATTTGTTTGATAAATGCTTTTGGTTATTTGATGCAGTAAAAAATAAATTATTAAGTAAAAAATACTTTGATAAATAAATATAAATATATTTTTAAATAATCATAGTTTACAATAAAACCAATTTGTAATGTAATATTAAAATAAAATAAAATAAAATTATAGTGGACTTTTATAATGACTAAATAGTAAAAATAATATGATAAATAGAAAGGTTTTTCATGCAGCAACATGCAGTTAGAAACAACTATTAAAATTAGTTATTTACTAAAAAGGAGACTTTTCATGGAATCTTCTAACTTTGTATCCTATAAAATAGTTTCCTTATGGGAGATTTTTCATTCTGTTTGGTGGGAGGGAGTAATTTGTTTTGAAAGATTTCATATGTTGTCATTGTGTGGGTAATTTGTATTATTTGAGAAATTGATTGGGGATTTGGAGAGATTGGATTATGTTAGAAAGTGTGGTTTTGGGAATTTGGAATTTTGGATTCGAAGAAATTGGGTTTTCTAGTGAAAGTTTGGGCTCAACATCCATCTTGTTCCTGCCAAGCATTGGACCCAGGTTGGATTTTAACCTTTCATTTACATTTGCTTTCCTGGGTGTGTGATCAATTTGATGGATTTCTCCCTTTGCCTTCTGAAATTAAATGTTTAATTTTTTTTTTATGATGAATTGTGAATAAAGGCTATAGTTGATCTCATTCAATTGCCTTTGTGTGTCTCTTTATATGTCCATCATCATGTTTATTTTGTGCTCGTCTTTTGGTGTGTGGATTTTATATTTTCTTTGAGCATAAGATATTGGATTTTTAATTCTTCATCTTTTCTGTTTCCTACCAATAAAATGGCCTGATTACATCATCCATAACTTTGTTTTTACGAATCGGGTTGGTGTGCAATTTAAAGGGTTTCTTGGTTTTATTGTCTTCTAATCTTTTTCCAAAAATCTCAAAAACACAGATCATATTTTTTAAAATTAGTAGTTTTAAATTAGTTTCTTTTGTTAGTAATAATTAGTCTTCTAATTTAGTAAAAAATTGAGATGTAATCTTGTTGAAATTACAAAACAAGAAAAGTAGGAAAAATTATATCTCTTTCAATTATTTAATTAGAAAACTAATTTTATTCCTAAAAGAAATTTAGAAAGTTGAGAAATAAAGATGTTATTTAATAAATATTTTAATTAGATAGTTGTTGGTAAATTGAGTATTTAATTTGTTATAGGCAAATAAATTGTGATTTTAGTTAAAGTGGATTAATATTTTGTGGTCATGATAAGAAAGACATATATAAGTATTGCTAATATCTAACTCATAAATTGTATTACATCTACATTAATCAAATATGTTATTTAAAAGAATTAAGTGAAGTAATTTATATTGTTGATTTATTCTATTAATTACTTTTTGTTTTAGATAAGACAAGAGTGGACATTCCATAGTTATTAGGGGAATGTTAATATAATGTGAGGGTAAAATATTAGGAATAGTTTAATTAACTTAAAAGATTCAGATTAAAGGTAAATGATTTAGATTACTCTCTCTTGATTAATTAGTAGGGGAATATTGATTATTTTATAATTATATAATAGTGGATTAGTAAAATTGCTATGTAATTTAATTAATTAGAATATTGTTATTTGTGGTAGTTAATCTATCTATTGAATTATGTGGTTAAGTTAAAATGAATGATAAGAGAGTTAAAATAATGCCTTATTTAAGGGAATGTTTTCATGGATTAATTGTTGTATTAAACATGTGTCTTGACTATTGGATTAAGTGTTTTTGTAATTGTTAAAAGAAGGTGTCATTTGTGTCAAGTTGTTAAAGGTTGGTTTCCAGAGGCCTAGGAGGGGGTATATTTGTATGTTTGGTCCTTATGATTGTTTAACCTTGGAAGTGGTTGGTTAAGTTGTGGGTCATGCATATTGTGCAAAAAGTAAATCCTAAGGGTGTTTCCCTCCTATCTATGTATGGATTCTTGAGATTTTGTAATGATATTTGTATTGAATTAAATGCAAACCCTAAGTGTTGTACTACCAATTCATGAAGGTTGAATTGTGGCTATGGGTTGGGACATGGGTTCATGTTGTCCTGACTGGTATTCATGTGGTTATGATAAATGTGCAATATGGTCAATGCCTTGCTCTGAGTTAGATTCATGTGATTGTGAAAAGTGTGCAAGATGGTCAATGCCTTGCTTGATGTGTAGGGTTTAATGGTTGCAATTAGGGGGAGTGGCTCTCAATGGGGGCCAAAACCCAAAGTGGTTATAGGATAACCCATTGGAGGGTTTTTAATCTAGTGATAACCTTAATAATGAATTAGGGGGATGGGTAGAATTTACATTAAGCAAGATAATGTATGCCTCACTCATGGATCAAGTTCTCGTTTAGGCTTCAGATGAGATGGGAAGGCCTAGAATGGCAAGATCAACTGCCTTGTCCTCATGAAAGGTATGTTTATTCTGCATGAGTTTGTATGGGGGTCGAGGATCATGAGAGGTTGTTGGGATAACCCAGGATGGGGGCCAAGAGCCTAGGAAGATCCACCAAGATAACCCATATCAAGCTATGTGATGACACTCCTCCCTATTGCAGTCTAGCATTCCTGAGTTGTATTTCCTCTTTCTATTGTTTGAGTGCCTTTGGAAGTGAAGTAAGTGTTGTAAGTGATTTTGGTGTGATGGAAGTGTTGTGTTGAAGTCCCTGTATACCCTTGATTTTGTTAGCCTGTTGCTTTCCTGATTGTCTATTTGTGGTGAAACCTTGTGTTATCTCCTAGCACATGGGGTGGAACTCAAGGTTCCACATGATCAGGAGGTTGGTTCTTTTTCCTCCATTGTATATTCTTGCTACACATTTATGTGCATAGAGATTGTTCCTTGTGTTGTGGACTCCAATTCTTGTTTCAGTTCAAGAAGTCAACCTTTCATGTATTTGTATTTTGGAATGTATATCAGTTGTATCATTTATAGTAATATGATGCACTCTTCCCACATGTACTAGGGGAAGCTATTGGCAGATGGTCAACGCTCCCCTCAAGATTCGTGACATGGACTAACCACCTCCCTTGGATCCGGTAAATCTTGAAGTTGTATCAAGCATTAATAGGTCGATCTTTTGGTGCAATGACAAATATGGGCCAACAATTGGTATCAGAGCCAAAGGTGTCAAGTGTTGTGTGGTCTCACAACACACCCCATTTTTTCCCTTGGAAAAATGTGGACCCCCTTTTTTCCCTTGGAAAAATGTGGACCCCCTTTTTTTTGGATCTTTTTTTTTTTCCTCACTTCAGTGTTGTTTTATTGCTCATCTAGTTGCTGGTTTTTCTCTCTCATTTTCACTTGGCCTTTTGTTGTTATAGCCTTTTTTTCCCAGTTTTGGTGTTTCAGTATGCTCTTAATGTTTAGTCTGTTACCAAAAACTGAAATCCCAGAATCCTGTGTTGAGCCAAAAGAGTTTGTATCTTCAAAAGAATCTAGCTTTGCTTGATATTTCATTGAGAAAAATTCTAATCCCGGTAATCTCCTCTTTTACTGGATTCTGGTGTTTTATTATTTCTTTTTTGTAAAAGTCAGAAACCAAAAAGTCTGCTTTGAAATTTCGTCAAGCCTATCTTTCAATTTCAGTTCCTGGTCTTTCTCTTCTTCCAATTTTCTCTTTCCCCAAAAGGTATTTCTTAGATCCTGGTGTTGTTTGATCCTTTTGAAAGCAATACAAAAAAGAAAAAGCCTCAACCCTGGTGATCATCAATCAATCACATATCTTTAATGACATGTACCTTGCAAAGAATTAGCATGACAACTAATTGCCACATATAATCACTATGTTGTCTTTCTTCTCAAATATCAAGCCAACATAGAAACCTAGGTGTTCATGATTTGAACCATAATATGTAATGATTGCACATTTATTCTAGGAATTAATGTAAAATAACAGGTAAATAATGAAGGTGGCGAACTACCTATGTACTTGGTACCACCTCAAGCATGCAGTTGCTTTTACAACACTCCACTTTGCATCATATTGCAAATTTACTAAGAACTTTGAATTCATGAAGTGACATTGGCACACAAACAGAGGTAAAATTTTGAGAAACTAAGTCTCAGCTACAAAGGGTTTTGAAGTTGCATTATGAAGAATCACCATTTTTAACCAGAACTAGGTATGTTCCAAATAATTGATACTTTGCCAAGAGCTTCTCAAGCTAGAAAATCTCGATAATGGTATTTTCCCATTATGAAATTGAAATGTTAAATTTTCTCTAAGTTGTTAAATTCAATCAAAAAATGAATTGAATATTTTATGAAATATAAGTTTTGGTTAAATTTAACCCTAACTCGCACAAAAGACGAATATTCTAAAAATTGTAGAGAACATTATATCAAAAATGAGCACTTCTAACAGAAGAGTAGAAGATGAATTCAAGTATTGCAATTCGCAAGTAGTACCCATTGATGTAGTGGTTAAATATTCTCACTTGGGATGGTCTTCTGACATTGAAATCCATGCACAAATGTTGCAAGAGAATGCTACCCAATGTACCAAAAATGACGTATCAAATGGGTTACTTCCTATAGGAGGGTTTCCACCAATAATGGAAGCTCCTAAATTAGTTATGTAATGTATAAATCATTACAACCCAGAAAAAAGGATTATTGAGAAAGAGGGAATAATTTATGTAGACCTATCGTAGAAAGGAATTATGTATACATTTGGTCTCCCCACCTACACATAGATGTTCAATGTTGACCTAAAAGCCAAGGCCAAGACATATCAAAGCGCTGAGGAGCGTAATAGAGAAATTATGAGCACCCAATGGTGCCAACAACCAATTACACCACAGACTAAGGTAATTCAGAGGTCTACGTTTAAACAAGAAATGCAAGACATTATAACTTTTCTTAGCAGAGTAGCTGGTTTGAGAGATGCAAGCAAATTTGAACCCTAGATGTTCGTGATAATATCTCGCATGATAGAAGGTCTTGTGGAGTTGCATTGGGGAAAATTGATAAGTGACATGCTACATGAATAGATTACTACATTCCCCAAAACTAGATGCTTCTACATGTCATCCTATGTTATTTACTCTTGTGCTATGAGAGCCAATAAACAAGGGTTAAAACAAATTGGTACTCTGGGCACACAAGTTGGCAATAGTTTGATATATGCACATTTACCCCAAATCACCATCCATGGGTATAAAGATGATTATAGAAAAGTTAATGATTTGTTTTCCATGAAACTGGTGAGAATAATGGAAGGTGATAAATCTAAAAGACTATCCTTGGAAGCACAAAGTGTCATTCAGCCTATGGCAGACTAGTACATACAGTTCCCAACTTATTCCTACATTAGAGTGGAGGGATTTAATGGACACCCATTCATGTTGCCCAGGTATCCTACAGATAAAATTATTTTATTGGAATTAGTGAGATAGTTAAAACCATCTAAGGCTCTTTATAGCCATGCTCGCAAAAAGGCCTCTTTTAAATTTCCCATCACAATAGGAAATTACAAGTGCAGTGCAATTAGAGTAACTGATTTGTGTGAAGAAGAATTGAGGACCTGCCATTTTGAAGAATTTCCACTCTAGAGAGTGTATTATGATATTGAAGGAAATATTGCTAAAAGTATAGCTAGTTATTGTGCTCATGTGCCTCATTTAGAAGATTATTGGCTTAACTATGAAGACGAGCATGGAAGAAAGTATGAAAGAATGACTTTAGGATTTGCTTGGATTCTCAAGCTTTATGACATCCCAAACCAATTAGAAGAAGATGATGGTCAGGTGTTGAACTAGTTTTACAATGATGATAGGGTATATGATGAACCCATTCCAAACCCAGGTGTTGATGATGAAGACATGACATTGATTGATGACTTTACTTGGCCAGTCCTAAGGTATAATCCACACTAGATTATTGATTTTTGGAAAAGTTTGAGAGAAAGAGGAATTGAATCTATCTTCTTAGAAGATAAAAGAAGAAAACAAAGAGATGAAACTGCTTTTGAAAGTGGAGAGACTACCAAGAAGAAAAGAAAGACTAGTAAGGCCACTCCAGGTGTTAGAATTGAAGAAAGAACCCCTAAAGCAATAAGACAGGAAGTTCCCATAAAACCATCTGGTAAACAAAAAGATGCAAAGACGGGTAAAGATAAATCAAAAGTAGAACTAAAGGTGCATCTTCCTCTATAACTAGACCTAGAACAAGAGTAACTATTGATGAAGGAACATGAGCAACAAGGAATGTTGGTACTCAAATCAATTTTGTATCTCAAAGGGCTGCAACATTATTTACCTATCCCCCTTCTTTTAATATGGCTAGTATGAAACAAGTACTAGACGAGACTCCTATAGCTTTAGAGGAAATTTCTAAAGAAGATGAAGCCAAAATTAAAGAAAAAGTAGATAAATGGGGTGCTATGTGGCAGAAAGTACAAGAAAAGAAGTCTAAAGACAAACCCATGGTACACTTGGTGATAGAAGAAATTTAAGATACAAGCTCTAGCCCCATAAATGTTGAGGAAGAAGAGTTTATTCAAGGAATGCTCGCCTCAGAGATAGGAAACCCTAGCATACTTGAAATGGAAACATGGGAAACTACAAAGTAGAATCCTATTGATGAAATATTTATTGAAGATGCTCTCGATTCCCAGCCTTCTCTGGGGAATCTGCAAAATTTTAATGAACACTCACAAGTTTTTAAAGAATCAGAGAAAGGCCATGCTAAAACAAAAATTAAAACTGAAATTCTAAAAGAAGAAGCTACATAGTTTACAAGAGATGGAACTGAAAATGAAGAGAATCCTGGTGTAGCAGTAAATGAAGAAGATAATGTTCAGAGAGATGAAATAGAAAATATGGATAGACAGGAAAATATATGTCTCTAAACAGAGGAGGCCTTATTAGACCCTATTAATCTTGAATCTATACTAGATATTGCTGAAGAAATCCCCATTTTAGAAAATGTGGCAAGCCAAAGAGAAGAAGTTCCTAAAACAAGCAATAAATAGGGACAAGGAAAGGTTACAAAGGTACAACAAGATGATGATACACCTAATTGGTTAATCAGGGAATTAGCTTCTCCAATGGAAGTAGAAATATTACCTCTAAATCTCAATAATTTCATACAAGAAGTACTCCTAAACCTAGGTGCAGAGCGAAGACAAAGCATGTCATACAAAGGAATGATATGGCAATAGAAATACTCATTAATAAGGAAAAAACATGAAATAATGCCTAAGGAGTATAAGATTACAAGTGTTAATCTTGGACACTCATCTTGGCAGCAAGAATTAGAAGAAATAAAAGTGAATTTAAATGCTACTGTTGCTAGAGTACAAAAATATAAACAAAATAAAAGAGAATTGAAATAACGGGTTTCTACCTTGGAACACTTTATTAAGTCATGGACTTTATCTAGTCAAGAACAAGTTGAACTGCCCCAACATCCAGTGTTGATGTCACAAGAGCAAGTGGATGCCATTGTTGCAGTTCATCATAAGATGAATATATTTGAAGAATGGATTGAATACTGGGTAAAGTAGGGAGATGAATTTATTACAAATGCAATAAGAAAGTGAAAAGATTTGAAGATGAATGTAAATTTAACTAGGAGTGGGTCATTGATGAAAGGTGAAGTATTGAAATTCTCATGTAGAAAGACATCCAAGAGTTAATACAGAATAATGTAATATCAAGACATGAAATCTCATTGCTAGGAAAATGGAAGAAACAACTGAAATGGGAAGGTGTTATGATAATATAATGTATTGAAGGATTTGAAAGAGTCACTATTGATTATAGAAGACTGATTAGTGAAAATCAAGAGTTTATTGAAATATTGACACGTCAAGGATTTGATCCTCAAACATTAGGATAGGAGGGAAAGGAAGCTAAAGCTTTCAAGGAATGGATAGAAATGATAAATAAAGATCCTATTTAATTGTTGATGCAAGAGGTTATTGATGAAATAATACAGTGCAAAAATGTTATAGTCAAATATGAAGCAGAAAAAGCACAAAAAATGACATCATACTTCAACTAACTAATGAATATACTAGGCTCAAGCTCACTTGGAGAGAAATACAAATAATTTCAAAAGAGCGCATACATAAAGTATTAAGGGATTTTCGAGAGTATCAGTTAAAGAAAGAAGGAAGAATCCCAGAGCCTGAGTCATAAGCTAAAATGGAAAGAATCGGATACCGGATACTAGAAATATAATGAAGTTCATTTTTTGTTTTAATTTTAAATGTGTAGGTTGATCCCAGTCCTGGTAGGTGTTTCTCATTCTAGTATTTTGAATGGAATCTAGTAGCCTTGATGGATATAAAGGTTTGTGTTGAAGTATGAAGAGAAGTGTTGTTGCAGACAAAGTCAAAGCTTTTACTTATTCTAGAATGTTCTTGATGATAGATGGCAGATGCCACATGACACATTTTAATTTATTGTTTCTGATTCTCTGGATAAACTTTTAAGTTGAACTTCTGGGTGCCTTGTTTCTATAAAAGGCCATCTCCTCCCACATTTTTATTTTAAGTTTAGAATTTGTGGATGTTAGAGGAGAAAAAACTTCTTTTAAGTTTTGTTCTTTTTTCCTATTTTCTGAACCATTCCGGCGTAAAAATTTGTATGCACATAGACATTAATTGATATCAGAGCTTTATGGATAACTACTTATCTAAGTATCTTTTGTAGTTGGTTTTGTAAGTTCAGTTGAACAAGACTGTATGTTGCACTATTTAAGGGTGCATATAGAACCTACTTGGTGTCCATAAACAAAACCCTCTCTTTAAAAGCTTGCACTGTTTTATACGTAGTTGTGAAGCAATCTAGTGAAATATAACGCGGTTTGCTCTATTTTGTTTAATTCTTTGGGGCATCCATGGAGAATAACTAGGAGAAACTTTTATTTTTCAGTATTTTTTATATTTTGTTTTAGAATAGATGTTTAATATTTTTGAAAATGTTCCAAAAAAGATAAGCGAATGGAAATAATTTTGTTGAAAATCTTTTATTTTCCATGAAATTATTGGATGCTTATTGCTAAATTTACTTAAGTGATAGCAAAGAATTTGTGATGTTCATGAAATATTATGTTGAATCTTTCAATTTCATGATGTTATTTGATGATGAAATGAAGTTTTATGTGAAATTTTTGTAATTCTTAGCAAAGCTAGAAATAATCGTAGTCCTTTTGAGATTAACAACAAATATAACATCATTACCCGAGAGAGACCCTAGTGCAACTATGACCTGGTTATTGAATGCTTGGGATTGAACAGAAGTCAATCTTTTCTTTATAAATGCAAAATTTTCCCTTAGGCTATCATTGTTCCATATCTTTCAAGAAGGATAGGCTCTTCACGGTCTTGTTTGTGGAGATTTTATTTGATCTATTTACTACAAGTAAAACTGTTGTCAAAACCAGGTTTGAATCCCCTCAGGTAACGTCGAGGAGTTTGTTGGCAGATGGTTAGCACTCCCCTCAGGATTCATGACATAGACTAACCACCTCCCATGGATCTGTTACCTTTGGTAGTTGTATCAGACATTAATAGGTCGATATTTTGGTGCAATGGCAACTATGGGCCAATAGAAGCATTGATGTAATTATTGTATCAGTGTAACAATTATTAATGAATTTTTCTTGTAATGGATATTGTAAAGTGATGTATCTTGCATATGTTATTGGCTAGAATTTTTTTTATTTAATGTTGATTATCATTTGACATGTTATGAAAGTAAATAATGTAGAATATTTAATGTGTTGTTTCTAAATGAACCTTGCATGTTAGATAACTCATGTCATTTGAAAAGTTAATGTAATGATTCTAGTTATCTTGATTATTAGTTTTGTGAGTAGTGCAGTTGAGGAACCTTAGAGGACCTAGGTTTAGATTATTATGTTATGTTATGTTATGCATTCTATTGTCATTTGATTTTTTTTTTAAAAAAACTGTTCCATTAATTTGACTTAGTTTTGCGTTATCCTCTGGGGTTCCTTGGCAGGAGTGTTACACCTGATATCAGAGTCAATGTTGCAGCACTAGGATCTTTGGTTAATGTTCTCTCCCATGTCTAGTTATAGTAATTTTCCCTATGCTTGCGTTCTCGGATTTCTGACGTGTGGCTAGAAGGTCATAGGGACCCTTGTGTTGGATACCATGTTTTAATCTAAACACCCAGTTGAGATGTCAGATAGAGAATTAAACGCTTTGTGTATTCTCCTGTTGGGTGTGATTCCTTGGATGCTTTATTTGGAAAGGTTGAGTTTTCAAGTTGTTTGCATCAAATTAAATTATCATGTTTCCTCTTTCTCTTAACCCACATATAGGTACTAGGTTTCTATTTTGAGAAATTATGATGACTATATTGGTATTTGAACATCTTGTTTGTTGTGTGTAGCTAAAACCTATGATGTATGTCTTTCCCTTTTCTTACTATTGTATAAATAGAAAATAATTATGCATTAGATGTCTTGCATGTTAAATTGTTATGAGTGGGTAACATGTGAAGTAATTAAGCCTAGGTATGGAACATGGATGTTTGAGTAGGTATAATCACTGTGTAAAGATGTAGTATTACTTGTACTGGCTTGGGATAAAGTTTGAGAGAATGTGGGATTATGTTTTGGGATCAAATATGTGAATCCTTTTGTTATGTGGAAATTGGAATAACTTGTGATGAAGTAGGAGTTGATTGTGTTTAGGAAAGACCTACATGAAGTAGTAAGAGTTAAGTAGAGGATCATTATTGTTCTTTTGTGAATATGGAACTTGTGTATAATTTTTTGAACTCTGGATGCATGAATGTTGATATGAAAGCACTAATGATTCTTGGATGCATTTAGGAATGTATGGTACTTATGTAAAATTCTTATTGTGTGGAAGAAAATTTAGTTTGCATATGCATATGTTATGAGGCTAGAATGTTATACCAAATGAATAAAAGTGAATGTGAATTTTTAAGAGTTCACTCTGAGGCATGTGGATGGAAAGCTCACCCCGCACCACATGAGGGCTAATGCTATAGCTTGAAACTATTCCCTCCTTCCTCATTTAGTGGCTAGTATCTAGTCACGCAATGTTGTATAGTGTAATTTTAAATATTGTGTATTTTCTTTATGGTATTGATGATTTTCTATTGACTATGAAGGCCAACATTTTGGTTTATGTTTGATTGTGATGGTTTAGCCACACCTTGTGATCTTATTTTCACATAGCCCTCATGGTTATATTTTATTTAGTGTTGAAATTGTGTACATTTATTGCTTTATTGTTGAAATCAAATCTTTATTTGATATTTATTTATGACTTTGGTGGCTAAACTAGTTTATCCTTATTATTTCTGATGTCATCTATGTGTTGTATTGTGATCCCTCTCCAAGGATGTATGAGGCAGACTTGGCGAGTGTATACAAGGAAGCAAACACATGGAAACCTTAAGGATGGGGGTATGTAAGGCTGTTACACTGCTAGGACCCACTACACACTTATGTGTGATGACTATCTCTTGGAGGCTAACCAAATTATACAAAAAAAGATAGGTCATTGTGGTCTTGTTTGGATGGTCTCACCATGTGTGCATGGCCTAACACCATCAAGTGAGTGAGTGTGAGGTATGGATTATGTGAGATGGATATTGGCTCTTGGCTCATGGATTATGTATCATGGATTAGTATGTTATTTTCTAGTGTCCAGATGGACCCTTGTGCAACCTTGTGATGTGATTCACAGTGATGTGAATTGTGTGTATGTGAAGAATGTATGTTAAATCATGAATATAGTACTTATGAAATGATAAATTGTGTTTCCATGCTTCTAAAAAGGTGTAAAATCATAATCTTTTGTTGAATATGTTATGAGGTTTAGTGTTGTAAAATGAATAAAGTGGAATGTCTTCTTTGTAAATGGAAAATTAATGAATAATGTGTGCTTTTGTTGGGAATAGGATTCTATTTTGATGCAGGAGCATCCATGGCCTTGCACATTCCTGCATCACCAAAAAGGAGGTTTGAGTTGGTTTTGTTTCATTTTTGGTGTGGAATTTCATATTATTTATGAAATTCAAATTTTGTGTGTGTGAAAATGCAACGACATGTTTTGTAAATGAAATTTCAAATTTGCTTTCAAAATTTGACCCAATTTGAATTTGGAGATAGTGGTGAATAATTGAAAAAGCTAAAAAAACAAAGAAAAGAAAAACAAAGGTGTGGCTTTCTGGAGAGTTATTTGTTTTGAATTTTTTATTTAAAAAATTATTCCAAGTGTCCTAAAAAATAGGAACCCAGAGGTGGATGCCCAAGAGTGGGAAAAATCAAGATTTGCTTTCATTGGTGAAAGCAAAATATCAATAAAAGCACTAGAATCATCCTGGGAGTGGTGGAGTTAAAGTTATTTGTTTTAAATGAACATTTTATTGATTTTTCATTGCAAATTGGTCAAAATTATTGGGGAATGGCGTGCAATTGGAAAGAGTGGTCTAAAAATTAATGAAATTCATCCCAAATTTATGAAAATTGGGTGCAAATGAAATTCTAAAGTTGGAAAAGAAAGAAAATTCATTCATTTTGCATCTAAGTCTTTCTAGAAAGAGAAGAAGGGAGAGATCAGGGCATAGCATACCAGAGGTTGGCTACAAGAAGGTGTTGTTACAAATTTTTGGTGGTGTGAAAATGTGTTGAAGATTCCTAGAGTTGCAAAGATGAAGTTTGTAATTGGGTTGTTGTGAGATTGATTTGTTTGCAGAAGAAAGGTTGTGGAGCAACCTTGGATTGCTGGAGGAAATCATTTGTTTTTTTGATTTTAGATTTATTGCATTTCCTAGGCATGTGAAAAGCCCACAACCCTCAGAGGTTGTTGTAATAGTTGTGTGTGAATTGCAGGTGTGAAGGTTGCACTGCAACCTTGGATTTTGTGTGTGAAATTTATTTTCATATTCTGATTTTTGGTATACATTTTAATGGGAATGTAGCAGCCTAGTGTAATGTTGATGTGATTTTCCAATATTTTGAATGAGAAGTTTGGCTAGTTGCAAGTTGTAACTCAGCTGTGCAAGTTACAGAGAATTGTAATCCTCTTGGAGTTGAATTTAATTGAAAGGTTGTGTGAGAAATTTGAGAATTTATGTGAGAGAAATTTTAATTAATTTACCTCACATACATTAGTGGTATTAGAGCAAGGAAGATTTTGAGAGTGTGAGAAGACCACTGAAGAGTGGTAGCTTGCACCAGTGACTGTGAGTTGTAGGTGTGCAACCATGTTTGCTAGAGGAAGAGGAAGAGGAAGAGGAAGAGGAAGAGGAAGAGGAAGAGGAAGATGAGAGGATTTTGTGAGGAATGATGACTTTAGAGCTTTGAGAAGACAAGTTGAAAATTTGCAAAATGAGATAAGGAGAGGCTTTGCAAGAATGAGAGATCCAAGAAGTGAAGATGAAGAAGATGAAGAAGAAACTACAGAGAATGCTAGTTTAGATACTAAGCAAAGAGAAGAAATTGCAGCAGTTGCAAATGACCCACTACTGAAAGCTTTAACAAAAATGGATGTACCCACCTTTAATGGAAGCTTAAACCCAAAAGAATTAATAGATTGGCTGAATGAGATGGAGGATTATTTCAAATTTGAAGAGATAGAGGACCTAGACAAAGTAAGATATGCAAAAACAAGGTTGAAAGGACATGCCTCCATATGGTGGAGGGAGATTCAAATAGAAAGGGGGAGGAAAGGAAAAGAAAAGATTACCAAATGTGAGAAAATGGTGGAGAATATTGAAAGACAATTTATTCCAATAGACTATGAATTAAATTTGCTTAAAAGAATGCAAGGTCTGAAATAGGGCAGCAAAATAGTTAAAGAGTATACAAAAGAATTTCATAAAATTATTATAAGAACTGGCCATTCAGAGGTGACAAAGGAGAAAATTGCAAGGTATATCAGTGGATTAAGGTCAAACATTCAAGATGAAATGGCACTTATTAGAGTTTTAACCATGGAGGATTCCTATCAAACAACCATAAAAATTGAAGAGAGGTTAAGAAAGAAGTTAAAAAACAAGAAAAAAGGAAAAGGACGTGGAGGCAAGGTGGGTGGAGGAACCTACAAGAGTGAAGAAAATCAGAAAAAGGGATACAAAAATGAAGAGGGCAGCAAAGTATGATGAAGGAAAAAGTTCAAGAGGAAAAAAATTTAGAGGTAGAGGTAGAGGGTGTGGCTTTGGTGGAGGTCCATTCAGAGGCGCTTGCTTCAAATGTGGAGAAGAGGGACACCGGGCATATGATTTCCCTCACACTGAAGATAAACCAAGAAGAAGGCAAGAACATCAAGGAAGGGAAGTAAATGTCAATGAAGAGGAAGAAGCACCTTCCTCACAATCTAAAGATGTATAAGAAGAATAAATTTTGATGACAAGGAGAGCACTCCTTAATGATGACAATGAACCAATACAAAGGAAAAAGTTGTTCAAAACAAGGTGCAAATGTGAAGGAAGAGTATGCAACATTATTGTGGGTAGTGGAAGCACGAACAATCTTGTGTCTGAGGAGATCGTGAAGAAGTTGAATCTTGAAAGAAGAAAACATCCTAAACCATACCAGATAGCTTGGGTGCAAGACAATCAAAAGTTACTTGTGAGTGAGTAGTGCAATGTGAAGTTCAAGGTTGGAAACTATAGTGATGAAATTCTATGATATCATCCCTATAGATGCTTGTCACATTTTTCTTGGAAGGCCATGGCAATATGACCGAAAATCCATTCATGATGGGTGTGCTAACACCTACACAATTTTGAAAGATGGAGTGAAGCATAAGCTGAAACTTTTGAAGGAGGAAAATGTTCAAGTTTGTGGTAATGCTAGAGTTTGTTTAGTTGATGCAAGAAGATTTATTGAAGGTATGAAGCATGAGAAATTTGTTTTTGCTATTATTCCTAAAGTTACCAATGAAGTTGTAGATGAAGTTCCTATAGAGGTTTCTGATTTGCTGCAAGAGTTCAAGATGATTGTTTCAACTAATGTGCTGGAAGGACTCCCACCAGTGAGAAAAAATAGTCATCAAATTGATTTGATTACAAGGGAAAGTTTTCCAAACAAGCAGCCTACAGAATGTCACCTACAGAGATTGAAGAGGTAAATAGACAAGTTGCTGATTTGTTAAAGAAAGGTTTAATAAGAGAGAGTTTAAGCCCATGTTTGTCACCAAAGAAAGGAGGAGAATGGATGAAATTGTGCACAAATTCAAGGGCAATAAAAATTATTACCATCAAATATAGATTTCCATTACCTTGGATGGATGATATAATGGATTGCTTGAGTGGAGCAGAGTGCTTCACCAAAATTGACTTGAAGAGTGGGTATTACTAGATAAGGATACATGAGGGAGATGAATGGAAGATGACATTCAAGACAAAAGAAGGCTTTTATGAGTGGTTAGTCATGCCATTTGGGCTAACCAATGCACCTAGTACGTTTATGAGACTTATGAATGAGGTTTTGAAGGAGTTTCTTGGAAGGTTTGCAATTGTTTATTTAGATGGCATTCTTATTTTTAGTAAAACACTTGAGGAACATTTGATGCATATTAGATGTGTTTTTGAGAAGCTTAAAAAAGAGAAATTTCTTATCAATCTTAAGAAGTGCAGCTTTGTGAAGAAGGAATTAGTATACTTGGGTTTTGTAGTGTCAAGTGAGGGCATCAAGATGGACCCGAAGAAGGTGAAAGCAATCTTGGAGTGGCCTACACCAAAAATAGTGACCGAGGTGAGATCATTTCATGGTTTAGCTAGTTTCTACAAAAATTTCATAAGAGGATTTAGTAGCATATGTGCCCCACTAACTAAAACCATGAGAGGAGATAAGAAAAAATTCAGATGGACTTCAGGGGCAGTGAAGAGTTGTAATGTTTTGAAGGAAAAAATCACTGAGCAATTGGTTTTAGCACTTTCGGATTTCAACAAGGTATTCCAAGTTGATTGTGATGCAAGTGGTAGTGCCATTGGAGCTATTTTGAGCCAAGAAGGTAAACCCATTGCTTACTTTAGTGAGAAGTTAAATGATGCTAAAAAGAAGTATTCAATTTATGATCAAGAATTTTATGCTATTGTGCATGCTTTAAAAAAGTGGAGACACTATTTGTTGGCTAAGGAATTTGTTTTATATACCGATCACCAAACATTACAATATTTGGGCAGCCAAGGTAAGCTTAGTCAAAGGAACATGAAATGGGTTGATTTTTTGCAATCTTATACTTATTTTTTGAAGCATAGAAGTGGGAAATCTAACAAGGTTGCGGATGCTTTGAGTAAAACACAAAACTTGTTGATTGAGATGCAGGTTGAGGTGGTTGGGTTTGAAGAGTTGAAAGATTTGTATGAAGAGGATCTTGATTTTGGAGAGGCATGGAGAGTTTGTAAAAGTCCTATCTGAGATGATAGGAAAAGGTGGTTAGACTATCTCATTCAAGATGGCATGCTATTTAGAGGTAATCAATTATGTATTCCAAGAAGTACAATGAGGTTGAATCTAATCAAAGAAAAACATAGTGGTGGACTTGCAGGGAATTTTGGCATAGATAAGACATTGGAACTTGTAGGTGAGAAGTATTATTGGCCTCAAATGTAGCAAGATGAGAGAAAGTATGTTAAAAATTGTGGGGTTTGTCAAGTAGCAAAAGGAGTGAGTCAAAACATGGGTTTAGCATCAGTCACTACCTATTCCGAAGAGGCCATGGGAGGACATAATTATGGATTTTGTGCTTGTTTTGCCAAGGAAACAAAGAGGGCATGATTCCATCTTTGTTTTGGTTGATAGATTTTCTAAAATGACACACTTTATTCCTTGTCATAAAACTAATGATCGAGTGAATGTTGCAGATTTTTTTTTCAAGGAGGTAGTGAGACTTCATGGGCTCCCAAGGAGCATTATTTTTGATAGGGATACAAAGTTTGTGGGATACTTTTGGAGGACTTTGTAGAAGAAGTTCAATACTGATTTGAAATTTTTCTCAGCTTACCATCCTCAAACAGATGGTCAAATAGAGGTGGTGAATAGGACTTTGGGAAATTTTCTAAGGTGTTTAGTTGGAGACAAAGCGAAGGAATGGGATTTGGTCATACCTCAAGCAGAGTTTTCCTACAACAACTCAGTCAATAGAAGCATATGTAAATCACCTTTTCAAATTGTTTATGTTAGTATACCCATAGATTTTCAAGATTTAAATAAGATTGAAAAAAGTGTGAAGAAGAGTGCAGATACAGAGGACTTTGTAGAACACGTGAAGGGCTTGCATGAAGAAGTGAGAAAACATATCAAAAAAATGAACATTTCATACAAGGAAAGTTCTAATAAGAAGAGGAGGCATAAGGAGTTTCAGATTGGGGATGATGTGATGGTGCACTTGAGGAAGGAGAGATTTCCAGTTGGAACTTACAACAAGCTGAAAATGAAGAAGGTTGGACCATGCAAGGTGTTGAAAAGACACGACTCTGGTAATGCCTATGAAGTTCAATTGCCTAGTGAGCTTAATATTTCTCCAATTTTTAATGTTGGTGATCTAACCATGTTCTATGAGAGTGAAAATGGTGAAGGTGCAGCAAAAGTTCAGCAACAAGAAGTCTTACCAAAATCTGATCAAGAAAAGATAGAGTCAATTCTTGATAGAAGAGTAAAAAGGAGCACTAGGAAGAAGCAGTACTGGGAGTAACTTGTGAAGTGGTTTGGGAGACCAATGGAGGATACAACATGGTTACCTAAGGCTGAGATTACTCACCTTGGATATCCATTGGAAAAGTGATATGATCACTTTTAGTTACCATGGGTGTTTGATGCAGGAGTATCCATGGCCTTGCACAATCTTGCATCACCAAAAGGGAGGTTTGAGTTGGTTTTGTTTCATTTTTGGTGTGGAATTTCATATTATTTATGAAATTAAAATTTTGTGTGTGTGGAAATGCAATGAAATGTTTTGTAAATGCAATTTCAAAATTTCTTTCAAATTTTGACCCAATTTGAATTTGGAGATAGTGGTGAATAATTGAAAAAGCCAGAAAACAAAGAAAAGAAAAACAAAGGTGTGGCTTTCTAGAGAGTTATTTGTTTTGAATTTTTTATTTAAAACTTTATTCTAGGTGTCCTAAAAAATAGGAACCCAGAGGTGGATGCCCAGGAGTGGGAAAAATCAAGATTTACTTTCATTGGTGAAAGTAGAATGTCAATAAAAGCACTAGAATCATCCTGGGAGTGGTGGAGTTAAAATTATTTGTTTTAAATGAATATTTTATTTATTTTTCATTGCAAATTGGTCAAAATTTCTGTGGAATGGCATGAAATTGGCAAGAGTGGTCTAAAAATTAATGAAATTCATCCCAAATTGATGAAAATTGGGTGCAAATGAAATTCCAAAGTTGGAAAAAAAAAAAAGAAAATTCATTCATTTTGCATCTAAGTCTTTCTAGAAAGAGAAGAAGGGAGAGACCAGGGCATAGCATACTAGAGGTTGGCTATAAGAAGGTGTTGTTGCAGATTTTTGGTGGTGTGCAAATGTGTTGAATATTCTTGGAGTTGTAGAGATGAAGTTTGTAACTGGGTTGTTGTGAGATTGATTTATTTGTAGGAGAAAGGTTGTGGAGAAACCTTGGATTGCTGGAGGAAATCATTTATTTATTTATTTCAGATTTATTGCATTTCTTGGGCATGTGAAAATCCCACAACCCTCCGAGGTTGTTGTAATAGTTATGTGTGAATTGTAGGTGTGAAGGTTGCACTACAACCCTGGATTTTGTGTGTGAAATTTCTTTTCATGTTTTGATTTTTGGTATTCATTTTAATGGGCATGTAGCAGCCCCAACCCATGAGGTTGAATGTAATGTTGATGTGATTTTCCAATATTTTCAATGAGAAGTTTGGCTAGTTGCAAGTTATAGAGAATTGTAAGCCTCTTGGAGTTGAATTTAATTGAAAGGTTGAGCGAGAAATTTGAGAATTTATGTGAGAAATTTTAATTAATTTACCTCACATACATTACATTTAATTACAATCCTAAACATATTTCATGTATCTCCTAAGTCCTTGGAAAGTGTTCCCCAACACTAGGATTAGAAAGAGATTAAGTTTAATGAAATGAACATGTAAATTGACATTTGTAATTATTTCTAAATGATAGGAACATGTGGGGACACCCAAGAAGAGATCCTACAAGATAGGAGCACATGGGGCACACACATGGAAGGTGGAACCCACCTTGCTTAAGTTAATTGTTTGGAGTATTGATAACACTTCAGTAATGCATGTAAAGATCCTACAAGTTAGGGATTTATATTTACATGAGTGGAGTTTAGTCTAGTTTAGTTTAGTTTAGTTTAATTCAATTCAGTTCAATTTAGTTCAATTATGGTTTAGTTATCTTTAGTTGCATGTAGTTAGTTTTAGTTGAATACTAGTTGAATTCAGTTGACTTGAGTTACATGACTAATGACTTCAGTTGCATGATAGATAATGGGTGGACACATTCAGTTAACTGGGGAAGATCAATCATACATAATGTTTACATGAATTGGTGGAGAGATATTTCTTAGTTAACTAAGATTGACTTGGACCCACCTTGGGCATCCAAGTTGGCATATTTGAGTTATCACCTTTTGCATGAGAAGATATTTACAAGGCTCAGTTAAGTGAGCCCATTCTTGGGCACCAACTTTGACTTGAAGCACTTGCAAGATATTTTTTTGACCACCAATTAGTTAAGTGTTCAATTTGGGGTGCATAAATTGAGGAGACTTTGGTTTTGACTTCATGTTATAGTGTGAAACTCTACTTACATAATCTAGGCACAATTTTTTGAGAGGAGCTTTTTGCTCTTGTATTTGATAACTCTTTTGAGTTTACATGCGCATTAAATGTCTATTTATTGTAGAAATTGCATCAGAGTTTTTAGGAGGTTAGCAGGTTGAGCTTGTGCATATGTGAGGGTTTGAAGCATGACATGGGATGTGTGGATTCATACTTGGTCACATGGAATGCATTGATAGCTTGTGCTTCGGAAGTGTATGAGAGTTTTGTGCAAGTTGTGAAGAACGATTGTTGAAGGCAAGGAAGCATATCAATCAAGGATTGATATAGTATTATTGTAATCTTTTTTTAAGGTTGAGTAATACAAGCACTATTGATTCTGGTGGAGTTTTTTCCTGAAAGGGTTTCTCCACATATATGTTGTGTCACTTCTATCTTCTTATCTCATTCTTCTACAATCTTTTGTCTCTTTCTATAATTGGTAAAATTGATCTAAACAGATAATCATACACAAAGAATTGTGACAAAGAACACTTAATTAAAGCTACATTCATATAGGCTTACAAGTTTTAAGCTACAATTTCACCTTCTTTTTTCAACATTTGGTATCAAAGCTAATGGTTGGGTAGATTTTGGGACACCTTTGTCTTAAAAGTTTGAAGGTTTTTTGGCTGTAGTGGGAGCTTTTACTATTTTTTTTATTGCAGATTTGTAAAATAAGTGTGGTACAATGAGTTCTACTTCTTGTCTAGATATTGAAAGATTCAATGGATCTAGTTAGAAGATGTGGAAACTAAAAATGGAGTTGTATGTAAAATTTAATACATGTATTTGGGCTGATGGTTGTATGTCCTGGAATGGCTTGCTCAATCCCTGAAAGGAAAGGATTGGTAAGAGAGGAGTTCTCCCAGGTGGTAAGAGGGGGTAGTTGGGTTAAACTAGTTCTTGGGTTAGAGTTAGTGGATTAACCTTTAGTGGTATTTAGCACATGGTTTTGTGCTAGTTGTATTGGTCCATGGTTTTGGAGCTCATGGTTTTGAGCCCATGGTTTTGCATGTATGGAATTCTATACAATAGCTTGATGACTCCATTGTATGTGTGGTTAGTAGGAGATGGTTATCACGATGTCATGGATAGCTTGTTTACATGTTTTAGAGGGAGATTTTGATAGTGATGGTTTGATGTTTATATTGTTGCCCTATATAGCTTGGTATCACAGTTCAGTGGGAGATTTGGTAGGATATGGTTATCTTCATGTGACTTGAAGAGGTTTTAATATCTTGTTTCATGGAGGACCCTTAGAGTCTTTGGTAAAGGTTGTATTCTTCTTCCTTTGGAGAGGATGTAGTTCTTTTTGGTTTTGAGTATTAATCATTTGCTTGGAGCTTCATGATTATGTAGGTTATATTTGAAGTTGGCATTGATTGATTGGTGGGTGCTCATGAATACTAGAGAGACTTTAGTTAGGCCAGATATTTCTTATGTTAAGAGATATGTGTTGGAATGGTTACTCGTTATAAAAAAATTTCAACAGTAAAGACTAAGGAGCCTACACTTGGAAATGGATGTGAGTCCATCATAGACTTGATGAGAAGGTTGTATAATAATGATTCCTTGTTTATAATAATTGTAATGTATAATATCAAGTGGGAGAATGTTGGGAATAGGATGCCATTTAATAGAAATCCTAAACATATTTCATGTATCTCCTAAGTCCTTGGAAAGTGTTCCCCAACACTAGGATTAGAAAGAGATTAAATTTGAATGAAATGAACATGTAAATTGAAATTTGTAATTATTTATAAATGATAGGAACATGTGGGGATGCCCAAGAGGAGCTCCTACAAAATGAGAGTACATGTGGCGCCTACATGGAAGGTGGAACCCACCTTGCTTAAGTTAACTATTTGGAGTGTTGATAACACTTCAGTAATGCGTGTAAAGATCCTACAATTTAGGGATTGATATTTACATGAGTGGAGTTCAGTTCAGTTCAATTCAATTATGGTTCAGTTATCTTTAGTTGCATGTAGTTAGTTTAAGTTGAATGCTAGTTGACTTTAGTTGACCTTTTGCATGAGAAGATTTTTACAAGGCTCAGTTAAGTGGGCCCATTCTTGGGCGCCAACTTTGAGTTGATGCTTGCAAGATATTTTCTTGACCAACCATCAGTTAAGTGTTTATTTTGGGGCACCTAAATTGAGGAAACTTTGGTTTTGACTTCATGTTATGGTGTGCAACTCTACTTGCACAATCTAGGAGTAGTTTTTTGAGAGGAGCTTTATGTTCTTGTATTTGATAACTCTTATGAGTTTACATGCTCATTAATTTTCTATTTATTGCAACAATTGCATTAGAGTTTTTAGGAGGTTAGAAAGATGAGCTTGTGCATGTGTGAGGATTTGAAGCATGACATGGGATGTGTGGATTCATGCTTGATCACATGGAATGCATGGATAGCTTGTGCTTCAGAAGTGTGAGAGTTTTATGCAAGTTGTGAAGAAGGATTTTTGAAGGAAAGGATGAATATCAATCAAGGATTGATACAGTATTATTGTAATCTTGTTCTAAGGTTAAATAATACAAGCACTATTGATTCTAGTGGAGATTTTTCCTAAAAGGGTTTCTCCACGTATATTTTGTGTCACTTCTATCTTCTTGTCTCATTCTTCTACAATCTTCTGTCTCTTTCTACAATTGGTAAAATTGATCTAAACAAATAATCATACACAAAGTATTGTGACAAAGAACACTTAATTAAATCTACAACCACATAGGTTTACAAGTTTTAAGCTACAATTTCACCTGCATTTTTCAACATGCTTTATGTGTATAATTATGTTGTGTTTTATGGAAAGGTAGCATTTCGATGTATTGATTGCTTAATAGTGTTCTGGAAGACAAATTGTAATTTAAGGGTAAAGAATATGAAATGGTGATGCATTTGAAATTGAATTATTTTATATGTTTTTGTTATGAGAAATTAAGCTAGTTAGGATTAAAAGGGGGCAATGTTTTCTTTGTTTGGAAGGAAACTAATGGGTGTTAATGCTAATGTGTAAGGATTTTGAGTGGTTTATGTACCGTGGAATCATTTTTGAAATGCAAGTCTTGATTGTGTTATTATTGTGACATTGAAAAACTAAAAGTTTAGGCCATGTTTGAAATGGACTATATAAGTATATATCCTTGTGAGATGAATTATTTTCATAGGAAAAACTAGTATATATTATCATCTTTGATGTTGGTAATAGAAATTTACAGTACCAGTAAGTTATGTTTCCACCCTAGTTTGTGACTTCCAAGAGTAACTCAAGTTTTAGGGGGGAGGCTATAGTGCCCCTCCATTCTCACCATGGATGTGTAGGTACTTTGGCTTTGGAACTTGGAGATGAAGGTAAAATAATAGGGATATTTAAAGGTATGTGCTAAGGAGGTTTTACGCACATGTTATGATTAATATATGGTTTTATATGGTTATGAGGACTAACCCTATCATGAGCACTGTGTGATTATCTTATCATGACTATTATGTGATTATCTTGTGACTGTTCTTATCCTGATTGCTATGTAAATGATTGTTATATGAGTTGATTTGATTACTAATGATGTTTTGTTGAGATGTTTGGGTGAAAGGGACAATGTCACATCACTCACTTGTGAGTACCTTGCGATACTATGATTCCCTTTCACGATGTGTCTGTTTATATGGATATGTACATGCATGACCATTTTGTGTTCTATAGGTTGCAGGTACTAGGAATCAACTCCACCTGAATTGGTAGGTATGAGCGTGCCTTAAACCCAATGGATTAGTTGATCAGAGATAGCACTTGGTCCCCTACCCTATCCATCATCCTCGAAGAGGATCAGTATCTGGTTTGATACCCTGTCAGTATTGTCAATTTTGTGAGTGGCCAGTTGGTGTTGCTTGAGGTCTTGCTTTTTTACCTTGGATAGTGGTCAGATAATTGATTAGAATTTGGTTTATTTAATTTAAATTTTATTTGATAAATGCTTTTGGTTAATTGATGCATTAAAATAAATTATTAAGTAAAAAGTACTTTGATAAATAAATATAAATATTTATAAATAATAATAGTTTACAATAAAACCAATTTGTAATGTAATATTAAAATAAAATAAAATAAAATTATAATGAACTGTTATAATTAATAAATAGTAAAAATAATTTGATAAATAGAAAGGTTTTTCATGCAGCAACATGCAGTAAAAAAAAAAATTAGACTTTGAAAATAAATATTAGATTGGAAGGTGTATGAGCTCTGCTAGGGCTTTCTTATGTCTGTGGTCATTCTTGGCCCCTCTTGCATCATACTACACTTGCTGTGTAAAAATTTCCTCTTTTCTTGTGTGTACGACTGTATTTACTATGGTTTTTTTGTTTTAATATGTCTTTAATCGGCTCTAACCTAGTAGTTCAAGTTGGTGTTGGTGGTTCGACGGCTTTGCTCAATGGCTCCTCCTCTGAACAAGCAACTTTGAAAATTTGTTTTGAAAGTCTTTCATGAGGTAAGTCTTTTGACTCCCCAGCTGATGTGGTTTTACCTTTGCCTGATTTTGATTTTTCTTGTCAATGGCTTAAGCAACACACCCTTATTGGGTATTTTGTTGGGAGGACTCCCCCTGAAAGTGTGCTTAAGGAATGGGTTAACAAGGCCTGGGTCCCTCATGGGGTCTACCTTGATATGGTCCAAAACTTAACCAAAGGTTTTTTCTTGTTCCGCTTTGTGGAGATCAATCATGTCTAGGAAATCCTGGCACATGGTCCCTAGTATGTTAGGTCTTATTTGTTGGTTTTCTAGGTGTGGAACCAAGACTCTATTGTCTTGGATGATACCAAGTTGCAGGTCCTGGTCTGGATTGAATTTCCAGGTTTACCTTTGCCTTGTGTGCCCTTTCTGAATCATATTGTGTTCTCTCTAGGGAGAGTCATTTTTATTGAGCTAGATAGGGTTTTACAAGCCTGGCCCCAGAAATGGGTCTATGTCAAAGTGGACCTTTCATAAGATTTGAAGGACTTCATTGATATTCAAATTGAAACTCTCAGGCATATCTAGAAGGTCACTTATTTTAATCTGCCTAACACGTGTTATAGGTGTCAGTCCACAGACCACAAGATCAAGGACTTCCCTTTGGTAGTACCTTGTACTCCTCCACCATGAGAATTTGAAAAGCCATGTTAGGTAGATAATTTTGTTTCCAAAATTGATGAAAAATGGACCATGGTTACGAACTAAAAAAATAAGTCCAGTGGCTCTAGGTCAGCCTACAAAGCCCCTAAGCTAGCTAAGAATTTTTCATCCTTCGATGAAGGGGAAAGAGGCTCCGGTTGGGGCTGATAATGTTCCAGTGTGGCCTAGTCTGAAGGCTACACCTTAGCCTACTACCATTATGATAGCACAACCAAATGTTTCTCCTCCCATGTTGGGAGCTCAAAGGCGATCTCACAATCCTTCCCACCTATTGGTTAATAGATTTTTCCTTTGAGAATAAATACAGAAAATGACTCAATTTTCCTAAGAGGAAGAACAAATAGTACAGATAATTGAGTTACTTACAACGATAGTTGCAAGTAATCTCTGCTTATTTTACAAGGCGCAGCTACCTTCGAACAATTTGCAATGAATGAAAACTCAGGGTATGCTTTTAACCAGAAAGTAGAAAAGGTAGAGTAACATTTACTCATAACCATGAAAGTAAATGTGATGAACAAATTCAGAAATGAATGAATGTAAACAAATGATATAAAGCCCATTTATTCTACACCCATAAAGAAAAAGAACAAGAACAAGTAGTGAATTTTCTTTTCAATAGATGATTTATTCTACATTCAAACTTCCAGAAATAATTTCACCAATAGTTAGCTATGATAGACTTAAAATTAGAAGGCAATTACAAGAGTCCAAAGTCTATTGAAAATTTAAAGAAAACTTTTATAAATGCAAAGATCTAAAAAATAGTTTCTTTATTCCTCCAATATCAAAATTTTGAGCACAAAGCCTCAACACCCTACACAACCAACTGTACGAAAGAAAACCCAAGACAACCCTTACTTTCCCTCTTTCTGGGAATCACCCACCAAAAGATACCTTTTTCCATTAACTTAGAGGCAAATATATACATGCACATCCAAAAAATGTTACATTACAAAAAGCAACGGTCTTGAAAACAACTAGAAACAACTATTTTAAGGAAAGATGTTATTATTCCCTATCATAGAAAGATTATATGCATGTCGCTAAACCACTGGCAGTGCCAGAAATCTATATAGCTCCAATTGAATTTCCATAACTAAATTGTTGAATTCAGCATGTTCCTCTTCTTTATCTAAAACTTGGATGGTCCTGTGCACATTTGGTTTTCTCCTTCTAGACCAGTGAACGCAGCTGAGAGATGATGTTGAATTGCTCTTCCTGGGCCAATTCACATTAGGTTGGAGAACAGGAACAAGTTCATCTTCCCATTCCCTGACATCACCCTGAAGTACCATTTTAGGAAAAAGCTTTGAAATCAAAAAAAATTGCCACCTGCCCCTACATGCAAATCTATTAACTTTGGCGGCGGAGAGTGGTCATTTATTCGCTAAGCAAACGTGTCAAATTGTTTTTCCAACTTCCTTATTAAAGAGTTATCTTTTCAGAGGATCTCTAAAGATTACGTTTAAATTTTCCATTGTCATCTCAAGAAATTGGAGAAGACATTCCTTAAAGGCATCATACACTTCGTTAAATGCTTTGATATTTTTGGAAATAGTTCATACCCTAGTGAAGTCACCCCATTGCTATGAGTTGTAACCTTGTAACCATGAGTCAAGAGTTTTGTAGTTTCCAAAATTTTCAATATCCTCATAACATAGAACATCATTCTACAAAGGATCTGGTGATTTTGAAACATCAGAACTTAGCGACTTGGTTCAGAATTTTAGCAAGACCGCGATAGCTATAAAAGTTTTTTGAAGCCATGACTTGCACAAGTTTACCATGAAAGGATGAGTTTAAAACCACTTGTCTTAAAATAAAATTTTCTAGGGGTAACACCACCATTGGAAGAAGGTGAATATGTACACAAGAAACAAATATTTTCTTCTTCTATTCAAATTTGGTCAATTCCACTAGAGTTTTTGCAAAATTATGTCTCTTCTTTGAATGAAGCTCGGAGGTAGAGTCTGAAGATATGGAGGAGTTTAATTCATGAATTTCCTCTCATGGAATGTTCGAGGTCTGACAGACCTCTCCAGAAATTATTCTGTTAGGGATACTTTGAAGAAATATTCTAGTATTAAAGTGCTTTGTCTCCAAAAAGTTAAAATTTTTGGCTTTTTGCTTGTGTTGGCTTGTTGCTGTATTTGGCCAGCCAGTCAAATTTTTTGTACTAATCATGAAGCTAGCCATGGTAGATCTATCACCCTTTTGTCCCCACTACTGCATGCTTGTGTGGTCAACCATGGGTCTAACCCCACATGTCAGCTCATCTAGATCCTTCTCAACATTGATAATCACTACTTTGGGATTATTAATGTTAATCCTTCTAATGATGTTGTGGAACACTCTGTGCTTTGGCATTGGATTGTTGATTCATTGCTAGTTGCTACTTGGTTATTATGTGGAGATTTCAATATGGTTGAGATGGCCTATGATAAAGATAGCACCTTTCCATTCAGACGGGCAACTGGTGAAAGGGAGGTGTGGTTCTACATGCATAATAAATTGGGGCTCTTTGATCCCAATATTGGCCGCCACCATTCTCATTCCCTTTGGCACACTCGTTGTAATTATAGGGATGGTTCTGATAGGATATTTAAACACCTTGATCATGCTATGATCTTGACTAAATATTTTTTCTCTTTTGACAACTCATCACTCCCGGTTAAGCTGTTAGTGGATGTGACTTTGTCAGACCACTTCCCCATTTCTTTTCACATTGAATGGGAGACAAGACAACCTTGGGCCTGCAAAACACAGTTCTTTTTTAACACATCTTTGCTTTGTCATCAGCACACGTTGGCCCACACTCAGAGGATCTAGAATTTAGAGTACAAGATAGCTCATCATATAGGCTATATTAATTTGTGGAATGATGCTATCACTCGCATGACAAGATTTTTGCGTATTTATGGGTGTTAGCTTGCCATTTTTCACCGACGGTCTTATGAGGCTACCACAACTAACTTGCATTCAACTACCGAGGCTTTGGTGGCTAGCCCTTTCTCCCCAATCATTACAAGTTAGGATGGTGGAATTAAGACACAAAAATAAAGTTATAGACAATTATGTTGCCAAAGGTGCTCAAATCAAAATGAGATGGTATTGGTTAAAAATTGGTGACCATGTCTCCAATGAGTTTTTTTTGGCCCTACGTGTCAAGCACTCATTTCTAGGAATTAAATAAATTAAAGATGGAATTTAGGTGCTCTCTGAGCTACCTGACATTCTCCAGGCCTTTGTTCATCACCATGAGCAAGTTTTCATTGCTTAGGAGTATACGCCTAAGCGATAGCAAGCCCTTTAGGATTTCCTTGCTATCATGCCCAATATGTTATCTTCAGCCCAGAGAGCTTTTTGTGACCAATTACTAACTGTTGAAGATCTCAAGGAAGTCATTCATTCCATGGCCGATGACAAGGCCCATGAGATTGATGGTTTTCGTTTTGAATTTTACAAGGCCCTTTGGGATTATGTTGGGTACGATTCACATAAAGTCTTCACATAAAGTCTATCTTGAGGCTTTTCATTCCAAATCACTGGGTAACTTAATAAAGAAAGGAATTATTAAATTCATACCTAAGGCTGGGGATCCTGAGGATATCTACAACTAGTAGCCTATCATGCTCCTCAATTTTTCTTACAAAATCATCGCCAAAGCTTTGGCTCTAAAGATCTGCCATATTTTGCCTTAGATTGTGCACCTGGAGGAGACTAGGTTTGTCAAGTCTAGATTTATCTTGGAAAACATCATTGCTATGTGGAAAGGCATGGAGTGGGCCAGACACTTAGACCAGAAAGCTATTTTTCTCAAAATAGACTTTACTAAAGCTTATGACCGCATTGAATGGTCTTTTATTCTGGCTATGTTGCGAGCCTTGGGGGTTGGGCCTAATTTCATTCAGGCTATCCAAATTCTCTTCTCAGATGCCTCTACTTGTATCACCATTAATGGTTGCCAATTTCTTACTTTTGGGCTTTTTTGGTCTATTTAGCAAGGATGTCTACTTTCTCCTTCTCTTTATGTGCTTGCTACTAAAGGATATGGCTATCTCTTGGCCAACATGGTTTCTCAACAATGTGTCAAAGGTGTTGCATTGCCTAAGTCTCTGGCTCAACTAGTTAATTGCCATTTTTTTTTATGACTCTTTCCTCACTCTCCTGGAGGAAGAAAATAATATCAAGGCAACTCTTGAATTTCTTAACATTTTTTTCCTTATGTCTGGTTCTGCCATTCAGTGGCACAAAACTTTGTGCTACAGACAGTCTATATTGCTTACTCCTAACTGGCTTCAACAATACAATTGGAAAGAGATCACCACACTTGATCACATTCACATCTCACTCTGTATCTCCTTAATTCCAAACACATCTCCAATAATTGAACTTGCTTATATATCCTTCATGACCTCAAACAACCATGTTTAGGTTAGCCTTAATAAAATGTATGCACCTCAAACATGCAACCAACAAATAGGTTGCCACCAAAAACTTTTGTAGTGAAAATAAGTGAAGGAAGACCATACAAGGGGTTAAATAGGACTCAAATCCACACCAACATGCTTTACCATGCTTCCACAAATAACAATTTTTTTCCTGCAATTAGTGTTAGCACACCAAGTCTACCAAACTTGCACTAACACCAACAAGAAACTACATACATGCCTCTCTAGGTCCAAAAACAACATGTGGACCAAAAATCAACTTCACATAACATCTTATAATATTCAAACACCATTAGAATATTTTGTAACACTGCCGCAATGACCTACAATTGAGAATACTTAACATTTTGTGCAACCAACCACACCACAAACAAACAACTCACTAACCAACCTTGCAGAAGAACTAAACATACAAAACTCCAAGTGAAGGAAGTTGCAAAAAATATTAGAATGTTCCCAAATTTTCAAGACAAGAAACTTCAATGCAAAGAAATACATAGAAATTCCATTTCTCCCAGAAAACCTTCTTCACAAGCATACTATCAAACACAACTTCCACTACTGCACAATCTAGAACTTGAAACTATAGATATAACACCGATGAACACCTCTGATCATCTCATCCAAACTACACAAAACACATCTTTAACCATGAATAAATGTGGAGCACAACATAGAACACAACTTTGTGACTTTGTACACTCTCTTATTCAATTTTTCTCAAAAGCATTTAGAAACCAAGTGAACTAGTTGCATCAACAACATCACAAACACTTTCTAATCATAACCACACCCTGCAACGCTAATAATCTCTCGATCTACAACACTTTCTCAACACCACATTAGAGGTTGACATAGGTTGACATCAATGATAACACTAAGGAAAATATTGTGCAACAATCTCCTTGTTGATATCAATGAAAACAAAAATCTCCAACAAATAGATCATATAGCTAGTGTCTCATGCCTTGGGTTAAACCTTGACCTAAAATAGAGAGCATCAAATTTCTCTTCAAATTGCAAAACCCATTAATTTCTTGCTTGTCTCCTAATGGTATCAAATGCAATGGTAGATGACATATACCACCTTGGAAAGAGTAGGCATCCAACACTTCTTACCAATTATCAACCTCTCTGAGGATTCATAGAATCCATCTTTGTGTTGACCTTTCCTCAGAACTCTACAATTATTAATTTTTTTCTTTCCTCTATAATACTCTTATCTTGCATTGTTCATTGTAGCTCTTCTCCTTTATTCTTAAGGATAATTTTTTAAAACTTTTTCATAGCGATGAACTGGTCATCTTGTATGAACTCTTAGCAGGCTTGTGCCATTATGTCATCCACTATATTCTTTCTAGTTTCAAAATTGATAAGTAACCTATCATTTGAAGATCTTTCAATTATTACCCTAACTAGGGGATTCATCACTTGGGCTATATTTGCATCATCCATCATCTCATCTGGGCCTATGGTATTATCAACCAAAGGTCCTAATGTAGGATCTATTTGCTGAAAAGGGGTATTTTTGTGGACTCTATGGTACATTCCCTTGAGAAATAGAAGGGTCAGAGGTACTTGGTGCTAGATCAAGCACATTTGAAAGAAAATTGTTTGCATTATCCAACATTGTCAAAGTTCCTACTATGGGGTCCTTTATGTATGAAAATGATCCCCTGAAAGATGGATTGACTTGCTTTCTCTTATTTTTAGCAATTTGGATCTTGACTCATAGTGCTCTTCTTTATGTAGCCTCCTTTGTGGAGCAATTTCTGATCAAATCCTCAATGTTGTTAGGCTCATGCAAGAACACTGCAAACTTGAAACTAGTCCTTTTATCTTGAATGAAATTCTCTAGGTCACACCTCCTGACCTTATCCACTTTCATTCTATAAGGGAGCAGTTTATTCAAAATCAATTACAATCTTTCCCTTCATGTGACTTGAAATTTTGAGTATACAATAGTGGAGGGAAGGATGTAATGCTTCTTGTTGTTTCTGAAATGAGTCTTATCAGACTTATTCAATTTCCATATGATTTATAAAAAAGTAATTATTTCTAGCACATTCCTAAAGCACATGTGGAGCTATTGGGGAACCACATATCCTTATTATTGTGGTATCATAATAGAAAAACCAATCACCCCAATTATGATTTATCCCTTCTTTTGGGATAAGATCCCTTGGTCTCAAAAATATTCTCACCTATTCTACTAACAACCAATTCACAAGCTGACCTAAGTTCTTGAGAATTGTACTAAAAAAACACTTCTCAAAATCTTTTTTCCCAAATATAAGTCCATTCTTGGACTAGTAAAACTCTTTGTTGCTCATCTAAGGCCTTGATCTACATGTGTGAGAAAAAAATGTCTATGGTACCAATCAAATAGATTGATTGACACATAAGGTGTACCATTTGAAATGAGCTATGTTGTTGTCCTTCTTGATTGAGCTTAAAGCTTTGTGAATTTACTCAACAATGTAGCCAACATTGTCATAAGTTTTATTCACATCTTTGCTTTGGACATCAACTGCTACCACTATCAAATTCACTATCATCTGAATCTTGCAATCCAATCCTAACACTTGATAGAGTGAGATACATTTTTTCACAAAGTTATCCTAAAAAAATATCATAGTTTAAGGTCTCTAGATCCCCACTAGAAAACCTCCTCAATTCTTTGTTAGGCCCTCTAGGCCTAAAGCATGGAAACCACTTTACCCTATAATTATCTTGATGCCTTTGATATTCTCTAGTTAGGGATCCCAAATCTATTGGTAATTGGGCATTAGGGTTTAAATTAAACACTTTGTAAATATAGATTATGTCCAAGTACATCAATAATTTACCACCTATTGTGCACAATCCCCTTTTCTCAAGGATGTAGGCCTATACAATCCATCTGATTAGGTCAACATTGATGAGCATGTTAGGCACTACCAACCTTCCCAACCCTAATCTCTATATATTACAAATTGATCTATCTGCTAGGAAATTTTTGAAGGTGTGCTTGAATAGACCATATCCCTAAACTAAGATGATGGAATCTCTACAATTCTCATTTTTTCAATAACCTTATTAGCTAGAATTCCTTATCCTTGTTCTATTTTAGGTCTCTTAGATGACCTAGGAAATTGGACCATAATATCATCATCCAATCCCATCTTTACACCCCTAGACATTCTAGCCATGATTTTCTTATCTAGGGTTTCAATATTTATAAGCTAGGGATTTAAAATTTTATAACTTCAAAGAAGAATTCTTTAAAATTTTGCAAAATTTATACCCTTCTAGAGCCCTAATTTATTGAGTCTAACAAACTAGAAAAATATACTCTTTTATGTAAAAATACACAAAGATAATTTGAATTCACTTACTAGTTCTGTGCCTACTGAAAACCCTAGAAATGACATGAAAACCCTCATTTGTCTAGAAATTTATAGCAATTTCACTCTGATGTCCTCACTTTGTACCTTGAATAATGAAAATGAATGTAATTAAGATAGTACCCTTGAGAATTTGGTAGATACAGATCAAATCTACCATTAGTGTTCTCTTATGCTTGAGCATACAACCAACGGTAGTTGTTCTTCATTTTTTAATATGAACCATTGATTTGTCAAAGATTGATTGTGACCATGGGAATTTGAAATCCTTTATGTGAAAATAAAAATTTGTTTCTTTTGCATAGCATTGAGACGCATGTCACCATTCAAGGACTCACAAGAGAAAAAAGAAAATCTTCCATGCTTCCTCGATAGTGATTTTCTCTATGAAATATTATAAACAAACAAAACTATACACATGGTGTGATTTTATGAGTTCAGGGGAAAAAAATTAGCCTAACATTACTCTATGAAGGTTTAAGTTTGCACAAAAATAAATCCCATATTTACAGAATAAAACAAGTGTTTCATTCATTTGTGGAGAGAACTCTTATAGAATAAAAGACTTTGTGATGCATATAGTTAGAGCAACTTAACCAAAATCTGACACCTAGCACTGACTAGGATAAAGGTGGAACCCTCAACGTGCTTTTCTTTGGACAACTTAAGAAATTTTTAAAGCACATGCAAAAATGAATGACTTAAGTTATTAGAGAGAAAGGGGGTTGATAGAGCACAATAAAAAAGGACTTTGTTAGAAAACCTAAGTTACCATGTGAAAATAAAACTTATGATTTGATTTACTTACAACCCGTACACATCAACTACATTGAGAAGTAAAAGAACACTTCATAGGATCACAAGAAGAAGATAATAACATGATAAGCTCTCACGAACCTAAGAGGCTACATGTGAAATGATGTTGTGTGTCTTGTTGAACCTGGTAAAGCATATAAGTTTTCACAATAATTAAAATATATTAAAGGCAACAAGTTCATCTGGTGCTCTAGCAAATGGGGTCGATAAATAGATGGGACAAAGGCCTTAAAGACAACTTTAAAACTAGGAAATCAAAACTAGCGGTCAATGATGAATTATAAGAAAAGTATAAGGGGTTTGAGTAGGAGTTAGGGTCTTATGAAGGTTAATTTTTTTTCAAAGCCCTAATAGAAGATTTTGAATAAAACCCTTACAAAACAAGATTTTGGATTATTTTTGGATTAAAATGGCTCAAATTTCTAGAATTTGAATAAGCACCACCAAGATGTAGGGTCAAAATTATCTTTCTTTTCATCCTCAAGGTCTCCTTCTTTCAACCCTCTAACTATTTCTATTAATGTTATGTTGTTTTGGGTTAGATTGCAACATTCATCCCTCCATTTTTTGTCACTTTAATTTTGAGGCCATTGGAAAAGGACTAGGTTGCTTTCTAGAGGACAAAAAAACTAATTCAAACTACTCCCACACCTCCTTTGCTACATCCTGGTGGATATTAACTTATTAGAGGCTCTCCCTAGGGAGGTTATCTTGTAGGTGGAAGATTGACCTTGGTAGCAATCCATTGACTACAAGGGCATCCCCTTATAATGATTTTTTTTTTTACTATAGATAATTTGGCTTATGAGTGTCCTTTTGCTATCCACAAGATGAACTTATCTACTTGGTGGTAGAATATCCTCCCTTACCATTGTTGATGGGTGTTTTAGCACTTTCTCAACATAGGCAGTGCATAGGCGCACTACCTCTATTGAAAGGTAGAAATTCGTAAGCAAGTTACCAATTACTACCACAAGGCCTCTCAGGTGTCATGTCATGACATGCATGGAATTCCTCAGTTGATGTTTGATGTGATTTTTTTGGTAATCATAAGGCAGACTTACGTATTTGGTTGGATATGAGATGAATCATGAAATGGAGTTTTTGAAATGGAAGTTAGAGTGTAGTTTGTTGCAGGTTCGAACAACAATCATAAACTCCTATTTTACCTTGAGATTTGGATTTACAATGTGCAATGAACCTTAGCATAGGTCACTTATGAAAACAAAAAGGAAAAGAGCAGGGGAGAAGAGAGGTTCTTGGATCTGAAACTAACTATGAACAGTGATCATGGAGGGTTCTACCATGGACAACTTCCTTAAAATAGAATTTCTCTTAACCAGAAAACTCACAGTATCATGAAACTTGTGCTAGCTTCTAAGGACTACAAATATTCCACCATTCATTCACCATAAACATGCATGAACAAAGATAGAAGTTTGGAGCAGCTTTCAATTTAAATCTGGACTAACTTTACACAACTATCTACCATCAATGAATAGCAAAAGGTATGGATGAGAAAGGCATCAACACAACAAAAATCTACACAACCATTGAACAACATTAACTAATCTATCTAAGAAATCTAAAACCATGAAGAACAAAAAATTAAATCTAACTAAATCAACTAACTATGGGAGATGAATCATGAAACAAGCAAGAGAAACTCAAGAGTCCACCTAAAGCCAATGAATTTCAATTAAAATTTCTATAGCATGTCATTACAACAACTCAACTCTCTTCTGAAAATGAGAGGAGACCCCCTATTTATAGTGTTCAAAAAGAAAAGTGAATGGCCAAGATTGATTTGCATTGTGTGGCCAAGATGCACTACAAATTAGGGTTTCACCTACCCCCAAATATATTACAATTTAAAATACATTCCCTTTTTTTTTCCCAATTTTGTCCTCTAGTGGTAGCATTGTAGCATTTTGTCTTCTAGCTGATTTCCTTTGCTACAACTATTATGTGAGGAGCTTGTTATCAATGATTGGGTTTCCTTCCTACTTCTTCAAAGTGGCATATTCTATGAACTTTTTGATTAACGCCCGAAGCTTCTTGATCTCCATTATATTGGATTGGAGCACCTGGTAGTTCCATTGTTTAGACTAGCCTGTAAGTGTATCCCAATCTTCATCACACTTAGTTGTATTATCCCTGACTTGTTCAGATTGGGTGAAAGCCCAAGTAGAAAAATTCATGAAATCCATGGTGAGCTCTCCTGACATTCCATCTTCCATCTTTTTATGGAAATAAGGCTTTACCTTTCCTGGATCAATCTCAACAGCTGGCACATCGTAGCCTATCATCAATTTCAGATACTCAATAAAATTTGTCCTAATGTCCTTGGCCCAATCAATTTCTGGCTCCACTTTACAAAGTACTTGCTCCAGTATCTCTTTCCTATGTTTGAATTCCAACTTCCACATATCCACTAGCCAGTGATCATCCTCTGTCAATGCAAGGTCTTCTTCCCATATTTTGTGAGGCAGCTTGAGGATGGCCCTAATTTTAGGGTAGGTGGATTCATATATCTATGGGAAGTTAGTGCAAAACTTCCAAATGACCTCAAGGGACTTATGGACTTCCAAGAATTTATTTTCTATCCCGAAAACATGAATGATGCCCATGTTTCCAGCATACAGGACTTGCTGGAACCAATCCTCTATAGTCTTAGTCCACTTCTTTCTTTTCTCAAGTTTGTCAATTTGCTCTTTGGACAATAGCTGAGGTGGAGCCGAGGATGTGGTAGGAAGCTCTTCCGTTGATGACCATTGCTGGATATAGGCTATCAAATTAGCCACCTATGCCTTAAGTTCTTCGTTGGAGATCTTATCCTATTGTATCAAATGCACCACCATGGCAATGAATTCCTAAAGGTGATCTACCTTCTGCTCTTTAGTGACTGTCCCCAAGTTGATGGTGGAGACATTGTAACTTATTCCTTCTTCTCCCACCACCATCATGGCTACCTACATGGTCCTAGATCTAGTTCTCCCACCACCATCATGGCTACCTGCATGGTCCTAGATCCAGAAGTGTCCATTGTCAGCCTGGATCAAACCTTGGGCTTCTTCTCTTTCTTGGTGGTAATCTAAGTTTGGGCCAAGATGGCCTCCAATCTTATCCTTGGATCCCTGGGAGCCGGAGTCTTCTTTTCTAACTGCTTTTCCAACCACTTAGGCATCTAAGACTCTTTCTCAGGCGATTCACGATCACCCTCTTCTTCATCCCTCCCAACTTCAATCTTGTGCTCTCTGGTGACTATCCCCAAGCTGATGGTGGAGACATTGTAACTTATTCCTTCTTCTCTCACCACCATCATGGCTACCTGCATGGTCCTAGATCCAAAAGTGTCCATTGTTAGCCTGGATCAAACCTTGGGCTTCTTCTCTTTCTTGGTGGTAATCTAAGCTTGGGCCAAGATGGCCTCCAATCTTGTCCTTGGATCCCTGGGAGCCAGAGTCTTCTTTTCTAACTACTTTTCCAACCACTCAGGCATCTAAGACTCTTTCTCAGGTGATTCACGATCACCCTCTTCTTCATCCCTCCCAACTTCAATCTCTTTATCTCTAGGAGCTTCTTGTTTCATCCTTGTGTCTCTTTCTTCTTCTTCATCAGAGTCTTGGATGAACACCGTGCGTTTGATAGGAGACTTGGTGGGCATGCGCTCTTTGGGGCTGCTCTCCCCTTCAACATCATTTTCCTCCTCTTCTTCATGCCTATGTTCCTCAGGCTGCTCCATTTCAGGTCTCTTGTTAGCTTGAGACTCTTCTTGAGGCTTATCTTCTTCTTTATCTTCCTCTTCCTCGCATGGAGGTGGCACATCTTCCTATTCTTTCTTTTCTTGTTCTTCCTACCCTTCTAAGAGAGGCACCTCTTCACCATGCTTGGGGGTTTCTTCCTGCTCCCTGGTTGGAAGTTTAGTGTCTTCTTCCATTTTATCACTAGATTCTTTTTCTTCTTTAGGAGGTGGTCTTTCCACTTCCTCCCCAACATCCTTTAATTTTTGAGCTAGCTCTTCTTCTAAATTTTCATCGAAGGTTTCTAGAATATACTTAGTGTCGACATCCTCTTCTTCTTCATCCTCAGAGGACTCTATTTCCTCCCCTGTATGGACTACCTTATCAATTTGTAAATGTTGGTGCTTGGGGTGTTCATGGTAGTCATCTACTCCTTCCTCCAATGCCTTTGTTGTTCCTTTTCTTGTCTCTCTAATTCCTCAGAGATCCCCATTGTAGCCTTCATTTCAGGTGGTTTAGTTGGAGGAGTGGAGGTGGGGATATAGCAAGAATCTATGCTAGGGTGCTTGGATGGCTAGATTCATCAATACTTTAGAAATTTTGGAAGGAACATTCTGCATATGTCATGAAAATGCTTCTAGAAGTGAGAGTGTAGGTATTGGTATTGTTGTTTTTGCTAATGAGAGAGATGTGGTCAGGGACATGGAAGTGGAAGAGAGTGGAGAGGTGGTGGCGAAATAAAAGTCAATGATTACAACTTGTCCAATAGGTGAAGAAAAGGAAAGGTGGACTGAGATGTCCACTACAGGTGGGAAAGTAGCTACCATGGCCTAAGAAGTAGGCGGAGGGGCAGCAGTAGTGGAGGAAGTAGGTGGGAACTTTGGTTGCTCAACCTCCATTTCCTCTCCTTCATGGAGTGGATCTTCTTAAATAAAAGGAATCTCTGTGATGTTTCCTAAACTCTTATGTCTCTTGGAAGATTCCCCTTCCGAGGTCTTTCTTGCTTATACCTTTGGATTAGGTTGCTGCTCATCAGTTTCTTTTCTTTTTCTTGACCTAGTAACCAGAGGGGATTTTGAGCTTTCTACTGATGGGGTAGCAACTATCCCACTATCCATTCCACTCGGATCATTTTTGAGCCCCTCATAGGTCAAAGTGACCCCTTATAGCTTCAATTGGGAAACTTACCCATCAATCCATTCTTTTGTGTGAGCCTCAATAGGCTTGGTTAGAATGTTGAGGTCATCAACCTCTTGCTCATCCCAATCAATCAGAGGTAGTGGTAGATTAGCAACTACATTATATTGGGGATCCATAATTGTGCTCTCATCTTCTTCCACCTAGTCAGGTATTGGGAATAGATTGACCCTCTTTACAAAGTATGTAGTCATCCGCATATAGTGCCTCATCTGCACTTCATTGTCATCTTTGCAATTAGCCCAAAAAGCATCAATGCTATGGATGGGCATATTCAAGTCCAAGATTCTTCTTGATATGGCCATAAAGATCCATTTGTGGCTGGGTAGTGTGGAATCTCAAATGGTATTCTACCAGTTCCTTCTCTAAATTGTGGGTACATTGTGAGGTATGGAGTTCGTACATCCCTTGGCTAAAGGAGAGGGGATAAGGGATCTCTGCCATATGTTTGTTGCTCAAGAGGTTGTGCACATGTCATAGCTGCTGAGAGAGCTCCAACAGTATTATCCAGTCATTAGGGTACTAGGGCAGCTTGTTTGGTCTTTCTCAGAAGCCTTTTGCATAAATGTATGTAAACTTCAAATATTGAATGAACAAAAAGGCATACTATTTCAGGAAAGTGTTAGCATTGTGGGAGACTCACCTCTCAAAGTCACCCCCGAGCAATATGATGATATGACCTATGAAAACATCATTGACCCTACAGTAATCCTTCTTGAAGTTTTTGAATTGTAATTGAGGGTATTTTTCATAAACTTTTAGCTCCCTACTAGGTTCCTCATTTGGAGCTTTGAACAAGCCTTTGTATTTCCTTTTTCTGGCCAACGAGTAGACCAAATAGGATGTCATGTAGAATTTGGAAGTCTTTTTAATAGCCATAAACTACTCATGGAAATAATCATTGATTATCCCACCCTAATAGAACTTAGTTTTTCCATGTAGAATCTCCTCGAAAAAGTAGAGCATCCATTCTTGGAAGTAGGCGACAGTTGGGAGGCCCATGACTCTACTTAGCAATGTTACCAAATCATGGTAATCTTCATAAAAATCACTTCAAAATAGTTCTTGAGGAACCTTGGCAGCACTGCCCCTCTTCTCCTTTAGCCAATGTTGATTAATAATCCTTTTACATTTAAGGGGATCTTCGTCCCACATAGCCTTGACATCACTTATCGTTGGCAGCTCCATCTCCCTAAAGATAGGGATATGGAAAGTCTTTGTTATTTCCCTATCAGACATGTTTGCTAGAATATTTCCATCCCTATCCACTATGGTTTGAGTCTTTGGCTGGTATGCCTCCCTACAAGCCATTACTAGTTTAGGGGCGATAAGAGCGGGAGGGAAGTTTGCAGCCTTGGCCAACCCATTGCCTCTAATAAATTTTGCATTCTCTATTTTAGGGCTGATCCTAACCCTTTGTGTGAATTCATCGATGTCCATGTGCTCGATGTTTGTGTTGGAGACCTCCTTCCACTCTGTAGTGACTTTAGATTTCAATGGTTCCCCTTGGAATTGATTTTTCATTTGGTCTTTGTCTTATTTTCTGAGGGTGTCTTGCCTGTTTTCTTTCCTTTGTCCTTCTCCGCGGTTGCCCCTGAGGGTTCTACATCTGATTCCATATATTTTTCAGACAAAGGAGAGGTGAGTAAAATCAAGCATGAAAGCATGAAACATTAGCCAAATCCCTGTAAACGGAATTAGAATGGATAATTTAGCATTCAAGAAATCTAACATATAGCCTAGATTGTCGTTAGCAGTTCATAGGAGGGAGTTTGGATGGTTCGGGGCTCAGGGGTCAGATTTCCTTGGCTGGATAGCTATTTTTGAAGGGAACATAGGGCAAGGTGGCCCATAAGGTTCCACCCACCCAAGGACTTGGTCAAATCATTAGGCCCATTAAGGAGAATAGGTCATTTTGGCACGTGGGTCAAAGTTCATTTTTAGATTAGGAGCCATTTGGATCATCTTTGAGGTGGTCAGAGTTAGGGAGGAGCTTGGTTGTTTGAGGTTTGTTGTTTGGAATGGCTTGGGTGAGATGGGATTTTGGGGGCAAAATTCCACTGGGAGGGAAGTCATTAGAGGATCGCTATTTGAAACGAAGGACAACAAGAGGAAGTTTGCTGGAGGAAATCCGAGGGCACGGGTTTGGCAAAGGGCCTAGCTTTTGTGTCTTTCGCCTGAAGTTCTTTGGCCAATGGGAGGTTGGGCTCTGGAGACTAGGAGGATGAAGGAAATTCTCCCTTTGCAACGGTTGAGACAGGATGGATTCCCGATGGTGGAAGTCCAATGGGAATGACCCATCAACTATTGATCATTTGGCACTTTAGAATTTTGGTTTAATGACTGTAAGCAAGTCAGGTGCTGGAGGGAAGAGGGTAGTTGCTTCGAACGTCATAGGAAATGGTGATGTCTTTGTGGTGACCCATAGATGGAGGTCCACCAATTGGGACTCGAATGGCACTTGGCATATGACCGTCTGTTCATGACAATATTACAAGGCGAGAAAAGGGGGGTGGGATCCGAAGGTCAGGTTTCCTAGTTGTGAAGGCTGCCCAAAATGACATGATGTAGATGGTGTTTTTCCAATAGAAATTCGCTAGGCGAGGTTTGAAACCAGCTCAGACTTTGGTTTTTTCAAATGGTTTTAGGGGCAAGTAATGGGATGGGGCCCGGGTGGCAGAAAGTCGTGGCTGAAAAGCCGTTTGGGATCGATGGGTTGTGAGCAGCGCTCCGGGGAAGGATTCTTGTGGGGATGAGCTCGGAAGGTGTGTCAGACTCCGTTTTAGTTAATTCAAGCTCAAACGGCGAAAGGGTTACATCATCTCGTGATGGTGGGCTTGAAAGAGACATTTGCTATTTACCAGAGTTAAGTTGTTTCAAGGTAGCAATAAGGAAGCCCAGGCCAGAAGAGTGAGAATGCTCTCATTGAAGAATGACAATGGGGAGTTCAAGTTCTATAACTATCTTATGCATGATTCTAAGGGTTTCTCAAGATTTGATTGTGGGTTTT